>JAZGTN010000065.1:1830000-3030000 GCA_037783415.1 Leptasterias polaris
AATTTCAGGCGATTTGGAAACAAAACATTTTCGGCCGATTTTGGAAAAAACGACAAGTAGTCCAGGCATTTTTTCAGCCTTGAAAATGTTTTCTCTCCGATTTGTCTCATAATTACACCAAAGAATGTCATTTGTATGTAGAAGACAGTCGCCAAGTAACAGGTGCATGGGACAAAGGGTTGGGACTAAAAATACATTTTAATCTTGATTTTGAAGGACCGTTAATCTTGATTTTGAGGCATCATTATATCGAAAATTAGGCAATATCTTAAAAAGTTGCCAACGTAGACGACTCAAACCGAGATTGTTCTGCTCCTCGTACTCCATTTCACCTCTATACTCAATTTCAGGCGATTTGGAAACAAAAACATTTCGACCGATTTTGGAAAAAACGACAAGGGGGTAGTCCAGGCATTTTTTCAGCCTTGAAAATTTGTTCTCTCCGATTTGCCTCATAATTACACCAAAGAATGTCATTTGTATGTAGAAGACAGTCGCCAAGTTACAGGTGCATGGGACAAAGGGTTGGGACTAAAAATAGATTTTAATCTTGATTTTGTGGGACCGTTAATCTTGATTTTGAGGCATCGTTATATCGAAAATTAGGCAATATCTTAAAAAGTAGCCAACGTAGACGACTCAAACCGAGATTGTTCTGCTCCTCGTACTCCGTTTCACCTCTATACTTTAATTTCAGGCGATTTGGAAACAAAAACATTTCGGCCGATTTTGGAAAAAACGACAAGGGGGTAGTCCAGGCATTTTTTCAGCCTTGAAAATTTTTTCTCTCCGATTTGCCTCATAATTACACCAAAGAATGTAATTTGTATGTAGAAGACAGTCGCCAAGTTACAGGTGCATGGGACAAAAAGTTGGGACTAAAAATACATTTTAATCTTGATTTTGAGGGACCGTTAATCTTGATTTTGAGGCATCGTTATATCGAAAATTAGACAATATCTTAAAAAGTTGCCAACGTAGACGACTCAAACCGAGATTGTTCTGCTCCTCGTACTCCGTTTCACCTCTATACTTTAATTTCAGGCGATTTGGAAACAAAAACATTTCGGCCGATTTTGGAAAAAACGACAAGGGGGTAGTCCAGGCATTTTTTCAGCCTTGAAAATGTTTTCTCTCCGATTTGCCTCATAATTACACCAAAGAATGTCATTTGTATGTAGAAGACAGTCGCCAAGTTACAGGTGCATGGGACAAAGGGTTGGGACTAAAAATACATTTTAATCTTGATTTTGAAGGACCGTTAATCTTGATTTTGAGGCATCATTATATCGAAAATTAGGCAATATCTTAAAAAGTTGCCAACGTAGACGACTCAAACCGAGATTGTTCTGCTCCTCGTACTCCGTTTCACCTCTATACTCAATTTCAGGCGATTTGGAAACAAAAACATTTCGACCGATTTTGGAAAAAACGACAAGGGGGTAGTCCAGGCATTTTTTCAGCCTTGAAAATTTGTTCTCTCCGATTTGCCTCATAATTACACCAAAGAATGTCATTTGTATGTAGAAGACAGTCGCCAAGTTACAGGTGCATGGGACAAAGGGTTGGGACTAAAAATAGATTTTAATCTTGATTTTGTGGGACCGTTAATCTTGATTTTGAGGCATCGTTATATCGAAAATTAGGCAATATCTTAAAAAGTAGCCAACGTAGACGACTCAAACCGAGATTGTTCTGCTCCTCGTACTCCGTTTCACCTCTATACTTTAATTTCAGGCGATTTGGAAACAAAAACATTTCGGCCGATTTTGGAAAAAACGACAAGGGGGTAGTCCAGGCATTTTTTCAGCCTTGAAAATTTTTTCTCTCCGATTTGCCTCATAATTACACCAAAGAATATAATTTGTATGTAGAAGACAGTCGCCAAGTTACAGGTGCATGGGACAAAGGGTTGGGACTAAAAATACATTTTAATCTTGATTTTGAGGGACCGTTAATCTTGATTTTGAGGCATCGTTATATCGAAAATTAGACAATATCTTAAAAAGTTGCCAACGTAGACGACTCAAACCGAGATTGTTCTGCTCCTCGTACTCCGTTTCACCTCTATACTAAATTTCAGGCGATTTGGAAACAAAAAATTTTCGGCCGATTTTGGAAAAAACGACAAGGGGGTAGTCCAGGCATTTTTTCAGCCTCGAAAGTTTTTTCTCTCCGATTTGCCTCATAATTACACCAAAGAATGTCATTTGTATGTAGAAGACAGTCGCCAAGTTACAGGTGCATGGGACAAAGGGTTGGGACTAAAAATAAATTTTAATCTTGATTTTGAGGGACCGTTAATCTTGATTTTGAGGCATCGTTATATCGAAAATTAGACAATATCCTAAAAAGTTGCCAACGTAGACGACTCAAACCGAGATTTTTCTTTTCCTCGTACTCCGTTTCACCTCTATACTAAATTTCAGGCGATTTGGAAACAAAAACATTTCGGCCGATTTTGGAAAAAACGACAAGGGGGTAGTCCAGGCATTTTTTCAGCCTCGACAATTTTTTCTCTCCGATTTGCCTCATAATTACACCAAATAATGTCATTTGTATGTAGAAGACAGTCGCCAAGTTACAGGTGCATGGGACAAAGGGTTGGGACTAAAAATACATTTTAATCTTGATTTTGAGGGACCGTTAATCTTGATTTTGAGGCATCGTTATATCGAAAATTAGACAATATCTTAAAAAGTTGCCAACGTAGACGACTCAAACCGAGATTTTTCTTTTCCTCGTACTCCGTTTCACCTCTATACTAAATTTCAGGCGATTTGGAAACAAAAACATTTCGGCCGATTTTGGAAAAAACGACAAGGGGGTAGTCCAGGCATTTTTTCAGCCTCGACAATTTTTTCTCTCCGATTTGCCTCATAATTACACCAAAGAATGTCATTTGTATGTAGAAGACAGTCGCCAAGTTACAGGTGCATGGGACAAAGGGTTGGGACTAAAAATAAATTTTAATCTTGATTTTGAGGGACCGTTAATCTTGATTTTGAGGCATCGTTATATCGAAAATTAGACAATATCCTAAAAAGTTGCCAACGTAGACGACTCAAACCGAGATTTTTCTTTTCCTCGTACTCCGTTTCACCTCTATACTAAATTTCAGGCGATTTGGAAACAAAAACATTTCGGCCGATTTTGGAAAAAACGACAAGGGGGTAGTCCAGGCATTTTTTCAGCCTCGAAAGTTTTTTCTCTCCGATTTGCCTCATAATTACACCAAAGAATGTCATTTGTATGTAGAAGACAGTCGCCAAGTTACAGGTGCATGGGACAAAGGGTTGGGACTAAAAATAAATTTTAATCTTGATTTTGAGGGACCGTTAATCTTGATTTTGAGGCATCGTTATATCGAAAATTAGACAATATCCTAAAAAGTTGCCAACGTAGACGACTCAAACCGAGATTTTTCTTTTCCTCGTACTCCGTTTCACCTCTATACTAAATTTCAGGCGATTTGGAAACAAAAACATTTCGGCCGATTTTGGAAAAAACGACAAGGGGGTAGTCCAGGCATTTTTTCAGCCTCGACAATTTTTTCTCTCCGATTTGCCTCATAATTACACCAAATAATGTCATTTGTATGTAGAAGACAGTCGCCAAGTTACAGGTGCATGGGACAAAGGGTTGGGACTAAAAATACATTTTAATCTTGATTTTGAGGGACCGTTAATCTTGATTTTGAGGCATCGTTATATCGAAAATTAGACAATATCTTAAAAAGTTGCCAACGTAGACGACTCAAACCGAGATTTTTCTTTTCCTCGTACTCCGTTTCACCTCTATACTAAATTTCAGGCGATTTGGAAACAAAAACATTTCGGCCGATTTTGGAAAAAACGACAAGGGGGTAGTCCAGGCATTTTTTCAGCCTCGACAATTTTTTCTCTCCGATTTGCCTCATAATTACACCAAAGAATGTCATTTGTATGTAGAAGACAGTCGCCAAGTTACAGGTGCATGGGACAAAGGGTTGGGACTAAAAATAAATTTTAATCTTGATTTTGAGGGACCGTTAATCTTGATTTTGAGGCATCGTTATATCGAAAATTAGACAATATCCTAAAAAGTTGCCAACGTAGACGACTCAAACCGAGATTTTTCTTTTCCTCGTACTCCGTTTCACCTCTATACTAAATTTCAGGCGATTTGGAAACAAAAACATTTCGGCCGATTTTGGAAAAAACGACAAGGGGGTAGTCCAGGCATTTTTTCAGCCTCGACAATTTTTTCTCTCCGATTTGCCTCATAATTACACCAAAGAATGTCATTTGTATGTAGAAGACAGTCGCCAAGTTACAGGTGCATGGGACAAAGGGTTGGGACTAAAAATACATTTTAATCTTGATTTTGAGGGACCGTTAATCTTGATTTTGAGGCATCGTTATATCGAAAATTAGACAATATCTTAAAAAGTTGCCAACGTAGACGACTCAAACCGAGATTTTTCTTTTCCTCGTACTCCGTTTCACCTCTATACTAAATTTCAGGCGATTTGGAAACAAAAACATTTCGGCCGATTTTGGAAAAAACGACAAGGGGGTAGTCCAGGCATTTTTTCAGCCTCGACAATTTTTTCTCTCCGATTTGCCTCATAATTACACCAAAGATTGTCATTTGTATGTAGAAGACAGTCGCCAAGTTACAGGTGCATGGGACAAAGGGTTGGGACTAAAAATAAATTTTAATCTTGATTTTGAGGGACCGTTAATCTTGATTTTGAGGCATCGTTATATCGAAAATTAGACAATATCCTAAAAAGTTGCCAACGTAGACGACTCAAACCGAGATTTTTCTTTTCCTCGTACTCCGTTTCACCTCTATACTAAATTTCAGGCGATTTGGAAACAAAAACATTTCGGCCGATTTTGGAAAAAACGACAAGGGGGTAGTCCAGGCATTTTTTCAGCCTCGACAATTTTTTCTCTCCGATTTGCCTCATAATTACACCAAAGAATGTCATTTGTATGTAGAAGACAGTCGCCAAGTTACAGGTGCATGGGACAAAGGGTTGGGACTAAAAATACATTTTAATCTTGATTTTGAGGGACCGTTAATCTTGATTTTGAGGCATCGTTATATCGAAAATTAGACAATATCTTAAAAAGTTGCCAACGTAGACGACTCAAACCGAGATTTTTCTTTTCCTCGTACTCCGTTTCACCTCTATACTAAATTTCAGGCGATTTGGAAACAAAAACATTTCGGCCGATTTTGGAAAAAACGACAAGGGGGTAGTCCAGGCATTTTTTCAGCCTCGACAATTTTTTCTCTCCGATTTGCCTCATAATTACACCAAAGAATGTCATTTGTATGTAGAAGACAGTCGCCAAGTTACAGGTGCATGGGACAAAGGGTTGGGACTAAAAATACATTTTAATCTTGATTTTGAGGGACCGTTAATCTTGATTTTGAGGCATCGTTATATCGAAAATTAGACAATATCCTAAAAAAGTTGCCAACGTAGACGACTCAAACCGAGATTGTTCTGCTCCTCGTACTCCGTTTCACCTCTATACTAAATTTCAGGCGATTTGGAAACAAAAACATTTCGGCCGATTTTGGAAAAAACGACAAGGGGGTAGTCCAGCCATTTTTTCAGCCTCGACAATTGTTTCTCTCCGATTTGCCTCATAATTACACCAAAGAATGTCATTTGTATGTAGAAGACAGTCGCCAAGTTACAGGTGCATGGGACAAAGGGTTGGGACTAAAAATACATTTTAATCTTGATTTTGAGGGACCGTTAATCTTGATTTTGAGGCATCGTTATATCGAAAATTAGACAATATCCTAAAAAAGTTGCCAACGTAGACGACTCAAACCGAGATTGTTCTGCTCCTCGTACTCCGTTTCACCTCTATACTAAATTTCAGGCGATTTGGAAACAAAAACATTTCGGCCGATTTTGGAAAAAACGACAAGGGGGTAGTCCAGCCATTTTTTCAGCCTCGACAATTTTTTCTCTCCGATTTGCCTCATAATTACACCAAAGAATGTCATTTGTATGTAGAAGACAGTCGCCAAGTTACAGGTGCATGGGACAAAGGGTTGGGACTAAAAATACATTTTAATCTTGATTTTGAGGGACCGTTAATCTTGATTTTGAGGCATCGTTATATCGAAAATTAGACAATATCTTAAAAAGTTGCCAACGTAGACGACTCAAACCGAGATTTTTCTTTTCCTCGTACTCCGTTTCACCTCTATACTAAATTTCAGGCGATTTGGAAACAAAAACATTTCGGCCGATTTTGGAAAAAACGACAAGGGGGTAGTCCAGGCATTTTTTCAGCCTCGACAATTTTTTCTCTCCGATTTGCCTCATAATTACACCAAAGAATGTCATTTGTATGTAGAAGACAGTCGCCAAGTTACAGGTGCATGGGACAAAGGGTTGGGACTAAAAATACATTTTAATCTTGATTTTGAGGGACCGTTAATCTTGATTTTGAGGCATCGTTATATCGAAAATTAGACAATATCCTAAAAAAGTTGCCAACGTAGACGACTCAAACCGAGATTGTTCTGCTCCTCGTACTCCGTTTCACCTCTATACTAAATTTCAGGCGATTTGGAAACAAAAACATTTCGGCCGATTTTGGAAAAAACGACAAGGGGGTAGTCCAGCCATTTTTTCAGCCTCGACAATTGTTTCTCTCCGATTTGCCTCATAATTACACCAAAGAATGTCATTTGTATGTAGAAGACAGTCGCCAAGTTACAGGTGCATGGGACAAAGGGTTGGGACTAAAAATACATTTTAATCTTGATTTTGAGGGACCGTTAATCTTGATTTTGAGGCATCGTTATATCGAAAATTAGACAATATCCTAAAAAAGTTGCCAACGTAGACGACTCAAACCGAGATTGTTCTGCTCCTCGTACTCCGTTTCACCTCTATACTAAATTTCAGGCGATTTGGAAACAAAAACATTTCGGCCGATTTTGGAAAAAACGACAAGGGGGTAGTCCAGCCATTTTTTCAGCCTCGAAAACTTTTTCTCTCCGATTTGCCTCATAATTACACCAAAGAATGTCATTTGTATGTAGAAGACAGTCGCCAAGTTACAGGTGCATGGGACAAAGGGTTGGGACTAAAAATACATTTTAATCTTGATTTTGAGGGACCGTTAATCTTGATTTTGAGGCATCGTTATACCGAAAATTAGACAATATCCTAAAAAAGTTGCCAACGTAGACGACTCAAACCGAGATTGTTCTGCTCCTCGTACTCCGTTTCACCTCTATACTAAATTTCAGGCGATTTGGAAACAAAAACATTTCGGCCGATTTTGGAAAAAACGACAAGGGGGTAGTCCAGCCATTTTGTCAGCCTCGAAAACTTTTTCTCTCTGATTTGCCTCATAACTACACCAAAGAATGTCATTTGTATGTAGAAGACAGTCGCCAAGTTACAGGTGCATGGGACAAAGGGTTGGGACTAAAAATACATTTTAATCTTGATTTTGAGGGACCGTTAATCTTGATTTTGAGGCATCGTTATATCGAAAATTAGACAATATCCTTAAAAAGTTGCCAACGTAGACGACTCAAACCGAGATTGTTCTGCTCCTCGTACTCCGTTTCACCTCTATACTAAATTTCAGGCGATTTGGAAACACAAAATTTTCGGCCGATTTTGGAAAAAACGACAAGGGGGTATTTTTTCAGCCTCGAAAATGTTTTCTCTCCGATTTGCCTCATAATTACACCAAAGAATGTAATTTGTATGTAGAAGACAGTCGCCAAGTTACAGGTGCATGGGACAAAGGGTTGGGACTAAAAATACATTTTAATCTTGATTTTGAGGGACCGTTAATCTTGATTTTGAGGCATCGTTATATCGAAAATTAGACAATATCCTAAAAAAGTTGCCAACGTAGACGACTCAAACCGAGATTGTTCTGCTCCTCGTACTCCGTTTCACCTCTATACTAAATTTCAGGCGATTTGGAAACAAAAACATTTCGGCCGTTTTTGGAAAAAACGACAAGGGGGTAGTCCAGCCATTTTTTCAGCCTCGAAAACTTTTTCTCTCCAATTTGCCTCATAATTACACCAAAGAATGTCATTTGTATGTAGAAGACAGTCGCCAAGTTACAGGTGCATGGGACAAAGGGTTGGGACTAAAAATACATTTTAATCTTGATTTTGAGGGACCGTTAATCTTGATTTTGAGGCATCGTTATATCGAAAATTAGGCAATATCTTAAAAAGTTGCCAACGTAGACGACTCAAACCGAGATTGTTCTGCTCCTCGTACTCCGTTTCACCTCTATACTAAATTTCAGGCGATTTGGAAACAAAAACATTTCGGCCGTTTTTGGAAAAAACGACAAGGGGGTAGTCCAGCCATTTTTTCAGCCTCGAAAACTTTTTCTCTCCAATTTGCCTCATAATTACACCAAAGAATGTCATTTGTATGTAGAAGACAGTCGCCAAGTTACAGGTGCATGGGACAAAGGGTTGGGACTAAAAATAGATTTTAATCTTGATTTTGAGGGACCGTTAATCTTGATTTTGAGGCATCGTTATATCGAAAATTAGGCAATATCTTAAAAAGTTGCCAACGTAGACGACTCAAACCGAGATTGTTCTGCTCCTCGTACTCCGTTTCACCTCTATACTAAATTTCAGGCGATTTGGAAACAAAAACATTTCGGAAGATTTTGGAAAAAACGACAAGGGGGTAGTCCAGCCATTTTTTCAGCCTCGAAAACTTTTTCTCTCTGATTTGCCTCATAATTACACCAAAGAATGTCATTTGTATGTAGAAGACAGTCGCCAAGTTACAGGTGCATGGGACAAAGGGTTGGGACTAAAAATACATTTTAATCTTGATTTTGAGGGACCGTTAATCTTGATTTTGAGGCATCGTTATATCGAAAATTAGACAATATCCTTAAAAAGTTGCCAACGTAGACGACTCAAACCGAGATTGTTCTGCTCCTCGTACTCCGTTTCACCTCTATACTAAATTTCAGGCGATTTGGAAACAAAAACATTTCGGCCGATTTTGGAAAAAACGACAAGGGGGTAGTCCAGGCATTTTTTCAGCCTCGAAAATTGTTTCTCTCCGATTTGCCTCATAATTACACCAAAGAATGTAATTTGTATGTAGAAGACAGTCGCCAAGTTACAGGTGCATGGGACAAAGGGTTGGGACTAAAAATACATTTTAATCTTGATTTTGAGGGACCGTTAATCTTGATTTTGAGGCATCGTTATATCGAAAATTAGACAATATCCTAAAAAGTTGCCAACGTAGACGACTCAAACCGAGATTGTTCTTTTCCTCGTACTCCGTTTCACCTCTATACTAAATTTCAGGCGATTTGGAAACAAAAACATTTCGGCAGATTTTGGAAAAAACGACAAGGGGGTAGTCCAGGCATTTTTTCAGCCTCGACAATATTTTCTCTCCGATTTGCCTCATAATTACACCAAAGAATGTAATTTGTATGTAGAAGACAGTCGCCAAGTTACAGGTGCATGGGACAAAGGGTTGGGACTAAAAATACATTTTAATCTTGATTTTGAGGGACCGTTAATCTTGATTTTGAGGCATCGTTATATCGAAAATTAGACAATATCCTAAAAAGGTTGCCAACGTAGACGACTCAAACCGAGATTGTTCTGCTCCTCGTACTCCGTTTCACCTCTATACTAAATTTCAGGCGATTTGGAAACAAAAACATTTCGGCCGATTTTGGAAAAAACGACAGGGGGGTAGTCCAGCCATTTTTTCAGCCTCGAAAACTTTTTCTCTCTGATTTGCCTCATAATTACACCAAAGAATGTCATTTGTATGTAGAAGACAGTCGCCAAGTTACAGGTGCATGGGACAAAGGGTTGGGACTAAAAATACATTTTAATCTTGATTTTGAGGGACCGTTAATCTTGATTTTGAGGCATCGTTATATCGAAAATTAGACAATATCCTAAAAAGTTGCCAACGTAGACGACTCAAACCGAGATTGTTCTTTTCCTCGTACTCCGTTTCACCTCTATACTAAATTTCAGGCGATTTGGAAACAAAAACATTTCGGCAGATTTTGGAAAAAACGACAAGGGGGTAGTCCAGGCATTTTTTCAGCCTCGACAATTTTTTCTCTCTGATTTGCCTCATAATTACACCAAAGAATGTCATTTGTATGTAGAAGACAGTCGCCAAGTTACAGGTGCATGGGACAAAGGGTTGGGACTAAAAATACATTTTAATCTTGATTTTGAGGGACCGTTAATCTTGATTTTGAGGCATCGTTATATCGAAAATTAGACAATATCCTAAAAAAGTTGCCAACGTAGACGACTCAAACCGAGATTGTTCTGCTCCTCGTACTCCGTTTCACCTCTATACTAAATTTCAGGCGATTTGGAAACAAAAACATTTCGGCCGATTTTGGAAAAAACGACAAGGGGGTAGTCCAGCCATTTTTTCAGCCTCGAAAACTTTTTCTCTCTGATTTGCCTCATAATTACACCAAAGAATGTCATTTGTATGTAGAAGACAGTCGCCAAGTTACAGGTGCATGGGACAAAGGGTTGGGACTAAAAATACATTTTAATCTTGATTTTGAGGGACCGTTAATCTTGATTTTGAGGCATCGTTATATCGAAAATTAGACAATATCCTTAAAAAGTTGCCAACGTAGACGACTCAAACCGAGATTGTTCTGCTCCTCGTACTCCGTTTCACCTCTATACTAAATTTCAGGCGATTTGGAAACAAAAACATTTCGGCCGATTTTGGAAAAAACGACAAGGGGGTAGTCCAGCCATTTTTTCAGCCTCGAAAACTTGTTCTCTCTGATTTGCCTCATAATTACACCAAAGAATGTCATTTGTATGTAGAAGACAGTCGCCAAGTTACAGGTGCATGGGACAAAGGGTTAGGACTAAAAATACATTTTAATCTTGATTTTGAGGGACCGTTAATCTTGATTTTGAGGCATCGTTATATCGAAAATTAGACAATATCCTAAAAAAGTTGCCAACGTAGACGACTCAAACCGAGATTGTTCTGCTCCTCGTACTCCGTTTCACCTCTATACTAAATTTCAGGCGATTTGGAAACAAAAACATTTCGGCCGATTTTGGAAAAAACGACAAGGGGGTAGTCCAGCCATTTTTTCAGCCTCGAAAACTTTTTCTCTCTGATTTGCCTCATAATTACACCAAAGAATGTCATTTGTATGTAGAAGACAGTCGCCAAGTTACAGGTGCATGGGACAAAGGGTTGGGACTAAAAATACATTTTAATCTTGATTTTGAGGGACCGTTAATCTTGATTTTGAGGCATCGTTATATCGAAAATTAGACAATATCCTTAAAAAGTTGCCAACGTAGACGACTCAAACCGAGATTGTTCTGCTCCTCGTACTCCGTTTCACCTCTATACTAAATTTCAGGCGATTTGGAAACACAACATTTTCGGCCGATTTTGGAAAAAACGACAAGGGGGTATTTTTTCAGCCTCGAAAATGTTTTCTCTCCGATTTGCCTCATAATTACACCAAAGAATGTAATTTGTATGTAGAAGACAGTCGCCAAGTTACAGGTGCATGGGACAAAGGGTTGGGACTAAAAATACATTTTAATCTTGATTTTGAGGGACCGTTAATCTTGATTTTGAGGCATCGTTATATCGAAAATTAGACAATATCCTAAAAAGTTGCCAACGTAGACGACTCAAACCGAGATTGTTCTTTTCCTCGTACTCCGTTTCACCTCTATACTAAATTTCAGGCGATTTGGAAACAAAAACATTTCGGCAGATTTTGGAAAAAACGACAAGGGGGTAGTCCAGGCATTTTTTCAGCCTCGACAATTTTTTCTCTCCGATTTGCCTCATAATTACACCAAAGAATGTCATTTGTATGTAGAAGACAGTCGCCAAGTTACAGGTGCATGGGACAAAGGGTTGGGACTAAAAATACATTTTAATCTTGATTTTGAGGGACCGTTAATCTTGATTTTGAGGCATCGTTATATCGAAAATTAGACAATATCCTAAAAAAGTTGCCAACGTAGACGACTCAAACCGAGATTGTTCTGCTCCTCGTACTCCGTTTCACCTCTATACTAAATTTCAGGCGATTTGGAAACAAAAACATTTCGGCCGTTTTTGGAAAAAACGACAAGGGGGTAGTCCAGCCATTTTTTCAGCCTCGAAAACTTTTTCTCTCCAATTTGCCTCATAATTACACCAAAGAATGTCATTTGTATGTAGAAGACAGTCGCCAAGTTACAGGTGCATGGGACAAAGGGTTGGGACTAAAAATAGATTTTAATCTTGATTTTGAGGGACCGTTAATCTTGATTTTGAGGCATCGTTATATCGAAAATTAGGCAATATCTTAAAAAGTTGCCAACGTAGACGACTGAAACCGAGATTGTTCTGCTCCTCGTACTCCGTTTCACCTCTATACTAAATTTCAGGCGATTTGGAAACAAAAACATTTCGGAAGATTTTGGAAAAAACGACAAGGGGGTAGTCCAGCCATTTTTTCAGCCTCGAAAACTTTTTCTCTCTGATTTGCCTCATAATTACACCAAAGAATGTCATTTGTATGTAGAAGACAGTCGCCAAGTTACAGGTGCATGGGACAAAGGGTTGGGACTAAAAATACATTTTAATCTTGATTTTGAGGGACCGTTAATCTTGATTTTGAGGCATCGTTATATCGAAAATTAGACAATATCCTTAAAAAGTTGCCAACGTAGACGACTCAAACCGAGATTGTTCTGCTCCTCGTACTCCGTTTCACCTCTATACTAAATTTCAGGCGATTTGGAAACAAAAACATTTCGGCCGATTTTGGAAAAAACGACAAGGGGGTAGTCCAGCCATTTTTTCAGCCTCGAAAATGTTTTCTCTCCGATTTGTCTCATAATTACACCAAAGAATGTCATTTGTATGTAGAAGACAGTCGCCAAGTTACAGGTGCATGGGACAAAGGGTTGGGACTAAAAATACATTTTAATCTTGATTTTGAAGGACCGTTAATCTTGATTTTGAGGCATCGTTATATCGAAAATTAGGCAATATCTTAAAAAGTTGCCAACGTAGACGACTCAAACCGAGATTGTTCTGCTCCTCGTACTCCGTTTCACCTCTATACTAAATTTCAGGCGATTTGGAAACACAAAATTTTCGGCCGATTTTGGAAAAAACGACAAGGGGGTAGTCCAGCCATTTTTTCAGCCTCGAAAACTTTTTCCCTCTGATTTGCCTCATAATTACACCAAAGAATGTCATTTGTATGTAGAAGACAGTCGCCAAGTTACAGGTGCATGGGACAAAGGGTTGGGACTAAAAATACATTTTAATCTTGATTTTGAGGGACCGTTAATCTTGATTTTGAGGCATCGTTATATCGAAAATTAGACAATATCCTTAAAAAGTTGCCAACGTAGACGACTCAAACCGAGATTGTTCTGCTCCTCGTACTCCGTTTCACCTCTATACTAAATTTCAGGCGATTTGGAAACAAAAACATTTCGGCCGATTTTGGAAAAAACGACAAGGGGGTAGTCCAGCCATTTTTTCAGCCTCGAAAATGTTTTCTCTCCGATTTGTCTCATAATTACACCACAGAATGTCATTTGTATGTAGAAGACAGTCGCCAAGTTACAGGTGCATGGGACAAAGGGTTGGGACTAAAAATACATTTTAATCTTGATTTTGAAGGACCGTTAATCTTGATTTTGAGGCATCGTTATATCGAAAATTAGGCAATATCTTAAAAAGTTGCCAACGTAGACGACTCAAACCGAGATTGTTCTGCTCCTCGTACTCCGTTTCACCTCTATACTAAATTTCAGGCGATTTGGAAACACAAAATTTTCGGCCGATTTTGGAAAAAACGACAAGGGGGTAGTCCAGCCATTTTTTCAGCCTCGAAAACTTTTTCCCTCTGATTTGCCTCATAATTACACCAAAGAATGTCATTTGTATGTAGAAGACAGTCGCCAAGTTACAGGTGCATGGGACAAAGGGTTGGGACTAAAAATACATTTTAATCTTGATTTTGAGGGACCGTTAATCTTGATTTTGAGGCATCGTTATATCGAAAATTAGACAATATCCTTAAAAAGTTGCCAACGTAGACGACTCAAACCGAGATTGTTCTGCTCCTCGTACTCCGTTTCACCTCTATACTAAATTTCAGGCGATTTGGAAACAAAAACATTTCGGCAGATTTTGGAAAAAACGACAAGGGGGTAGTCCAGGCATTTTTTCAGCCTCGAAAATTTTTTCTCTCCGATTTGCCTCATAATTACACCAAAGAATGTAATTTGTATGTAGAAGACAGTCGCCAAGTTACAGGTGCATGGGACAAAGGGTTGGGACTAAAAATACATTTTAATCTTGATTTTGAGGGACCGTTAATCTTGATTTTGAGGCATCGTTATATCGAAAATTAGACAATATCCTAAAAAGTTGCCAACGTAGACGACTCAAACCGAGATTGTTCTTTTCCTCGTACTCCGTTTCACCTCTATACTAAATTTCAGGCGATTTGGAAACAAAAACATTTCGGCAGATTTTGGAAAAAACGACAAGGGGGTAGTCCAGGCATTTTTTCAGCCTCGACAATTTTTTCTCTCCGATTTGCCTCATAATTACACCAAAGAATGTCATTTGTATGTAGAAGACAGTCGCCAAGTTACAGGTGCATGGGACAAAGGGTTGGGACTAAAAATACATTTTAATCTTGATTTTGAGGGACCGTTAATCTTGATTTTGAGGCATCGTTATATCGAAAATTAGACAATATCCTAAAAAAGTTGCCAACGTAGACGACTCAAACCGAGATTGTTCTGCTCCTCGTACTCCGTTTCACCTCTATACTAAATTTCAGGCGATTTGGAAACAAAAAAATTTCGGCCGTTTTTGGAAAAAACGACAAGGGGGTAGTCCAGCCATTTTTTCAGCCTCGAAAACTTTTTCTCTCCAATTTGCCTCATAATTACACCAAAGAATGTCATTTGTATGTAGAAGACAGTCGCCAAGTTACAGGTGCATGGGACAAAGGGTTGGGACTAAAAATAGATTTTAATCTTGATTTTGAGGGACCGTTAATCTTGATTTTGAGGCATCGTTATATCGAAAATTAGGCAATATCTTAAAAAGTTGCCAACGTAGACGACTGAAACCGAGATTGTTCTGCTCCTCGTACTCCGTTTCACCTCTATACTAAATTTCAGGCGATTTGGAAACACAAAATTTTCGGCCGATTTTGGAAAAAACGACAAGGGGGTAGTCCAGGCATTTTTTCAGCCTCGAAAATTTTTTCTCTCCGATTTGCCTCATAATTACACCAAAGAATGTAATTTGTATGTAGAAGACAGTCGCCAAGTTACAGGTGCATGGGACAAAGGGTTGGGACTAAAAATACATTTTAATCTTGATTTTGAGGGACCGTTAATCTTGATTTTGAGGCATCGTTATATCGAAAATTAGACAATATCCTAAAAAGTTGCCAACGTAGACGACTCAAACCGAGATTGTTCTTTTCCTCGTACTCCGTTTCACCTCTATACTAAATTTCAGGCGATTTGGAAACAAAAACATTTCGGCAGATTTTGGAAAAAACGACAAGGGGGTAGTCCAGGCATTTTTTCAGCCTCGAAAATTTTTTTCTCTCCGATTTGCCTCATAATTACACCAAAGAATGTCATTTGTATGTAGAAGACAGTCGCCAAGTTACAGGTGCATGGGACAAAGGGTTGGGACTAAAAATACATTTTAATCTTGATTTTGAGGGACCGTTAATCTTGATTTTGAGGCATCGTTATATCGAAAATTAGACAATATCCTAAAAAAGTTGCCAACGTAGACGACTCAAACCGAGATTGTTCTGCTCCTCGTACTCCGTTTCACCTCTATACTAAATTTCAGGCGATTTGGAAACAAAAACATTTCGGCCGATTTTGGAAAAAACGACAAGGGGGTAGTCCAGCCATTTTTTCAGCCTCGAAAACTTTTTCTCTCTGATTTGCCTCATAATTACACCAAAGAATGTCATTTGTATGTAGAAGACAGTCGCCAAGTTACAGGTGCATGGGACAAAGGGTTGGGACTAAAAATACATTTTAATCTTGATTTTGAGGGACCGTTAATCTTGATTTTGAGGCATCGTTATATCGAAAATTAGACAATATCCTTAAAAAGTTGCCAACGTAGACGACTCAAACCGAGATTGTTCTGCTCCTCGTACTCCGTTTCACCTCTATACTAAATTTCAGGCGATTTGGAAACAAAAACATTTCGGCAGATTTTGGAAAAAACGACAAGGGGGTAGTCCAGGCATTTTTTCAGCCTCGACAATTTTTTCTCTCCGATTTGCCTCATAATTACACCAAAGAATGTCATTTGTATGTAGAAGACAGTCGCCAAGTTACAGGTGCATGGGACAAAGGGTTGGGACTAAAAATACATTTTAATCTTGATTTTGAGGGACCGTTAATCTTGATTTTGAGGCATCGTTATATCGAAAATTAGACAATATCCTTAAAAAGTTGCCAACGTAGACGACTCAAACCGAGATTGTTCTGCACCTCGTACTCCGTTTCACCTCTATACTAAATTTCAGGCGATTTGGAAACAAAAACATTTCGGCAGATTTTGGAAAAAACGACAAGGGGGTAGTCCAGGCATTTTTTCAGCCTCGACAATTTTTTCTCTCCGATTTGCCTCATAATTACACCAAAGAATGTCATTTGTATGTAGAAGACAGTCGCCAAGTTACAGGTGCATGGGACAAAGGGTTGGGACTAAAAATACATTTTAATCTTGATTTTGAGGGACCGTTAATCTTGATTTTGAGGCATCGTTATATCGAAAATTAGACAATATCCTAAAAAAGTTGCCAACGTAGACGACTCAAACCGATATTGTTCTGCTCCTCGTACTCCGTTTCACCTCTATACTAAATTTCAGGCGATTTGGAAACAAAAACATTTCGGCCGATTTTGGAAAAAACGACAAGGGGGTCCAGGCATTTTTTCAGCCTCGACAATTTTTTCTCTCCGATTTGCCTCATAATTACACCAAAGAATGTAATTTGTATGTAGAAGACAGTCGCCAAGTTACAGGTGCATGGGACAAAGGGTTGGGACTAAAAATACATTTTAATCTTGATTTTGAGGGACCGTTAATCTTGATTTTGAGGCATCGTTATATCGAAAATTAGACAATATCCTAAAAAGTTGCCAACGTAGACGACTCAAACCGAGATTGTTCTTTTCCTCGTACTCCGTTTCACCTCTATACTAAATTTCAGGCGATTTGGAAACAAAAACATTTCGGCCGATTTTGGAAAAAACGACAAGGGGGTCCAGGCATTTTTTCAGCCTCGACAATTTTTTCTCTCCGATTTGCCTCATAATTACACCAAAGAATGTCATTTGTATGTAGAAGACAGTCGCCAAGTTACAGGTGCATGGGACAAAGGGTTGGGACTAAAAATACATTTTAATCTTGATTTTGAGGGACCGTTAATCTTGATTTTGAGGCATCGTTATATCGAAAATTAGACAATATCCTAAAAAAGTTGCCAACGTAGACGACTCAAACCGAGATTGTTCTGCTCCTCGTACTCCGTTTCACCTCTATACTAAATTTCAGGCGATTTGGAAACAAAAACATTTCGGCCGATTTTGGAAAAAACGACAAGGGGGTAGTCCAGCCATTTTTTCAGCCTCGAAAACTTTTTCTCTCTGATTTGCCTCATAATTACACCAAAGAATGTCATTTGTATGTAGAAGACAGTCGCCAAGTTACAGGTGCATGGGACAAAGGGTTGGGACTAAAAATAAATTTTAATCTTGATTTTGAGGGACCGTTAATCTTGATTTTGAGGCATCGTTATATCGAAAATTAGACAATATCCTTAAAAAGTTGCCAACGTAGACGACTCAAACCGAGATTGTTCTGCTCCTCGTACTCCGTTTCACCTCTATACTAAATTTCAGGCGATTTGGAAACAAAAACATTTCGGCCGATTTTGGAAAAAACGACAAGGGGGTGGTAGTCCAGCCATTTTTTCAGCCTCGAAAACTTTTTCTCTCTGATTTGCCTCATAATTACACCAAAGAATGTCATTTGTATGTAGAAGACAGTCGCCAAGTTACAGGTGCATGGGACAAAGGGTTGGGACTAAAAATACATTTTAATCTTGATTTTGAAGGACCGTTAATCTTGATTTTGAGGCATCGTTATATCGAAAATTAGACAATATCCTAAAAAAGTTGCCAACGTAGACGACTCAAACCGATATTGTTCTGCTCCTCGTACTCCGTTTCACCTCTATACTAAATTTCAGGCGATTTGGAAACAAAAACATTTCGGCCGATTTTGGAAAAAACGACAAGGGGGTCCAGGCATTTTTTCAGCCTCGACAATTTTTTCTCTCCGATTTGCCTCATAATTACACCAAAGAATGTAATTTGTATGTAGAAGACAGTCGCCAAGTTACAGGTGCATGGGACAAAGGGTTGGGACTAAAAATACATTTTAATCTTGATTTTGAGGGACCGTTAATCTTGATTTTAAGGCATCGTTATATCGAAAATTAGACAATATCCTAAAAAGTTGCCAACGTAGACGACTCAAACCGAGATTGTTCTTTTCCTCGTACTCCGTTTCACCTCTATACTAAATTTCAGGCGATTTGGAAACAAAAACATTTCGGCCGATTTTGGAAAAAACGACAAGGGGGTAGTCCAGGCATTTTTTCAGCCTCGACAATTTTTTCTCTCCGATTTGCCTCATAATTACACCAAAGAATGTCATTTGTATGTAGAAGACAGTCGCCAAGTTACAGGTGCATGGGACAAAGGGTTGGGACTAAAAATACATTTTAATCTTGATTTTGAGGGACCGTTAATCTTGATTTTGAGGCATCGTTATATCGAAAATTAGACAATATCCTAAAAAAGTTGCCAACGTAGACGACTCAAACCGAGATTGTTCTGCTCCTCGTACTCCGTTTCACCTCTATACTAAATTTCAGGCGATTTGGAAACAAAAACATTTCGGCCGATTTTGGAAAAAACGACAAGGGGGTAGTCCAGCCATTTTTTCAGCCTCGAAAACTTTTTCTCTCTGATTTGCCTCATAATTACACCAAAGAATGTCATTTGTATGTAGAAGACAGTCGCCAAGTTACAGGTGCATGGGACAAAGGGTTGGGACTAAAAATAAATTTTAATCTTGATTTTGAGGGACCGTTAATCTTGATTTTGAGGCATCGTTATATCGAAAATTAGACAATATCCTTAAAAAGTTGCCAACGTAGACGACTCAAACCGAGATTGTTCTGCTCCTCGTACTCCGTTTCACCTCTATACTAAATTTCAGGCGATTTGGAAACAAAAACATTTCGGCCGATTTTGGAAAAAACGACAAGGGGGTAGTCCAGCCATTTTTTCAGCCTCGAAAACTTTTTCTCTCTGATTTGCCTCATAATTACACCAAAGAATGTCATTTGTATGTAGAAGACAGTCGCCAAGTTACAGGTGCATGGGACAAAGGGTTGGGACTAAAAATAGATTTTAATCTTGATTTTGAGGGACCGTTAATCTTGATTTTGAGGCATCGTTATATCGAAAATTAGGCAATATCTTAAAAAGTTGCCAACGTAGACGACTCAAACCGAGATTGTTCTGCTCCTCGTACTCCGTTTCACCTCTATACTAAATTTCAGGCGATTTGGAAACACAAAATTTTCGGCCGATTTTGGAAAAAACGACAAGGGGGTAGTCCAGGCATTTTTTCAGCCTCGAAAATTTTTTCTCTCCGATTTGCCTCATAATTACACCAAAGAATGTAATTTGTATGTAGAAGACAGTCGCCAAGTTACAGGTGCATGGGACAAAGGGTTGGGACTAAAAATACATTTTAATCTTGATTTTGAGGGACCGTTAATCTTGATTTTGAGGCATCGTTATATCGAAAATTAGACAATATCCTAAAAAAGTTGCCAACGTAGACGACTCAAACCGAGATTGTTCTGCTCCTCGTACTCCGTTTCACCTCTATACTAAATTTCAGGCGATTTGGAAACAAAAACATTTCGGCCGATTTTGGAAAAAACGACAAGGGGGTAGTCCAGCCATTTTTTCAGCCTCGAAAACTTTTTCTCTCCAATTTGCCTCATAATTACACCAAAGAATGTCATTTGTATGTAGAAGACAGTCGCCAAGTTACAGGTGCATGGGACAAAGGGTTGGGACTAAAAATAGATTTTAATCTTGATTTTGAGGGACCGTTAATCTTGATTTTGAGGCATCGTTATATCGAAAATTAGGCAATATCTTAAAAAGTTGCCAACGTAGACGACTGAAACCGAGATTGTTCTGCTCCTCGTACTCCGTTTCACCTCTATACTAAATTTCAGGCGATTTGGAAACACAAAATTTTCGGCCGATTTTGGAAAAAACGACAAGGGGGTAGTCCAGGCATTTTTTCAGCCTCGAAAATTTTTTCTCTCCGATTTGCCTCATAATTACACCAAAGAATGTAATTTGTATGTAGAAGACAGTCGCCAAGTTACAGGTGCATGGGACAAAGGGTTGGGACTAAAAATACATTTTAATCTTGATTTTGAGGGACCGTTAATCTTGATTTTGAGGCATCGTTATATCGAAAATTAGACAATATCCTAAAAAGTTGCCAACGTAGACGACTCAAACCGAGATTGTTCTTTTCCTCGTACTCCGTTTCACCTCTATACTAAATTTCAGGCGATTTGGAAACAAAAACATTTCGGCAGATTTTGGAAAAAACGACAAGGGGGTAGTCCAGGCATTTTTTCAGCCTCGAAAATTTTTTTCTCTCCGATTTGCCTCATAATTACACCAAAGAATGTCATTTGTATGTAGAAGACAGTCGCCAAGTTACAGGTGCATGGGACAAAGGGTTGGGACTAAAAATACATTTTAATCTTGATTTTGAGGGACCGTTAATCTTGATTTTGAGGCATCGTTATATCGAAAATTAGACAATATCCTAAAAAAGTTGCCAACGTAGACGACTCAAACCGAGATTGTTCTGCTCCTCGTACTCCGTTTCACCTCTATACTAAATTTCAGGCGATTTGGAAACAAAAACATTTCGGCCGATTTTGGAAAAAACGACAAGGGGGTAGTCCAGCCATTTTTTCAGCCTCGAAAACTTTTTCTCTCTGATTTGCCTCATAATTACACCAAAGAATGTCATTTGTATGTAGAAGACAGTCGCCAAGTTACAGGTGCATGGGACAAAGGGTTGGGACTAAAAATACATTTTAATCTTGATTTTGAGGGACCGTTAATCTTGATTTTGAGGCATCGTTATATCGAAAATTAGACAATATCCTTAAAAAGTTGCCAACGTAGACGACTCAAACCGAGATTGTTCTGCTCCTCGTACTCCGTTTCACCTCTATACTAAATTTCAGGCGATTTGGAAACAAAAACATTTCGGCAGATTTTGGAAAAAACGACAAGGGGGTAGTCCAGGCATTTTTTCAGCCTCGACAATTTTTTCTCTCCGATTTGCCTCATAATTACACCAAAGAATGTCATTTGTATGTAGAAGACAGTCGCCAAGTTACAGGTGCATGGGACAAAGGGTTGGGACTAAAAATACATTTTAATCTTGATTTTGAGGGACCGTTAATCTTGATTTTGAGGCATCGTTATATCGAAAATTAGACAATATCCTTAAAAAGTTGCCAACGTAGACGACTCAAACCGAGATTGTTCTGCACCTCGTACTCCGTTTCACCTCTATACTAAATTTCAGGCGATTTGGAAACAAAAACATTTCGGCAGATTTTGGAAAAAACGACAAGGGGGTAGTCCAGGCATTTTTTCAGCCTCGACAATTTTTTCTCTCCGATTTGCCTCATAATTACACCAAAGAATGTCATTTGTATGTAGAAGACAGTCGCCAAGTTACAGGTGCATGGGACAAAGGGTTGGGACTAAAAATACATTTTAATCTTGATTTTGAGGGACCGTTAATCTTGATTTTGAGGCATCGTTATATCGAAAATTAGACAATATCCTAAAAAAGTTGCCAACGTAGACGACTCAAACCGATATTGTTCTGCTCCTCGTACTCCGTTTCACCTCTATACTAAATTTCAGGCGATTTGGAAACAAAAACATTTCGGCCGATTTTGGAAAAAACGACAAGGGGGTCCAGGCATTTTTTCAGCCTCGACAATTTTTTCTCTCCGATTTGCCTCATAATTACACCAAAGAATGTAATTTGTATGTAGAAGACAGTCGCCAAGTTACAGGTGCATGGGACAAAGGGTTGGGACTAAAAATACATTTTAATCTTGATTTTGAGGGACCGTTAATCTTGATTTTGAGGCATCGTTATATCGAAAATTAGACAATATCCTAAAAAGTTGCCAACGTAGACGACTCAAACCGAGATTGTTCTTTTCCTCGTACTCCGTTTCACCTCTATACTAAATTTCAGGCGATTTGGAAACAAAAACATTTCGGCCGATTTTGGAAAAAACGACAAGGGGGTCCAGGCATTTTTTCAGCCTCGACAATTTTTTCTCTCCGATTTGCCTCATAATTACACCAAAGAATGTCATTTGTATGTAGAAGACAGTCGCCAAGTTACAGGTGCATGGGACAAAGGGTTGGGACTAAAAATACATTTTAATCTTGATTTTGAGGGACCGTTAATCTTGATTTTGAGGCATCGTTATATCGAAAATTAGACAATATCCTAAAAAAGTTGCCAACGTAGACGACTCAAACCGAGATTGTTCTGCTCCTCGTACTCCGTTTCACCTCTATACTAAATTTCAGGCGATTTGGAAACAAAAACATTTCGGCCGATTTTGGAAAAAACGACAAGGGGGTAGTCCAGCCATTTTTTCAGCCTCGAAAACTTTTTCTCTCTGATTTGCCTCATAATTACACCAAAGAATGTCATTTGTATGTAGAAGACAGTCGCCAAGTTACAGGTGCATGGGACAAAGGGTTGGGACTAAAAATAAATTTTAATCTTGATTTTGAGGGACCGTTAATCTTGATTTTGAGGCATCGTTATATCGAAAATTAGACAATATCCTTAAAAAGTTGCCAACGTAGACGACTCAAACCGAGATTGTTCTGCTCCTCGTACTCCGTTTCACCTCTATACTAAATTTCAGGCGATTTGGAAACAAAAACATTTCGGCCGATTTTGGAAAAAACGACAAGGGGGTGGTAGTCCAGCCATTTTTTCAGCCTCGAAAACTTTTTCTCTCTGATTTGCCTCATAATTACACCAAAGAATGTCATTTGTATGTAGAAGACAGTCGCCAAGTTACAGGTGCATGGGACAAAGGGTTGGGACTAAAAATACATTTTAATCTTGATTTTGAAGGACCGTTAATCTTGATTTTGAGGCATCGTTATATCGAAAATTAGACAATATCCTAAAAAAGTTGCCAACGTAGACGACTCAAACCGATATTGTTCTGCTCCTCGTACTCCGTTTCACCTCTATACTAAATTTCAGGCGATTTGGAAACAAAAACATTTCGGCCGATTTTGGAAAAAACGACAAGGGGGTCCAGGCATTTTTTCAGCCTCGACAATTTTTTCTCTCCGATTTGCCTCATAATTACACCAAAGAATGTAATTTGTATGTAGAAGACAGTCGCCAAGTTACAGGTGCATGGGACAAAGGGTTGGGACTAAAAATACATTTTAATCTTGATTTTGAGGGACCGTTAATCTTGATTTTAAGGCATCGTTATATCGAAAATTAGACAATATCCTAAAAAGTTGCCAACGTAGACGACTCAAACCGAGATTGTTCTTTTCCTCGTACTCCGTTTCACCTCTATACTAAATTTCAGGCGATTTGGAAACAAAAACATTTCGGCCGATTTTGGAAAAAACGACAAGGGGGTAGTCCAGGCATTTTTTCAGCCTCGACAATTTTTTCTCTCCGATTTGCCTCATAATTACACCAAAGAATGTCATTTGTATGTAGAAGACAGTCGCCAAGTTACAGGTGCATGGGACAAAGGGTTGGGACTAAAAATACATTTTAATCTTGATTTTGAGGGACCGTTAATCTTGATTTTGAGGCATCGTTATATCGAAAATTAGACAATATCCTAAAAAAGTTGCCAACGTAGACGACTCAAACCGAGATTGTTCTGCTCCTCGTACTCCGTTTCACCTCTATACTAAATTTCAGGCGATTTGGAAACAAAAACATTTCGGCCGATTTTGGAAAAAACGACAAGGGGGTAGTCCAGCCATTTTTTCAGCCTCGAAAACTTTTTCTCTCTGATTTGCCTCATAATTACACCAAAGAATGTCATTTGTATGTAGAAGACAGTCGCCAAGTTACAGGTGCATGGGACAAAGGGTTGGGACTAAAAATAAATTTTAATCTTGATTTTGAGGGACCGTTAATCTTGATTTTGAGGCATCGTTATATCGAAAATTAGACAATATCCTTAAAAAGTTGCCAACGTAGACGACTCAAACCGAGATTGTTCTGCTCCTCGTACTCCGTTTCACCTCTATACTAAATTTCAGGCGATTTGGAAACAAAAACATTTCGGCCGATTTTGGAAAAAACGACAAGGGGGTAGTCCAGCCATTTTTTCAGCCTCGAAAACTTTTTCTCTCTGATTTGCCTCATAATTACACCAAAGAATGTCATTTGTATGTAGAAGACAGTCGCCAAGTTACAGGTGCATGGGACAAAGGGTTGGGACTAAAAATAGATTTTAATCTTGATTTTGAGGGACCGTTAATCTTGATTTTGAGGCATCGTTATATCGAAAATTAGGCAATATCTTAAAAAGTTGCCAACGTAGACGACTCAAACCGAGATTGTTCTGCTCCTCGTACTCCGTTTCACCTCTATACTAAATTTCAGGCGATTTGGAAACACAAAATTTTCGGCCGATTTTGGAAAAAACGACAAGGGGGTAGTCCAGGCATTTTTTCAGCCTCGAAAATTTTTTCTCTCCGATTTGCCTCATAATTACACCAAAGAATGTAATTTGTATGTAGAAGACAGTCGCCAAGTTACAGGTGCATGGGACAAAGGGTTGGGACTAAAAATACATTTTAATCTTGATTTTGAGGGACCGTTAATCTTGATTTTGAGGCATCGTTATATCGAAAATTAGACAATATCCTAAAAAAGTTGCCAACGTAGACGACTCAAACCGAGATTGTTCTGCTCCTCGTACTCCGTTTCACCTCTATACTAAATTTCAGGCGATTTGGAAACAAAAACATTTCGGCCGATTTTGGAAAAAACGACAAGGGGGTAGTCCAGCCATTTTTTCAGCCTCGAAAACTTTTTCTCTCTGATTTGCCTCATAATTACACCAAAGAATGTCATTTGTATGTAGAAGACAGTCGCCAAGTTACAGGTGCATGGGACAAAGGGTTGGGACTAAAAATAAATTTTAATCTTGATTTTGAGGGACCGTTAATCTTGATTTTGAGGCATCGTTATATCGAAAAATAGACAATATCCTTAAAAAGTTGCCAACGTAGACGACTCAAACCGAGATTGTTCTGCTCCTCGTACTCCGTTTCACCTCTATACTAAATTTCAGGCGATTTGGAAACAAAAACATTTCGGCCGATTTTGGAAAAAACGACAAGGGGGTAGTCCAGCCATTTTTTCAGCCTCGAAAACTTTTTCTCTCTGATTTGCCTCATAATTACACCAACGAATGTCATTTGTATGTAGAAGACAGTCGCCAAGTTACAGGTGCGTGGGACAAAGGGTTGGGACTAAAAATAAATTTTAATCTTGATTTTGAGGGACCGTTAATCTTGATTTTGAGGCATCGTTATATCGAAAATTAGACAATATCCTTAAAAAGTTGCCAACGTAGACGACTCAAACCGAGATTGTTCTGCTCCTCGTACTCCGTTTCACCTCTATACTAAATTTCAGGCGATTTGGAAACAAAAACATTTCGGCCGATTTTGGAAAAAACGACAAGGGGGTAGTCCAGCCATTTTTTCAGCCTCGAAAACTTTTTCTCTCTGATTTGCCTCATAATTACACCAAAGAATGTCATTTGTATGTAGAAGACAGTCGCCAAGTTACAGGTGCATGGGACAAAGGGTTGGGACTAAAAACAAATTTTAATCTTGATTTTGAGGGACCGTTAATCTTGATTTTGAGGCATCGTTATATCGAAAATTAGACAATATCCTTAAAAAGTTGCCAACGTAGACGACTCAAACCGAGATTGTTCTGCTCCTCGTACTCCGTTTCACCTCTATACTAAATTTCAGGCGATTTGGAAACAAAAACATTTCGGCCGATTTTGGAAAAAACGACAAGGGGGTAGTCCAGCCATTTTTTCAGCCTCGAAAACTTTTTCTCTCTGATTTGCCTCATAATTACACCAAAGAATGTCATTTGTATGTAGAAGACAGTCGCCAAGTTACAGGTGCATGGGACAAAGGGTTGGGACTAAAAATACATTTTAATCTTGATTTTGAGGGACCGTTAATCTTGATTTTGAGGCATCGTTATATCGAAAATTAGACAATATCCTTAAAAAGTTGCCAACGTAGACGACTCAAACCGAGATTGTTCTGCTCCTCGTACTCCGTTTCACCTCTATACTAAATTTCAGGCGATTTGGAAACAAAAACATTTCGGCCGATTTTGGAAAAAACGACAAGGGGGTCCAGGCATTTTTTCAGCCTCGACAATTTTTTCTCTCCGATTTGCCTCATAATTACACCAAAGAATGTAATTTGTATGTAGAAGACAGTCGCCAAGTTACAGGTGCATGGGACAAAGGGTTGGGACTAAAAATACATTTTAATCTTGATTTTGAAGGACCGTTAATCTTGATTTTGAGGCATCGTTATATCGAAAATTAGGCAATATCTTAAAAAGTTGCCAACGTAGACGACTCAAACCGAGATTGTTCTGCTCCTCGTACTCCGTTTCACCTCTATACTAAATTTCAGGCGATTTGGAAACAAAAAATGTTCGGCCGATTTTGGAAAAAACGACAAGGGCATTTTTTCAGCCTCGAAAATGTTTTCTCTCCGATTTGCCTCATAATTACACCACAGAATGTCATTTGTATGTAGAAGACAGTCGCCAAGTTACAGGTGCATGGGACAAAGGGTTGGGACTAAAAATACATTTTAATCTTGATTTTGAGGGACCGTTAATCTTGATTTTGAGGCATCGTTATATCGAAAATTAGACAATATCCTAAAAAAGTTGCCAACGTAGACGACTCAAACCGAGATTGTTCTGCTCCTCGTACTCCGTTTCACCTCTATACTAAATTTCAGGCGATTTGGAAACAAAAACATTTCGGCCGATTTTGGAAAAAACGACAAGGGGGTAGTCCAGCCATTTTTTCAGCCTCGAAAACTTTTTCTCTCTGATTTGCCTCATAATTACACCAAAGAATGTCATTTGTATGTAGAAGACAGTCGCCAAGTTACAGGTGCATGGGACAAAGGGTTGGGACTAAAAATACATTTTAATCTTGATTTTGAGGGACCGTTAATCTTGATT
This sequence comes from Leptasterias polaris, assembly GCA_037783415.1. Lineage (NCBI taxonomy): Eukaryota > Metazoa > Echinodermata > Asteroidea > Forcipulatida > Asteriidae > Leptasterias > Leptasterias polaris. Next base: position 1,857,572 of record JAZGTN010000065.1, read on the forward strand.
TTGAGGCATCGTTATATCGAAAATTAGACAATATCCTAAAAAGTTGCCAACGTAGACGACTCAAACCGAGATTGTTCTTTTCCTCGTACTCCGTTTCACCTCTATACTAAATTTCAGGCGATTTGGAAACAAAAACATTTCGGCCGATTTTGGAAAAAACGACAAGGGGGTAGTCCAGCCATTTTTTCAGCCTCGAAAACTTTTTCTCTCTGATTTGCCTCATAATTACACCAAAGAATGTCATTTGTATGTAGAAGACAGTCGCCAAGTTACAGGTGCATGGGACAAAGGGTTGGGACTAAAAATACATTTTAATCTTGATTTTGAAGGACCGTTAATCTTGATTTTGAGGCATCGTTATATCGAAAATTAGGCAATATCTTAAAAAGTTGCCAACGTAGACGACTCAAACCGAGATTGTTCTGCTCCTCGTACTCCGTTTCACCTCTATACTAAATTTCAGGCGATTTGGAAACAAAAACATTTCGGCAGATTTTGGAAAAAACGACAAGGGGGTAGTCCAGCCATTTTTTCAGCCTCGAAAAAATTTTCTCTCTGATTTGCCTCATAATTACACCAAAGAATGTCATTTGTATGTAGAAGACAGTCGCCAAGTTACAGGTGCATGGGACAAAGGGTTGGGACTAAAAATACATTTTAATCTTGATTTTGAGGGACCGTTAATCTTGATTTTGAGGCATCGTTATATCGAAAATTAGACAATATCCTAAAAAAGTTGCCAACGTAGACGACTCAAACCGAGATTGTTCCGCTCCTCGTACTCCGTTTCACCTCTATACTAAATTTCAGGCGATTTGGAAACAAAAACATTTCGGCCGATTTTGGAAAAAACGACAAGGGGGTAGTCCAGCCATTTTTTCAGCCTCGACAATTTTTTCTCTCCGATTTGCCTCTTAATTACACCAAAGAATGTAATTTGTATGTAGAAGACAGTCGCCAAGTTACAGGTGCATGGGACAAAGGGTTGGGACTAAAAATAGATTTTAATCTTGATTTTGAGGGACCGTTAATCTTGATTTTGAGGCATCGTTATATCGAAAATTAGACAATATCCTAAAAAAGTTGCCAACGTAGACGACTCAAACCGAGATTGTTCTGCTCCTCGTACTCCGTTTCACCTCTATACTAAATTTCAGGCGATTTGGAAACAAAAACATTTCGGCCGATTTTGGAAAAAACGACAAGGGGGTAGTCCAGCCATTTTTTCAGCCTCGAAAACTTTTTCTCTCTGATTTGCCTCATAATTACACCAAAGAATGTCATTTGTATGTAGAAGACAGTCGCCAAGTTACAGGTGCATGGGACAAAGGGTTGGGACTAAAAATAGATTTTAATCTTGATTTTGAGGGACCGTTAATCTTGATTTTGAGGCATCGTTATATCGAAAATTAGACAATATCCTAAAAAAGTTGCCAACGTAGACGACTCAAACCGAGATTGTTCTGCTCCTCGTACTCCGTTTCACCTCTATACTAAATTTCAGGCGATTTGGAAACAAAAACATTTCGGCAGATTTTGGAAAAAACGACAAGGGGGTAGTCCAGGCATTTTTTCAGCCTCGACAATTTTTTCTCTCCGATTTGCCTCATAATTACACCAAAGAATGTCATTTGTATGTAGAAGACAGTCGCCAAGTTACAGGTGCATGGGACAAAGGGTTGTGACTAAAAATACATTTTAATCTTGATTTTGAGGGACCGTTAATCTTGATTTTGAGGCATCGTTATATCGAAAATTAGACAATATCCTAAAAAGTTGCCAACGTAGACGACTCAAACCGAGATTGTTCTGCTCCTCGTACTCCGTTTCACCTCTATACTAAATTTCAGGCGATTTGGAAACAAAAACATTTCGGCAGATTTTGGAAAAAACGACAAGGGGGTAGTCCAGGCATTTTTTCAGCCTCGAAAATTGTTTCTCTCCGATTTGCCTCATAATTACCCCAAAGAATGTCATTTGTATGTAGAAGACAGTCGCCAAGTTACAGGTGCATGGGACAAAGGGTTGGGACTAAAAATACATTTTAATCTTGATTTTGAGGGACCGTTAATCTTGATTTTGAGGCATCGTTATATCGAAAATTAGGCAATATCTTTAAAAGTTGCCAACGTAGACGACTCAAACCGAGATTGTTCTGCTCCTCGTACTCCGTTTCACCTCTATACTAAATTTCAGGCGATTTGGAAACAAAAACATTTCGGCAGATTTTGGAAAAAACGACAAGGGGGTAGTCCAGGCATTTTTTCAGCCTCGAAAATTTTTTCTCTCCGATTTGCCTCATAATTACACCAAAGAATGTAATTTGTATGTAGAAGACAGTCGCCAAGTTACAGGTGCATGGGACAAAGGGTTGGGACTAAAAATACATTTTAATCTTGATTTTGAGGGACCGTTAATCTTGATTTTGAGGCATCGTTATATCGAAAATTAGACAATATCCTAAAAAGTTGCCAACGTAGACGACTCAAACCGAGATTGTTCTTTTCCTCGTACTCCGTTTCACCTCTATACTAAATTTCAGGCGATTTGGAAACAAAAACATTTCGGCCGATTTTGGAAAAAACGACAAGGGGGTAGTCCAGCCATTTTTTCAGCCTCGAAAACTTTTCTCTCTGATTTGCCTCATAATTACACCAAAGACTGTCATTTGTATGTAGAAGACAGTCGCCAAGTTACAGGTGCATGGGACAAAGGGTTGGGACTAAAAATACATTTTAATCTTGATTTTGAAGGACCGTTAATCTTGATTTTGAGGCATCGTTATATCGAAAATTAGGCAATATCTTAAAAAGTTGCCAACGTAGACGACTCAAACCGAGATTGTTCTGCTCCTCGTACTCCGTTTCACCTCTATACTAAATTTCAGGCGATTTGGAAACAAAAACATTTCGGCAGATTTTGGAAAAAACGACAAGGGGGTAGTCCAGCCATTTTTTCAGCCTCGACAATTTTTTCTCTCCGATTTGCCTCTTAATTACACCAAAGAATGTAATTTGTATGTAGAAGACAGTCGCCAAGTTACAGGTGCATGGGACAAAGGGTTGGGACTAAAAATACATTTTAATCTTGATTTTGAGGGACCGTTAATCTTGATTTTGAGGCATCGTTATATCGAAAATTAGACAATATCCTAAAAAAGTTGCCAACGTAGACGACTCAAACCGAGATTGTTCTGCTCCTCGTACTCCGTTTCACCTCTATACTAAATTTCAGGCGATTTGGAAACAAAAACATTTCGGCAGATTTTGGAAAAAACGACAAGGGGGTAGTCCAGGCATTTTTTCAGCCTCGACAATTTTTTCTCTCCGATTTGCCTCATAATTACACCAAAGAATGTCATTTGTATGTAGAAGACAGTCGCCAAGTTACAGGTGCATGGGACAAAGGGTTGTGACTAAAAATACATTTTAATCTTGATTTTGAGGGACCGTTAATCTTGATTTTGAGGCATCGTTATATCGAAAATTAGACAATATCCTAAAAAAGTTGCCAACGTAGACGACTCAAACCGAGATTGTTCTTTTCCTCGTACTCCGTTTCACCTCTATACTAAATTTCAGGCGATTTGGAAACAAAAACATTTCGGCAGATTTTGGAAAAAACGACAAGGGGGTAGTCCAGCCATTTTTTCAGCCTCGAAACCTTTTCTCTCCGATTTGCCTCATAATTACACCAAAGAATGTCATTTGTATGTAGAAGACAGTCGCCAAGTTACAGGTGCATGGGACAAAGGGTTGGGACTAAAAATAGATTTTAATCTTGATTTTGAGGGACCGTTAATCTTGATTTTGAGGCATCGTTATATCGAAAATTAGGCAATATCTTAAAAAGTTGCCAACGTAGACGACTCAAACCGTGATTGTTCTGCTCCTCGTACTCCGTTTCACCTCTATACTAAATTTCAGGCGATTTGGAAACAAAAAATGTTCGGCCGATTTTGGAAAAAACGACAAGGGGTCCTGGCATTTTTTCAGCCTCGAAAATGTTTTTTCTCCGATTTGCCTCATAATTACACCAAAGAATGTCATTTGTATGTAGAAGACAGTCGCCAAGTTACAGGTGCATGGGACAAAGGGTTGGGACTAAAAATACATTTTAATCTTGATTTTGAGGGACCGTTAATCTTGATTTTGAGGCATCGTTATATCGAAAATTAGACAATATCCTAAAAAGTTGCCAACGTAGACGACTCAAACCGAGATTGTTCTTTTCCTCGTACTTCGTTTCACCTCTATACTAAATTTCAGGCGATTTGGAAACAAAAACATTTCGGCAGATTTTGGAAAAAACGACAAGGGGGTAGTCCAGGCATTTTTTCAGCCTCGAAAATTGTTTCTCTCCGATTTGCCTCATAATTACCCCAAAGAATGTCATTTGTATGTAGAAGACAGTCGCCAAGTTACAGGTGCATGGGACAAAGGGTTGGGACTAAAAATACATTTTAATCTTGATTTTGAGGGACCGTTAATCTTGATTTTGAGGCATCGTTATATCGAAAATTAGGCGATATCTTTAAAAGTTGCCAACGTAGACGACTCAAACCGAGATTGTTCTGCTCCTCGTACTCCGTTTCACCTCTATACTAAATTTCAGGCGATTTGGAAACAAAAACATTTCGGCAGATTTTGGAAAAAACGACAAGGGGGTAGTCCAGCCATTTTTTCAGCCTCGAAACCTTTTCTCTCCGATTTGCCTCATAATTACACCAAAGAATGTCATTTGTATGTAGAAGACAGTCGCCAAGTTACAGGTGCATGGGACAAAGGGTTGGGACTAAAAATAGATTTTAATCTTGATTTTGAGGGACCGTTAATCTTGATTTTGAGGCATCGTTATATCGAAAATTAGGCAATATCTTAAAAAGTTGCCAACGTAGACGACTCAAACCGTGATTGTTCTGCTCCTCGTACTCCGTTTCACCTCTATACTAAATTTCAGGCGATTTGGAAACAAAAAATGTTCGGCCGATTTTGGAAAAAACGACAAGGGGTCCTGGCATTTTTTCAGCCTCGAAAATGTTTTCTCTACCGATTTGCCTCATAATTACACCAAAGAATGTCATTTGTATGTAGAAGACAGTCGCCAAGTTACAGGTGCATGGGACAAAGGGTTGGGACTAAAAATACATTTTAATCTTGATTTTGAGGGACCGTTAATCTTGATTTTGAGGCATCGTTATATCGAAAATTAGACAATATCCTAAAAAGTTGCCAACGTAGACGACTCAAACCGAGATTGTTCTTTTCCTCGTACTTCGTTTCACCTCTATACTAAATTTCAGGCGATTTGGAAACAAAAACATTTCGGCAGATTTTGGAAAAAACGACAAGGGGGTAGTCCAGGCATTTTTTCAGCCTCGAAAATTGTTTCTCTCCGATTTGCCTCATAATTACCCCAAAGAATGTCATTTGTATGTAGAAGACAGTCGCCAAGTTACAGGTGCATGGGACAAAGGGTTGGGACTAAAAATACATTTTAATCTTGATTTTGAGGGACCGTTAATCTTGATTTTGAGGCATCGTTATATCGAAAATTAGGCGATATCTTTAAAAGTTGCCAACGTAGACGACTCAAACCGAGATTGTTCTGCTCCTCGTACTCCGTTTCACCTCTATACTAAATTTCAGGCGATTTGGAAACAAAAAATGTTCGGCCGATTTTGGAAAAAACGACAAGGGGGTCCAGGCATTTTTTCAGCCTCGAAAATTTTTTCTCTCCGATTTGCCTCATAATTACACCAAAGAATGTCATTTGTATGTAGAAGACAGTCGCCAAGTTACAGGTGCATGGGACAAAGGGTTGGGACTAAAAATACATTTTAATCTTGATTTTGAGGGACCGTTAATCTTGATTTTGAGGCATCGTTATATCGAAAATTAGACAATATCCTAAAAAGTTGCCAACGTAGACGACTCAAACCGAGATTGTTCTTTTCCTCGTACTCCGTTTCACCTCTATACTAAATTTCAGGCGATTTGGAAACAAAAACATTTCGGCCGATTTTGGAAAAAACGACATTTTTTCAGCCTCGAAAACTTTTTCTCTCTGATTTGCCTCATAATTACACCAAAGAATGTCATTTGTATGTAGAAGACAGTCGCCAAGTTACAGGTGCATGGGACAAAGGGTTGGGACTAAAAATACATTTTAATCTTGATTTTGAGGGACCGTTAATCTTGATTTTGAGGCATCGTTATATCGAAAATTAGGCAATATCTTAAAAAGTTGCCAAAGTAGACGACTCAAACCGAGATTGTTCTTTTCCTCGTACTCCGTTTCACCTCTATACTAAATTTCAGGCGATTTGGAAACAAAAACATTTCGGCAGATTTTGGAAAAAACGACAAGGGGGTAGTCCAGGCATTTTTTCAGCCTCGACAATTTGTTCTCCCCGATTTGCCTCATAATTACACCAAAGAATGTCATTTGTATGTAGAAGACAGTCGCCAAGTTACAGGTGCATGGGACAAAGGGTTGGGACTAAAAATACATTTTAATCTTGATTTTGAGGGACCGTTAATCTTGATTTTGAGGCATCGTTATATCGAAAATTAGGCAATATCTTAAAAAGTTGCCAAAGTAGACGACTCAAACCGAGATTGTTCTGCTCCTCGTACTCCGTTTCACCTCTATACTAAATTTCAGGCTATTTGGAAACAAAAACATTTCGGTAGATTTTGGAAAAAACGACAAGGGGGTAGTCCAGGCATTTTTTCAGCCTCGAAAATTGTTTCTCTCCGATTTGCCTCATAATTACACCAAAGAATGTCATTTGTATGTAGAAGACAGTCGCCAAGTTACAGGTGCATGGGACAAAGGGTTGGGACTAAAAATACATTTTAATCTTGATTTTGAAGGACCGTTAATCTTGATTTTGAGGCATCGTTATATCGAAAATTAGGCAATATCTTAAAAAGTTGCCAACGTAGACGACTCAAACCGAGATTGTTCTGCTCCTCGTACTCCGTTTCACCTCTATACTAAATTTCAGGCGATTTGGAAACAAAAACATTTCGGCCGATTTTGGAAAAAACGACAAGGGGGTCCAGGCATTTTTTCAGCCTCGAAATTTTTTTCTCTCCGATTTGCCTCATAATTACACCAAAGAATGTCATTTGTATGTAGAAGACAGTCGCCAAGTTACAGGTGCATGGGACAAAGGGTTGGGACTAAAAATAGATTTTAATCTTGATTTTGAGGGACCGTTAATCTTGATTTTGAGGCATCGTTATATCGAAAATTAGGCAATATCCTAAAAAGTTGCCAACGTAGACGACTCAAACCGAGATTGTTCTTTTCCTCGTACTCCGTTTCACATCTATACTAAATTTCAGGCGATTTGGAAACAAAAACATTTCGGCCGATTTTGGAAAAAACGACAAGGGGGTCCAGGCATTTTTTCAGCCTCGAAAATTTTTTCTCTCCGATTTGCCTCATAATTACACCAAAGAATGTCATTTGTATGTAAAAGACAGTCGCCAAGTTACAGGTGCATGGGACAAAGGGTTGGGACTAAAAATACATTTTAATCTTGATTTTGAGGGACCGTTAATCTTGATTTTGAGGCATCGTTATATCGAAAATTAGACAATATCCTAAAAAGTTGCCAACGTAGACGACTCAAACCGAGATTGTTCTTTTCCTCGTACTCCGTTTCACCTCTATACTAAATTTCAGGCGATTTGGAAACAAAAACATTTCGGCCGATTTTGGAAAAAACGACATTTTTTCAGCCTCGAAAACTTTTTCTCTCTGATTTGCCTCATAATTACACCAAAGAATGTCATTTGTATGTAGAAGACAGTCGCCAAGTTACAGGTGCATGGGACAAAGGGTTGGGACTAAAAATACATTTTAATCTTGATTTTGAAGGACCGTTAATCTTGATTTTGAGGCATCGTTATATCGAAAATTAGGCAATATCTTAAAAAGTTGCCAACGTAGACGACTCAAACCGAGATTGTTCTGCTCCTTGTACTCCGTTTCACCTCTATACTAAATTTCAGGCGATTTGGAAACAAAAACATTTCGGCAGATTTTTGAAAAAACGACAAGGGGGTAGTCCAGCCATTTTTTCAGCCTCGAAACCTTTTCTCTCCGATTTGCCTCATAATTACACCAAAGAATGTCATTTGTATGTAGAAGACAGTCGCCAAGTTACAGGTGCATGGGACAAAGGGTTGGGACTAAAAATAGATTTTAATCTTGATTTTGAGGGACCGTTAATCTTGATTTTGAGGCATCGTTATATCGAAAATTAGGCAATATCTTAAAAAGTTGCCAACGTAGACGACTCAAACCGTGATTGTTCTGCTCCTCGTACTCCGTTTCACCTCTATACTAAATTTCAGGCGATTTGGAAACAAAAAATGTTCGGCCGATTTTGGAAAAAACGACAAGGGGTCCTGGCATTTTTTCAGCCTCGAAAATGTTTTCTCTCCGATTTGCCTCATAATTACACCAAAGAATGTCATTTGTATGTAGAAGACAGTCGCCAAGTTACAGGTGCATGGGACAAAGGGTTGGGACTAAAAATACATTTTAATCTTGATTTTGAAGGACCGTTAATCTTGATTTTGAGGCATCGTTATATCGAAAATTAGGCAATATCTTAAAAAGTTGCCAACGTAGACGACTCAAACCGAGATTGTTCTGCTCCTTGTACTCCGTTTCACCTCTATACTAAATTTCAGGCGATTTGGAAACAAAAACATTTCGGCAGATTTTTGAAAAAACGACAAGGGGGTAGTCCAGCCATTTTTTCAGCCTCGAAACCTTTTCTCTCCGATTTGCCTCATAATTACACCAAAGAATGTCATTTGTATGTAGAAGACAGTCGCCAAGTTACAGGTGCATGGGACAAAGGGTTGGGACTAAAAATACATTTTAATCTTGATTTTGAGGGACCGTTAATCTTGATTTTGAGGCATCGTTATATCGAAAATTAGGCAATATCTTTAAAAGTTGCCAACGTAGACGACTCAAACCGAGATTGTTCTGCTCCTCGTACTCCGTTTCACCTCTATACTAAATTTCAGGCGATTTGGAAACAAAAAATGTTCGGCCGATTTTGGAAAAAACGACAAGGGGTCCTGGCATTTTTTCAGCCTCGAAAATGTTTTCTCTCCGATTTGCCTCATAATTACACCAAAGAATGTCATTTGTATGTAGAAGACAGTCGCCAAGTTACAGGTGCATGGGACAAAGGGTTGGGACTAAAAATACATTTTAATCTTGATTTTGAGGGACCGTTAATCTTGATTTTGAGGCATCGTTATATCGAAAATTAGACAATATCCTAAAAAGTTGCCAACGTAGACGACTCAAACCGAGATTGTTCTTTTCCTCGTACTTCGTTTCACCTCTATACTAAATTTCAGGCGATTTGGAAACAAAAACATTTCGGCAGATTTTGGAAAAAACGACAAGGGGGTAGTCCAGGCATTTTTTCAGCCTCGAAAATTGTTTCTCTCCGATTTGCCTCATAATTACCCCAAAGAATGTCATTTGTATGTAGAAGACAGTCGCCAAGTTACAGGTGCATGGGACAAAGGGTTGGGACTAAAAATACATTTTAATCTTGATTTTGAGGGACCGTTAATCTTGATTTTGAGGCATCGTTATATCGAAAATTAGGCGATATCTTTAAAAGTTGCCAACGTAGACGACTCAAACCGAGATTGTTCTGCTCCTCGTACTCCGTTTCACCTCTATACTAAATTTCAGGCGATTTGGAAACAAAAACATTTCGGCAGATTTTGGAAAAAACGACAAGGGGGTAGTCCAGCCATTTTTTCAGCCTCGAAACCTTTTCTCTCCGATTTGCCTCATAATTACACCAAAGAATGTCATTTGTATGTAGAAGACAGTCGCCAAGTTACAGGTGCATGGGACAAAGGGTTGGGACTAAAAATAGATTTTAATCTTGATTTTGAGGGACCGTTAATCTTGATTTTGAGGCATCGTTATATCGAAAATTAGGCAATATCTTAAAAAGTTGCCAACGTAGACGACTCAAACCGAGATTGTTCTGCTCCTCGTACTCCGTTTCACCTCTATACTAAATTTCAGGCGATTTGGAAACAAACAATTTTCGGCCGATTTTGGAAAAAACGACAAGGGGGTAGTCCAGGCATTTTTTCATCCTCGAAAACCTTTTCTCTCCGATTTGCCTCATAATTACACCAAAGAATGTCATTTGTATGTAGAAGACAGTCGCCAAGTTACAGGTGCATGGCACAAAGGGTTGGGACTAAAAATAGATTTTAATCTTGATTTTGAGGGACCGTTAATCTTGATTTTGAGGCATCGTTATATCGAAAATTAGGCAATATCTTAAAAAGTTGCCAACGTAGACGACTCAAACCGAGATTGTTCTGCTCCTCGTACTCCGTTTCACCTCTATACTAAATTTCAGGCGATTTGGAAACAAAAAATGTTCGGCCGATTTTGGAAAAAACGACAAGGGGTCCTGGCATTTTTTCAGCCTCGAAAATGTTTTCTCTCCGATTTGCCTCATAATTACACCAAAGAATGTCATTTGTATGTAGAAGACAGTCGCCAAGTTACAGGTGCATGGGACAAAGGGTTGGGACTAAAAATACATTTTAATCTTGATTTTGAGGGACCGTTAATCTTGATTTTGAGGCATCGTTATATCGAAAATTAGACAATATCCTAAAAAGTTGCCAACGTAGACGACTCAAACCGAGATTGTTCTGCTCCTCGTACTCCGTTTCACCTCTATACTAAATTTCAGGCGATTTGGAAACAAAAACATTTCGGCAGATTTTGGAAAAAACGACAAGGGGGTAGTCCAGGCATTTTTTCAGCCTCGAAAATTTTTTCTCTCCGATTTGCCTCATAATTACACCAAAGAATGTCATTTGTATGTAGAAGACAGTCGCCAAGTTACAGGTGCATGGGACAAAGGGTTGGGACTAAAAATACATTTTAATCTTGATTTTGAAGGACCGTTAATCTTGATTTTGAGGCATCGTTATATCGAAAATTAGGCAATATCTTAAAAAGTTGCCAACGTAGACGACTCAAACCGAGATTGTTCTGCTCCTCGTACTCCGTTTCACCTCTATACTAAATTTCAGGCGATTTGGAAACAAACAATTTTCGGCCGATTTTGGAAAAAACGACAAGGGGGTAGTCCAGGCATTTTTTCATCCTCGAAAACCTTTTCTCTCCGATTTGCCTCATAATTACACCAAAGAATGTCATTTGTATGTAGAAGACAGTCGCCAAGTTACAGGTGCATGGGACAAAGGGTTGGGACTAAAAATAGATTTTAATCTTGATTTTGAGGGACCGTTAATCTTGATTTTGAGGCATCGTTATATCGAAAATTAGGCAATATCTTAAAAAGTTGCCAACGTAGACGACTCAAACCGAGATTGTTCTGCTCCTCGTACTCCGTTTCACCTCTATACTAAATTTCAGGCGATTTGGAAACAAAAACATTTCGGCATTTTTTCAGCCTCGAAAATTGTTTCTCTCCGATTTGCCTCATAATTACCCCAAAGAATGTCATTTGTATGTAGAAGACAGTCGCCAAGTTACAGGTGCATGGGACAAAGGGTTGGGACTAAAAATACATTTTAATCTTGATTTTGAGGGACCGTTAATCTTGATTTTGAGGCATCGTTATATCGAAAATTAGGCAATATCTTTAAAAGTTGCCAACGTAGACGACTCAAACCGAGATTGTTCTGCTCCTCGTACTCCGTTTCACCTCTATACTAAATTTCAGGCGATTTGGAAACAAAAACATTTCGGCAGATTTTGGAAAAAACGACAAGGGGGTAGTCCAGGCATTTTTTCAGCCTCGAACATTTTTTCTCTCCGATTTGCCTCATAATTACACCAAAGAATGTCATTTGTATGTAGAAGACAGTCGCCAAGTTACAGGTGCATGGGACAAAGGGTTGGGACTAAAAATACATTTTAATCTTGATTTTGAAGGACCGTTAATCTTGATTTTGAGGCATCGTTATATCGAAAATTAGGCAATATCTTAAAAAGTTGCCAACGTAGACGACTCAAACCGAGATTGTTCTGCTCCTCGTACTCCGTTTCACCTCTATACTAAATTTCAGGCGATTTGGAAACAAAAACATTTCGGCCGATTTTGGAAAAAACGACAAGGGGGTCCAGGCATTTTTTCAGCCTCGAAATTTTTTTCTCTCCGATTTGCCTCATAATTACACCAAAGAATGTCATTTGTATGTAGAAGACAGTCGCCAAGTTACAGGTGCATGGGACAAAGGGTTGGGACTAAAAATAGATTTTAATCTTGATTTTGAAGGACCGTTAATCTTGATTTTGAGGCATCGTTATATCGAAAATTAGGCAATATCTTAAAAAGTTGCCAACGTAGACGACTCAAACCGAGATTGTTCTGCTCCTCGTACTCCGTTTCACCTCTATACTAAATTTCAGGCGATTTGGAAACAAAAACATTTCGGCCGATTTTGGAAAAAACGACAAGGGGGTCCAGGCATTTTTTCAGCCTCGAAATTTTTTTCTCTCCGATTTGCCTCATAATTACACCAAAGAATGTCATTTGTATGTAGAAGACAGTCGCCAAGTTACAGGTGCATGGGACAAAGGGTTGGGACTAAAAATACATTTTAATCTTGATTTTGAGGGACCGTTAATCTTGATTTTGAGGCATCGTTATATCGAAAATTAGACAATATCCTAAAAAAGTTGCCAACGTAGACGACTCAAACCGAGATTGTTCTGCTCCTCGTACTCCGTTTCACCTCTATACTAAATTTCAGGCGATTTGGAAACAAAAACATTTCGGCCGATTTTGGAAAAAACGACAAGGGGGGTAGTCCAGCCATTTTTTCAGCCTCGAAAACTTTTTCTCTCCGATTTGCCTCATAATTACACCAAAGAATGTCATTTGTATGTAGAAGACAGTCGCCAAGTTACAGGTGCATGGGACAAAGGGTTGGGACTAAAAATACATTTTAATCTTGATTTTGAAGGACCGTTAATCTTGATTTTGAGGCATCGTTATATCGAAAATTAGGCAATATCTTAAAAAGTTGCCAACGTAGACGACTCAAACCGAGATTGTTCTGCTCCTCGTACTCCGTTTCACCTCTATACTAAATTTCAGGCGATTTGGAAACAAAAACATTTCGGCCGATTTTGGAAAAAACGACAAGGGGGTCCAGGCATTTTTTCAGCCTCGAAATTTTTTTCTCTCCGATTTGCCTCATAATTACACCAAAGAATGTCATTTGTATGTAGAAGACAGTCGCCAAGTTACAGGTGCATGGGACAAAGGGTTGGGACTAAAAATACATTTTAATCTTGATTTTGAAGGACCGTTAATCTTGATTTTGAGGCATCGTTATATCGAAAATTAGGCAATATCTTAAAAAGTTGCCAACGTAGACGACTCAAACCGAGATTGTTCTGCTCCTCGTACTCCGTTTCACCTCTATACTAAATTTCAGGCGATTTGGAAACAAAAACATTTCGGCCGATTTTGGAAAAAACGACAAGGGGGTCCAGGCATTTTTTCAGCCTCGAAATTTTTTTCTCTCCGATTTGCCTCATAATTACACCAAAGAATGTCATTTGTATGTAGAAGACAGTCGCCAAGTTACAGGTGCATGGGACAAAGGGTTGGGACTAAAAATACATTTTAATCTTGATTTTGAGGGACCGTTAATCTTGATTTTGAGGCATCGTTATATCGAAAATTAGACAATATCCTAAAAAAGTTGCCAACGTAGACGACTCAAACCGAGATTGTTCTGCTCCTCGTACTCCGTTTCACCTCTATACTAAATTTCAGGCGATTTGGAAACAAAAACATTTCGGCCGATTTTGGAAAAAACGACAAGGGGGGTAGTCCAGCCATTTTTTCAGCCTCGAAAACTTTTTCTCTCCGATTTGCCTCATAATTACACCAAAGAATGTCATTTGTATGTAGAAGACAGTCGCCAAGTTACAGGTGCATGGGACAAAGGGTTGGGACTAAAAATACATTTTAATCTTGATTTTGAGGGACCGTTAATCTTGATTTTGAGGCATCGTTATATCGAAAATTAGACAATATCCTAAAAAGTTGCCAACGTAGACGACTCAAACCGAGATTGTTCTTTTCCTCGTACTCCGTTTCACCTCTATACTAAATTTCAGGCGATTTGGAAACAAAAACATTTCGGCAGATTTTTGAAAAAACGACAAGGGGGTAGTCCAGCCATTTTTTCAGCCTCGAAACCTTTTCTCTCCGATTTGCCTCATAATTACACCAAAGAATGTCATTTGTATGTAGAAGACAGTCGCCAAGTTACAGGTGCATGGGACAAAGGGTTGGGACTAAAAATAGATTTTAATCTTGATTTTGAGGGACCGTTAATCTTGATTTTGAGGCATCGTTATATCGAAAATTAGGCAATATCTTAAAAAGTTGCCAACGTAGACGACTCAAACCGTGATTGTTCTGCTCCTCGTACTCCGTTTCACCTCTATACTAAATTTCAGGCGATTTGGAAACAAAAAATGTTCGGCCGATTTTGGAAAAAACGACAAGGGCATTTTTTCAGCCTCGAAAATGTTTTCTCTCCGATTTGCCTCATAATTACACCAAAGAATGTCATTTGTATGTAGAAGACAGTCGCCAAGTTACAGGTGCATGGGACAAAGGGTTGGGACTAAAAATACATTTTAATCTTGATTTTGAGGGACCGTTAATCTTGATTTTGAGGCATCGTTATATCGAAAATTAGACAATATCCTAAAAAGTTGCCAACGTAGACGACTCAAACCGAGATTGTTCTTTTCCTCGTATTTCGTTTCACCTCTATACTAAATTTCAGGCGATTTGGAAACAAACAATTTTCGGCCGATTTTGGAAAAAACGACAAGGGGGTAGTCCAGGCATTTTTTCAGCCTCGAAAATTGTTTCTCTCCGATTTGCCTCATAATTACCCCAAAGAATGTCATTTGTATGTAGAAGACAGTCGCCAAGTTACAGGTGCATGGGACAAAGGGTTGGGACTAAAAATACATTTTAATCTTGATTTTGAGGGACCGTTAATCTTGATTTTGAGGCATCGTTATATCGAAAATTAGGCAATATCTTAAAAAGTTGCCAACGTAGACGACTCAAACCGAGATTGTTCTGCTCCTCGTACTCCGTTTCACCTCTATACTAAATTTCAGGCGATTTGGAAACAAACAATTTTCGGCCGATTTTGGAAAAAACGACAAGGGGGTAGTCCAGGCATTTTTTCATCCTCGAAAACCTTTTCTCTCCGATTTGCCTCATAATTACACCAAAGAATGTCATTTGTATGTAGAAGACAGTCGCCAAGTTACAGGTGCATGGGACAAAGGGTTGGGACTAAAAATACATTTTAATCTTGATTTTGAAGGACCGTTAATCTTGATTTTGAGGCATCGTTATATCGAAAATTAGGCAATATCTTAAAAAGTTGCCAACGTAGACGACTCAAACCGAGATTGTTCTGCTCCTCGTACTCCGTTTCACCTCTATACTAAATTTCAGGCGATTTGGAAACAAAAACATTTCGGCAGATTTTGGAAAAAACGACAAGGGGGTAGTAGTCCAGGCATTTTTTCAGCCTCGAAAACTTTTTCTCTCCGATTTGCCTCATAATTACACCAAAGAATGTCATTTGTATGTAGAAGACAGTCGCCAAGTTACAGGTGCATGGGACAAAGGGTTGGGACTAAAAATAGATTTTAATCTTGATTTTGAGGGACCGTTAATCTTGATTTTGAGGCATCGTTATATCGAAAATTAGGCAATATCTTAAAAAGTTGCCAACGTAGACGACTCAAACCGAGATTGTTCTGCTCCTCGTACTCCGTTTCACCTCTATACTAAATTTCAGGCGATTTGGAAACAAAAACATTTCGGCAGATTTTGGAAAAAACGACAAGGGGGTAGTCCAGGCATTTTTTCAGCCTCGAAGATTTTTTCTCTCCGATTTGCCTCATAATTACACCAAAGAATGTCATTTGTATGTAGAAGACAGTCGCCAAGTTACAGGTGCATGGGACAAAGGGTTGGGACTAAAAATACATTTTAATCTTGATTTTGAAGGACCGTTAATCTTGATTTTGAGGCATCGTTATATCGAAAATTAGGCAATATCTTAAAAAGTTGCCAACGTAGACGACTCAAACCGAGATTGTTCTGCTCCTCGTACTCCGTTTCACCTCTATACTAAATTTCAGGCGATTTGGAAACAAACAATTTTCGGCCGATTTTGGAAAAAACGACAAGGGGGTCCAGGCATTTTTTCAGCCTCGAAATTTTTTTCTCTCCGATTTGCCTCATAATTACACCAAAGAATGTCATTTGTATGTAGAAGACAGTCGCCAAGTTACAGGTGCATGGGACAAAGGGTTGGGACTAAAAATAGATTTTAATCTTGATTTTGAGGGACCGTTAATCTTGATTTTGAGGCATCGTTATATCGAAAATTAGGCAATATCTTAAAAAGTTGCCAACGTAGACGACTCAAACCGAGATTGTTCTGCTCCTCGTACTCCGTTTCACCTCTATACTAAATTTCAGGCGATTTGGAAACAAAAACATTTCGGCATTTTTTCAGCCTCGAAAATTGTTTCTCTCCGATTTGCCTCATAATTACCCCAAAGAATGTCATTTGTATGTAGAAGACAGTCGCCAAGTTACAGGTGCATGGGACAAAGGGTTGGGACTAAAAATACATTTTAATCTTGATTTTGAGGGACCGTTAATCTTGATTTTGAGGCATCGTTATATCGAAAATTAGGCAATATCTTTAAAAGTTGCCAACGTAGACGACTCAAACCGAGATTGTTCTGCTCCTCGTACTCCGTTTCACCTCTATACTAAATTTCAGGCGATTTGGAAACAAAAACATTTCGGCAGATTTTGGAAAAAACGACAAGGGGGTAGTCCAGGCATTTTTTCAGCCTCGAACATTTTTTCTCTCCGATTTGCCTCATAATTACACCAAAGAATGTCATTTGTATGTAGAAGACAGTCGCCAAGTTACAGGTGCATGGGACAAAGGGTTGGGACTAAAAATACATTTTAATCTTGATTTTGAAGGACCGTTAATCTTGATTTTGAGGCATCGTTATATCGAAAATTAGGCAATATCTTAAAAAGTTGCCAACGTAGACGACTCAAACCGAGATTGTTCTGCTCCTCGTACTCCGTTTCACCTCTATACTAAATTTCAGGCGATTTGGAAACAAAAACATTTCGGCCGATTTTGGAAAAAACGACAAGGGGGTCCAGGCATTTTTTCAGCCTCGAAATTTTTTTCTCTCCGATTTGCCTCATAATTACACCAAAGAATGTCATTTGTATGTAGAAGACAGTCGCCAAGTTACAGGTGCATGGGACAAAGGGTTGGGACTAAAAATACATTTTAATCTTGATTTTGAAGGACCGTTAATCTTGATTTTGAGGCATCGTTATATCGAAAATTAGGCAATATCTTAAAAAGTTGCCAACGTAGACGACTCAAACCGAGATTGTTCTGCTCCTCGTACTCCGTTTCACCTCTATACTAAATTTCAGGCGATTTGGAAACAAAAACATTTCGGCCGATTTTGGAAAAAACGACAAGGGGGTCCAGGCATTTTTTCAGCCTCGAAATTTTTTTCTCTCCGATTTGCCTCATAATTACACCAAAGAATGTCATTTGTATGTAGAAGACAGTCGCCAAGTTACAGGTGCATGGGACAAAGGGTTGGGACTAAAAATACATTTTAATCTTGATTTTGAGGGACCGTTAATCTTGATTTTGAGGCATCGTTATATCGAAAATTAGACAATATCCTAAAAAAGTTGCCAACGTAGACGACTCAAACCGAGATTGTTCTGCTCCTCGTACTCCGTTTCACCTCTATACTAAATTTCAGGCGATTTGGAAACAAAAACATTTCGGCCGATTTTGGAAAAAACGACAAGGGGGGTAGTCCAGCCATTTTTTCAGCCTCGAAAACTTTTTCTCTCCGATTTGCCTCATAATTACACCAAAGAATGTCATTTGTATGTAGAAGACAGTCGCCAAGTTACAGGTGCATGGGACAAAGGGTTGGGACTAAAAATACATTTTAATCTTGATTTTGAGGGACCGTTAATCTTGATTTTGAGGCATCGTTATATCGAAAATTAGACAATATCCTAAAAAGTTGCCAACGTAGACGACTCAAACCGAGATTGTTCTTTTCCTCGTACTCCGTTTCACCTCTATACTAAATTTCAGGCGATTTGGAAACAAAAACATTTCGGCAGATTTTTGAAAAAACGACAAGGGGGTAGTCCAGCCATTTTTTCAGCCTCGAAACCTTTTCTCTCCGATTTGCCTCATAATTACACCAAAGAATGTCATTTGTATGTAGAAGACAGTCGCCAAGTTACAGGTGCATGGGACAAAGGGTTGGGACTAAAAATAGATTTTAATCTTGATTTTGAGGGACCGTTAATCTTGATTTTGAGGCATCGTTATATCGAAAATTAGGCAATATCTTAAAAAGTTGCCAACGTAGACGACTCAAACCGTGATTGTTCTGCTCCTCGTACTCCGTTTCACCTCTATACTAAATTTCAGGCGATTTGGAAACAAAAAATGTTCGGCCGATTTTGGAAAAAACGACAAGGGCATTTTTTCAGCCTCGAAAATGTTTTCTCTCCGATTTGCCTCATAATTACACCAAAGAATGTCATTTGTATGTAGAAGACAGTCGCCAAGTTACAGGTGCATGGGACAAAGGGTTGGGACTAAAAATACATTTTAATCTTGATTTTGAGGGACCGTTAATCTTGATTTTGAGGCATCGTTATATCGAAAATTAGACAATATCCTAAAAAGTTGCCAACGTAGACGACTCAAACCGAGATTGTTCTTTTCCTCGTATTTCGTTTCACCTCTATACTAAATTTCAGGCGATTTGGAAACAAAAACATTTCGGCAGATTTTGGAAAAAACGACAAGGGGGTAGTCCAGGCATTTTTTCAGCCTCGAAAATTGTTTCTTTCCGATTTGCCTCATAATTACCCCAAAGAATGTCATTTGTATGTAGAAGACAGTCGCCAAGTTACAGGTGCATGGGACAAAGGGTTGGGACTAAAAATACATTTTAATCTTGATTTTGAGGGACCGTTAATCTTGATTTTGAGGCATCGTTATATCGAAAATTAGGCAATATCTTAAAAAGTTGCCAACGTAGACGACTCAAACCGAGATTGTTCTGCTCCTCGTACTCCGTTTCACCTCTATACTAAATTTCAGGCGATTTGGAAACAAACAATTTTCGGCCGATTTTGGAAAAAACGACAAGGGGGTAGTCCAGGCATTTTTTCATCCTCGAAAACCTTTTCTCTCCGATTTGCCTCATAATTACACCAAAGAATGTCATTTGTATGTAGAAGACAGTCGCCAAGTTACAGGTGCATGGGACAAAGGGTTGGGACTAAAAATACATTTTAATCTTGATTTTGAAGGACCGTTAATCTTGATTTTGAGGCATCGTTATATCGAAAATTAGGCAATATCTTAAAAAGTTGCCAACGTAGACGACTCAAACCGAGATTGTTCTGCTCCTCGTACTCCGTTTCACCTCTATACTAAATTTCAGGCGATTTGGAAACAAAAACATTTCGGCAGATTTTGGAAAAAACGACAAAGGGGTAGTAGTCCAGGCATTTTTTCAGCCTCGAAAACTTTTTCTCTCCGATTTGCCTCATAATTACACCAAAGAATGTCATTTGTATGTAGAAGACAGTCGCCAAGTTACAGGTGCATGGGACAAAGGGTTGGGACTAAAAATAGATTTTAATCTTGATTTTGAGGGACCGTTAATCTTGATTTTGAGGCATCGTTATATCGAAAATTAGGCAATATCTTAAAAAGTTGCCAACGTAGACGACTCAAACCGAGATTGTTCTGCTCCTCGTACTCCGTTTCACCTCTATACTAAATTTCAGGCGATTTGGAAACAAAAAATGTTCGGCCGATTTTGGAAAAAACGACAAGGGGTCCAGGCATTTTTTCAGCCTCGAAAATTGTTTCTCTCCGATTTGCCTCATAATTACCCCAAAGAATGTCATTTGTATGTAGAAGACAGTCGCCAAGTTACAGGTGCATGGGACAAAGGGTTGGGACTAAAAATACATTTTAATCTTGATTTTGAGGGACCGTTAATCTTGATTTTGAGGCATCGTTATATCGAAAATTAGACAATATCCTAAAAAGTTGCCAACGTAGACGACTCAAACCGAGATTGTTCTGCTCCTCGTACTCCGTTTCACCTCTATACTAAATTTCAGGCGATTTGGAAACAAAAACATTTCGGCAGATTTTGGAAAAAACGACAAGGGGGTAGTCCAGGCATTTTTTCAGCCTCGAAAATTTTTTCTCTCCGATTTGCCTCATAATTACACCAAAGAATGTCATTTGTATGTAGAAGACAGTCGCCAAGTTACAGGTGCATGGGACAAAGGGTTGGGACTAAAAATACATTTTAATCTTGATTTTGAAGGACCGTTAATCTTGATTTTGAGGCATCGTTATATCGAAAATTAGGCAATATCTTAAAAAGTTGCCAACGTAGACGACTCAAACCGAGATTGTTCTGCTCCTCGTACTCCGTTTCACCTCTATACTAAATTTCAGGCGATTTGGAAACAAACAATTTTCGGCCGATTTTGGAAAAAACGACAAGGGGGTAGTCCAGGCATTTTTTCATCCTCGAAAACCTTTTCTCTCCGATTTGCCTCATAATTACACCAAAGAATGTCATTTGTATGTAGAAGACAGTCGCCAAGTTACAGGTGCATGGGACAAAGGGTTGGGACTAAAAATAGATTTTAATCTTGATTTTGAGGGACCGTTAATCTTGATTTTGAGGCATCGTTATATCGAAAATTAGGCAATATCTTAAAAAGTTGCCAACGTAGACGACTCAAACCGAGATTGTTCTGCTCCTCGTACTCCGTTTCACCTCTATACTAAATTTCAGGCGATTTGGAAACAAAAAATGTTCGGCCGATTTTGGAAAAAACGACAAGGGGTCCTGGCATTTTTTCAGCCTCGAAAATGTTTTCTCTCCGATTTGCCTCATAATTACACCAAAGAATGTCATTTGTATGTAGAAGACAGTCGCCAAGTTACAGGTGCATGGGACAAAGGGTTGGGACTAAAAATACATTTTAATCTTGATTTTGAGGGACCGTTAATCTTGATTTTGAGGCATCGTTATATCGAAAATTAGACAATATCCTAAAAAGTTGCCAACGTAGACGACTCAAACCGAGATTGTTCTGCTCCTCGTACTCCGTTTCACCTCTATACTAAATTTCAGGCGATTTGGAAACAAAAACATTTCGGCAGATTTTGGAAAAAACGACAAGGGGGTAGTCCAGGCATTTTTTCAGCCTCGAAAATTTTTTCTCTCCGATTTGCCTCATAATTACACCAAAGAATGTCATTTGTATGTAGAAGACAGTCGCCAAGTTACAGGTGCATGGGACAAAGGGTTGGGACTAAAAATACATTTTAATCTTGATTTTGAAGGACCGTTAATCTTGATTTTGAGGCATCGTTATATCGAAAATTAGGCAATATCTTAAAAAGTTGCCAACGTAGACGACTCAAACCGAGATTGTTCTGCTCCTCGTACTCCGTTTCACCTCTATACTAAATTTCAGGCGATTTGGAAACAAACAATTTTCGGCCGATTTTGGAAAAAACGACAAGGGGGTAGTCCAGGCATTTTTTCATCCTCGAAAACCTTTTCTCTCCGATTTGCCTCATAATTACACCAAAGAATGTCATTTGTATGTAGAAGACAGTCGCCAAGTTACAGGTGCATGGGACAAAGGGTTGGGACTAAAAATAGATTTTAATCTTGATTTTGAGGGACCGTTAATCTTGATTTTGAGGCATCGTTATATCGAAAATTAGGCAATATCTTAAAAAGTTGCCAACGTAGACGACTCAAACCGAGATTGTTCTGCTCCTCGTACTCCGTTTCACCTCTATACTAAATTTCAGGCGATTTGGAAACAAAAAATGTTCGGCCGATTTTGGAAAAAACGACAAGGGGTCCTGGCATTTTTTCAGCCTCGAAAATGTTTTCTCTCCGATTTGCCTCATAATTACACCAAAGAATGTCATTTGTATGTAGAAGACAGTCGCCAAGTTACAGGTGCATGGGACAAAGGGTTGGGACTAAAAATAGATTTTAATCTTGATTTTGAGGGACCGTTAATCTTGATTTTGAGGCATCGTTATATCGAAAATTAGGCAATATCTTAAAAAGTTGCCAACGTAGACGACTCAAACCGAGATTGTTCTGCTCCTCGTACTCCGTTTCACCTCTATACTAAATTTCAGGCGATTTGGAAACAAAAAATGTTCGGCCGATTTTGGAAAAAACGACAAGGGGTCCTGGCATTTTTTCAGCCTCGAAAATGTTTTCTCTCCGATTTGCCTCATAATTACACCAAAGAATGTCATTTGTATGTAGAAGACAGTCGCCAAGTTACAGGTGCATGGGACAAAGGGTTGGGACTAAAAATACATTTTAATCTTGATTTTGAGGGACCGTTAATCTTGATTTTGAGGCATCGTTATATCGAAAATTAGACAATATCCTAAAAAGTTGCCAACGTAGACGACTCAAACCGAGATTGTTCTTTTCCTCGTACTTCGTTTCACCTCTATACTAAATTTCAGGCGATTTGGAAACAAAAACATTTCGGCAGATTTTGGAAAAAACGACAAGGGGGTAGTCCAGGCATTTTTTCAGCCTCGAAAATTGTTTCTCTCCGATTTGCCTCATAATTACCCCAAAGAATGTCATTTGTATGTAGAAGACAGTCGCCAAGTTACAGGTGCATGGGACAAAGGGTTGGGACTAAAAATACATTTTAATCTTGATTTTGAGGGACCGTTAATCTTGATTTTGAGGCATCGTTATATCGAAAATTAGGCAATATCTTTAAAAGTTGCCAACGTAGACGACTCAAACCGAGATTGTTCTGCTCCTCGTACTCCGTTTCACCTCTATACTAAATTTCAGGCGATTTGGAAACAAAAACATTTCGGCAGATTTTGGAAAAAACGACAAGGGGGTAGTCCAGGCATTTTTTCAGCCTCGAAAATTTTTTCTCTCCGATTTGCCTCATAATTACACCAAAGAATGTCATTTGTATGTAGAAGACAGTCGCCAAGTTACAGGTGCATGGGACAAAGGGTTGGGACTAAAAATACATTTTAATCTTGATTTTGAAGGACCGTTAATCTTGATTTTGAGGCATCGTTATATCGAAAATTAGGCAATATCTTTAAAAGTTGCCAACGTAGACGACTCAAACCGAGATTGTTCTGCTCCTCGTACTCCGTTTCACCTCTATACTAAATTTCAGGCGATTTGGAAACAAAAACATTTCGGCAGATTTTGGAAAAAACGACAAGGGGGTAGTCCAGGCATTTTTTCAGCCTCGAAAATTTTTTCTCTCCGATTTGCCTCATAATTACACCAAAGAATGTCATTTGTATGTAGAAGACAGTCGCCAAGTTACAGGTGCATGGGACAAAGGGTTGGGACTAAAAATACATTTTAATCTTGATTTTGAAGGACCGTTAATCTTGATTTTGAGGCATCGTTATATCGAAAATTAGGCAATATCTTAAAAAGTTGCCAACGTAGACGACTCAAACCGAGATTGTTCTGCTCCTCGTACTCCGTTTCACCTCTATACTAAATTTCAGGCGATTTGGAAACAAACAATTTTCGGCCGATTTTGGAAAAACGACAAGGGGGTAGTCCAGGCATTTTTTCAGCCTCGAAAACCTTTTCTCTCCGATTTGCCTCATAATTACACCAAAGAATGTCATTTGTATGTAGAAGACAGTCGCCAAGTTACAGGTGCATGGGACAAAGGGTTGGGACTAAAAATACATTTTAATCTTGATTTTGAAGGACCGTTAATCTTGATTTTGAGGCATCGTTATATCGAAAATTAGGCAATATCTTAAAAAGTTGCCAACGTAGACGACTCAAACCGAGATTGTTCTGCTCCTCGTACTCCGTTTCACCTCTATACTAAATTTCAGGCGATTTGGAAACAAACAATTTTCGGCAGATTTTGGAAAAAACGACAAGGGGGTAGTCCAGGCATTTTTTCAGCCTCGAAAATTTTTTCTCTCCGATTTGCCTCATAATTACACCAAAGAATGTCATTTGTATGTAGAAGACAGTCGCCAAGTTACAGGTGCATGGGACAAAGGGTTGGGACTAAAAATACATTTTAATCTTGATTTTGAGGGACCGTTAATCTTGATTTTGAGGCATCGTTATATCGAAAATTAGGCAATATCTAAAAAAGTTGCCAACGTAGACGACTCAAACCGAGATTGTTCTGCTCCTCGTACTCCGTTTCACCTCTATACTAAATTTCAGGCGATTTGGAAACAAAAAATGTTCGGCCGATTTTGGAAAAAACGACAAGGGGTCCAGGCATTTTTTCAGCCTCGAAAATTGTTTCTCTCCGATTTGCCTCATAATTACCCCAAAGAATGTCATTTGTATGTAGAAGACAGTCGCTAAGTTACAGGTGCATGGGACAAAGGGTTGGGACTAAAAATACATTTTAATCTTGATTTTGAGGGACCGTTAATCTTGATTTTGAGGCATCGTTATATCGAAAATTAGGCAATATCTTTAAAAGTTGCCAACGTAGACGACTCAAACCGAGATTGTTCTGCTCCTCGTACTCCGTTTCACCTCTATACTAAATTTCAGGCGATTTGGAAACAAACAATTTTCGGCCGATTTTGGAAAAAACGACAAGGGGGTAGTCCAGGCATTTTTTCATCCTCGAAAACCTTTTCTCTCCGATTTGCCTCATAATTACACCAAAGAATGTCATTTGTATGTAGAAGACAGTCGCCAAGTTACAGGTGCATGGGACAAAGGGTTGGGACTAAAAATAGATTTTAATCTTGATTTTGAGGGACCGTTAATCTTGATTTTGAGGCATCGTTATATCGAAAATTAGGCAATATCTTAAAAAGTTGCCAACGTAGACGACTCAAACCGAGATTGTTCTGCTCCTCGTACT
The DNA here is from genome assembly GCA_037783415.1 of Leptasterias polaris. NCBI lineage: Eukaryota > Metazoa > Echinodermata > Asteroidea > Forcipulatida > Asteriidae > Leptasterias > Leptasterias polaris. The sequence goes on from JAZGTN010000065.1 coordinate 1,882,731, forward strand.
CCGTTTCACCTCTATACTAAATTTCAGGCGATTTGGAAACAAAAAATGTTCGGCCGATTTTGGAAAAAACGACAAGGGGTCCTGGCATTTTTTCAGCCTCGAAAATGTTTTCTCTCCGATTTGCCTCATAATTACACCAAAGAATGTCATTTGTATGTAGAAGACAGTCGCCAAGTTACAGGTGCATGGGACAAAGGGTTGGGACCAAAAATACATTTTAATCTTGATTTTGAGGGACCGTTAATCTTGATTTTGAGGCATCGTTATATCGAAAATTAGACAATATCCTAAAAAGTTGCCAACGTAGACGACTCAAACCGAGATTGTTCTTTTCCTCGTACTTCGTTTCACCTCTATACTAAATTTCAGGCGATTTGGAAACAAAAACATTTCGGCAGATTTTGGAAAAAACGACAAGGGGGTAGTCCAGGCATTTTTTCAGCCTCGAAAATTGTTTCTCTCCGATTTGCCTCATAATTACCCCAAAGAATGTCATTTGTATGTAGAAGACAGTCGCCAAGTTACAGGTGCATGGGACAAAGGGTTGGGACTAAAAATACATTTTAATCTTGATTTTGAGGGACCGTTAATCTTGATTTTGAGGCATCGTTATATCGAAAATTAGGCAATATCTTTAAAAGTTGCCAACGTAGACGACTCAAACCGAGATTGTTCTGCTCCTCGTACTCCGTTTCACCTCTATACTAAATTTCAGGCGATTTGGAAACAAAAACATTTCGGCAGATTTTGGAAAAAACGACAAGGGGGTAGTCCAGGCATTTTTTCAGCCTCGAAAACTTTTTCTCTCCGATTTGCCTCATAATTACACCAAAGAATGTCATTTGTATGTAGAAGACAGTCGCCAAGTTACAGGTGCATGGGACAAAGGGTTGGGACTAAAAATAGATTTTAATCTTGATTTTGAGGGACCGTTAATCTTGATTTTGAGGCATCGTTATATCGAAAATTAGGCAATATCTTAAAAAGTTGCCAACGTAGACGACTCAAACCGAGATTGTTCTGCTCCTCGTACTCCGTTTCACCTCTATACTAAATTTCAGGCGATTTGGAAACAAAAAATGTTCGGCCGATTTTGGAAAAAACGACAAGGGGTCCAGGCATTTTTTCAGCCTCGAAAATTGTTTCTCTCCGATTTGCCTCATAATTACCCCAAAGAATGTCATTTGTATGTAGAAGACAGTCGCCAAGTTACAGGTGCATGGGACAAAGGGTTGGGACTAAAAATACATTTTAATCTTGATTTTGAGGGACCGTTAATCTTGATTTTGAGGCATCGTTATATCGAAAATTAGGCAATATCTTTAAAAGTTGCCAACGTAGACGACTCAAACCGAGATTGTTCTGCTCCTCGTACTCCGTTTCACCTCTATACTAAATTTCAGGCGATTTGGAAACAAACAATTTTCGGCCGATTTTGGAAAAAACGACAAGGGGGTAGTCCAGGCATTTTTTCATCCTCGAAAACCTTTTCTCTCCGATTTGCCTCATAATTACACCAAAGAATGTCATTTGTATGTAGAAGACAGTCGCCAAGTTACAGGTGCATGGGACAAAGGGTTGGGACTAAAAATAGATTTTAATCTTGATTTTGAGGGACCGTTAATCTTGATTTTGAGGCATCGTTATATCGAAAATTAGGCAATATCTTAAAAAGTTGCCAACGTAGACGACTCAAACCGAGATTGTTCTGCTCCTCGTACTCCGTTTCACCTCTATACTAAATTTCAGGCGATTTGGAAACAAAAAATGTTCGGCCGATTTTGGAAAAAACGACAAGGGGGTAGTCCAGGCATTTTTTCAGCCTCGAAAATTGTTTCTCTCCGATTTGCCTCATAATTACCCCAAAGAATGTCATTTGTATGTAGAAGACAGTCGCCAAGTTACAGGTGCATGGGACAAAGGGTTGGGACTAAAAATACATTTTAATCTTGATTTTGAGGGACCGTTAATCTTGATTTTGAGGCATCGTTATATCGAAAATTAGGCAATATCTTTAAAAGTTGCCAACGTAGACGACTCAAACCGAGATTGTTCTGCTCCTCGTACTCCGTTTCACCTCTATACTAAATTTCAGGCGATTTGGAAACAAAAACATTTCGGCAGATTTTGGAAAAAACGACAAGGGGGGTAGTCCAGGCATTTTTTCAGCCTCGAAAACTTTTTCTCTCCGATTTGCCTCATAATTACACCAAAGAATGTCATTTGTATGTAGAAGACAGTCGCCAAGTTACAGGTGCATGGGACAAAGGGTTGGGACTAAAAATAGATTTTAATCTTGATTTTGAGGGACCGTTAATCTTGATTTTGAGGCATCGTTATATCGAAAATTAGGCAATATCTTAAAAAGTTGCCAACGTAGACGACTCAAACCGAGATTGTTCTGCTCCTCGTACTCCGTTTCACCTCTATACTAAATTTCAGGCGATTTGGAAACAAAAAATGTTCGGCCGATTTTGGAAAAAACGACAAGGGGTCCAGGCATTTTTTCAGCCTCGAAAATTGTTTTTCTCCGATTTGCCTCATAATTACCCCAAAGAATGTCATTTGTATGTAGAAGACAGTCGCCAAGTTACAGGTGCATGGGACAAAGGGTTGGGACTAAAAATACATTTTAATCTTGATTTTGAGGGACCGTTAATCTTGATTTTGAGGCATCGTTATATCGAAAATTAGGCAATATCTTTAAAAGTTGCCAACGTAGACGACTCAAACCGAGATTGTTCTGCTCCTCGTACTCCGTTTCACCTCTATACTAAATTTCAGGCGATTTGGAAACAAACAATTTTCGGCCGATTTTGGAAAAAACGACAAGGGGGTAGTCCAGGCATTTTTTCATCCTCGAAAACCTTTTCTCTCCGATTTGCCTCATAATTACACCAAAGAATGTCATTTGTATGTAGAAGACAGTCGCCAAGTTACAGGTGCATGGGACAAAGGGTTGGGACTAAAAATAGATTTTAATCTTGATTTTGAGGGACCGTTAATCTTGATTTTGAGGCATCGTTATATCGAAAATTAGGCAATATCTTAAAAAGTTGCCAACGTAGACGACTCAAACCGAGATTGTTCTGCTCCTCGTACTCCGTTTCACCTCTATACTAAATTTCAGGCGATTTGGAAACAAAAAATGTTCGGCCGATTTTGGAAAAAACGACAAGGGGTCCTGGCATTTTTTCAGCCTCGAAAATGTTTTCTCTCCGATTTGCCTCATAATTACACCAAAGAATGTCATTTGTATGTAGAAGACAGTCGCCAAGTTACAGGTGCATGGGACAAAGGGTTGGGACCAAAAATACATTTTAATCTTGATTTTGAGGGACCGTTAATCTTGATTTTGAGGCATCGTTATATCGAAAATTAGACAATATCCTAAAAAGTTGCCAACGTAGACGACTCAAACCGAGATTGTTCTTTTCCTCGTACTTCGTTTCACCTCTATACTAAATTTCAGGCGATTTGGAAACAAAAACATTTCGGCAGATTTTGGAAAAAACGACAAGGGGGTAGTCCAGGCATTTTTTCAGCCTCGAAAATTGTTTCTCTCCGATTTGCCTCATAATTACCCCAAAGAATGTCATTTGTATGTAGAAGACAGTCGCCAAGTTACAGGTGCATGGGACAAAGGGTTGGGACTAAAAATACATTTTAATCTTGATTTTGAGGGACCGTTAATCTTGATTTTGAGGCATCGTTATATCGAAAATTAGGCAATATCTTTAAAAGTTGCCAACGTAGACGACTCAAACCGAGATTGTTCTGCTCCTCGTACTCCGTTTCACCTCTATACTAAATTTCAGGCGATTTGGAAACAAAAACATTTCGGCAGATTTTGGAAAAAACGACAAGGGGGTAGTCCAGGCATTTTTTCAGCCTCGAAAACTTTTTCTCTCCGATTTGCCTCATAATTACACCAAAGAATGTCATTTGTATGTAGAAGACAGTCGCCAAGTTACAGGTGCATGGGACAAAGGGTTGGGACTAAAAATAGATTTTAATCTTGATTTTGAGGGACCGTTAATCTTGATTTTGAGGCATCGTTATATCGAAAATTAGGCAATATCTTAAAAAGTTGCCAACGTAGACGACTCAAACCGAGATTGTTCTGCTCCTCGTACTCCGTTTCACCTCTATACTAAATTTCAGGCGATTTGGAAACAAAAAATGTTCGGCCGATTTTGGAAAAAACGACAAGGGGTCCAGGCATTTTTTCAGCCTCGAAAATTGTTTCTCTCCGATTTGCCTCATAATTACCCCAAAGAATGTCATTTGTATGTAGAAGACAGTCGCCAAGTTACAGGTGCATGGGACAAAGGGTTGGGACTAAAAATACATTTTAATCTTGATTTTGAGGGACCGTTAATCTTGATTTTGAGGCATCGTTATATCGAAAATTAGGCAATATCTTTAAAAGTTGCCAACGTAGACGACTCAAACCGAGATTGTTCTGCTCCTCGTACTCCGTTTCACCTCTATACTAAATTTCAGGCGATTTGGAAACAAACAATTTTCGGCCGATTTTGGAAAAAACGACAAGGGGGTAGTCCAGGCATTTTTTCATCCTCGAAAACCTTTTCTCTCCGATTTGCCTCATAATTACACCAAAGAATGTCATTTGTATGTAGAAGACAGTCGCCAAGTTACAGGTGCATGGGACAAAGGGTTGGGACTAAAAATAGATTTTAATCTTGATTTTGAGGGACCGTTAATCTTGATTTTGAGGCATCGTTATATCGAAAATTAGGCAATATCTTAAAAAGTTGCCAACGTAGACGACTCAAACCGAGATTGTTCTGCTCCTCGTACTCCGTTTCACCTCTATACTAAATTTCAGGCGATTTGGAAACAAAAAATGTTCGGCCGATTTTGGAAAAAACGACAAGGGGGTAGTCCAGGCATTTTTTCAGCCTCGAAAATTGTTTCTCTCCGATTTGCCTCATAATTACCCCAAAGAATGTCATTTGTATGTAGAAGACAGTCGCCAAGTTACAGGTGCATGGGACAAAGGGTTGGGACTAAAAATACATTTTAATCTTGATTTTGAGGGACCGTTAATCTTGATTTTGAGGCATCGTTATATCGAAAATTAGGCAATATCTTTAAAAGTTGCCAACGTAGACGACTCAAACCGAGATTGTTCTGCTCCTCGTACTCCGTTTCACCTCTATACTAAATTTCAGGCGATTTGGAAACAAAAACATTTCGGCAGATTTTGGAAAAAACGACAAGGGGGGTAGTCCAGGCATTTTTTCAGCCTCGAAAACTTTTTCTCTCCGATTTGCCTCATAATTACACCAAAGAATGTCATTTGTATGTAGAAGACAGTCGCCAAGTTACAGGTGCATGGGACAAAGGGTTGGGACTAAAAATAGATTTTAATCTTGATTTTGAGGGACCGTTAATCTTGATTTTGAGGCATCGTTATATCGAAAATTAGGCAATATCTTAAAAAGTTGCCAACGTAGACGACTCAAACCGAGATTGTTCTGCTCCTCGTACTCCGTTTCACCTCTATACTAAATTTCAGGCGATTTGGAAACAAAAAATGTTCGGCCGATTTTGGAAAAAACGACAAGGGGTCCAGGCATTTTTTCAGCCTCGAAAATTGTTTTTCTCCGATTTGCCTCATAATTACCCCAAAGAATGTCATTTGTATGTAGAAGACAGTCGCCAAGTTACAGGTGCATGGGACAAAGGGTTGGGACTAAAAATACATTTTAATCTTGATTTTGAGGGACCGTTAATCTTGATTTTGAGGCATCGTTATATCGAAAATTAGGCAATATCTTTAAAAGTTGCCAACGTAGACGACTCAAACCGAGATTGTTCTGCTCCTCGTACTCCGTTTCACCTCTATACTAAATTTCAGGCGATTTGGAAACAAACAATTTTCGGCCGATTTTGGAAAAAACGACAAGGGGGTAGTCCAGGCATTTTTTCATCCTCGAAAACCTTTTCTCTCCGATTTGCCTCATAATTACACCAAAGAATGTCATTTGTATGTAGAAGACAGTCGCCAAGTTACAGGTGCATGGGACAAAGGGTTGGGACTAAAAATAGATTTTAATCTTGATTTTGAGGGACCGTTAATCTTGATTTTGAGGCATCGTTATATCGAAAATTAGGCAATATCTTAAAAAGTTGCCAACGTAGACGACTCAAACCGAGATTGTTCTGCTCCTCGTACTCCGTTTCACCTCTATACTAAATTTCAGGCGATTTGGAAACAAAAAATGTTCGGCCGATTTTGGAAAAAACGACAAGGGGGTAGTCCAGGCATTTTTTCAGCCTCGAAAATTTTTTCTCTCCGATTTGCCTCATAATTACCCCAAAGAATGTCATTTGTATGTAGAAGACAGTCGCCAAGTTACAGGTGCATGGGACAAAGGGTTGGGACTAAAAATACATTTTAATCTTGATTTTGAGGGACCGTTAATCTTGATTTTGAGGCATCGTTATATCGAAAATTAGGCAATATCTTTAAAAGTTGCCAACGTAGACGACTCAAACCGAGATTGTTCTGCTCCTCGTACTCCGTTTCACCTCTATACTAAATTTCAGGCGATTTGGAAACAAAAACATTTCGGCAGATTTTGGAAAAAACGACAAGCATTTTTTCAGCCTCGAAAATTTTTTCTCTCCGATTTGCCTCATAATTACACCAAAGAATGTCATTTGTATGTAGAAGACAGTCGCCAAGTTACAGGTGCATGGGACAAAGGGTTGCATGGGACTAAAAATACATTTTAATCTTGATTTTGAAGGACCGTTAATCTTGATTTTGAGGCATCGTTATATCGAAAATTAGGCAATATCTTAAAAAGTTGCCAACGTAGACGACTCAAACCGAGATTGTTCTGCTCCTCGTACTCCGTTTCACCTCTATACTAAATTTCAGGCGATTTGGAAACAAACAATTTTCGGCCGATTTTGGAAAAACGACAAGGGGGTAGTCCAGGCATTTTTTCAGCCTCGAAAACCTTTTCTCTCCGATTTGCCTCATAATTACACCAAAGAATGTCATTTGTATGTAGAAGACAGTCGCCAAGTTACAGGTGCATGGGACAAAGGGTTGGGACTAAAAATACATTTTAATCTTGATTTTGAAGGACCGTTAATCTTGATTTTGAGGCATCGTTATATCGAAAATTAGGCAATATCTTAAAAAGTTGCCAACGTAGACGACTCAAACCGAGATTGTTCTGCTCCTCGTACTCCGTTTCACCTCTATACTAAATTTCAGGCGATTTGGAAACAAACAATTTTCGGCCGATTTTGGAAAAAACGACAAGGGGGGTAGTCCAGGCATTTTTTCAGCCTCGAAAATTTTTTCTCTCCGATTTGCCTCATAATTACACCAAAGAATGTCATTTGTATGTAGAAGACAGTCGCCAAGTTACAGGTGCATGGGACAAAGGGTTGGGACTAAAAATACATTTTAATCTTGATTTTGAGGGACCGTTAATCTTGATTTTGAGGCATCGTTATATCGAAAATTAGGCAATATCTTAAAAAGTTGCCAACGTAGACGACTCAAACCGAGATTGTTCTGCTCCTCGTACTCCGTTTCACCTCTATACTAAATTTCAGGCGATTTGGAAACAAACAATTTTCGGCCGATTTTTGAAAAAACGACAAGGGGGTAGGTAGTCCAGGCATTTTTTCAGCCTCGAAAATTTTTTCTCTCCGATTTGCCTCATAATTACACCAAAGAATGTCATTTGTATGTAGAAGACAGTCGCCAAGTTACAGGTGCATGGGACAAAGGGTTGGGACTAAAAATACATTTTAATCTTGATTTTGAGGGACCGTTAATCTTGATTTTGAGGCATCGTTATATCGAAAATTAGGCAATATCTTTAAAAGTTGCCAACGTAGACGACTCAAACCGAGATTGTTCTGCTCCTCGTACTCCGTTTCACCTCTATACTAAATTTCAGGCGATTTGGAAACAAACAATTTTCGGCCGATTTTGGAAAAAACGACAAGGGGGGTAGTCCAGGCATTTTTTCAGCCTCGAAAATTTTTTCTCTCCGATTTGCCTCATAATTACACCAAAGAATGTCATTTGTATGTAGAAGACAGTCGCCAAGTTACAGGTGCATGGGACAAAGGGTTGGGACTAAAAATACATTTTAATCTTGATTTTGAGGGACCGTTAATCTTGATTTTGAGGCATCGTTATATCGAAAATTAGGCAATATCTTTAAAAGTTGCCAACGTAGACGACTCAAACCGAGATTGTTCTGCTCCTCGTACTCCGTTTCACCTCTATACTAAATTTCAGGCGATTTGGAAACAAAAACATTTCGGCAGATTTTGGAAAAAACGACAAGGGGGTAGTCCAGGCATTTTTTCAGCCTCGAAAACCTTTTCTCTCCGATTTGCCTCATAATTACACCAAAGAATGTCATTTGTATGTAGAAGACAGTCGCCAAGTTACAGGTGCATGGGACAAAGGGTTGGGACTAAAAATACATTTTAATCTTGATTTTGAAGGACCGTTAATCTTGATTTTGAGGCATCGTTATATCGAAAATTAGGCAATATCTTAAAAAGTTGCCAACGTAGACGACTCAAACCGAGATTGTTCTGCTCCTCGTACTCCGTTTCACCTCTATACTAAATTTCAGGCGATTTGGAAACAAACAATTTTCGGCCGATTTTGGAAAAAACGACAAGGGGGGTAGTCCAGGCATTTTTTCAGCCTCGAAAATTTTTTCTCTCCGATTTGCCTCATAATTACACCAAAGAATGTCATTTGTATGTAGAAGACAGTCGCCAAGTTACAGGTGCATGGGACAAAGGGTTGGGACTAAAAATACATTTTAATCTTGATTTTGAGGGACCGTTAATCTTGATTTTGAGGCATCGTTATATCGAAAATTAGGCAATATCTTAAAAAGTTGCCAACGTAGACGACTCAAACCGAGATTGTTCTGCTCCTCGTACTCCGTTTCACCTCTATACTAAATTTCAGGCGATTTGGAAACAAACAATTTTCGGCCGATTTTGGAAAAAACGACAAGGGGGTAGGTAGTCCAGGCATTTTTTCAGCCTCGAAAATTTTTTCTCTCCGATTTGCCTCATAATTACACCAAAGAATGTCATTTGTATGTAGAAGACAGTCGCCAAGTTACAGGTGCATGGGACAAAGGGTTGGGACTAAAAATACATTTTAATCTTGATTTTGAGGGACCGTTAATCTTGATTTTGAGGCATCGTTATATCGAAAATTAGGCAATATCTTTAAAAGTTGCCAACGTAGACGACTCAAACCGAGATTGTTCTGCTCCTCGTACTCCGTTTCACCTCTATACTAAATTTCAGGCGATTTGGAAACAAAAACATTTCGGCAGATTTTGGAAAAAACGACAAGGGGGTAGTCCAGGCATTTTTTCAGCCTCGAAAACCTTTTCTCTCCGATTTGCCTCATAATTACACCAAAGAATGTCATTTGTATGTAGAAGACAGTCGCCAAGTTACAGGTGCATGGGACAAAGGGTTGGGACTAAAAATACATTTTAATCTTGATTTTGAAGGACCGTTAATCTTGATTTTGAGGCATCGTTATATCGAAAATTAGGCAATATCTTTAAAAGTTGCCAACGTAGACGACTCAAACCGAGATTGTTCTGCTCCTCGTACTCCGTTTCACCTCTATACTAAATTTCAGGCGATTTGGAAACAAACAATTTTCGGCCGATTTTGGAAAAAACGACAAGGGGGGTAGTCCAGGCATTTTTTCAGCCTCGAAAATTTTTTCTCTCCGATTTGCCTCATAATTACACCAAAGAATGTCATTTGTATGTAGAAGACAGTCGCCAAGTTACAGGTGCATGGGACAAAGGGTTGGGACTAAAAATACATTTTAATCTTGATTTTGAGGGACCGTTAATCTTGATTTTGAGGCATCGTTATATCGAAAATTAGGCAATATCTTTAAAAGTTGCCAACGTAGACGACTCAAACCGAGATTGTTCTGCTCCTCGTACTCCGTTTCACCTCTATACTAAATTTCAGGCGATTTGGAAACAAAAACATTTCGGCAGATTTTGGAAAAAACGACAAGGGGGTAGTCCAGGCATTTTTTCAGCCTCGAAAACCTTTTCTCTCCGATTTGCCTCATAATTACACCAAAGAATGTCATTTGTATGTAGAAGACAGTCGCCAAGTTACAGGTGCATGGGACAAAGGGTTGGGACTAAAAATACATTTTAATCTTGATTTTGAAGGACCGTTAATCTTGATTTTGAGGCATCGTTATATCGAAAATTAGGCAATATCTTAAAAAGTTGCCAACGTAGACGACTCAAACCGAGATTGTTCTGCTCCTCGTACTCCGTTTCACCTCTATACTAAATTTCAGGCGATTTGGAAACAAAAACATTTCGGCAGATTTTGGAAAAAACGACAAGGGGGTAGTCCAGGCATTTTTTCAGCCTCGAAAACCTTTTCTCTCCGATTTGCCTCATAATTACACCAAAGAATGTCATTTGTATGTAGAAGACAGTCGCCAAGTTACAGGTGCATGGGACAAAGGGTTGGGACTAAAAATACATTTTAATCTTGATTTTGAAGGACCGTTAATCTTGATTTTGAGGCATCGTTATATCGAAAATTAGGCAATATCTTAAAAAGTTGCCAACGTAGACGACTCAAACCGAGATTGTTCTGCTCCTCGTACTCCGTTTCACCTCTATACTAAATTTCAGGCGATTTGGAAACAAAAACATTTCGGCAGATTTTGGAAAAAACGACAAGGGGGTAGTCCAGGCATTTTTTCAGCCTCGAAAATTTTTTCTCTCCGATTTGCCTCATAATTACACCAAAGAATGTCATTTGTATGTAGAAGACAGTCGCCAAGTTACAGGTGCATGGGACAAAGGGTTGGGACTAAAAATACATTTTAATCTTGATTTTGAAGGACCGTTAATCTTGATTTTGAGGCATCGTTATATCGAAAATTAGGCAATATCTTAAAAAGTTGCCAACGTAGACGACTCAAACCGAGATTGTTCTGCTCCTCGTACTCCGTTTCACCTCTATACTAAATTTCAGGCGATTTGGAAACAAACAATTTTCGGCCGATTTTGGAAAAAACGACAAGGGGGTAGTCCAGGCATTTTTTCAGCCTCGAAAATTTTTTCTCTCCGATTTGCCTCATAATTACACCAAAGAATGTCATTTGTATGTAGAAGACAGTCGCCAAGTTACAGGTGCATGGGACAAAGGGTTGGGACTAAAAATACATTTTAATCTTGATTTTGAGGGACCGTTAATCTTGATTTTGAGGCATCGTTATATCGAAAATTAGACAATATCCTAAAAAGTTGCCAACGTAGACGACTCAAACCGAGATTGTTCTGCTCCTCGTACTCCGTTTCACCTCTATACTAAATTTCAGGCGATTTGGAAACAAAAACATTTCGGCAGATTTTGGAAAAAACGACAAGGGGGTAGTCCAGGCATTTTTTCAGCCTCGAAAATTGTTTCTCTCCGATTTGCCTCATAATTACACCAAAGAATGTCATTTGTATGTAGAAGACAGTCGCCAAGTTACAGGTGCATGGGACAAAGGGTTGGGACTAAAAATACATTTTAATCTTGATTTTGAAGGACCGTTAATCTTGATTTTGAGGCATCGTTATATCGAAAATTAGGCAATATCTTAAAAAGTTGCCAACGTAGACGACTCAAACCGAGATTGTTCTGCTCCTCGTACTCCGTTTCACCTCTATACTAAATTTCAGGCGATTTGGAAACAAACAATTTTCGGCCGATTTTGGAAAAAACGACAAGGGGGGTAGTCCAGGCATTTTTTCAGCCTCGAAAATTTTTTCTCTCCGATTTGCCTCATAATTACACCAAAGAATGTCATTTGTATGTAGAAGACAGTCGCCAAGTTACAGGTGCATGGGACAAAGGGTTGGGACTAAAAATACATTTTAATCTTGATTTTGAGGGACCGTTAATCTTGATTTTGAGGCATCGTTATATCGAAAATTAGGCAATATCTTAAAAAGTTGCCAACGTAGACGACTCAAACCGAGATTGTTCTGCTCCTCGTACTCCGTTTCACCTCTATACTAAATTTCAGGCGATTTGGAAACAAACAATTTTCGGCCGATTTTGGAAAAAACGACAAGGGGGTAGGTAGTCCAGGCATTTTTTCAGCCTCGAAAATTTTTTCTCTCCGATTTGCCTCATAATTACACCAAAGAATGTCATTTGTATGTAGAAGACAGTCGCCAAGTTACAGGTGCATGGGACAAAGGGTTGGGACTAAAAATACATTTTAATCTTGATTTTGAGGGACCGTTAATCTTGATTTTGAGGCATCGTTATATCGAAAATTAGGCAATATCTTTAAAAGTTGCCAACGTAGACGACTCAAACCGAGATTGTTCTGCTCCTCGTACTCCGTTTCACCTCTATACTAAATTTCAGGCGATTTGGAAACAAAAACATTTAGTCCAGGCATTTTTTCAGCCTCGAAAACCTTTTCTCTCCGATTTGCCTCATAATTACACCAAAGAATGTCATTTGTATGTAGAAGACAGTCGCCAAGTTACAGGTGCATGGGACAAAGGGTTGGGACTAAAAATACATTTTAATCTTGATTTTGAAGGACCGTTAATCTTGATTTTGAGGCATCGTTATATCGAAAATTAGGCAATATCTTTAAAAGTTGCCAACGTAGACGACTCAAACCGAGATTGTTCTGCTCCTCGTACTCCGTTTCACCTCTATACTAAATTTCAGGCGATTTGGAAACAAACAATTTTCGGCCGATTTTTGAAAAAACGACAAGGGGGGTAGTCCAGGCATTTTTTCAGCCTCGAAAATTTTTTCTCTCCGATTTGCCTCATAATTACACCAAAGAATGTCATTTGTATGTAGAAGACAGTCGCCAAGTTACAGGTGCATGGGACAAAGGGTTGGGACTAAAAATACATTTTAATCTTGATTTTGAGGGACCGTTAATCTTGATTTTGAGGCATCGTTATATCGAAAATTAGGCAATATCTTTAAAAGTTGCCAACGTAGACGACTCAAACCGAGATTGTTCTGCTCCTCGTACTCCGTTTCACCTCTATACTAAATTTCAGGCGATTTGGAAACAAAAACATTTCGGCAGATTTTGGAAAAAACGACAAGGGGGTAGTCCAGGCATTTTTTCAGCCTCGAAAACCTTTTCTCTCCGATTTGCCTCATAATTACACCAAAGAATGTCATTTGTATGTAGAAGACAGTCGCCAAGTTACAGGTGCATGGGACAAAGGGTTGGGACTAAAAATACATTTTAATCTTGATTTTGAAGGACCGTTAATCTTGATTTTGAGGCATCGTTATATCGAAAATTAGGCAATATCTTAAAAAGTTGCCAACGTAGACGACTCAAACCGAGATTGTTCTGCTCCTCGTACTCCGTTTCACCTCTATACTAAATTTCAGGCGATTTGGAAACAAAAACATTTCGGCAGATTTTGGAAAAAACGACAAGGGGGTAGTCCAGGCATTTTTTCAGCCTCGAAAATTTTTTCTCTCCGATTTGCCTCATAATTACACCAAAGAATGTCATTTGTATGTAGAAGACAGTCGCCAAGTTACAGGTGCATGGGACAAAGGGTTGGGACTAAAAATACATTTTAATCTTGATTTTGAGGGACCGTTAATCTTGATTTTGAGGCATCGTTATATCGAAAATTAGACAATATCCTAAAAAGTTGCCAACGTAGACGACTCAAACCGAGATTGTTCTGCTCCTCGTACTCCGTTTCACCTCTATACTAAATTTCAGGCGATTTGGAAACAAAAACATTTCGGCAGATTTTGGAAAAAACGACAAGGGGGTAGTCCAGGCATTTTTTCAGCCTCGAAAATTGTTTCTCTCCGATTTGCCTCATAATTACACCAAAGAATGTCATTTGTATGTAGAAGACAGTCGCCAAGTTACAGGTGCATGGGACAAAGGGTTGGGACTAAAAATACATTTTAATCTTGATTTTGAAGGACCGTTAATCTTGATTTTGAGGCATCGTTATATCGAAAATTAGGCAATATCTTAAAAAGTTGCCAACGTAGACGACTCAAACCGAGATTGTTCTGCTCCTCGTACTCCGTTTCACCTCTATACTAAATTTCAGGCGATTTGGAAACAAACAATTTTCGGCCGATTTTGGAAAAAACGACAAGGGGGTAGTCCAGGCATTTTTTCAGCCTCGAAAATTTTTTCTCTCCGATTTGCCTCATAATTACACCAAAGAATGTCATTTGTATGTAGAAGACAGTCGCCAAGTTACAGGTGCATGGGACAAAGGGTTGGGACTAAAAATACATTTTAATCTTGATTTTGAGGGACCGTTAATCTTGATTTTGAGGCATCGTTATATCGAAAATTAGACAATATCCTAAAAAGTTGCCAACGTAGACGACTCAAACCGAGATTGTTCTTTTCCTCGTACTTCGTTTCACCTCTATACTAAATTTCAGGCGATTTGGAAACAAAAACATTTCGGCAGATTTTGGAAAAAACGACAAGGGGGTAGTCCAGGCATTTTTTCAGCCTCGAAAATTGTTTCTCTCCGATTTGCCTCATAATTACCCCAAAGAATGTCATTTGTATGTAGAAGACAGTCGCCAAGTTACAGGTGCATGGGACAAAGGGTTGGGACTAAAAATACATTTTAATCTTGATTTTGAGGGACCGTTAATCTTGATTTTGAGGCATCGTTATATCGAAAATTAGGCAATATCTTTAAAAGTTGCCAACGTAGACGACTCAAACCGAGATTGTTCTGCTCCTCGTACTCCGTTCCACCTCTATACTAAATTTCAGGCGATTTGGAAACAAAAACATTTCGGCAGATTTTGGAAAAAACGACAAGGGGGTAGTCCAGGCATTTTTTCAGCCTCGAAAATTTTTTCTCTCCGATTTGCCTCATAATTACACCAAAGAATGTCATTTGTATGTAGAAGACAGTCGCCAAGTTACAGGTGCATGGGACAAAGGGTTGGGACTAAAAATACATTTTAATCTTGATTTTGAAGGACCGTTAATCTTGATTTTGAGGCATCGTTATATCGAAAATTAGGCAATATCTTAAAAAGTTGCCAACGTAGACGACTCAAACCGAGATTGTTCTGCTCATCGTACTCCGTTTCACCTCTATACTAAATTTCAGGCGATTTGGAAACAAACAATTTTCGGCCGATTTTGGAAAAAACGACAAGGGGGTAGTCCAGGCATTTTTTCAGCCTCGAAAACCTTTTCTCTCCGATTTGCCTCATAATTACACCAAAGAATGTCATTTGTATGTAGAAGACAGTCGCCAAGTTACAGGTGCATGGGACAAAGGGTTGGGACTAAAAATACATTTTAATCTTGATTTTGAAGGACCGTTAATCTTGATTTTGAGGCATCGTTATATCGAAAATTAGGCAATATCTTAAAAAGTTGCCAACGTAGACGACTCAAACCGAGATTGTTCTGCTCCTCGTACTCCGTTACACCTCTATACTAAATTTCAGGCGATTTGGAAACAAAAACATTTCGGCAGATTTTGGAAAAAACGACAAGGGGGTAGTCCAGGCATTTTTTCAGCCTCGAAAATTGTTTCTCGCCGATTTGCCTCATAATTACCCCAAAGAATGTCATTTGTATGTAGAAGACAGTCGCCAAGTTACAGGTGCATGGGACAAAGGGTTGGGACTAAAAATACATTTTAATCTTGATTTTGAAGGACCGTTAATCTTGATTTTGAGGCATCGTTATATCGAAAATTAGGCAATATCTTAAAAAGTTGCCAACGTAGACGACTCAAACCGAGATTGTTCTGCTCCTCGTACTCCGTTTCACCTCTATACTAAATTTCAGGCGATTTGGAAACAAAAACATTTCGGCAGATTTTGGAAAAAACGACAAGGGGGTAGTCCAGGCATTTTTTCAGCCTCGAAAATTTTTTCTCTCCGATTTGCCTCATAATTACACCAAAGAATGTCATTTGTATGTAGAAGACAGTCGCCAAGTTACAGGTGCATGGGACAAAGGGTTGGGACTAAAAATACATTTTAATCTTGATTTTGAAGGACCGTTAATCTTGATTTTGAGGCATCGTTATATCGAAAATTAGGCAATATCTTAAAAAGTTGCCAACGTAGACGACTCAAACCGAGATTGTTCTGCTCATCGTACTCCGTTTCACCTCTATACTAAATTTCAGGCGATTTGGAAACAAACAATTTTCGGCCGATTTTGGAAAAAACGACAAGGGGGTAGTCCAGGCATTTTTTCAGCCTCGAAAACCTTTTCTCTCCGATTTGCCTCATAATTACACCAAAGAATGTCATTTGTATGTAGAAGACAGTCGCCAAGTTACAGGTGCATGGGACAAAGGGTTGGGACTAAAAATACATTTTAATCTTGATTTTGAAGGACCGTTAATCTTGATTTTGAGGCATCGTTATATCGAAAATTAGGCAATATCTTAAAAAGTTGCCAACGTAGACGACTCAAACCGAGATTGTTCTGCTCCTCGTACTCCGTTACACCTCTATACTAAATTTCAGGCGATTTGGAAACAAAAACATTTCGGCAGATTTTGGAAAAAACGACAAGGGGGTAGTCCAGGCATTTTTTCAGCCTCGAAAATTGTTTCTCGCCGATTTGCCTCATAATTACCCCAAAGAATGTCATTTGTATGTAGAAGACAGTCGCCAAGTTACAGGTGCATGGGACAAAGGGTTGGGACTAAAAATACATTTTAATCTTGATTTTGAAGGACCGTTAATCTTGATTTTGAGGCATCGTTATATCGAAAATTAGGCAATATCTTAAAAAGTTGCCAACGTAGACGACTCAAACCGAGATTGTTCTGCTCCTCGTACTCCGTTTCACCTCTATACTAAATTTCAGGCGATTTGGAAACAAAAACATTTCGGCAGATTTTGGAAAAAACGACAAGGGGGTAGTCCAGGCATTTTTTCAGCCTCGAAAATTTTTTCTCTCCGATTTGCCTCATAATTACACCAAAGAATGTCATTTGTATGTAGAAGACAGTCGCCAAGTTACAGGTGCATGGGACAAAGGGTTGGGACTAAAAATACATTTTAATCTTGATTTTGAAGGACCGTTAATCTTGATTTTGAGGCATCGTTATATCGAAAATTAGGCAATATCTTAAAAAGTTGCCAACGTAGACGACTCAAACCGAGATTGTTCTGCTCCTCGTACTCCGTTTCACCTCTATACTAAATTTCAGGCGATTTGGAAACAAACAATTTTCGGCCGATTTTGGAAAAAACGACAAGGGGGTAGTCCAGGCATTTTTTCAGCCTCGAAAATTTTTTCTCTCCGATTTGCCTCATAATTACACCAAAGAATGTCATTTGTATGTAGAAGACAGTCGCCAAGTTACAGGTGCATGGGACAAAGGGTTGGGACTAAAAATACATTTTAATCTTGATTTTGAGGGACTGTTAATCTTGATTTTGAGGCATCGTTATATCGAAAATTAGACAATATCCTAAAAAGTTGCCAACGTAGACGACTCAAACCGAGATTGTTCTTTTCCTCGTACTTCGTTTCACCTCTATACTAAATTTCAGGCGATTTGGAAACAAAAACATTTCGGCAGATTTTGGAAAAAACGACAAGGGGGTAGTCCAGGCATTTTTTCAGCCTCGAAAATTGTTTCTCTCCGATTTGCCTCATAATTACCCCAAAGAATGTCATTTGTATGTAGAAGACAGTCGCCAAGTTACAGGTGCATGGGACAAAGGGTTGGGACTAAAAATACATTTTAATCTTGATTTTGAGGGACCGTTAATCTTGATTTTGAGGCATCGTTATATCGAAAATTAGGCAATATCTTTAAAAGTTGCCAACGTAGACGACTCAAACCGAGATTGTTCTGCTCCTCGTACTCCGTTTCACCTCTATACTAAATTTCAGGCGATTTGGAAACAAACAATTTTCGGCCGATTTTGGAAAAAACGACAAGGGGGTAGTCCAGGCATTTTTTCAGCCTCGAAAATTTTTTCTCTCCGATTTGCCTCATAATTACACCAAAGAATGTCATTTGTATGTAGAAGACAGTCGCCAAGTTACAGGTGCATGGGACAAAGGGTTGGGACTAAAAATACATTTTAATCTTGATTTTGAGGGACCGTTAATCTTGATTTTGAGGCATCGTTATATCGAAAATTAGACAATATCCTAAAAAGTTGCCAACGTAGACGACTCAAACCGAGATTGTTCTGCTCCTCGTACTCCGTTTCACCTCTATACTAAATTTCAGGCGATTTGGAAACAAACAATTTTCGGCCGATTTTGGAAAAAACGACAAGGGGGTAGTCCAGGCATTTTTTCAGCCTCGAAAATTTTTTCTCTCCGATTTGCCTCATAATTACACCAAAGAATGTCATTTGTATGTAGAAGACAGTCGCCAAGTTACAGGTGCATGGGACAAAGGGATTGTTCTTTTCCTCGTACTTCGTTTCACCTCTATACTAAATTTCAGGCGATTTGGAAACAAAAACATTTCGGCAGATTTTGGAAAAAACGACAAGGGGGTAGTCCAGGCATTTTTTCAGCCTCGAAAACCTTTTCTCTCCGATTTGCCTCATAATTACACCAAAGAATGTCATTTGTATGTAGAAGACAGTCGCCAAGTTACAGGTGCATGGGACAAAGGGTTGGGACTAAAAATACATTTTAATCTTGATTTTGAAGGACCGTTAATCTTGATTTTGAGGCATCGTTATATCGAAAATTAGGCAATATCTTAAAAAGTTGCCAACGTAGACGACTCAAACCGAGATTGTTCTGCTCATCGTACTCCGTTTCACCTCTATACTAAATTTCAGGCGATTTGGAAACAAACAATTTTCGGCCGATTTTGGAAAAAACGACAAGGGGGTAGTCCAGGCATTTTTTCAGCCTCGAAAACCTTTTCTCTCCGATTTGCCTCATAATTACACCAAAGAATGTCATTTGTATGTAGAAGACAGTCGCCAAGTTACAGGTGCATGGGACAAAGGGTTGGGACTAAAAATACATTTTAATCTTGATTTTGAAGGACCGTTAATCTTGATTTTGAGGCATCGTTATATCGAAAATTAGGCAATATCTTAAAAAGTTGCCAACGTAGACGACTCAAACCGAGATTGTTCTGCTCCTCGTACTCCGTTTCACCTCTATACTAAATTTCAGGCGATTTGGAAACAAAAAAATTTCGGCCGATTTTGGAAAAAACGACAATTTTTTCAGCCTCGAAAACTTTTTCTCTCCGATTTGCCTCAAAAGTACACCAAAGAATATCGTTTGTATGTAGAAGACAGTCGCCAAGTTACAGGTGCATGGGACAAAGGGTTGGGACTAAAAATACATTTTAATCTTGATTTTGAGGGACCGTTAATCTTGATTTTGAGGCATCGTTATATCGAAAATCACCACGTAAAAAGGAATAAACAGCAAAGCTTACCCCCTTGTAACTTTGGCTATAATTGTAGGCCTATTAACAATCAACAGGATTGGACAGTTTACCCCTTGCATTTTTTGGTTAAATTACATGAAACACATCAAAAGGAATGAACAGCAAAGCCCACTCCTTGTAATTTTGGCTAATATAAAAAGAAACATCAACAGGAATGAACAGCAAGGCTTATGAGTTGCGCTTTGTGAACTTTCTTATAAAGTTATATAGGCAATATAAGTTTGTATAAGCGTTACCGAGACCATTCCAAATCCTAACGCAATATTGAACTGGATTCTTTTTGTGTTTTGGTGTTCTTTGGTGGGAGCAGTACATCAACTTTGTTATGAATGATCAATAAAAGGTATAAAGAAAAGAATGATCTAATACAATTACAAATATTGACGTTTCATGTAATTTCAGCTTAAATTACAAGGGGTGAGCCTTGCTGTCCATTCCTTTTGACGTTTCATGTAATTTGAGCTCAAATTGTAAGCCTTACTGTTCATTTTTGTTGTTGACATTATTTTCAAGTAATTTGAGCTAAAATTACAAGGGGTAAGCTTTGCTGTTCGTTCCTTTTGACGTTTTTTTACTAGAGCCAAAATTATATACAAAATTAATGATGAGACTTGCCGTTCTTTCCTTCTGACGAATTTCAGCCAAACTTACCAGGGGCCTTTTCCGAATTTTGACCAAACTTTTATAAAACTGCGGACTTACCCCTTGTGATTTTGTTCAAAATTTGATACAAGCATCCTGGACTTACTTACCCCTTGTGATTTGTCTATTTTGTTTTTATAATCAAATTTGAATAATTCTGGATATAACATTACATTTCGGCAACTATCCAGAAATAGTCGCTCTTACTTGCCTCAAAATTAACTTTAACAAATTACTGTATAAGGAAACAGTCAATACCTTAAAAAGAAATTGAAGTTAAAACAAATTTGTGCAGAAAGTTAGTCAGAGTGACGACCAGGCGTTCAGGGGACTCAAAGTCTGGTCGAACCAGCAGGGTGATCACCCATGTAGTTCCCTTCAGGGATTGGCTAGTTCCCGGTCCCTCCTTGTCCTTTCCCACCCGGAATAATCACCCTACCCACTTTGGGGAGAGACATGACGGAACCCCAATCCATTACAGCGGCCAGCAGTAAAAGTCATGTCCCTTACATTGATAGGAGTAGGGCTCGAACCGGGTGTACCAGCTCTGGACTGCACGCATGCGAACAATCCAGTGCACCGCGGTGCCCGTTGGTGTTTGAAGGTGATTTTAAACACTACTTAAATAATACAATGTGAAAACGGTGAGTTAATAAAAGAAAATAATAGGTAGTAGTGGGATTCGAACCAGGGTCAGTACGACTGAAAACCTGCCCTAACCACACAGGCTACTGTTCCCTTTACAAATTACTGCACAATTCTGCATCGTGAAGTAACGGATTGGTCATGTCATTATCCGTCAGAATAAAGACGGACTTCAATGTTTTTGTTTACAGCAGCCTCCCCCCAAGTCTAAAGTTCTTAAGACAATAATTGTTAAATCAGTATCAAATATGGTCAAAATTTGATAACGATGCCGGACTTACCCCTTACGATTTCTTTTAATTTGTTGCCTATTTTTCAATTGTCAATATTTCCAATAATATAGCAAGTTATTTCCTAGGTCAAGTTAAGTAAACACCCAGGCATCGGTAGAGCTTACTGTATCATTTTAAGGCGTACAGTCGCAACTTAAAATAGGCCCAAATTTAATCAACAATGCCGGTGTCATAGGGAAATCTGCCCCCGGAGATTCTGTCCCCCATAATGGGAAATTAACGTGGGCTGGAGGAGGATGATTCAAAAGAGGGCGCTATCAAAAGCAGTTTGTACACAGTTCTCCATATGGGGGGACAGAATCACCGGGGGGACAGAATCTCCGGGGGGACAGAATCTCCGGGGGGACAGAATCTCCGTCCATACCGGACTTACCCCTTAATTATATATATATATATATATATTTTTTATTTTATTTTTTTGGGGGGGGCCAATTTCTAAACTAATTTGTTAAAATACATATAGCTTTTATCCTAGGTCAAGTTATACAAACATTGTTTCTTCTTCAAATTTTACCCGGGGGCCCCTGGACCCCATCATCGATGTTACACACATTTTGCCAGTAAATTTAGAAGAATGATACGGATCTGAAGTGCTTAAAACGTGTGTCTTTTTCTCTGTTTTTAGGCACATGGAGGCTTGATTGTTCACCCCTCAAAACGCCAAAAGCTCAGAGCTTCAGAGGGCGTTTCCCCCTGGACCCCCAGCGGGGCTTCGCCCCTGGATCCCACAAGGGGCCAAGAGGCCGGCCCCTGGACCCCACCAAATTTGTTTTACCCCCGTAATACGAATCTGGGTGCGCCGTTGTGCCCCCCGGTAAATCCTGGATCCGCCCCTGATATTGGTGTTATGTTATCACCCTATTATGCTAATTTTGATTCTCACTTCGGTATCTATATGTGAGAACACCCAAGGTGTCAATTTTAACACCCAAGTTTTTTGCAGTGTAGTTTTAAAGAAATGAGTAAGTTTTGAACTTGCGAGTCCAAAACCCATCGTTTGAAAAATAGTGAACTTTCCTGTCTGTATTCGCTGAAAACGGGATAGGTCACGTGCTTGATTGCAAGTTATCAAAATCAATTATTCCAGACTTGTATTTCTGATTATCAGCATTTGCTGTTCCGTCACTTACTTACTCTGTACCCAGAAGTCCCCTCTCTGTCCACGCCACGCCATTCCATCGATCCAGCCAAAACGAAACCTCTTCAGAAACGTTTTTAGCGGGAATGTATGACTGCATAATGAAGCAACCAAATCGATACTACAAACAGTTGTCATAAGAAATGATGGCGCACCCACTCAGCTAGCAGTCAAACTTTTAACCAGTATTGGTTTTAAAAAACATCCTTTATCTAAACATTTCCTAAAAGGCCACGCTGGAGCACCTTTTTCTTCGCGTCAGAGTCGGTTGCTTTCACCAACTTACCGACCGGATATTCGCTGTTTGATAACTTAATTGATTGTTGTTTGTATCATCATGGCACCAGGATGTGGACTTTCTGTGTAACGCCTTTGTCTTGTACCAATGAGGTAGGTTACCTCGTTCTCATCATAGCCTATTACACACATCTTGCAAGAACTCCACTGGCTCCCGATCAAATTGCGTATCGTGTATAAGTTAAATCTTCTCACTTTCAAAGCTCTTCATGGCCTATCTCCTGACTATATATCTGATCTTCTCCGTAAATATATTCCTGTTCGTCCTCTCCGATCTGCTGGCCAATCCTTACTGAAGCAAACTGAGCCTTCAACTTCATTGCACCTTCGTTGAAACGACTTACCTCTTCATATTCGCCACGATGGTTCTAGTCGGATTTTCAAGGGACTTTAAAAACACATTTGTTTGTTTGAATCTTTATTTTGGTAATTTGCTTTTATTATTATTAGCTACGGAGCTCTGTAAGTGCCATCCGAAATGTTGAGATACTGAGATACATTTAAAACTGTAGGATGATGACATCATAAACGTAAGATGTCGACACCCAGAGATGATTAATTATCTCGGGATGAAGACATCCTGAAGTGAGATGTCATCTTCCCAATATATTTTATCTTAGGATGTCGACATCATGAACGTATGATGTCAACTTCCAGATGTATTTTATCTTAGGATGTCGACATCATGAAAGTTTGATGTAGTTTATCTAAGAATGTCGACATCATGAACGTATGATGTCGTCTTCCAGATGTATTTTATCTTAGGATGTCGACATCATGAACGTATGATGTCGACTTCCAGATATATTTTATCTTAGGGTGTCGACATTATGAAAGTAAGATGTCGACTTCCTGGAGTAAATTATTTTGGCATGACGACTCTAATCTCACTCTAACCCTACATCCCATAATCCTAAACCCAACACTCCACCAACCCCAGCAAAGGGCCCACCTTGACTCCACAGCCTAACCCATGGATAAGAATATCAGCCCCGGGCTAGCTCGGTGGTCTAACAGTATTAGCCACCTTGCTCTAGAATGTCAAAGGTAGTGGGGTCCGAATCCCATCCGAGTGATATGCCTGTGTATTGTTTTCACAGGGCTTGGGAAAGTACTGCATAAACAGTGGTTAATACACATCGGTGTCAGGGCAAAACAACTAAATGATGAGACTTCAGAACATGCGCACACAAAAATAAATCAACAAATAAATAAACAAAGGCCCCCCAAAAAACAATAATAATATAATCATAAAAAAATAATAATAATAATAATATATATATGTATATATAGGACTATATACACCACCAAAAATAACCAACCAAACAAGAAACAAACAAAAAACAGGCTAACAAACAAACAATAGACCTGTAGACAGGCAAAAAACAAGCATACAAACAACCCAACAAACAAACAAATAATGAAATAAATAAATAATAAAAATCGGTGCATTTTTGAAGGGGGGTAAATAATAAGGCAATTAATACACAGTAATAAAAGAATAACAGTTTCCATACAATTATTTCCCCCTTACAATTAATTTATGAACACACTTCGTTTATTTATATATGCTGGCAACTGTTTACAACATCGATGTGCTTTATATAAATGATTATAAACTCAACAAACATGTACTGAGAACGAACCGTTATACAAATAATATCAAAATGATTATCAACTAAACAAAAATATGTAACAAATAAAAAACAAAATGAAATTAATAGGAATGAATAATAAAATATTCAATTATTTTAATTATTCACGATACACCATTCCATAATTTATCATCAGAACACACTAGAACTGAGTTGTACCCACGATTGGGTCGTACATGCGAGTATAACTCCGTTCGTCCTTGTCAAAAATTTCACCAAACTGTTTTCAGTGAAAGATCACTGCTTTGTTTTTGATAAATATAGGTTTTTCGTGTGTCGGCTTTTAAATCATTCACTGTTGATCAACACCAATCCACATTCATTCAAACCTTAATATGTTGAATCAACTAATCTAATCAACTACATCAATTCTGAGTATCAAACTGTATATCAACACAAATCTGCTAAAATCAGATTAACAAAGAAATCAATTTTATCTCATGATAATCTGTTGATTACCAATGTGGATTATACATGCAGCTGCTATACAATGCTATAGCAATCAGCTAAATTTGTTAGTATGCTTGATTATATCCAGCTACCATTAGTGGACATGATTGCTATTTCAACTAATTTATCACTTGAAATTTGTAATACACATCGATAGTCATTGACAAACAAATAATAATAAGAAAGTGAATAAAATAATTTCTATGTAATTTCATACATTTCATAATCGACTTATTACTGGCTGATAATAGAAAATCAACCAATAAATACAAATAATTGCTAAGAAAACTTCAGTAGGGTTATTTCAAACAACATTGCAACAATGTAATATCATTAATTGTACAGTGGAAGTCAGGGTGGTTTTTCTCCGTCAGTATAGATACAGTGACGTAACTAGCACTTTCATCATGGTGGGCCAACGGGGACAAAGACAAAGATATTGTTCTGTTTTGCTGTCGTTGTGGTTTTGCTGCTGTTGTTGTAGTCGTTGTTTTTGTGTTTTTTATGTGGTTGTTTTTGTGTTTTTTATGTGGTTGTTTTTGCTGTTGTTGCTCTCAATTGGGCGGGCAAGCAGGGAAAACGACAACACATTGTTTTGTGTTGTTTTAATTACTGTTTTGTTGTTGCATTTGCTGTTGATGTTGCTGTTGTTGGTTTTTATTTTTTGGGGTTTTTTTTGGGGGGGGGGGGGGGGGGGGTGGTATATAAACATTAATTTGTGCCTTTTTTATCGGGGGACCACAAGAATTCCAAATGCTCCCCCTATCTCCCTCCCCCACCCTATCTCCCTCCCCCACCCCACCCCCCCCCCCCCCCCCAACTGGGTTTCACCACTGTATAAATACCTTAGTGACTGTATAAACAGCGGAAAGGAAGCGTTTCACCAGGAATATATACTGTGGTATTCATCCTGGTTCAAGGTGAACGACTTGATTTAGTTGACATGATTTAAATATGACATCTTAGCGCACTGTAAACAGGTCATCTCACATTTTCAGATCCTGATGCCTTGGTGCGAAACATTTCACCACACTCATTTATATACAGAGCCTTATTTGTCGCTCATTGTGTCCTTTGCGCATTCCACACAGATTTTGGTGCAAACTGGTAGTGTGAAAACGTGAGACCCAACCAAATCTCATTTGAAATGTTGAGATAAAGACATCATGGACGGATAGTTTTGGTTCAATGTCTGAAATGAATACCTACATTTCTTACAATCCATTGTGTTTAATCAGCACATCAGCTAGTAAAAGTGTCATACATCACTTTTCCATCTGGTCAACGTGATTGTTCAAAATATGACAGACTGTAATTTCAACACTAACTACATTGGGACATAACTACTATGCGCATTTATATAAGCCTAGAATGCTGTAGTACACAGAAAATAGCAACCAATTTTACAAATTTGACTTCCAGGTGTCACCAGGTCACACTTTCCTTCTATACTGTGCTCGGAATGACCTTTAAACGTCAGTGAAAGCAGCTGAATAAATATAGACCTTTCCATTGTTGATAAACAAAGTGCGCCGGTTGGCATGGACGGCCGAATGTTAACAAAACATTCAATCGTGTTAAATAATGTTGTGAGCAAGTTCAACATTTTCTGTAAAAATTCATGAACTGAAATTTGTTTCCAACCATTTCAACACTGCTACAAATTATGGCTATCTGTTTTTGATTTGCAGTTACGGCTTTCCATAGTTTTCCAACCTCGGTTTGCAAAAAAACAGGTTGTGACGTTGCAATAGAAAGGTCTATAAAGCTTTACAAGATATATCAGGCATGCCTAATTTAGAGGACAACTTTATGCATTTCCCCACTCACTATCTGTAGCGTTCAAGACAGAAGTTTGTCAAAGGGAGCAGTCAGTGCATTAAAGTGTTCACAAAAAGAAGTGAGATAGACTCTCATACAATGTATCTGAAAGACCAAGAAAATGTACAGTTCAACTATATTTACAAAGCTCACTAATTATGGTGATAATGGGGTAGTACATTGGAAATAAAGTAGTTAATGTGTGCCCTATTTCCCCGAGTGGACGCCTGTATGCTCATGACCACAAGAGGGCGCTCCGGCGCTTTAGTCTCAGAAACATATGTAGTGCCCCCCCCCCCCCCCCCCCGAAAAAAAAGAAAAGATATTGACAAAATAGGAAGACCAGACCACAAACCATGCCAACATAAGGCTTAGTTAGCTCAGTAGAGCACCTGCATTTTAACCATGAGGTCGTAGGCTCAAATCCCACTCTAGTAATTGTTTCTGTGTTTACCACAATAAAGTTCTATAATAGGGAAAACCAAAAAACATTCTCAGCAAAACTACATGTATAGGTTTATTTTGGTCCGGAAGCTACACATTCTGCAACATTGCAATCCCCAAGTGGCCTTATTTCTATAATTCCTTCATAAGGTTTCATGCAGTGTAATTAATTACACAAGTTGCCCATCTGTCTTCAAAACGCTGTCGTTGACTTATTATTCTAAGCATTACTAAACGATGGCTTTAGTAATGCCAGCAATGTTAAACATAATGTTGAGGATGGGTTGGTTGCACACATGCAGACAGACATTATTCAGTATTGGGCACCACAATGAAGAAAATGTAAACTGACTGTTGGGATCAGGCATGTATTTGGGCCTTAGCAAAAAGTAGGAACATGTTATCAAGTACAAGGGTAGGCTTTAATAGACTTTTCAGAATCCGTATTCAAAAAGAGCTAAAAGATTGATCTTAAATCAATTGTAGTTGCTAAGCAAAGTGTGATGTCACAATAAACAAACTATGGTAAGACTGACAACTCATCTTAAGATGAATCTTAGTGCTTTGGGAAATCGAGCCCTGGCTATTCAGTCACAATTTTTCTGATTTTTCCAGGTGCAACAAAATCGGAAATCAAACTGAAGTACATGTAGGAAGAATATTATGCCTGCAGGATGGAACCTTTCAAGGGGCACCAAGGCAATGCCCAGGGCACCAAGGCAATGCCCAGGGCACCAAGGCAATGCCCAGGGCACCAAGGCAATGCCCAGGGCACCAAGGCAATGCCCAGGGCACCAAGGCAATGCCCCCAGGGCACCAAGGCAATGCCCAGGGCACCAAGGCAATGCCCAGGGCACCAAGGCAATGCCCAGGGCACCAAGGCAATGCCCAGTGGCATAGAGGCAATTGCCCCTGTTGCTTTTGTGAAGTGTGCCAGGTCTGTGCAGACCTAATCAGGGATGTGATAGGCTGTTCCCAAAAAAATGAACTCTGAGCACAAAGGGCGAAAGCTTGCGAGCGCGAAATCTTGCGAGCACGAAGCCCAATAATAACATTTATCTTTGGTTTTAAAAGCCCCAATCTGAGGCGTTATGGATGGTTTCGTCATTTTTTATGAATTTTATCTTAAAGAGAAAAAAACATTGCTATGGGAGGCCAAAAAAAGGGATTTCTTTTTGTGGAGGGCAAAAAAAACAAAAACAGAATTCCGGTTAAAAACGGAGAAATCACATCCCTGCCTAAATGCTTCATGAAGGTAATTGTCTTGATGCCCACAGTCAATGCCTTGGTGCCCCTTGAACAAATGTTTAATTCTTCATAGAGGTGAAACAGAACAAGTCTTGCCCTAAATAGACCGTGCAAGTCTCGTGCACATTCAACAAATGTTGAGACCACTTTGGTCCTACGTACATCAAGCCTGGATTACAAGGGGGCCACGAAGGCCATAGTAGTGCCCCTTCAAAAGCTTCCCACAGACAGTAAGATTTTCCAATGAAAGTGCCCTTTGCAAAATCAAAATGGCCTTGCCCTCTCAAAGATGAAATTCCAGGCTTGTTACATTACATTAAAGAGGAAGGGAAGTGACCGATTCAATTTTGTGATGTACTAATTTTCCAATAGATAGAGTCCTCATGTGAGTTGGGAAAAATTACAAGTTTCTTATCTCACATTTAAATGCTGTAAATTGCCATTGCATTCGATACCCGCCCAGTGCAAAATTTGAATGGCTTCTGACTGGCAACCCCCCAAACAAGGATATTGACAAAATAGGGAAACCGCCAACATAGAGATAGATAGCTCAGTTGGTATAGCACTGGCACGTCAATCCGGAGGTTGTTGGTTCAAATCCAGCTCTAGTCAATTTTTCCATGTTCGACCCAAAATCAGTGCAAAATTTGTTAACACCCAAAACATCTGATGACATCAGAAAAATGGGTCACTACATTTTTGTACAGGGATGTTTTGCTTCATAACTGACCTTTTGTGAGAGAAATTTGAAACATTAATTTGAATCTTTACATTCTAAGGAGGAACTATTTGACAGTCAAAATGTCATATTCAAGGCTGTTTTGATTAAATTGTATTGAACCAATACATCCCCTTACACAAAATGTTGAGGTCAATTTTTCTCAGAATGATGTCATCGGATGTTTTGGATGTTGACAAATTTGTGCACTGGAAGGGTATTGAATAAAATGGCAATTTACACCATTTTAATGTGAGGAATAAAGACTTGTAATTTTTTCCCCACTCACATGAGGACTCTATCGATGAGAAAATTAGTAAAAAAATAAATTGAATTGGTCACTTCCCTTCCTCTTTAAAGGCCCTGTACACTATTGGTAAGATCGAAAAACACAAATGTTCACAGATTCACACATAACTTACATGATTTAAAATAAGTAATGGTAGAAAGGGTTCCTTAAAATATTTCTGCCTAAAATGCTATCGTTTCTGAGAAATGAGTAAAACAACAGTTTTTATCACGCGTGATAATAAACTCCATGTTTGAAAAACAGAAAACACATAAGGTCTCTTTTCACTATTTTCTCGTGACCTCGATGACCAATTGAGCTCAAACTTTCACAGGTTTGTTTGTTCATGCATATGTTGAATCACACAAAATGTGGACACTGATGTTGAGCTGTTACCAAAAGTATACAATGCCTTTAACAAATGAAGCAAACACACACATGCCACTTTAACAGGTCCAAATGTTCTAACACGGACGAGACTTGCACAGTTTATACAAGAACAATCATGTGATCCACCTCAAGGCAGAGCTACTTGGGTTCCAATTTCCAATCAAGACATATTTAGACCTTTGTTCTTGGCGAGACGGATGGTAGAACGATGAGTGATGAAGACCCGAATGTATCACACAACATAAGAATGACTACTTAGATGCAATACTATAAACATCTTTCTACAACGCAGCTGCAAATGCAAGTTGCTACTATTTACATTGTCATAAATATCTCCTGAAAAAAATACTCTACTCATTGACGTTTGGACAGCAGCTGGGGTGGGTGAATATTTATCAAAAACTTCATAACCAAGACTCAAGTTCAAAGAGCTGATTAAAATATTGCTTAAACATTTTCTGCTTAGCCAACAAAAAGCAGGATACCAGTCACAGATTGTGACATGGTATTTTGGTTGGTAACCTTATTCTGGTAAGCATAATTTTGTTGTGTAAGAATCACTGCAGCTGTTGATCTGAGAAACGTTTCTGCATGAAACGGTTTCTCAAATTGTGTATTCCAATCACGGATTGTTCTTCCTGCGTGGACATAACCTCCCCAGATATCTAGCAATGTCTCAAAAACCCTACTTCTTTGGGTCAATGGCCTAAATCAGTTAAGTATAGCCCTCACCTTGAAGCGTCCGTCCGGCCAAACAAGTAATTCATGATTACACAGATTCATGATTTTCAGCGTACTGTGTCAAAGGTCGACATGCAAAAAGTGTACAAAAGTCCATGGAAAAGAAAAACAAGTTTGTGAACATGCCATGTGAACGATTAACTTGAATACAGCTAAGTGACTCATACGACTCGCCTAAACCTTTTTTTGTTAGATTTCAATTTTTACGGAGACTTGTGGATTTTGTGAAAGAACGCGTCAATAAAAAGAATTAGTGTACATTCCTTTGACCCCCGTCATTTCAAATAAGGAAGTGAACCCTGACCTTTGACCTTTCAGACAAACTGGTAATTCTCCCTGCTGTTGGAGCCGACAAAGTTGGTCACACCAGACTGGCTTAGATCCGTGGAGAACTGAACCCCCCAGTCCACTTTCATTGGTCGACACAGACCCAAGCAGCTACACTCAAAGAAATCAATGAAGTTACGCAAAACGCCTCGACTGTAAAAAGCAAATGAAAATAACATCATAAACAATTTTTTTTTTAATGGTTTCTGTTGCTGCCACAACCACAGCATTTTTCGTTGATAAAGGATGGGAGCATTTGCAGTAGGTAATACTTATGTTTATGAGCCAACATATATTTCTTAAAGAGGAAGGGAAGTGACCAATTCAATTTTGTGATGTACTCATTTTCCAATAGATAGAGTCCTCATGTCAGTGGGGAAAAATTCCAAGTCTCTAACCTCACGTTAAAATGGTGTAAATTGCCATTGAATTCGATACCCTTCCAGTGCAGAATTTGTTAACATCCAAAACATCTGATGACATCATTCTGAGAAAAATGGGCGTGTTTGATGTGACTTAGGGATTACTTACTGGAAGGGATTATAAAGATTTTCGTCCCTGAATGGACCCTTGGGGCTCTTCGGATCTCGAAAATGCTGGTACTTGGCATGATTCATTCGCTCATTGGTCGTCACACCCATCCAGATCACCTGAAGCAGAGAACAAGAAAATAGACTCAACGAAAACATCTTTGTGTCGTGGCCGAGCGGTTTTGGCATCGGACTCAAGCTCTGGTGGCCGAGTCATCCAGGTGTGGGTTCGAATCCCGGTCATGACACTTGTGTCCTTGAGCAAGACACTTTAACTATAATTGCTTCTCTTCACCCAGGGGTAAAATGGTTACCTGCGAGGGCAGAGATGGTTCTTGTGAATGATTTAGCTGAGTGTGCTTTGGCAGCACAGGCTGTATACTCCCCAGGGAGTGTAGATGGTTTCAGGAATGCAATAAATGGCCCAGTGACCAGGGGTAATAATGTGTGAAGCGCAATGATCATTCTTTGGAATTGCGCTATACAAGAGCCGGTAATGCATATAGGAAATTAGCAGGAAAACTGTGAACTTAACTAGGTCACTGAAACTCATTATGTGAATCACCCATTTAGCTAGCTTGAGTTTGCCATTGACAAACTCATTTATAGGATTAAATTAAAGGTGTGTGTTCCCTTAAAAAAAATTCTGTCTGTTCAAGCGCCTTGAGTACGTTGTTAGTAGAATTGCGCCCTATGCATGAAAACTATTATTACTTTTATTTTATATTTTCAGACTCACATTGACAGTAGATTTTGTCACTTTTTAGAATTGCTCTATCACCGGAAATATTTCAATAACACAAACACATTTTACCTGGTAAAACTGACAAACAAACAGCATGGTGACCCAGACCATGTAGACGGCAACCTGTAGACTCATGATGAATGTCCACGGGGAACAAGACATGACCTCGCCGATGAAGATCCAGACACCATTCTCTTCAAAGGTGGTACTACAGGACTCGAGCCAGTCTAGTGAAAGAAAAAAAGAAAACAATTATGAAAACAGCCTTCCCAAGAAAAAGATTTACAATTCCGTACAAGTTCGGCCACCTCACTGCATTGACCAATCATAACTGAGAACACATCCAAACAAATGACAAATTCGTGATAATCTAAAATTCTTTTGAAAAAAAAAATTGACTTGAGTGGGATTTGAACCAACGACCTCCGGTTTAACATGCCAGTGCTCTACCAACTGAGCTATCGAGCCCTATGTTGGTGGTCTCCCATTTTTTTGTAAATATCTTTGTTCGGAGGGCCAGTCAGAAGGGGGCCTTTAAGTTATAGGTTCCTTACACATTGCGTTGCCGATCAAGTAGAATGCTGAGGCCAGGGGAAGGAAGCCGAGGTACATGATGAAGTAGCGATGATTCAGCGAACCTAACCATGACAAAGACAGATATCAAATTGGATTAATTAACCCTCCTACTGTCTGACCAGTCAATATCATTCACTGTGGTTTTGAATTATAGATGCACTATGCCTGTCTGCAATATTTTGATATCATGTAGTGAATGAATCTACACTATACACAGTCTACCCTCCTACTGTGTGACCATTCAATATCATCCACTGTGGTTTTAAATGATACAAGCACTTTGCCTGCCTGCAATATGATATCATATAGTGATTGCATCTACACAGTACACAGTCAACCCTTCTACCATCTGACCGCTCAATATTATCAACTGTGGTTTTGAATGATACGTGTAGATAAACCATAACAGCCTGCAATATGATACCGTGTGATTAATGCACCTACCATGTCTACATGAACATAGTACACACATAGTAGCATAGGAAAGAACAGTGAGAAGTACCATGTAGAAAAACTTGCCCTACTCACCGGTCCTTTCCTTTTGTTCTTTTCGCTGAGAATAATAGAAAAGGA
The DNA here is from genome assembly GCA_037783415.1 of Leptasterias polaris. Lineage (NCBI taxonomy): Eukaryota > Metazoa > Echinodermata > Asteroidea > Forcipulatida > Asteriidae > Leptasterias > Leptasterias polaris. The sequence goes on from JAZGTN010000065.1 coordinate 1,915,770, forward strand.
CCCTTCAGAGGGACGCGCGCTAAAGTCTCAACAATCCCCCATTACCATGTTTAAAGAAAAATTCCCTTGTTTATTGTGAATGCCTTGAGTTGATTGAAGGTGAATGTAAACTGACAAACAACAATGAGAAACTGACTTACCAATACAGTTGTCAACCCATGGACAGTGGTGGTCGAATCGCGCGATACACTTGTCACATGTGGAGCAATGCTTGGATCTGATTGGCCGCTTGATCAGGCAGGTCGTGCAGAATTGGCTGATGTTGAGTCCGGTAGTCTCAGCCAACTCGATTATCGTCTGCAAAGAGTTTCCAAGACTCAATAAAACTATGGTTGCATTCTCAACAGTTACAATTTAGAGACCACTTATCAGCTTTAAATTAAATAGCTCTAAGTTAAATAAACATACGGGAAATGTAAATCTTACCCTCTTCTGGTCCTCTTCTGAGTTTTTGACAACCCCAGGGTTGAATCGCCAACACTTCCAAAAACTCCAACACATGGAAAACGAAGCCAATACAAAACCGATCTTTATCCATAAATCACTGATATGTAGGAGAAGTCAAGGATATTGACTACAATCTGTTTTACCCAAACACCGATGTGTATTAAAGGCACTGGACACGTTTGGTAATTGTCAAAGACCAGTATTCTCACTTGGTGTATCCCAACATGTGCATAAAGTAACAAACCTGTGACAATTTGAGCTTAATTGGTAATCGAAGTTGCAAGAAAATAATGAAAGAAAAAACACCCTTGTTGCACAAATTTGTGTGCTTTCAGATGCCTGAAAAAGGCTTCAGGCCTGAAGTCTTTTTCAGATTCAAATATTTTAGTGAGAAATTACCTCTTTCTCAAAAATTACGTCACTTCAGAGGGAGCCGTTTCTCACAATGTTTTATACTATCAACAGCTCTCCGTTGCTTGTTACCAAGTAAGTTTTTATGCTGATATATATTTTGAGTAATTACCAAACGTGTCCAGTGCCTTTAAGCACTGCATAATCAGTACTTTCCCAAGGCCAAGACCAGGGACAAAGGCCATGCTTCAGTTTCAAGCCAGGCTTGGTAGCTCTAGCCAAAGTCAATCCATTAGCACAAAGTCTAATTGCACAGTATCATTTTTATAAGTGTTAGTAAAAATGCTATTATTGTTAAGTGTCAGGGTGATTCTTTACTTCATTTTGTAATTTTGATGTTTTAATAGATGTACATTTTTTGCATAGGGGATAAAGAATATAATTTTACCCTTCCACCGATGTGTGTTAAGCACTGTATACTCAGTACTATCTATCTCGAGTTCTGTGAACAATAATCAACACGCATATCACTCGGGTGGGATTCAAACCCACGACCTTTGCATTACTAGAGCAGATGTCTTACCACTAGACCACCAGGCTAGCCCGGTGGATAAAGGCAGTTCGAATCCTATATGTTAGCAGCGAGTACTGCAACATTTTAAAAGATGTTAATTTCTGTTAAAAAAAAATAAGAATGTTTCAAGCAAGCATGACATTTGGCTTGTGGCAAAAAGTAGGAACAATTTATCAAATACATGGGTTGACCTAAAAGTACACATGTGTAGGCTTAAGGGAATAATGGGGTGGGACGATGTTTTGAACGTTCGTTTGAAACCGATAGAGTTGTGGCCGTGCTGAAAAGAACCGAGCCCAATGCAGGGTCCTTTAGCGCAAGACCACGACCCTCAAGTCTTATGCATAAACACTTACGGGGAAAGGACCTTTACATTTCACATTATACACTGGGCACTGCGTCTTATACAACACACGGCTTATACGCCGAAGACTACGGTATTTGAACAAACATTTGAAAGGATATAAGGCCAGAAATAGGCGAAGAACGTAAAAATAATGACGACTTTAGTAGATACAGCCGTGGCTATGGGGAAAACTTTAGTTGCACGACTATCAACGAAAAACCTGCAGACAGACAGAGAAATAAACAACAGCAAACAAACATTGTTATAGTTCATAATTTGAGCAAATGACCATCAATGACCTCTACATAACTTTTTCAATACCAACGTGAATAGCTTAAAGGGAAATAATACATTCGGTAATTACTCTTAAAATTAATGGCAATAAAAACTTTCTTTGTTAGAAGTACAGCAGCTTTCGATAGTATAAAGCATTTTGAGAATCATTTCAATTCGAAGTAATGTGGTTATGGAATAAAATATCACTTTTTATCTGGGCAATCTCCCAAAATTTGAATCTGAGAAGCATTACTGTCAGACACGTTTTTTAGGTTGTGCATTCCAATAGATAGGTTGCAATATGACGTAAATCGGCCATCTTTACGGGCAATTTGGAACACATAGTCATGCGTTACGCGTGAGAACGGCGTGCAGCACGCGCACATTTCACAAAACTCATTGCATGATTGGTTAGTAAACGACGCGGCTGCGTTAATAATTTGAGCGCTTGACGCGCCTGCAAGCCAAAATGCGATTTGCCCGTAAAGATGGCGTCTACTGGGAACTATCTATTATGGATTATTCTTTCTGCGTGGACATAACCGCTTATTCGGAGATATCTCAAAAACGCTACCACCTTATTATACAGAAATTTTCACAAGTTAGTTTTATTGTATATATCTACGTTTACATAGGATAAAGACAATTGAATGGTTCAAATAAAGAATGGTACATGTCCCCTTTAATATTCATTGAAGCACAGAATGCTCTTTGCAACACCTTTTAATACCTACCAATTTAGTCAAAGCCTTATTTTGTGATGTTTAATTCCGAGTGTCTATACATTTTAGAAAAAAATTAATTATTTTATCCAGTAAGTCCAGTAAATTTGTCTCATCCAAGAAGGAAATGACTAATAACCTTTTGTCTTTGCCTTCTCCCTTTTCGCACAAATATCCTCTTTTTAGTCTGCCTCATTCATTAAATAATCACTTTTTCTCTCTCCTCCCACCTTTGAATTTGTCCTTTTTGTTTACAACTTCTTGTGGCCAAACCAGCCCCTTCCCTCCAACCCCCATTTAACCCCTTGCTTTTTCTGTGTGCTTTCTGCTTCTCTCTCTCGCTCTAGTCACATATCTCCAGCCCCCTTTGTCTCCGTATTCCCTGTTTACCCCCTGCTTTTTCTGAATGCTTTCTGCTTCTCTATCTCTCTCTATTCATGTATTTCCACTTGACTGCTCTTGTTTGACTGCTCTTGTTTGACTGCTCTCATTTAGCCTTTAAAAAAAAGATTCAAAATGCCAGACCATATAACTATTTTTTGCAAAAGATTTGTGAAAAGTTCTTACCTTAGTAAAGCGTAAACGAATCCCATTGCTAAGACAGCGAGACCAAACTTATAAGAGTAAGGGATGCCGAGATCTGGAATAAGACCAGCTAGAACGATCAAGATCCCTGGAAAACTCCACATCACATACTGACGGAAAACCTGGAGGTTAAGACAAAGTACATGATTCGTAAACAAAATTGGTAATATCAATTTCAGTTTATTCATTTATTTATTGGTCTTTTCAATGCGATATCGCCTAAAATCACATGGCCAGACGGCCACTTCAAAGTTAAGGTTACACTTAACTGATTTGGTTTGTTGACTCAAATCTAGTTGATCACCACCATACATTACTCAGATCATTTTATTTCTAATTCAGCAGCCGATTTCACGAAACTTTACGCCATGGCGTAAGTCCACTTGCGCAACATTTATGGCGTAAGTTGCGCCACGAATTTATGATCGATTTCACGAACGTTACGCCACGTCTGAAACTGGCGCAAGTTTGAAAGTTACGCCACAAAAATGGCGCAACTTACGCACTCGATTTTGATGGCGTAAGTCAGTGTTTTATAGCGCAAGTTGATAAACTGCCAACGGCACAACGTGTTTAACCCGAGTAGGCTACACTATCCTCGGTAAACAACGTTATTTCAGTGCTTACCGAAAGATGTTGCTTTCTTTCTTTTCTGTAGCTTACTTAAAACAAAAAACACGTTCGTCAGCCATTGGTTTTCAAGTAATTTTTACATTGTTGTGTTCAAAAACCAGCTGAAAATAAATTCAACGCCCACCCCACCAAATTAATCGAGCATTGTTTTAAAAATACATGGCAACATCAACTTAATTTAGCAGTCAGATAATGAAATATAAAGGGAATTCAAAATAAACGAAGTCAGTGGTCCAAGTTGAGCCATCTTATTCCGACACTTACTGCCGTTGACACTTTACTGTACAAACATGTTGTTGTGTAAAAAAGATCGCGATTTAAAATGGCGCTCCGTTGCATTTTTGTCTGTGGTTTCAGGCAACAGTCGTTGAAAAGGTTGATATTAGCCTCGTCCGCGGTGTTTGTTATTTATTTTAGTTATTAAAACGTTGCGCAGCTAAGGCAAGTTTCGTGAAATGCAATTTAAGGAAGTGGCGCAGCTGCGCAACATTTACATGGCGTAACTTTAAGACATGGCGCAAGTTACGCACTACTTTCGTGAAATCGGCTGCAGGCCTACAAGTATATTTGTAAAGCGCCATGAGAACAGGAGATGTACCCTACAGAACTAGTTTATTATTATTATTCACAATAATACATGTCATAGGCCCAGAAATGGCTAGAGTTATTGTTATTTTTTGACAGTAATTTTTACAAAATATGTCTGGATACGATTTAACTTAAAAAATGAAAAATTATTTAGTTTTTTAGAAATGTAGACATGGGCGATATTCACAAAATGTCAATTGGGGATACGACCTTTAGTCGGACCATATTATTTTCCACAAGTGCACTGGGTTCTTTTACGTGCATTACACAACACACGGGACACAAGTGTCATGACCAGGACTTGAACCCTCTCAGCTGCGTAGAAACACCAGAGCTTGAGTTCAGTGCGCTTGACCAGTCGGCCAATACACGCTATACGAGTAGTGACAAAAGTAACCTCACAAGTCTTACGCACAAAAACCTTTACAAAGCATAAATAATAATAATAATAACCAGTTCTTATATAGCGCATTTCACAATAACGTCTCAATGCGCTTTACATTAGTGCCCTGGTCATTGGGCCAAAAACATTCCTTTAATCTTTCTCAGCTCCCTGGGGAGTATACAGCCCGGGCTGCCGTGATGGCGCTCCGAAGGCTTTTTCAAACACAAAATCAACCTCTACCCTTGCAGGTACCCATTTATACCCCTGGGTGAAGAGAAGCAATTATAGCAAAGTGTCTTGCTCAAGGACACAAGCGTCATGACCGGGACTCGAACCCACACCCCGATGACTAAACCACCAGAACTTGAATCCGATGCTCTTAACCACTCGGCCATGACACTCTACAAAGTGGCGTGTCGTGGCCGAGCGGTTAAGATCACCGAACTCAAACTCTGGTGCTTCTGATCAGCAGAGTGTGGGTTCGAGTCCCGGTCATGACACTTGTCCTTAAGCAAGACACTTAACCATTATTGCTTCGTCCTTCAGATGGGATGTAAAGTCGTAGGTCCCGTGTGTTGTGTAATGCACGTAAAAGAACCCAGTTACACTTATCACTAAGAGAAGGGGTTTGCCCGATGTGTCTGGCAGTGGCTGCTGAAAGTGCCGCAGCACCCTTATAAGGTGCAACGTAAATTTGGTCTCGTAATTAAAAAAAATCCAAAAACTTGTTTTAGAATGTTTCTGTCTGTTCAAGCGCCCTGTGTACCTTATCGGTAGATATGTGGGCTATATAAGACTATAGATTAACCTCTTCCCTACCTTAGTCGTTTACTGCTATAGGTGATTTTATTATTATGGTTCCGTTTTAATGTGAGTATTGGTTAGCCTGCAATTTGACGTTTTTCGACGGTTACTGGCTTCTGTTTTGAGCTTATTTTAAAGTTATCTTTGCTTTTTATACTTGCCTCTTTTTAATGAATTTTTAATTGATATGTGATGGTGTAATCCTTTGTGATTGCTTATAGACTTTTTAAAATTATTTGACTCATGTTTTATTTTTCATGTACCCTGCTTTGGACAAGTGTTTAACATTTTTGTGTCTTTTTTCGTTTTACCTTGTAAGATTTTTGATTTTGTTTTACACTTGTTTTTGTCATTATTCATGGATTTTCTTAGTGCTCTGTATTTTTCTATTTCCTTTTTTTTTTTTTTTACTGCCTGTACACAGGACCCTTAAGGATAGCAGTTGTATTACTGATAAGGCTACCCTGTCTAAATAAATCAATAAATGAATACCTTGCTGCCTTTCTTATTTCCAGCTGAAGCTTCACCTCTGTTCTCTTTGATGCGTAACGCAATGTAGCCGTTACGCCGTGACATAGCAACATCCAGTGGAGTCTCATTCTGCGGAATACAACATTAATTAACAGTAATATTAACAGTAATATTAACAGTAATTTGTATTCAATTATTCTTCTCATAAAGAAACCAAGAAAGCCTCAGAATTTGATCTCATTATGGGGGTGGGGGGCTGGAGATCTGGAGAGGCTTCCGCCATCCTTTCCCACTTTTCCACTGTTAATGCATGCATATCAAGTTTTTTCAAAGTAGACTTTTATCAGTGCATTAATTTGGGGGAGGGGCTCGAGGGGGAGGGGCTCTCGCCTACCACCCCCCCCTTCAGGGGTAAGCAGCTCACTTGCGGCACTGGCTTTTTTAACTAGAGAGGCTAAAGAGGGTCAGGATGGCGGAAAGCCCATCTTTCCACTGCCAATGCATGCGTATTAAGTTTTTTCAAAGTAGACTATTATCAGTGCATTAATTTTGTGGATCTAATTTGAAGGAGGGGCTTCCACCATCCCCCACCTGTTAAGGTTGAGCGACTCACTTACCCTACTGTTTTCAATGAAACTATCTGCTCCTTGTTGAAGTAGCGTAGTGACTGCTGCAGTGTTACCCACAGCTGTAGCCCAGTGGAGGGCGGTATTCTGGTAGTGTTTGTCCTGTAGGTTGGGACTCGCACCAAGGGTCAGAAGAAGTCGAGTTGGATCCACACTGAACAGAAACAAAGCCAAAATAAAAATTTTATATATATTTTTGTTTTTTGAAATGAGAGATCGCCTAACATCACAAGGCCACAGACGACCGCTTCAAGGTGAGGGCTTCACTTAACTGATTTGGGCTATCGATCCGAGTCAAGGGTAATTTGCCACCTACTCCTGGGGCTGAAACATGGTTACCCCCTTCACAGTCCGTAAGGAGGTAGGCATGGGTATCATCCACTAGAAGACTGACTGGTAGAGCAGAGTGCACTACCTTCCCGACTTTTTACGAAGCAATTATGGTTGAGTGTCTTGCTCAAGGGCACAAGTGTCATGACTGGGATTTGAACCCACACTCTGCTGCTGACAACACCAGAGCTCGAGTTCAGTGAACTAGACCTCTCGGCCACGACACGTCACAAATATTATTTGATTTGAGTAGGAGCTGAACAAGGAAAAATTGACAAGAACAAAACTTTGTTAGACTTACGAAAAGGTCCTGTAGCACGCCCACATGAGTGGAGACATCCCATTACCATCCGGCATATTAGGATCTTGTCCTTTAGCGATGAGGTACGCAACAATGGATGTATGTCCATATTGGCAGGCCAGGTGAATCGCACTGACCCCCTCACCATCCCGTAGTGAAGGGTCTGCTCCGTATTGCATCAACAAGACCACCATGGGGAGATGGCCTTGCCGAGCCCCCCAGTGAAGGGGAGTTGAGTTGAGGTCGCCCCCGAGTTGGTCAATTATTGCACCTTGGTTAATTAGATACCTGCATAGGGGACAAAAGGGGAGGGGGATGAACAAAATTGGGATTTAATTTTCATTTCATTTATTCTGGTTGTGAAGCAAAGAACTCTCAGATTCAGAAAAGTGAACTTAATTACTGTACTAGCCACGAACCCGATGGAGAGAAGACAAGGAAGTTTCCGTTTAAGATGTGGGAGGAAAACGCCACAGAATTATTCCAAGGACAACCCAAGCATTTGACCTTTTGACTGATGCACAAATTTCTCTTTGAAGTGTACAATCATTTACTGATATCATTATCAATTGACGTCATGTTTCAAATTTCGTTCTGAAAGAGTATAAAATAAAATTACATTTAATATACATGTACATGTACACCATTTTAGCATGAAGTTAGAGATTACAAAACGAAATTCCCAATTTAATGCGCCGTATTTTTGAACGCGTGAGGGCGCTCTCAAAAATATTTCTATCACTTCCGGGGGTATAAGCGATTATACAAAGACTGCTTCAAATACTCCCCCCAGACAGTTAAAGACTGGAACACATTACCACCAGACATCATATCCACCACGGACAATAAGACCTTTAAAGGAGCCGTTATAACCCACCTTAGAAGCAACTGAAAACTATACCGCGCACAGAAATGACAAAACGCCAATGTTAAAACTGTACATAGCTAGCTGCTGAGCAGACGATTATCGCTTATACCCCCGGAAGTGATAGAAATATCTTTGAGAGCGCCCTCACGCGGTCAAAAATACGGAGCATTCAGATTCTACATGTATCTATTGGAAAATGAGTGCAACACAAAAATGAATTTACCTTGAAGCCCCTTTTTGAATTCATATTAAAAAGCTCATTCATTCCTTTAAAGGCACTGGACACATTTGGTAATTATCAAAGACCAGTATTCTCACTTGGTGTATCCCAACATATGCATAAAATAACAAACCTGTGAAAATTTGGGCTCAATTGGTCATCGAATTTGCAAGAGAATAATGAAAGAAAATACACCCTTGTTGCATTACTTTGTGTGCTTTCAGATGCATAATAAAAGGCTTCAGCTGAAGTCTTTTATTATTTGAGTGAGAAATTACATGTACCTCTTTCTCAAAAACTACGTTACTTCAGAGGGCGCCGTTTCTCACAATGTTTTATACTATCAACAGCTCTCCATTACGTTACCAAGTAAGTTTTTATACTAACAATTATTTTGAGTAATTACCAAAAGTGTCCAGTGCCTTTAAGTTAAAAATGTACATTGCTTTGTTAATAATAGCATATTTCAGAGTGTTATGTCATATGGGCTACTAGTGCGACAAGTGTCGAAGTCGCGACTGTTGATTGCTTAGTCGAGTCGCGACTACCGTTTTTCAACTTCTCAGTTAATCGCGTCGCCACGACTACTACAAAAATAGTCTCGACTACTTGCTTGGTGAACCAATTGTGTCGCTCACGACTTTTCACGACAACATAATTTACTTACGAAACACAATCAGACATCAGTGACACAATCCTTCAAACCTTTCAGCGTGAATTTTACTATATTGCACCTGCGGCAAACAAAATCGCAAAGCATCATGGGAATTAAAAATTAGTCGCGACTAGTGTCGAAGTCGCGACTATTTGAGGCGCGACTAGTGGAGTAGTAAATTTCACTAGTCGGCCAGGCTTATAAATGTTTCGTTACGAGCCCCCCCTCCTTAGTTAGGCCACTACAAGAATCTAAACTTTCTCACTTTGCAATATCCTGTCTGTTGTTGATGGCAGCCCAGTGGAGTAACGTCACATTCTCCTTGTCTGGTTCCTGTACATCCAATCCATTTTCCACCAGCTCTTTCACTCTGTCGAGGGCACCATACTGGACAGCTTTGATGATATCAAACGTTGAGTGGTCTGGTTTGGACCTGACTTGCTGTTGTGTTGGCGAGTCTGACGTGTGGTCGGACACCATGAGCTGAGCTGGGAGTAGATCATCAGCCTTGGCCTGGGTAGGGTAGGGCTTGAAGTCTTCCATTCTCTGAAAAAACGTTGCAATTTAATTTTGAGAAATTACAAATTTTACTGCAAACTGCTTACCAACCAAAAGGACATATGGTTGGTATGCAAAAAATAGTTTAATAGAATTTTGAGTTTTTGTCTTTTTATGATTAGTTTGAAGATATTGACAAAGTTGGGACACCACCAACATAGGACTAGATAGCTCAGTTGGTAGAGCGCTGGCACGTCAATCTGGAGGTCGTTGGTTCTAATCCTGCTTTAGTCAATTTTACTTTGTTCATCCCCAAATGGTTAAAAAAATTACCCACTCATTCCTTTTAATACCCATGTGAAGTTGTGGTTTTAGGCCCTATTTTTTGAAAATTAAATTACAAAAAACCAGTAAATGGCCTGACATTTCGATCCTAGCAGTTGAAAAAGACTCTGCTACTGCCTACACAATGTAGGGTCCGTTAAAAACGAACGCCACGCCTATACAGTGGTTTTGGTTTAAGCTGATTGTCAAGAAATTACGCTGATTGGTCGAGAAGTTGCTAGGGAACGAAGTGCAGGGTTTAAAACCTCAACCATCGTCTGTGTAGATGCTTCCTTTTCTTTGTCATTTTTTTCTTTAAAATATTTTCTCAATAAGGTTTATCGCGATTCCAGAACCGCAATGCATCATGGGAGGGCATAGGGGGCAAATGTATACCGCAGTACACGATGTTCGCAGGCATGGCCTAGGCCCTGTGTAAACTAAAAAAGTGAACAAGCTTATGTGCACAGCCACGATCATGGGTACACATTTTTTCCGTGTCCATTTTATGAACAACAGTTTGAAAACCACTGGTAGCAGTTATATCTCAATGTTATTTATATATCAATTAGCAGTCGCTGTGTCAATGATGAATAAAAAGTGCTTGAGTTTGTCAAATACAAGATCTGCAAGTAGTTACTCAATATTTATATGTTGTTCATTTGGTGTCTTTGTAACAAAAAGTGTACCCATGATTGTGGCTGTGCACTTATGATTTGAACGTCGCAACAATTTTATAAACAACACAGTCGGTCGTCGTGCGCCCAGGCTACCGATTTCCCGGGTTGCCCCCTTTTACTACACCCGACATGCTTGGCAAAACAGCGCCCTCTCTTGGTATTTTGCTAATCGCGATAAACCTTATTATGTTTTGAGTGTTGGGATCATTATTTAAACATTGAAGATCAAATCCTTGTTCTTAGAATTTGTGTAATGATTCGAAAGTGGTAAAAATCTGGTGACTAGTTTGTCAAAAATGGTCGAAATTGCGAGTAGGGAGCTGAGATACATTAGTTGTCTCGTTAGTTGTCTCGTATCCGCCGGTCTCCTACCGTCGGATGGTGGGTTATGATTATCGCAACTAATCATGCTAATCAAAGCGAAGGTTTGTGTTAACAAATAACGGCTGATTTTCTTCACAATTAACATTTAACAATAGTCCCCTGGTTGGCCAAATGCAGGGAAAAATTTCCGTATCCTGCCACCACTCTGACTCTTTCACTAATTTTTACAAAAAGGAATATCTCATTCTCATTTATTCGAGTAAATTAGATACCGTTTTAATTCATAACGAATGAAAAAGTGGTGGCAGGATTAGGATACAGATTTTGTTTCCAAATGTAGGACCAGTCAGTTCTTCCTCTCCAGTCCGGAACACCAGTTGAGTGTTGAATAAGCTAGATGATCCCCATTTTCATTTGAAAATGAAATACGAACTAGTGTCCCTGTGCAGTCCGGCCGGTAAACGGCCAACTTTTGCCCAAAAAACGACCAAAAAACTACCCGAGACAGCAGCCGAACCAGCTAGCCGGCCGCGCGCGCCGCCGGTGGCCGAGACTCGAGAGCTCGAGCAAAGTTTGACGAAACAACACTAAACAATTGCTAATTATACACCATACCCCAAAAGCACAACAAGAAAACTTACCTGACTTGAGATTGGGCAGTACACAGCTATTTAAACCTAGTTTTATTCAAGCAATTTAACAGCACAGTTGTCTGGTCAGTTCAGAATTTAGAATCGGTGCTGGAAGCGGCCATGTTTGTTTTAAGATCGAAGCGCGCAATGCATGCTGGGATTACATCATGTTGTCTTTCTCCTTTTCCCCGAAAAAATGTTAAAGGTGCACGCTCTTCGGGGTACGGCCATCCTTTTTATTGGGGCTTCATGTAGGCCTACATACATCATTACCACAAACAAAATAATTGTACAAATAAAATTAACTCATAGAAAGGAGGAAAATGGATGGATGGTTGCAAATGGTAACTTCACTGCCGCTTTCGATCCATGGCGAAGTTAGAACAGTCAGTGTCAGGGTTGGGAGGGGGGTGTGTGTGTGCTCCTTTTTACACCCTTCAAGCCTACCCCCTTAGACTACAAAACAAAACAATGGTTTTGCTATAAAACTGGATCCTTGTCCATCCAGAAACGGTGCGGAGTCTGAATAAATTAACCTGCTTTGAGCGACAGGAGGAGGGGGGGGGGGGGTAGCCATGGATGACTGTTGGTTAGTTCTTTCTTCAACCGGGTAATCCTAATAACCATGCTTATTAATTATTGGTTGGGACATTTTAACATTGCTGGATCACTCGATCTGTGGCCGAATTATAGTTTGTCAAGCTACAGGTTTCACACTTTCCTTCCTCCATGGTTTCACCAAGGCAACATCCAGCATTATGGGAAAGCTCCATTAAAGACAGAGGCTAAAATAACACATCGTTCTTTTGTCTGGCAACTAACACCTGTTGTCTGCAAGTAAACCCTTTTCCAAACAGTGGATTCAATAGGATTATGCACAAACCAGTAGTGATGATCGGACTGCCCCAAGCAAAATTACTGCTCATCCATTAAGTTTAATGTCATAAGTTATTCAATGTAAACACACCCACTCTATTGAAATGATGTAAACTTTCCGAGTTTTTGGAGCTAAACTCGAAAATTCTTTAATGGAGCTTTCCCATAATGATAACATACAGTTTTCTTATGGGCGAAAAAACCTAACAACATTATATATTCAATATAGCATAGAAAATTACTTTAAATAACCCTTTAAATAATTGTTTTATTACAAGTGACTACAAACAAGGAAAATAATGAAAAACTGTGCTGTAATTAGTTCATATTAACATGCATTAAATTAGTAAATAAAACTCCAAAAGCAGTTAAACTACAACATATTTTGAATATTATATATAACTCAATTAATATATTTGTTAAAGAAAAATAGTCAAGATTGCGTAGTGGCTACCGCTACCCAGATAGTAGTTTTTAAAAGTAAACAAATCTATATTAGCAAGTTTAAAACCACAAGGGAAACTAACTGAGTAAACTCTCAAATGATTTGGGGGTTGAACAAATAAGAATTAACAAAAGTGGAATTTGAAACAACGACCTCCGGGTTTCAACGTGTCGCTGCTCTACCAACTGAGCTACCTCGCCCTATGTTGGCAGTCTCCCTAATTTGTCAATATCTTTGTTTAGTTTCTCTTGTGGTTTATTATTTGGTGTCTTGTTTTAAGCCAGAAAACTTGAAAGTCAATTTGTTTGCTGTAGAACGAATGGAAGGTTTGAATTCCATACTTGTAGGTGTCAGTTGCTTTCTGCAGTGAGCTAAAAGGGAGTGTGGCTCAATGGTGCAACCGGTCTGCTGTCGCCATTTGGGCTGGCAAGTGATTAAAACATGGTTTAAATGTGTACAAATTGGTAATAGTAAAAGACCAATATCCACACTTTTATAACCAAACATATCCATAAAATAACAAACCTGTGAAAATTTAAACTCAATCGGTCATCAGAGTCACAAGAAAACGGTGAAAGCTTCCTTATACATGTATGTTTTCACCGTTTTCAATCATTGGGTTTTGGACTTGATCAAAACTAATTGTTTTAGTAATTTCTCAAAAACTAAAGCATTTCAAGCCTAAATATTTCAAGGGAAGTTTCCCACCATGACCATCTTCATACCATGTAATTTATGTGCAAATATGTGAATACTAATTTGTTTAGTCTTACCAATGGTGTACACAGCACCCTTCTTTGGAACATGACCAGGTGAATTTCATGGCTCTGCTTACCGTAAGCAAAGAATCGGCACTTACGGAAGCAGGGAATTCCGTGCTTACGTCAATCGTATTTCACGGGTTAGCAGGGAATTTTTGCTTGTGCGCTTGTGTAGTCTATACTACTAGGCATTATATGCTTACACCGTCAGCTAGCGCAGAAATTCGGTGCTTGCTCGGTAAGCGGAGCATGGTCGCAAGCGCAGAATTCGGCGGTAAGCAGAGCCATGAAATTGGACCCAGGGCCCAATTTCTAAAAGCCTTTAAGCACAAAAACTTGCTAAGCACAGAAAAACTTTGCTTAGCAGAAACAAGTTACCAGCCAACATTCCATAAAGTTTACATTATTGCGACTGGTGCCCCACTCATTTTTTGCTAAGCAAAGAAATTTTCCAAGTAGTATTTTCCGCTATAAGAGCTTTATGAAATTGGGCCCAGGTAAACTTTAATCCAGTCTGATCTCTAAGGTAAATCGACTTCAGAAGGAGTGTGGTTAGACAGATATGAATCCCCGAGTTGTAAAGATTTCTGGTGTATGTCCATGCCTTGATAATACTCTTTATACAACAACAGGCGCTCCATAACCACTCTGGGTCTGGAACCGTTATACACTCGAAGAATTACACTCTGTACAAATTTTGCTTTAAAGTCATACAACTCAAATAAATTTAATGAATGGTTTGCCAAATCTAAAAGCTCACATACTATGAATCTCAGGTCCAAAAGAACTCTCCACGAAATAACATGTAAGACTACCCTGCTAAAAAATAGTCCGGTCCCCTACTTCAATAAAATCGTCAACGATACTCTCAGCTCACTCCAAACATCCCTTTAATTTTAAGCAATTGTTGAATTAGATTTTTATGTGGATTTGTGTATTTTTTGCTGTGCAATCTTTATTTTATTATATGATATGTACATGCATACAGCTCTTTACTTTTCTTAATTCTAATCTGTTTATTTATAGATATATATATATTGTAACCTGTCTTGTAATTCAGCCGGTAGGCTGCAATGAGCAGAGTTTTTAATAAACCATAATAATAATAATAATACATTATGTTATGGTCAGAGGTCAAGTGAATAAGTTAAAAGTTCCATCAGGTAAACAGAATGCAGTTGTTCCATGTTTATATGTTGTGTAAAATGCATCAGTATTCGTCAAGGTTAAAATATTACAGTGTTGAGGACGGCAAGTTGTAAATTAGATTATGACTAAAATGTTTCTGACAACTTCGCAACGTCCAGAAAACTGAGTCAACATTGCGTTATAACTACTCAGAAAGGAGTTAACAAGCTTAAAATATTCAAGGCATTTATAAAAGTATAATTTGTTGTAATGCAATCTATACATGTCTACTTCACTATTGATACATGGATATAAGACTTCTGCACTATGACTTACAAATAAACGAATTTCTTATATTTTAACTAAATTTATTCAAACCTAACTGTTAGACAGCTATAAAGTTATCCAAAATATATTTTCGATTTGGAAGACTAAGTTACTTCGCAATAAGCATGATTGGTAAAAATATAGTTATTTTTTTGGCCTTGAAGTTCAGAGACCACACCAGCTCTTCTGAGCTAACACTTCTCCCAAGAGAGTTGTATACATCGTTGCACCCGCAAGTTCACCAGTTACTTTGACTTATAAATATGAGCATAGGAATGTAAATAAACTGCTATATATGAAAATATTGTTTCAGAAATACTGACAGAAAGTGTTCACACTGTTTTACTACCTGAAGTTCAAAGGAACACAACAAAAAAGATTACAAGAAAACAAAAATCTGGAATGGAAGTTCATTGGCCGTTATTTAAAATCAAGACATGCTGTGACTAGCTCTTAGAATAATCGACCAACATAACATTAATAACATTGTAAGACACTTTCAGGCCTATTTGGAAGGTTACATGGGTAACTGTGATGGTAGCATTTGTTGAAATGTGAATGATTAGCAACCAGTTGGCAGCTGGTGCTGCACACTCCAAAGGAGTTGAGATGATTTCATGAATGCTTAGACCCAGTGGATAGAGTTAATAACATCAAACTTTGGCCGAGCGGTTTTGAGCATCGAATTCAAGTTCGGGTGGTTAAGTCATCGGAGTGTGGGTTCGAATCCCAGTCATGACACTTGTGTCCTTGAGCAAGATGCTTTATTATAATTGCTTCTCTTCACCCAGGGGTATAAATGGGTACCTGTGAGGGTAGAGGTTGATATTGTGTATGAAAAAGCTTCGGAGCGCCACGGAAGCTCGGGCTGTATACTCCCCAGGGAGCTGAGAAAGATTAAAGGAATGTTATTGGCCAAATGACCAGTGCACTAATGTAAAGCGAGTTGATACGTTACTGTAAAATGCACTATATAAGAACTAATTATTAAACCTTGAAGGGCCTAATTGGAAGGCTACATGGGCAACTGTGATGGAAGCATCTGTTGAAATGTGAACGATAAGCGACCTGTTGGCTGCCGGTGGTGCATACTTCTAAGGAGTTGAGATGGTTTCAGGAATGTTAAGGCACCATGGGCATAGTTACTAATAATGTAAGATAATAATGAAATAGCCGTGTTAGTTTGGTAGATAAAACAATGACGATAGTGGTAGCACTTAATGACTAACTAATTACATAAATAAACTGCATGAGCTTTCTTAGCAACGACTACTTCTGACCATTTTCTTTGCATCTGATGAAATAGCTGTTGCTACGAAAGCTCATGCAGTTTTTTAATGTAATTAGTTAGTTATTGAGTACTACCACTATCGTCATTGTTTTAATAATGTAAGATAATTTGTGGGGCCTACTTGGCCTGAAAAAGGGACAATATAAACGAATATATAACTGAGATCAAGTTGTTTGCAATACGCGCACCTTTTTCCTTCTTGGGCAAGTGCACCACTGACTAGGCGGAGTTACAGTAGGCACTATTAACTTGAATTGACAGTCTAATTGCTGTAGGAATATTTGGAATGAGAAAACACATATGAAAGACTAGTAATAATGAAACCCAGTAGTATTACGACAATATTTGAACAGAGCTGCCAACATTTGCATTTTGCAATCATGAAGATTTTGTTCAACAATCAGGGAGACAATAGAGTTGCATTCCGCATAACACGGAGATTTCAAATCTGTTCATTAGAAAATGGAAAGGTTGGTTGATTTTCAGGGAACTTTCTGCAGAATCAGGGAGAGTTGGCAGCTCTGCTTTAGTCCTGGTTTGAGAAATGTAGAAGGCCCTATAAATGAGTACATGTGCATGTAGTAGGGCCTACAAACACATTGAAGGTATTCTTGTACTATTGTTGAAAAATTAAAAATACTTTCTGTACATATTAAAGTAATTGACTTTTGGGTCAATTGTTGTAAGTTAGTTGTTAAACTAAACGTTAAATGGAAGGCACTACAGGGCTCGAAACTGGACGATAGGCCTGAGGCCAGTGATTAAAGCATCAGGCCAAGAAACTCATGATTGGACAAGTTCAGTCAATCTTGTTCAAATGTTTTCTTTCAATCTGAAAAATTTATATCAGTTCTGTTGACTATTGAAGAATTCTTACCCATAATACAAATGAGACCAATCTTCTCCTAACGCTCGTTTGAAATTAATACAGTTTAAATGTTAAACTGTGTAGGTTTTTTTCTCATTTCAACTCTGGTCTTGCAAAAAAAAATAATTCGTGGTCCAGTAAACATTTTGAGCTAGAAGCCCTACGTCTTGTGAATATTTTCCCCCAAATTCTAGCCCTGGATCAAATACTCTTTTAGGATACTCTTGGTCCCCGTATATATTAACAAGATCTATCTGGCGCCCTCTTTATGGAATATACTACTAATAGCGCCGAAAGGACCCGAAACCACTACAGATGCTAGAATAAATACTTCCTTCCACATTAAATGCACCTACTGCAGGTTTGCTATTTTAGAAATATTAAAATATACATTATAATGTTATGCAAGAACATCTCACACTAGTGGTTAATGCAAAATCTGCTGACAAATTTTATAAACAGTCATGACAGAAACATGTTTTGCCCACTGTCCAGGTGAATGTGATACCAAAACTAAGGCCTGAATCCAACCACATGCAATCCTTTGTAGAACTACCATTTTCTGACATCAAACCTTGCAACGCATTCTTCGTTCAGCTCAATACTTTTCTATAATACCATGTAAATCTATCAAATCTTAGGATGCCCTAAACCTTGGATACACCATAAAAAAAAATAAAAAAATACGACCTTTGTGCAAATTGAGGTAATACAACACAATGTCATAAAGCGTGAACCAATCACAGGCCTGGAATTTCATCTTTTGAGAGGGCAACCCACATTCGTTTTGTGTAGGGCACTTCCATTGAAAAGTCTATAGGAATCTGTTGAAGGGGCACCGAGGCCAAGATCAGGGCAACAGAGGTCATGACCTTTATGTAACTCCAGGCCTGCGATAATACAATATAAATATAACCCTTGACTACCAAAAGGCACCATTTAGAGTAAAAATCTGGTGTAGAACCAGGGATGTGAGTAGAGGTCCGTGAAAAAAATAAAAAAATTAAATCAAGACTATGTATGTTAACTGTTTCGTGTTCCTTTTAGGCGATAAGCTACCCAAATTTAAACTGGCTCCCAAAATCTTAATCCTCTTAATGTATCAAGAAACAAGTAACCTACGTCACATAACAGAAAAACTCCATTAAAGAAAGAGGCTAAAATAACACATTCTTTTTGTCTGGAAACTAACACCTGTTATCTCTGTATTATTCCTTTTCCAAACAGTGAAGTTAATTGGATCATGCAAAAACCAGTAGCGCTGCTGACTGCCCAAGGCAAATTAATAGCTCATCTATTAAGTTTAATGACCCAAGTAATTCAATGCATGTGTGCACAGCCACGATCATGGGTACACATTTTTTCCGTGTCCATTTTATGAACAACAGTTTGAAAACCACTGGTAGCAGTTACATGTATTGAGGTAATACAACACAATGTCATAAAGCGTGAACCAATCACAGGCCTGGAATTTCATCTTTTGAGAGGGCAACCCACATTCGTTTTGTGTAGGGCACTTCCATTGAAAAGTCTATAGGAATCTGTTGAAGGGGCACCGAGGCCAAGATCCAATGTTATTTATATATCAATTAGCAGTCGCTGTGTCAATGATGAATAAAAAGTGCTTGAGTTTGTCAAATACAAGATCTGCAAAGAGTTACTCAATATTTATATGTTGTTCATTTGGTGTCTTTGTAACAAAAAGTGTACCCATGATTGTGGCTGTGCACATGTATATGTACACCCACTCAGTCAGGTCAGTGAAAAAGATACTTTCAAAATGTGTTGTTCTTGGCCAAACTTGGAAATTCTTTAATGGAGCTTTTCCGTAATGAGATGGATGGGTCAGTACACATAAGTGTACGCTTTCAAGTTTTTGAAATTCCCAAATTGTTTTTTGCCCTTTGTGCTTTCTAGTGCTTTATCTGGCAGCTGAGCAGTGTGCTCCCATAACAGTAGTCCGGTGGTCAAGTACCAGTTAAGACACCTGAGGACCAGTCAAACGTCTCTCCAAGTGGTCCGGCTGGCTGGCTCAATGTTGAAGAGCATCTCTATTTCTTGAATTATAGACAAGTGAAAAAGCTGATAGACTAGTAAAATGACAAGCTAACTGGTCTTGCTGGCCAGTCGCTAAGAAAGTTAAGGGCAAACCTGGCTGAGTATGAGGTCTGCTGATGAAGTACAATGTTGTTGTACTGACACAGTGAGCAAACGCTACAAACAACTGATGGCGCGATTACTTAGTGTTGACAAGAGCACCAGCACCGCCTCCAAAGCCGTATCCCTTTGGGCCAAAGTTCTTCCCGTAGCATGCTGTGAGTAACAAACAATATATTGAGTTATCGTGAGGGGTTGTTGGGAAATAATGAAGAAACACAAAAGCTTTCAGTTACAGAAGGATTAGGCTGTTATCCCGACGGACACCGTGCTTGGACTGTAGGCTCCTGTTGGAGTCAAGACCTCTAAGTCCGAGACCGAGACCGAGACCGAGACCTCCAACACTGGTATCATCCCAAGAGACTAGGAGTGAGGACTTGTGTGGGTTTATACGGAAGGGCCTTAGTGGGGTCTTTTACACAATGGAACCATAGACCCCACAAAGTTTTCCTTTGTTCAACTTGGACCCCACAGAAGAATTCCTCAGACAAGGGTATTATACAACAGCAATGGCAGGGCCCCACAAACCCGATCCGTAAGGATGTGTGTGTGCCACTGTGCACCATCCTTACCAACTCCACGCATAGTTAACTACTGCCGGGCAAACGTGGCAAAAGGAAAGGCGTGAGACATCATTGATCAAGGCTAATCACACATTGGTGAACATGGGAAAACAACCAAAAACCAAAAATAACAATCTAGCTTTTTGTTGTATATGGTAGGCTTTGGCGTCAAGTGCAAATTCTGTCGAAGTCGGGACTATTTATTGCTACATGTATGTCGACTGCTGCTTTTCAACTACCCCGTTTACCACACCGCCACGACTACTGAAACAAATAGTTGCGACTAGTGTTAAGGTCAGTACTAATTGAAGCACGACTAGTCGGGTAGTGAATTACCCCAGACTCCCTAATTGACATTGTCTTCTCTAATTATACTGTTGCATCAAAAGTTGCTATTAACAAGCAATGGCGTCCATTGCAATGCATACCTCACATTTTGGCATGAATTTTACCACCCTGTGTCTGTGGCGATTCATTTAACTTTTCATTTTATTTATTCTGGTTGTGAAGCCAAGAACTCTCAGAAAAACGAACTTAATCACTGTACTAGCCAAGAACCCAATGGAGAGAAGACAAGGAAGGAAGTTTCAATTTTAGATGTGGGAGAATACCCCCCAAGAGAAATATTCCAGAGAAAACCCAGAGAAATATTCCAGAAAAAACCCCAATCCACGTAGTGCCCCCAGCGGGATTCGAACCAGGGTCCTAGAGGTGGAAGGCGAGGACAGATACCTCTACACCAGCCTAACCACCCTAAATCCACAATCTTTGGTTTTAAAAAGTCACGACTAGTGTGGAGTAGACTCACCTGGTGCGTACATGTACTCCACCAACCATATGACAAGATTCTATACATGTATGTGGGTTGTAGAAAAAGATTTAATAAAAACTACTTACATTTACAGTACACCTCGCCGTCTTTATCACTAACGGTGGTAGAATCCAGTTTCTTGTTGCAACTTTTACAATTGAAGCAACTCTTGTGCCACGTCTAAAGAGAAAAAGCAACAATTGCAGAGTAAAGAATAAGCCCCAAATACTGTAATTAGCTGCTGCAAACTGCTAACCAACCAAAATGACCCACGGTTAAAAGGGATTGACGTGCCGGCGCTCTACCAACTGAGCTATCTAGCCCTATGATGGCGGTCTCCCTACTTTGTCAATATCCTTGTTCGGTGGGTGCCAGTCAGTTTACGGTTAAATGGCTTCTGACTGGCACCCACCGAACAAGGATATTGACAAAGTAGGGAGACCGCCATCATAGGGCTAGATAGCTCAGTTGGTAGAGCGCCGGCACGTCAATCCGGAGGTCGTTGGTTCAAATCCCGCTCTAGTCAATTTTTCCTTGTTCAACCCAAAATCAATAATAATAATAATAACCAGTTCTTGTATAGCGCATTTTACAATAACGTCTCAATGCGCTTTACATTAGTGCCCTGGTCATTGGGCCAATAACATTCCTGTAATCTTTCTCAGCTCCCTGGGGAGTATACAGCCCGAGCTGCCGTGGCGCTCAGATGGCTTTTTCAAACACAATATCAACCTTTATACCCCTGGGTGAAGAGAAGCAATTATAGCGAAGTGTCTTGCTCAAGGACACAAGCGTCACGACCGGGACTCGAACCCACACCCCGATGACTAAACCACCGGAACTTGAATCCGATGATCTAAACCACTCAACCATGACAACCTACATGTAATCACTCTTAAAATTAATGGCAATAAAAAAAATTATTTGGTTATAAGTACAGCAGCTTTCAATAGTATAAACATTTTGAGAATGATTTCACTTCGAAGAAATGTGGTTATGGGAAAAAAATATCAGTTTTTATCCCCCAAATTTTGAATCCAAGAATTGTTACTGTCAGATATGTTTCTCAGATTGTGTATTCCAGTTACGGTTTATTAATAATAATAATAATAAAAAGCATTTATATAGCGCCAAAATCCGCCTAAAAAGATGCTCAAGGCGCTGTACATATAAAAAGATATAAAACAAGCCAATAAATAAACCGACAAATATACTACTTAAAATACAACAAAAGGTGTTAAAAAGAAGCGCTAAAAAGGGGAGAGGTTTCCAGCACATGCACCCTCAGCCAGATCCTCAGCATTTGGCCATAACAAATTATTTAAAACATAACAGTGGTAATGCAAAAAGAACCAGTAATAAACTGATTGCATAATGACGCCAGGGTAATTGACTGAAACAAGTATTAATTTAAGGTAAAAAAATAAATAAAATAAAAAAATAATAATGCATGAACAAAACCGTTCCGGACTTTCGGCGATATCTGAAAAACGCTACCACCTTTTGAAATGTACTGTTCGCAGGTTAGTTTGATTGTATGTATCTACATAGGATTAAAACAATCGAACGTTAAAAAACCTCAAAGTGGACGTTCCCTTTAAAGGTGCTGCATACGTTTGGTAATTGGAGCCTACTGATTGTGTTAATCCTATATAAATGAAGGTATAAACATTACAATAAAACTAACCTGTGAAAATTTCACTTCAAAAGGTGGTCGTGTTTTTGAGATATCACCGAAAAACCGGAGCGATTATTTCCATGCATGAAGAATATTCCCTATAGGAATACACAATCTGAGAAGCGTTACGGCCGTAACGCTTCTCAGATTCAAATTTTTATGGGATAAAAAGTGATATGTTTTTCCATAACCGTAGTACTTCGAAGTGAAAAGTTTCTCAAAATGCATTATTCTATCCAAAGCTGCTGTACTTCTTACCAAGTAAGTTTTTATTGCCATTCATTTTCAGAGTCATTACCAAACGTGTACAGACCCTTTAAATATGGACAAATCACAAAATTACCACAAATCACAAAATTACCACAACCATTACGTTGGGATGTTTGTATTTTGCACTCACCTGTCCTGCACCAATCGCTTTCTCAGCAGCGTAAACGGATTTCGAACATCGGGGGCACTTGTCCGCACCGCCAAATTTGGAAGCTCCTCCACCAGCTGACCTCTGACCTGCTGGAACGTAGGAGGTCTCACTGGCTGGTTTACTCCTGGAAGAAACATGATTTGAGGCCAGTGAATTCAGCGTCAGGCCAGTAAACTCACGGCTGGACAAGTTCGGCGGGCTTGTGTTTCTCAACTGAATGATAAGAGGCTTCCGCATTGTGTAATGTTTTTGTGAAAAAATAGTTGACTGTGAGTCTGATAAATATCTTCAGGGATGTGATAGACTGTTGAAAAAAATCCTGAACTACGAACCCAAAGCGCAAATTCTTGCGCGAGCGCGAAGCTCACATTACATTTATCTTTGGTTTTAACCCTTCGAGCGCCGCCAACGTTCTGAAACATCATACTGAATATCCATCCACAGGCCGTAAACGTTCGACCCAAAAAAATATATGATGGCCGGCCTGTGGATACAAAATTACCAAAACGCGGCCGGCACTGTAAGGGTTAAAAGCCTTACTAAGCAATCTGGGGTGCTCTACATGGTTTTATCTTCATGCTTTTTTCGAATTTGATTTCAAGCTTTAAAAAATTGTTGTTTTTGGGTTTTTTTTTGGGGGGGGGGACAAACAAAAAAGGATTTCCTGGATAAAATTGAGAAATCACATCCCTGTATATTTAAATTCTTTTGAATAGCAAATAAAAAGTCTTTCAAATTTGTCCGGACTTGTTTGACTTTCACTTTAGCCCCCCAAAAAGACAGAAGCAGTGCAAGAACAACAATACGCAGGTTTTTTTCTGGCTAGATCAGTGTTGAAAAGCATCCCTATTTTATTTCAAATATAGAGACCGGTGAAAGAACTTGCGGACTAGTGAAATGACAAGTTAACTGGTACTGCTGGCTAACCATTAACCCTCCTACTCTTGGTAACATTTTCCAGTGAGTTGACCAACCATTTGAAACCATTCAACTGCACTGGTTGTGTATGATGGCACAACTGTGCACATAACATGTGTGTACTGTGTAGATGCATTTACCACATGATATTACATTGCAGGCTGGCATAGTTTATCTACCATTCAAAACCACAGTGGATGATATTGAATGGTCAGACAGTAGAAGGGTTAATGAATCTAAGGGCAAACCCTGGTAACCAGTCTGCTCATTATGTCAAGTTGGCAATTTGGCTTCAACAGGCATGATATATGGTCCTTGGAAAAATGTAGGAATATTTTATCATGTACAAGGGCTGACCAACATGTACACATGGTGTAGGCTTTAACCCTTCAGAGACCATTCATTCCCGTATAATCATCACAAAACCCAGACATTGCTAATATTGTTAGTTTCTTTATTGAAATTTTGTCAGTGAAAATGTCAACATGAATAAAATGAGAAAAGTTAGTCTCTTGTCTAGAAATTGGGATACTATGTCAACATACTACATCGGAAAATTTCACATGTTGCCATGACCTTTACTTTGACCTCTCTATGTGAATAGAAGTAGGTTAAACTTTGCGGCCGTTTGCAACCGCTATGGGCGTTTTGGTACAATCCGCTTCCTGCCGCTATTCAGGGTATCAAAAACACAATTTGTCCGATTTTTCCAAGGGCTTTCCAATGGGCAACGAATCGAAAATCAGACTAAAGTACATGTAGGGAGAATATCAAGCCCAGGGTTCTGCCCACGGTGGTCGGTGCCGGAAAACCCGACTGGCACTCATGATTCCCCGACCGGCACTCGCAGAATTTTTTCTTTTTCCGACCACCACACATTTTCCCTTTTTTTTTTCTTCCCATTTCCTTCAAAATATTTTGAACAACGTGTAAAACAAATTATTTACCAGTAAACAGTTTTATCCAAAGTTTCGAGTAGCCTACTTCTTTGGTTTGAGTCTATTTTAATGATCCAGGATCGAGCATTCCTCCCGCCTGTACGATGTATATATCCAACGCACGAAACCCGCATTGATTTTGCAATGGTTTCCAGTCACGCTGATTATAGCTTTACGCTTGGAATAACATGATACCAGTTTCATCATGTTGCGAACCCTATTCTACAGCGTTTAATACAACGGAAATGAACTGCAGAGTAAGCACCATGCTATAGATGCTGTAAATTGTTTTCCCATGGCGGTAAAGGCGTGCGCGCACTGAGGGCCTACATTCAAGGCACAGCTGCAGGGCACACGTGTGTAACCAATCCGTGCACGATCGAAAGGAAATTGACTTGACTGTACTAGGAAAAAAAAAATTCCGGCACTAAACAAATCCTGGGTAGAACCCTGCAAGCCTGCTTCAATATCCAAGCCTAAAACTTACCCGATTGCTCCCTCAGTGCTCAATACTCCTGCACCACCGCCGTACCCGTAACCCTTGGGTCCAAAACTCTTACCATGGCAAGATCCGCAGTACAGTTTTCCTTCATGGTCCTTGACCGTAAAGGAATCCAACAATTTGTTGCAATCCACTGAAAAAGAAGGAAGGAAGGAACATGTCAGTAAAAGAGTTTTAAATTTATTTACATGAAATCTGGGCCAAATTTCATGAAGCTGCTTAATCAGACAATATTGCTGAAAACAAGTCTGCTAAGCGAAAACAAGCAGGATACCAGTCACAGATGGTACATTATGTGACATAGCATTTTGGCTGGTAACCATATTACCTCTTGTGCTTTTCTGTTGCATCAAAGATCGCTTACTGATATGGCGTCCTGGGCCCAGTTTCATAAAGCATGTAAGCACAGAAATTTGCTAAGCACAGAAAAATATTGCTTAGCAGAAACTGGTTACCAGCTAAAACTCCATTAAGATAACACTGTTTTGACTGGTGCCCCTCTCATTTTTTGCTTAGCATAGACATTTTCCAAGCATTATTTTCTGCTAGGAAATTGGGCCCAGTTCACATTTCACTTCAGCCCATCTTGCACCTTCGTCACTCTACAATCGTCATGATCGTTGGTTATGGCTTACCTTACAAGGTTTGGCTGATTCACACTGAACAAAAGCCTTATTCTCTTAAAAGAGAACAAGAAATCCAGGTGCATTTTATGAGAACTTTCATTTTCTTTAGTTGGTTTAGTCATCAGATTTCATAGTGACAACGATATTCTCAACAACAAAATGTCCGGAAGTTTCGACTCTGAATCCCACGGGTGAGAATGGGGATAGGCGTCCATAGGTTGTAAGAATTAAACCTTACCGCACTTGAAACACAGTTTATGCCATTTGCTTCCAGCAGCCACGACTTCCTCAGCGAAATAGACACTCTTGCCACAGGCCGGGCACTTTACTGCTCCTCCAAACCCAGACATTATCAGGCACTGGTGATTCCTGTATTACATTAAATAATAATAACAATAATAGTGGCTTCTTATAAAAAGTTATATAGCGCTCATACATCCATCACTCAGTGACACTCAAGGCACTTCAACATTCAGTATTTTCCTGCAAGGTATTAAATGGAGCTATGTACGTTTTTGAAGTATGAGACCTTTTCCTTTATGATGTGGCATAAGTGCACTGGGTATAGGTGTACGTGCATTAAACCATAGAGCAAGGACCAAACACACGGGACCAGGAAACAAAAGTGGTTTTTTTGTGGGTTTTTTTTTGGGGGGGGGGGGGGCAATGAAAGCCAAATTGTGACGCCCCTTAACAAAACCAGACACTTCCTCCCCAAACCCAATTCATTCAATACTTGCTCAACAAATATTGCTTTTCAAGTGTACTACATAAATTTAACTAGAACATTCTTGTAGGCCTACCTTGTAGAATATTTTGTTTCTCTGTCATGTCTTTGTAAATAAGTCTTGTTCATTGTCGGGGAACGATTTCATCCAGCAATTTTGCATTATTAGCAAAACTATTTAGACTGAACTTGTTTTGTGCACACTGAATCGAATGCTAATATTGAGTTGCAACTCCTGATTTTTGAGTAGCAACTCATGCATTTTGTGTAGCAATTTGCTCTGCTATACAAGGGAAATCGTTCACTGATTGTAATTGTAGGCTCTCAAAAATTGCACATTTTGGTTGAGAATGAGAGGTCGTTCTCTATGGTACATGTTACCTTTTACAACTCAGAACCTAGCCAACCATGCAAACTGATCAATCTTTCAAAAATCTCTCAAAACAACCTTGTGTAAAAAGTATGTTTCCGTTACACTTTCTTTTGTTCTCCTTGTTTTTCTTTACCACCACCTACGCACAATTTTGGTGGAAAAGAGTCTTACCTGTACATGTAACATGTTTATGAGCCATTTTAACAACCTATAATATTTTCAATTTACACAAAATTAGTAATAATAATAATAATAATATGGATTTATATCGTGCTTTATCACACCCAAGGGCGTCTCAAAGCGCTTCGAACATTATTACCCCTGGTCACTGGGCCATTTATTTCATTCCTTAAACCATCTCAGCTCCCTGGGGAGTATACAGCCTGTGCTGCAATATATGCGCTACTAGGCTAAATCAATCACAAGAACCATCTCTGCCCTCACAGGTACCCATTTTACCCCTGGGTGGAGAGAAGCAATTATAGTTAAGTGTCTTGCTCAGGGACACAAGTGTCACGACCAGGACTCGAACCCACACTCTGCTGAACAGAAACACCAGAGCTTGAATTCGGTGCTCTTAACCGCTCGGCCACGACACGCCACCCTGCACTTTCTGTCACTGCAAACATACTTGAAAATTTACAACATAGCAGCATAATATGACACATTATTTCCAGATCCTTAGTAGTTAAAACATATTTTTTCAGAGTGAAACCCACTAACCCAGCTTTACAACCAGCAACTATTCAACAACTTTTTACGACACCTTTTTGTGTACAGTATACAAGCAATTAACGGTTCAATTGTCACTTTCAATTTCTTCACCTTCTCATTCAATGAAGCTAACGTGTGGATCCTGCACCCACCCTGTACCACTGTTTCCTCTGTGCATACATGTACAGTAGTAGGCCTAGTTGACTAGATTGGCCTATTTTTGTTAACTATGTATGTATTACCCATGGGTTAAGCAGCAAATGGTGTAGGAAACTGTTCCTAAAAAATTGTCAAGTTCTTGTATTTTCATTTTATCAATGTTTATAACTTTTCAAGGGATCAGGGGCCAATTCAATTTCACAACTAGAGCTTAGATTGATCTTCATGCAAATTAATTGTAGTTGTTGAGCATAGTGTGATGGAACGTAAAGCCGTTGGTCCCGTGTGTTGTGTAATACATGTAAAAGAACCCAGTGCACTTATCGAAAAGAGAAGGGGTTCGCCCCGGTGTTCCTGGTTTGATCGGCAGCATATTGTGCCACAGTACCTTGTAAACCATTCATGGTGCAATGTAAAGGAATAGGTCTCATACTTCAAAAATCGTAGCTCCACATACCTTGCAGGAAAATACTGACTGTTGAAGCGCCTTGAGTGTCACTGAGTGACGGATATGGACGCTATATAAGAAGCCACTATTAGTATTAGTATTAAAGGCACTGTACACGTTTGGTAATTACTCAAAATATATATTAATATAAAAACTTACTTGGTAACGAGCAACGGAGAGCTGTTGATAGTATAAAACATTGTGAGAAACGACTCCCTCTGAAGTAACGTAGTTTTTGAGATAGAGGTAATTTCCCACTAAAATAATAAAAGACTTCTGGCCAGAAGCCTTTTATTCCTATCTGAAAGCACACTGATTTGAACAACAAGGGTGTTTTTTCTTTCATCATTTTCTTGCAACTTCAAGGACCAATTGAGCCCAAATTTTCACAGGCTTGTTATTTTATGCATATGTTTGGATACACCAAGTGAGAATACTGGTCTTTGACAATTACAAAACGTGTTCAGTGCCTTTAAGATACAAATAACTATCAAAGATGAATCTTAGTGATTTGTGAAATCCAGCCCAGGTTACATGTAGCTACAGTTTCCTTTCCTTTCTTTCACTTGTGACCCTCTGTTCGAATCCCTGCCAGATTTCAGATGTGGATAAGGTTTTCAGTCAGCAGCAGTCTGACCTGATTGCATGGGTTTCCCCGTTGGGGTTTTCCTCCAGATTAAACCTAGACCATGTACACACGTATTAAACTGAACATTTCTACATTGTTTCCTGTTCATCCTGTTATTATTGGCAGTAATTGCACTGCTGGATGTGTAATTAAATAAAATAGGCCTAATAAAAATATACTTCTGACAGAGCTGCTCAAAATCTTGTCTAGGTGCCCAGAAACAGTCTAATGACTATGTACAAATACAGTCAGTTCTACAAAAGCATGATTTGGAGTCAGGGACACTGAAAATAGGCCTCTATAAATGTGCCATCGATCCAGTTCGCTATTCTGATTATAACAAACTTGTGTGCAAGTTTAAAACTGAACTGTGCGAGTTTGAAAAATCTGCATTCGTCTGGGCAAAATTGTTGGCTACATTATAATTATATGTTGCGTGAACCAGTCTTTAATTTGGGCGAGTTTCTACTCTATGTTAAACACCCACTGAGGGCGCCCTTTACAAAAGTTGTTAAAATATTTTACGCCGAATTTGTTGATGGTTTATTTTTTTAACGTTTCATCCTTCCTTTCTTACCAAACCACTGTCCCTTGATTGACTGCCCCGCTAGGACAAAGGCATGGTCCAGCTTAGGATCTCAGTGAATGATTTCCAATGTATAATAGCAGAGCAATACGCTACACAAAATGTACCACCAGTTGATACTCAAGTCAACAATCATCATTTGCCGCTACTCAACATCAGCATTCTGTCATGTGTGCACAAAACTTGTTCAGCAACTTCAGTCTAACTATTTTGCTATGCAAAATTTCCGGACGAAATCGTTCTCTGCCAGATATTATGGCATAAATTATGAGCTGACAAGTGTGCAGGATGTGGTAAAGACAATGGAAATATCAAAATATTTATATGTAATTGTCAGCAATATGGATCATGCCTCATTTGAAATTCAGAGTTTTATCACTACAGTGTAGGTCCTAGGAACAGGAAGAACAGAATGTGACTGAATGTTTAGTAGGGATGTCAGCAGCCAGCAGCTCAGTCAGTTAATCATGAACTAGGCCTACATGAACGAGTTTAATATCTATACAAAAAACACTTTCACTAACAATGTTCTACTTTAATTATAGTTCGTTGTTATCGCAACTCCAAAACCACACCCTTTTCGGTTTCCACTTCCAGACCACCGACTGAGACTGTCATTCGACTAGACAGACTGTGAACGTGATAAACCAAGGAGGTTAAACTGTGTAAAATGCACGACAAAAAGAGAACAAACATCT
This sequence comes from Leptasterias polaris, assembly GCA_037783415.1. Classification (NCBI taxonomy): domain Eukaryota; kingdom Metazoa; phylum Echinodermata; class Asteroidea; order Forcipulatida; family Asteriidae; genus Leptasterias; species Leptasterias polaris. The sequence continues at coordinate 1,946,053 of JAZGTN010000065.1, forward strand.
CATTTACTTAGCCCCATGAATAGGGTAGGGCCAATCCACTTCGTATCCTTGGTGGATTGGCTCTATCTAGTATAATAAATATTCACTCAGTTCACGAGGTTCACAGACACATGACTTGCATTGACTTGAGTGAAAGAACGTTCATGGAGGTACATGTAGAAAGAAGAAAAAACAGTGTAGGGCCTAGTGCTTAAAGGAAAGCGACTGGAAGTAAAACAAATCTATTCGCATACAGTACATGAACAAAACAACAGCGTAAATAACATTGCTGACGTAACTTTGAAGCATAACAATTAACAGAGCTAATTTACAAGCCTTACTTACCGTCAGGTTTGTGTCTAAAATGATGAGCTTCGTGTGGTCGTTCAACGTTGCTGTGTTTGGACTGTGCTGCCAACCGGTGGTTTTGGTGCTGGTATCACTTCGGCACCTTGCAAACTCGGCACCTGTAAACTCGACACCAATGAAATTCGGCATTCAAAAACTCGGCACCTACAAACTTTTAATAAACAAATTATAGCATGGCACATAGTATTAATCCAATGGTGATAATACCAAAGTTTCGAGTCTAATTACACCATGTTTGTTGATCAAAACTGAACCGGTGTCGAGTTTGATTTGTGCCGACTTTCTGGTTTCGGGTTGATACGGAGTTTGTTAGGTGCCGAGTCTGCTTCTTGGTGCCAAAGCGATAAAAGTGTGCCGTATAGTCTTGCTTCCGAGACGCTCGGCTCAGACCAAGTTGTGAAACATATCAAAGACAACAGAGGGCGCTCTTGATCTGTACCGTTGACGGCGCCGTTTTGCCTCTAAGGTTATTTACCCACACTAAATAAACTCCCATAGCAATCAACGCTAAATCTAAATGCTAAATATTCAAAAATACTCAAAAAATATTTAAAGTCCCTCAGCCTCTTGAAAACCAACCAAACATATTTGTTGACAACTAAACTTCAGATTTCTTTTCAATTTTTGGCAAGTCAGCCGTTTGGAATGTTTGCTAATTACCCAAGAAAAAAACACCCCCGAAATTGTGCTTTTTCCCAAACCGATTTGCTGCCAGTTTTCGTGAAGCACTTTTCCACTTCCTAAGCCAAATAGGACCAACTTTAAAGCCTAAATTTATCCAGTCACCTAAAAAGTTGAAGCACAGAACCCCCAGGTTCTGATAGATTGTTATATTTACAAAATCTATTTGCATGACCCCCATAAACGTTATTATTCAAAAGTAACTGTGGGTTTACAAAAAATGATATTGAGCTTGGCGCATGAATTTTGGGCTATTTAGTGTGGTGCACCCCTAATAAAAGTTGTGGCAGAAAATTCTTTGCCCCCCCCCCCCCCCCCCCCCCCCAGCAAATTGTGTAGAAATTTCGTCTGGTACACTGAAAGTTTTATTTAGTAAATTTGACTGATTAAAAGATTGTCATTCATGAGTAATAATGACTAATTATAATTAGTCGTGAAAAAAATTTCTTAATTTACTAACCTCTCATTTGGATTAGTAAGGCAAGAAAATTAATTAGTAATGCACAACAATTAATTAGTAATGCAAAGCAATTAATTAGTAATGCAAGGCAACTAATTTGTCATTTTAATTCATTTAAGTAGTCATTTGACTATTTTAGTTGGTCGCACTTAACACCATTGCCATAGTTATCACTCATTAAAAACTCAGTCTGAAAACAAGTTTGACTAATTATTGTTTGTACAAAATTATAATGACCAAGTAATGTTTTCAGTGTAGCGCCCTCTTATGACACAAAAAACTTCTACGACACCCATTGTCCAAGTGCGGGTTCCAGCTGTTCTATAAAAATGTGCCGGTGCTGCCGGGGTGTGGCAGGAGATTCTGTCTCTGAAATTGTTGTCAGCTGAATTGTTCGCTGTGGTGGAGTGTTTTCAAATATAAATGATTGCTGAACTGCAGACTGGAATTGAAGAGTCCATTTTGAGGGAATACACGTAAAGTATTTTATGTCAACTTTTGGATCCTCTACTGCAGGGCTTTTCTTGAAGTAGGGGCAATGTTGTAAAGGTCACAGGAAGACCACGAGAGAAAGAAGCCAGAATGTATGTTTATTTAGAAATTGTGTTGTACGTATTGTATTTAAAAGTTTCTTTTCAGATCTTGAGCTAGGTATTACATGTCAGCTTTAATTCAGACATCCAAATAAAAATAGTAACGTATAATTCAAGGTAATCCAAGGCTGCCATTGAATTGAACCAACCCACAATGACGTCATCACCAAAGTAGATACTCAGTTGCACAACTGTGTGATTCATTATTCTGTGTTCGTGTAATGGGTGCGCCTACACTAAAAAGAGAGAAAACTCATGCTGGGAACCTATAGACGATGTGACCTGTGTTTACAATCAAACCGCCCTCTGTTGACAAGTCTGTTGTTCAAGTCATGTTCCGCCGGGCAAAAAGACGCGTAGTCATGGTAATATTGCGTGTACTTTCTAGCTGGCTGTCAAGTACACAAAGGTTTTGCCCGGCGACATGCGCGCGCATCATGTTATGATTTTCAAATGACGTCAGAGGTCACATCGTCTATAGCTTCATACAATTTTTGTTTTTAACCCACACATGTTTCTGTATAGATTTGAAGGTCATAAGATCATGGCTCATAGGGATTGTTGAAATTCCAATATTGTTCCCCTATGGTTGTTGACTTTCAACTTGGAGCATTTGGATGAACCCTCTAGAAATTGCCACATTTTGCTAAAAGGACGTGTAAGGTCATTTCTTCCAAGATGGAAGTCGTTCAACTAAGGGTATTTTACTTTGGATAAACTTAGCTCAAAAGCCAAATCTGCTACCTACCAATAATAATTTGAAAAGAAAAATAAAGGTTAGTTCTTAAAAACAGATATGGGTTTGTTTTCCAGAGGTCGAGAAACCGTGTTTTGAATAGTTTCGATTAGCATTCATTGGTTGCTATCGGCAACTTGTTTCTAACAGTTGCCCATCTTGCACATTGCCGTCAATCTTCTTTTGGTGATATGTTATACGACCGGACGGAACTCTTGCCTTTATCCCCTTATGCAGAAAGCAGGATCTGGACTCTAGTGGTTTACCAACAACAACAACCCTGGATTTGTCGATGGATGACCAGATGTATGCACCGACCAGGTCCAAGCGCATGTAATCACGTGTTGCTTCCTTTCCATTCGTTTAATAAAATGGCTATGAGTGCAGGTATTAAAAAGGCCTGCAATACACTTTCCAAATTACACGTCAAATTCATACCCAGGCTAGGTTAAACTTTTCATTGCATTTTTTAACAGCAATCTAATAAAGATGATTATTACGTGACGCCATTTTCGAAACAAGGATTATTGGTAGGATCTGAGTTTGCCGTCCAATTATTCAAGGATACATGCGGGCCCTATGTCCATTATGCATACTCGATCTAGTTGATATGTGGGAGTAAAGCTAAAAGATCGGTATAGATCAAAAGTGCTTAAAAAGTGTCCCCTTTTCTCTCTTTTTGGGCGTATGTGGGTTTGATTTTCAACCCCAAAACCGAAGCTTCCAGGCGCTTCGCGGCCCCTGGACCCCCAGTGGAGCTTCGCCCTTGGAACCCACCTGCCACCAGGGGCCGTGCGCCGGCACTTGGACCCCACCCATTACACTGTTTTTCTTCCCCCCTATGACATAATCCTAGCCGCGCAGTTGCTGTCATTGATGCAAATCTAACAAGTATGCTGGCAGTTTGTCATTGTCAACTATTTATTAAAAGCAAATGTTTTAAGATTCATTGGTAATCACAGGGACCAAATTAAAATGAATATTGTCCATTGACAAACAGGGGGGGGGGGGGGGTGGAGATTGTCGAATAATAACAGTTTGTGTGTGATTCAAGTATAAAATAATATATCATGTATGTTGGGCATTTATTAATGTTTGTCGTTCTTTCTCTACCTGAAGTCTAAATATTGATAGCAAGGAGAGCTTGTATATGCCATTCAGACATACTATAACCCTCCCGCTTCCTGGACCCCCGCCAAGGGCTTCGCTCCGGGACCCCACGCCGTAAATGATCCTGCTGTCCCCCACACCTCCCCCATTTCAAGACGCATTGACGCCCCTGTTGGTAAACAAAATGGCGCCCGTGTCGTACTACACTTTCTAACAACAGATAGAGCTCCAGTTGCCCATCTTGAACCTTGCCGTCGATCTTTGGTGATTATTATTATTGATAAAACCGAAAGGAACTATGGCCTTTGTCTCTTTTATGCAGAAAACAGGATCTGGAAGTGTGATGGTTTACCAACAACAACATCTGGATTTGTCGATGGATGACACAATTCACTTTCGCTTTGTTTTCCCTCTTAAAGTCTGACAAGTTCACATTATTTCTATTAGCGAGGGTTAAAGTTAAATAGGGCACAAGGAATTGCATTTTTTATTCCGAGTGAGGGGTATCTTACCAATTAAAACCGTAGTTTCCTTTTAAATATTAATATTTCTCCGAGCCCCTTTCAGTACTTTTGTCATGCCATTTACTATTTGTTTTACACTTTTAGCGCCATTCGTTTGTACACAAAAAGGAAACACGCCTACAAATGACGTCATGATGACGTTACGGAGAATGTTAAGCCAGCATACATATCTACAATACAAGACAAGTCCATAACTGAAAAAAGTTTGAGGATCGGATGTATTCTTCTTGAGATATGATTATACCAATATAAGCTAGTTAAATATTCACACCGCTGTCACGTAAATAATTAATTAAGAATTTTAATCTAACAACATCTAAAATTTAAGTCAGGACATAAGCTTCCATATGGTATAACATTTGACTAACAGTTTTGGATTGCTAAGTTAAGTCAATAGGGTTTTGGGGTAAGAAAGAATAATAATAGTCGGAACAGCTAAAAAAGAAAAATCTCGACGATTACAATAGCTGTTCCGACTATACCACGTCGGAACAGCTAAAAAGAAAAATCTCGACGATTACAATAGCTGTTCCGACTATACCACGTCGGAACAGCTAAAAAGAAAAATCTCGACGAACGATTACAATAGCTGTTCCGACTACCATGTCGGAACAGCTAAAAAAGAAAAATCTCGACGATTACAATAGCTGTTCCGACTATACCACGTCGGAACAGCTAAAAAGAAAAATCTCGACGATTACAATAGCTGTTCCGACTACCATGTCGGAACAGCTAAAAAAGAAAAATCTCGACGATTACAATAGCTGTTCCGACTATACCACGTCGGAACAGCTAAAAAGAAAAATCTCGACGATTACAATAGCTGTTCCGACTATACCACGTCGGAACAGCTAAAAAGAAAAATCTCGACGATTACAATAGCTGTTCCGACTATACCACGTCGGAACAGCTAAAAAGAAAAATCTCGACGATTACAATAGCTGTTCCGACTACCATGTCGGAACAGCTAAAAAAGAAAAATCTCGACGATTACAATAGCTGTTCCGACTACCATGTCGGAACATCTAAAAAAGAAAAATCTCGACGATTACAATAGCTGTTCCGACTACCACGTCGGAACAGCTAAAAAGAATTTAAAAAAACCAAAAAAAAAAACACACAAAAGCAAAGAACCATAACAACTATGTGTCATAAAAATTAAATGTTGAATCATTTTGCCGAGTGGATCAAAAAAGAAAATTACGTTCGACGCCTGTGAGAACATTCGAACGGAGGTATAAAGGGTATCTTATTGACATTGTTCAACAAAGTATCGTTTACTATCTAGGTTTGTTGTTTGTACCATGGAGGCCTCCATGTTTGTACATGCGCAATTAAAGATTTTGCAGTGATCCTTCAAGATCGAGAGGCTTTAAGTTATAACAAATGTTCGATTTAAAGGCAAAGTATACCTTTGGTAGCTGTCAAAACCGGTATCATCACTTGGTACTTACCAAATAATGCATAAAATAACTGTCTTGCCCCGAGAACTTAGGCCTCTCGCCTTTTTATATAGCGCCCTCTAGAGATTATTATTTTACTCACGTCTATCATTTTCCCGTTGTAAAGCCTTCGTATAATTCTGCCGTTTTGAGCCCCAATATCCTTGTTTTTTCCCTTGGATCAAGCACAATCTGTAAGTTTTACATTCTGTCTTATTATCATAGTTCATTCCTTGTCTAGCTCACTCGATTTGTTGGGTTTTCAGGCTAGTTTAGTTCCTTAAAACTGTTGTTGCCAAAATCGGCTACATGTGCGTTGTACATGTACTTTTTGACCATGTGTGCATTGCGAAGGCACTACACGTTTAACGTTTGTCCGGAAACTGGGCAATTCTTTTGTTTCGTATTTTAGCATGGATTTAGGGTCTTTTATGTGACTTTACCTATTCTATGCCAGCCTACTTATATTCTAAGGCTTCCTTCACGTTATGCTTTATAACTAAATGTATGTTTTATTCTTGTTTATTACAGTTTCACACTGGTTCCAATAAAGAAGCAAATGACTGGTATTCCATGGAATAGTGTTTAACCTCTGACTAATTTCGTCACATACTCGACTTAGTGAGGTCAGAAGAATAACAAACATGTGGAATTTGGGGCTCAATTGGTCATCGTAGTTGCCATCGTAGTGATAGCGGTTCGTGGTGTGATAGCGGTTACGGGAATGATAGCGCCCTCTAGTGGCGAGTAGTTATTCAATTTATTGGGGTGATAGCGGTTTAGATAGCGGTTAGGTTTTCGGGACTACATCACTGGAGGGTCTTGGAACCAAGACTAGGGCCGTGGGAGCGGATAACGGCGTGGAGGAAGGGAAGCAGACCTACTGGTACAGCTATGATCGGGACAACCTGGTCCTGAAGTACGGCAAGGGATACCGCATGAAAGAGACCACTCTGATGGAATACGACTTCTTAGCAGGTCAGGCGAAACCGGAACAGGTTCGAGAGGATATGTACCCGTACTTCAATGCAGAAGGCCCGAAGTATGTGAGGCAATACGACAAGATAAGCAACATGGCTCTTTACAGTAAGTACCAAACTATAAAAAGTTCTTCAGCACTTGATAATATGTTGGGGTCCTTATTATTTCTGGAGCTCCCATTTACACGATCAACTCTTTTTGGCTTTCGACCCCCCCCCCCCGGAAAAAAACCAAAACACAATCACCATCAACAACAGTAGATTTTTTTTAGCGCGTTTTGGATAAAGTTGTGACCTCTTTGCTGCATCAATACTTCTAGGGGTACGTAAGGGCGTTACTCGCGTTACCCGTGTCTGTCAAGTCACACTAGCGAGCTTGGAGCAGTCGTAATCACATTTTACTTTGCTTTGAATTCTGGTCAAATAAGGGAAATAACAGGAAGTTTTTTCTTTTACTAAATGTTTTTATTTTTTTTTTTTTTTTTTTATTTACAGGTAGTGGAGGGATTCAGGTAACGGAGCCAATGGTGGAGTTTGACAAACAACCTCCCGTCTGCAACATCCCGCCCAAAGTACTGGACAGTTCAAAGGTCACTCTATTTGAACTAGACAAAGGGGATTTTGTCTTCTCGGCAAGTCTCCCAGCTGCCTGTAAAGAATTGTATGAGAATATTAAGGGGTGTGAGCTAGATTATAGCGAAAACGTTCAGGGGGAGAAAGTGCTGTTATCAGACGCGATCCGCTTTAGTATTTATAACGGCATCCTGCGCGACAAATTGGCCGAAAAAGTAGGCGAGTTTTCGGATGACAAAGACGGTACTTATCTGCGCGTCACGCTCGGTAGAAGTCTCGGGAAGTCTCCGGGAATCCCGTACGTGCTGGAGATTTGGCCCGCCGGTCATTTCAGTCCGATCCCGTGCATAACCATGGTAACGCTAATGCCGTTATTAAAGTCCTGTATGGCTCCCTGAACGTTAACATATATAACAAGCAGACGGGCAATGGTGTCGTCCCTGAACCCATTAGTATCTTTAAAGATGTCTGTAAGAATGACGTAGTCTGGATTAATCGTAACTGGTACCAGACGCACAAGCTGGAAAATAAGGGAACAGACTACTGCGCTACGATTCAATGCTATAAATACGAGGCAAGCGACACAACTGACTGGCCGTATTTTGATTTCATAAGCGATGACGAAACAATCGCTGAATTCCGTCCTACCTCGGATTTTGGGTTCATCGAGATGCGTACACAAGTCATGGCCGAGTATACGGACTACGTGCTTGGCATCCCCCCAAAAAGCGTATAATAGTACGTAGCGTCTACTTACGGAGCTCTGGAAGTGTCATTCTTTTTGTTGAGATTCGGGGGTCGTTGTAGGGTTATGACATCATGAAACACGATGATGACATTCAGAGAGAATTGTTTTTAGGATGTCGACATCATGAAAGTATAGGATGTTGTCTTCCCAATAATTTTATCGTGGGTTCTCGACATTTTCAGGATGTTATCATCCCTACAGAGGGTCTGTCGGGAGCGCCATCCTAAGTTTAGAATGTCGACAACACGAGATAATTTATCTTGGGGATGTCGACAACGTACTTTATGATGTCAACATCTTACGATAAAATATATCGGGAAGACAACCTCTTACTATGATGTCATAATACGGAGATAAATCATTTCAGTATATCGACACCTTCCGTTTATGATGTCATCATCCTGCAGGAAATTATTTCAGGATCTCATGGCACTTTCGGAACTCCGTACCTACACAGAGCATTGCACGATTTGTCTGACAAGGTGACTGTAATACTTTACTAGTTTCATTCGGTCGAGGAAGCTATATACTTCATTTCAAGACACTGTGTACAAACATTATAATTGAACGCTAAATAATGTTAAACGTTCAATTAATGGTCATAATTTAATAGTTATAGTTATAGTTATAGTTATTATGTTGTAAAAGTAAGTCAAATCTCACACCCCCATTTAAAAAAAAAAAAAAAAAAAAAGTAAGTAAGATACGTCTAAAACGTTACTCTCTGGTTTAAAGCTGTCAACTTACAAATATGTAGATGAGTGGATAATTTTAAGGTAGAGTTTGGGCTGCTTTTTGTAGAAAGGTTTGTTTGGTTTTTTTTGGGGGGGGGTTATATACTGTTATTGTAGCAGTTGCTGCTGTTGTTGCTTGCTTGTTTGTTGTTGTTGTTGTTGTTGTTGTTGTTGTTGTTGTTGTTGTTGTTGTTGTTGTTGTTGTTGTTGTAAATGGGTTTTTGGGGTTGACTCAATTGAACAAATTTTGTTTCTATTTCCGAGTTGATTTTTATGTGATTATAGTTATTTTAATTTTAGGTGTGATGATACCGAGTGGATTTTTTGCCCCCGGTGCGTGTGTGTGAACCAAGGCGGTAAAACGAACATGATTCAAAAGAAAATGATTCAAAAAGGGTGCTCTGGGACGGAATTTCTACACAATTCGCCATTATTGGGGGGGGGGGGGGGGGTGGTGGTGGTGTGCAGAATATTTAGGGGTACATAATCTCCTGCCACACCGGTGTGCTTTAGGAAAGATTTGAGTAGCATCTGAAATCGGGTTAAGAGTTTTGTTAGAAAAGGTTTGAAACTGTTTAATTAAATTAAAGGTAGTTTGACGTAGTTATTTTGAAATGGGAATTATATTAAATTGTGATGTTTAAAAATTCCGTTTTGACCCTTTGTATCGAAGTCACAGATGGTCCACGGTTTGCCGTGTGGTGCGCACGCACTACTTAGAAGGCGGTTTCTCAGCCTCTGGAAAACAAACCCATACTTTTAAGAACCAAACTTTATTTTTCTTTTCACATATTGGTATGTTAGCCGATTGGCTTTTGAGCTAGGCTTATCCAAATTAAAACACCCTTGAACGACTGAAATGGCCAGTATACGACTCCATCTTGGAAGAAATTACGCCATACAACACCTTTTGGGGAAAAGGGGCAATTTCTAGAGGATTAGTGTACCTCCAGATGCTCCAAGTTGAAAGTCAACAACCACAGTCGCACAATAATATTGGACAACTTTTCAACATTCCCTAGGAGCCATGGATTTCAAATCTAAACAGAAAGATGTGATGGTTAAAAGAAATGTGGGGTTCCTCGCATGAGTTTCACTCTTTAATAGTGTGTGCGCACCCGTTATACACGAACACACTGTCAGGAACAATTAATTGCGCAGTTGCGCAACAAAGATCTACTGTGGTGATGACGTTATTGTAGATTGTGCAATTCAATGGCAGCCTTGAATTATGTTTACTTTTTTATTTGGATGTCTGAATTAAAGCTGAAATGTTAATACTGAAAAGAAACTGTTAAATAAATACAACACAATTTCTCAATAAACAGTTTTGGCTTCTTTCTCTCGTGGTCTGTCTATGACCTTTACGACATTGACCCCTACTTCAAGAAAGCCTGCAGCAGAGGATCCAAAAGTTGACATAAAAATACTTGACGTGTATTCCCTTTGAAAATGGACTCATCTGCAGGTCAGCAATCTTTTATTTCAAAACACTCCACTGCAGCGAACAGTTCAACCATAGTTTCATTAAGCAGATCCATTTCATGAAATGTTTCACTTCTGTTCGAACTGAAAGTGTGATAGTACTTGGCATGGCCAGCAGCGCTGGGCCCATTTTCATAAAGCATGTATTAAGCACAACAATTTGCTAAGCACATAAAAATATTGCTTAGCAGAAACTGGTTACCAGCCAAAAGGTTTACACTGTATTGACTGGTGCCCCACTCATGTTTAGCTTAGCATAAACATTTTCTAAGCAGGATTTTTTGCTTAACAGCTTTATGAAATTGGGCCCTGATGGTTACAATATTGTACCGACCGGCAGCGGGCAGCAGCACCTTCTAACTTTTGATGCGCACTGTTGATCTGTACAGTTGACAACGCCGTTTTGATTCCAATGATTGTGGCTGGAGATTCTTTACCCCCCCCCCCCCCCCCCCCCCCTCCCTGTGTAGACATTTCGTCTGGTAGCGCCCTCTTATGACCAAAAACGTCTATGACACCCATTGTCCAAGTGCGGGTTCTGTTCCATAAAAATGTGCCGGTACTGCCGGCGTATGGCAGGAGATTAAGGGCGCACCACACTAAATAGGCCAACATTCATGCGCCAAGCTACTTGTCATAATTTGTAAATAATAATAGTGGCTTCTTATATAGCGCTCAGGTTCGTACCTCAGTGACGCCCATGGCGCTTCAACATTATTAGTACCCCTGGTCACTGGGCCATTTTATTTCATTGCTTAAACCATCTCAGCTTCCTTGGGAGTATACAGCCTGTGCTGCCAATTTTAATATGTAGCGCATCAAGCTAAATCAATCACAAGAACCATCACTGCCCTCACAGGTAAACCCACAGTATATTTTGAATTACAACGTTTTGGGGGTCATGCAATTAATATATTGTGTAAATATAAGAATCTATCACAACCCGTGGGTTCTGTGCTTCAATTTTCAGGAGACTTGATAAATTTAGGCGTTAAAGTTGGCCCTACTCGACCGGGGAAGTGGAGAAATGCTTCACGAAAACTGGCAGCAAGTCGGTTTTGGGAAAAAAAACAATTTTTATTAAAAAAAATTTCTGGGGTAGTTAGCAAAAATTCCAAACGGCTGACCTGCCAAAAATTGAAAAGAATTCTGAAGTTCAGTCGTCCGAAAATATGTTTGATTGGTTTTCAAGAGGCTGAGAGACTTACACGATTTTTTTGGGAGTATTTTTGAACATTTATCATTTAGCATTGGTTCTTATGTGAGTTTATTTAGTGTGGTGCAACCTATACAACATGGCGGCACCCATGCAGCCATGTTTGTTTTTTGTTTACATTAATTTATGAAGGCTTGAAACAACGACAGTAATGAGCTGTGTGGGGGCATTGTTCGTCAGTTGTTGCTGTTTTTACATTGGAAACATCATTTCTTTGACAGTAAACAGTTAGTATAGTTCTATTTCCTCAAATTACATTTACAATACATTTACAATACATTTATTTACAGAATAATTCAACGTTTCAAAGAGGGGTTTGCTTTTAGTTACCGTTAAACTATGACAAGTATGAGACTGACGGTTAGTCACATTCAAAAACATCAAGAGCCAACAGTGGCTGGTTGAATATGAAGAAAAAAAATGAGAGAAAAACCACCAACAGACTATGTGAAGAGGAGTAGGGGGGGGGGGGTGGTGGATATGACATCATGAATGTCAAGTTTCCAGAAAGTGAATGCACTCTGATGCGTGGGAAACCCTAGCCCTCAGCCTAGACCCTACTTCACTACACCCCTCGGCAAAAACCTTAGCCGTCAGCCCAAACCCTACACCCCAGCTGAAATCATACCCCCCCCCCCCCCCCAGCCCAAACCCTAGCCACCAGCCGAAATCATAGCCCCAGCCCATGAGTGCGCTCCACACGGCAAACCATGGACAGAGTATAGCCGTCGGTGACTTTGAAGAATTAATCCAACACAATAGTTTATCAGCACTCTCATGTTTCTTGTACACTTAGCAACCATAATCATAAAAATATTGATAACTAGAGATTTAGAGTTTGTAAAACAAACTCTAGGTGTTCGGGTTCCCGCTGGGCTCAGTGCTGTTTTAATGCGTTAGCTATATCATTGAATCGCTGAAAACATTGTTGATAGCTTTTGAAATTTCAAGGAAAGTAAAGTGTAAATCTTCTTTAATTGTATGTTAGACGATGATGTCGTTAAAATAAGTCGAGCATAGTATGAGCTATTGGTTGCATTTTTTTAAATAGCTTGCTTGATTTTTAGACATTAGTCTTCATACAGAACGGTTTGTTAAATTTATAATATTGAAAGAAAAGATACTTGTTTTAAATAATTATGCAAGATAAAGGCACGTCATGAAGACGGCAAGTTTAAGCCTCTCGTGAATTTTAACTAATAAAATATTTTTAACGAGTTAATAACTATTTCTACCTGTATGGTGCATCATACTCAGTGTGTAGTTTGTTACGCACCTCAAAACAGTAATAACACCAAAGTTCAACTTAATGAAATAGCTCACACATTGACACAGCACTGACCCCAGCGATACCCGAATACCTAGTGTTTGTTGTCACAAACACGTTAAGCCTAGTTTGGTTTATTTTGAAGCATTTTGAGCCTCTCGTGTATTTAAGGGCCCCTGCCCAAACCATCACTGTGTATACTGACCACAATCCACTGGTTTTCATCCAAAAGATGAAAAACCAAAATCAGAGATTACTCAGATGGAGTTTAAGTCTCCACGAGTTTGACATTGAAGTAGTTAATGTTAAGGGCAAAGATAACATGATTGCTGATGCCTTATCACGACGCATTTAAAACGATTATTTTCAAATTCCACTCTAAGTGAATTTAGATAAGTATTTTCTTACCAAGTTTGTAGTTATAATACAGTAATTTTGGGGGCTTGATAATTTATCAAATTAAAAATAAAATTTTGAAAGTTAAAAAATAAAATAAATAAATAAATACTTTCCTGCAAGGGGGGAAGACTGTTACAGATGGGATTCCTCCTCCCCCATTGTTATTTTATTTCCATTGGTTATTGGTTCACCTGCAGAATGTCTGTGGTATTAGGCCCACATGCATGGAAATGTTTTGATTTGATCAAGAAATCATCGATCTTTATTGTTTGTGTTTCGAGCATATCGGAGTGTTTCTCCATAGATGAATGTTTTGAATGCATGCGGGGGTTGTGATGATGTCTTGTGTAGGTATTGGTTATAGGTTTCAGTGGGTTTGGTATAGACTTTTGTGTCAAGAATACCCGTTTCTCTTAACCTTGTGCTTCTCGAAGAATGGCACATTAGACTTGTCTCGGTCCACCCAATCTCGTCACAATACCCTGGCGCCGCCCCTGATCTTAGTCATAACATGCACTTTAATCTTCCCTCTATAAAACCCCAAATGGTTCAGTTTCTATTACATTGGATTTTCTTTTCAAAGGCTTGCTTAGTTTGGTCATGGACGGTCTGCCAATCCCTACTCTCTGAGTTCTTTACACCCACGTTCTGGTCGCGGAACACTGGTTATAAAAGTTCCCTTTGACATTCGATCACTGAAACGTGAGCTGATTTGCGATCACCATGCGTCTCTTTTCAAAGTGCAAGGCCAGTCAAGAATAGTCCAATGGTGCGTAGTTGTTTACACCATTGAGAACTCTATAGAGTTGTAACTTGAAAATTTAGACAAACGTTTTGCTTTGTCATGCTTGGAGAAAACGCAAGAGAAAAAAAGCAACCTACTGTGACAATGAATACAACAAGACCAAAGTTATTATGATTTTTGTTGTTAAAAGATTCAGTCTTTGCACGCGATGGTTGGGAACATGGGTGCAAGTGCGTGGTGGAAACGTTCTTGATGTTTCCAAACTGGGCGGGGTCGAGGTTGGGTTTAATCGACGCCATTGTTTTTGCTCAGCAATGAAATGTTCAGTCACTTTGGCAAAGTGATCTGTGAGGGCAATTGGTCGCAAATTGTCTATGTTGGCGGGTGAAGTTTTGGGCACAGGGACGACAATTGCTCCCTTCCATTGTGCTGGGACGATGAGCTGTGCGAACGAGGCGTTGATTATAATATAATCAACGACTCATATTATGAGTCAATGGTTTAGATAGCTCATATGAAAACTGTCGTATAAATCTAGCCGAAATATTATCGGGGCCACTCGCCTTTCTGTAGCTTATTCCATTAAGTTGTGCGAGGACTTGCACATGGTAAAAATCCATACCTTGTTGCAGAACTGCTTGCAATGGTTTATTGTATAATACATAATGACATGAATATAATTAGCAAATCTTGAGACCACCATATCTCGAACGGTTTAAGTCCGATCAACTGTTTTCGATTGTGTACTTGTGGGATACTGTAGATGTGTTTGTTAGGCTAAACGTTGTGCGACGTCATCATGACGTCACCAGTGCCCAACGTAAAGTCAATACATTTCGCTCACCACAATTCTTGTTTTATGGCCCGTGTGGTAAAAAAAACACCTCCATAAGACTGTGTGGCGCGGTATGCTACTTTATGTGTTCTCTTATGTTATAATGTAAGGAATTATGAAGTCACCACCTGTAATAGAGCACCCTCTATCAATCGTCTATTTTTCAAGTGTCAAACAAAATAAGTTTAATTTTGAAATCTACAGAATATGCTTGATCGAGTCAGAAGTTGTTTCCCATCCCATCTTGGAATACTGTGAGCTACGGTACTCATGTTTCAAGCTCGAAAACATGTTGCATCAATTTTTGATTTCACGTACTAACACAAAACGTTTTACTTTATTGCTTATTAATTTAGGACGAAAAGCAGTCATAAGTACCATATATATGAAGTTCAAAGCAACAAGTCTCCACTGTTAGAAAACTAGTGACGTTTTGAAGGAAAGCGGGATTTTATAAAAGCCTTCAACATTAAATGCCGTTTTCTACAATTATTACTTTTTACTGTCTACGTGTGTGTCAGTTCGTGAAATCGGTGGATGACGATTTGATAGCTTCACAGTTACCTTGACAAAGTGTCTCGACTTATCGCATGGCTGCTTGCAATGGTTTATTGTCTGACACAATGTACGTACTAAATTAAACTTCGGAGTCTAGACACTATTGTGTACAGTTAACCAGTAAATTGTACATTTGATAGCTTCACAGTTTCAATGTGTCTAGAAAGCAAACATGCATGAGTTGTCGACTTTTTTTTTGAAAATTAAAAAACTTTCAATATAAATCTGCTTACGCATTTTAGTAACATAACAGTGCCCCATCGATACCCGAACACCTAGTGTTGCAGTGGTTTTCAAGAAATAACAACGAATTTATCGTTCTTAGTTTGTGAGTTCCAAAAACTCAAAATTTGATTAAAAAATTAATATCATTAATTTACCCGATAAATCATTGGATGACGTCATTATGTTGTCAAAACTTCTGTTTCATCTATTTATCAGGTGTAACACTGTTGCCAAGTTTCATGACCGTACGAGCTTGGGAAGGATGTCAAAGTCTGCGGACAACGATTTGTGTGTATTTTTGAGATGGAACAAACTCAAAAATTCACTAGAGATTTAGAGTTTGTAAAACAAACTCTAGGTGTTCGGGTTCTCGCTAGGCTCAGTGCTGTTTTAATGCGTTAGCTATATCATTGAATCGCTGAAAACATTGTTGATAGCTTGTAAATTTTAAAGAAAGTAAAGTGTAAATCTTCTTACACAGGAAATAAAAGCTACTCAAGATATGAAATTTTATAAATAACAAACTTTTGTTTAGCCAGATTTGAAAACTGATGACATCATTATGAAGTTACAAATGTTTTTATCGAGACATAGATATTTAAATATGTGCCAAGTGAAAAACAAAGATTAACTTACAAAAAAAAAATCTGCGAAAGAGTACATTATTTAAATTATTTGAAAGAGCAAAAGGTCCATTGTCATTTCATAGTCATACAGCAGAGGAACATTTTCCCCTTCATCTTGGCAGCAGATGTTGAAACAATCCTTTGAATGACCCACACGTTCAACTATTATATATGTCATTCACTGAAGTGTATTTATTTGTCAATGGATATCGATTCTTTTTTGATTAAAAAACCACATTAGATGATATTTATGTTGAAATTATTAAGTTACAATTCTGAAACTTTTTACAGTGAGTTGGATACTCATTAAGTATCGGTGCATGAATCATTAATTGTTCAAAACATATGCACTGATGAAGATGTCATTAAAATTAGTCAAGTATTATGAGCTATCGGTTGCATGTTTTAAATTAGCTTGTTTGATTTTTAGACAGTGATTTTCCTACAGAACGGTTTGGTTAAATTTAGAATATTAAAATGAAAGACACTTGTTTAGGATCATTATGCAAGACAAAGGCAAAGCATGAGGACGGCAAGTCTAAGCATCTCGTGAATTTATACTAATAACATAATGAGTTAAGTACTATTTTTAGGAAAACCTCCATCGAAGGGTCTTTAAATATGCATGTCATAATAAAAAAGTTGACGAAAAACATTTATTAGTCGAACCATTCTCTGCGACTATAGTGACACAGCCAACAACCATAGCAATCCCCCATTGCCTAATTCTACCTCTGCGACGATCATACTAAATGCTTCTTAGTTTTAAAAACATCTCACCAACGTCACAACTTGATAATACAGGATAAACTTTATAACATAATTGTGCATTAAATAAAAGACTCATTTTGAAAAAGCAATGATGTTCATACGAAACGTACCGTTTCTAGTCACCGTGCAGGGACGATAAAGACTACCGTGTGTGAGGGTCTGAAACACCCTACACAAACCGATGACGCGTCCCTTCTTCTCGGTGTGTGATCAAAACACAACCAATGTCCGTCTTTTTCTGCTTGCATTTTCTTACATAATTAAAAGTCATACGAATCACTGAGGTAGGTGGCCATCTCAGCGAAACTTCGTCTTTAATTCCATTTGATCATTAATCCATGAGAAGGGCGAAAAGGGGAACAATTAGACGCCGAATCTGAGTGGAATTCAGATCTGTAATGTTACTATTGTTAGTACGCCATTGATAAGATTGCTCTACGTTGTAAGTGCGTTGACCGGTGGCGTGTATGCTGCGTTAGGCAATTGATTAAGATTTAAACGTTTTAAAAGGCCAAATTCTCTCAGAAATCTTTGTCTAACTTGATTCGTTCCAAAGTATGAAACGAAAAGTATTCAATACCCTTTCTTTTCAAGAAATAACAACGATTATATCGTTCTTATTTTGTGAGTTCTGGTTGTTAAACCAAAAATTCAAAATTTGATTAAATAAATTACATTTAATTACCCAATAACTCATTGGGTGACGTCATTATGTTGTAAACATTTATGTTTTATCTAATCATCAGGTGTAATATTGTTGCCAAGTTTTATGACCGTGCGAGTTTGGGAAATATGTCAAAGTCTGCGGACAACGATGCGTGTATTTTTGAGGGGGGCGAACAAACTCAAAAATCCACTAGAGATTTAGTGTTTGTGAGAACAAACACTAGGTGTTCGGGTATCGATGGGGCACTGTTATGTTACTAAAATGCGTAAGCAGATTTATATTGAAAGTTTTTTTATTTTCCAAAAAAAGTCGTTTGCAAACCTATTACTTTTATACTTTTAGTGTACACGGGGGAAAGTTATATCGTTGCTGTATGAGTCTCCATAAAGTAGTTTAGATACACATGTATAACAATTTTCATGTAAATAGTCACAAACTTAACATGCTTAACTGATAAATTAAAAGACTATCACTAACAATTCAAAAATAAATGTTATCAAACTACGCATGCTTGCTACCTTATGTGTGAAGCAACATCATTTGTAATGATTATGAAAAGGGCATAAGAACCTACTGTTTACACGATGTGCAATTTATGTTGAATTTATTTTGCTAGTCACATTGTATTTCTTTGAAGTATTCAACAGGATCTAAAAGTTAGATTCGCGTAAAAACCGTTGTTGATCAGAGTCAAATTTATGTTGACCCTTTTCCGATTGCATTTTCTCAGTTATCAAAAGTTATTCAAATCACCAAAACAGTTCAGCAAAATACACTCGTTCAGTTGATATTTACCACCAAGCCAACAAAAGGCTATTCATTGGACCACCGTCGAACAACGTAGATTTCCGAAGGATGGTTGCATTTATCGACGAGTGCAGTAACAAAGGACCATTAACTTGGTATAGCGCCACCATGGATAACGCATCAACTTTACTGTACGCTTAATGTACATGTACATGTGGGCCAGCAATGCACAGTCTTCGTGGACTTTGAACCTTAAGATCAATGGCGCAGTGTGTGTACAGTTTACATGCAAGATTACACGTGGTCAATGGAACGGAACGACCAGCCCTTTGCCTCTGCTGCGGGCTAATACTAACGTAATGTTCAACTTACATTTTCAGCGGGAAGTCAAGAACAACCGGGATAACTCTTTGTGTAGCATTTGTTGAGTTTTAAAAGACCTGTCCGATGATGTATTGATTGAAGCAATCCATTCAGTAATGATTAAGTTATGATTTTTTGAAATATTAAATTTTGATTTACTGTATTTCAACACCTGATGACGTAATCATGACGTCACAACAACTTGATGGAGGTTTCATCAAGGTTCTAACATGGTGTAAATTTGAGGTTGATCGGATAAACAGAAGTGAAGAATTTGGGCAGGAAATGTTTTTTGGTTAAGAATTGCAGAAAGGCAAACTTTGACCTTCCGTTACGACCGGAAGTAAAGGTCATGTGAATTTGGCGTTAACTTTTCAAATGTTGCCCGTGTCTTGATCTATCATAATGTTTAAATATGAATATTATAGCTTTCCTATTCAGAAACATACAGGCATTGGCATGAGGGCACTTTTTTGACCTTAAATGGCTTGTAATTTGACACCCGATGACGTCAGCATGACGTCATTGCTCACACGTCTTCTGCTCTTTATGTTCTAATGTCACATTAAGTTTCAAGTTGATCAAAGGTTTGCAAGTATGTTTTTTTCTGCGGACAAACGACTATCAGAAGATTAAGCAAAACAAAGAAAAAAAAAAAAAAAAAAAAACCGAACAAAAACAAGGAGTTGTTCGGTCTGTGGACCGAACACCTAACTAGACTTAACGTGTTTGTGACAACAAACACTAGGTGTTCGGGTATCGCTGGGGTCAGTGCTGTGTCAATGCGTGAGCTATTTCATTAAGTTGAACTTTGGTGCTATTACTGTTTTGAGGTGCGTAACAAACAACACACTTAAGCAAAAGTAAAAAAATAATAATGCGTTAGCTATATCATTGATTTGCCTAAAACAATGTTGATAGCTTTTGAAATTACAAAGAATGTAAAGGGTAAATCTGCTACGTTTATACGTTTGTTTACACAGGAAATAAAGGCAACTCAAAATATGAAATTTCCTAATTTTTGTAATAATAACCTTTTGTTTAGCCAGATATGAAAACCGATGACATCATTCTTAAGTTAGAAAAGTTTTTATCGACAAAGGTATTTAAATATGTGCCAAGTGGAAAACAAAGATGAACTTACAAAAAATATAAGCAAAAGAGTACATTATTTAGATTATTTTGAAAGGGCAAAGGGTCCATTGTCAGTTCATAGTCATACAGAGGAAAAATTTTCCCACTTCCCCTTCATCTTGGCCACAGATCTTGAAACGAGCCTTTGAATGACACACAAGTACAACTTTTAAGTATTATGTATTCCATTCAATGTAGTTTATTTATTTTTCGATGGTTTTTCGAATCTTTATTGATTAATAAAAAAAACCACTATTTTATGCTATTCATGTTGACATTATTAAGTAACATTTCTGAAAAGTTTTTAACAGGGTTTAAAAAACAGTGAGTTGGATACTCAATAAGTATCAGTGCATGAATCATTGATTGTTCTAAACATATGGGCGCACCACACTAAATAAACTTCCATAGGAACCAATGCTAAATGATAAATATTCAAAAATACTCAACAAATCGTGAAAGTCTCTTAGCCTCTTGAAAACCAATCAAACATATTTTCGGACGACTGAACTTCAGAATTCTTTTCAATTTTTGCCAGGTCAGCCGTTTGGAATTTTTGCTAACTACCCCAGAAGAAAAAAACGCGAAAATTTGTATTTTTCCAAAACCGACTTGCTGCCAGTTTTCGTGAAGCACTTCTCTACTTACCCGGTCAAATAGGGCCAACTTTAACGCCTAAATTTATCAAGTCTCCTCAAAAGTTGAAGCACAGAACCCCCAGGTTGTGATAGATTATTATATTTACACAATCTATTAATTGCATGACCCTCAAAACGTTGTAATTAAAAATAAGTTGTGGGTTTACAAATTATGATAAGTAGCTTGGCGCATTAATTCTGGCTTATTTGGTGTGGTGCGCCCTATAAGGGCACTTAATTATTCTTTATGGTTAAAAAATTATGCTTAAATTGTTGAAAATAAGTCACAGACTTGATATCTGAAAAAATGAATTGAAAATGTTATTGCGTTCGTCTACAACAAGGTCAAACATGTTTGAGCATTTACATGTACTCTAAGCAATGCGATAAGAAAAACCTGCATTACACGCTGTGTACACTCTAATGACAAGTCAGTTGTTATATCCAAATCCTAGTCACTCAACAAGTTATAAACTTATCTCTTTTTTTAAGTTATACGATTCTAAACGCCTTACAATTATTTTTAATAATTGACAAGAGGGGGGTTAACTAATGTGGAAGCTGTAAAAGGGAAAGGGGATTGAAGAGGGAGGGCCTAAGAAGGGGGGGGGGGGTAGATTTTGCTTACCCGCCAACAATTTTTAACCATGTAATTATATTGAGTTTAAAATGATGAACTTTATAACAAAAAAGAATATACATAGGTCATTTTACCACGTTTAATTGTCATTCCAAGTTTCATTTTACCTAGCTGGGATAAGGGGGTGAATGGGTGGGCGGGGCGTGGGCGGGGCTTGTTGCAAAATGCCCTTCCAGACACTTTACGGTTAATAAATTGTGGGTGAACGGGAACAATTGGACTATAGTTAAGAGTTAAGAGTTAAGACTGTAAGCTAATAAGGTGTTTGGGCTGGGGGATAGGGTCCGGGCTGACGGCTAGGGTTTTGGGCTTTGGGGGTAGGCTCGGCTGGGGGTTAGGGTTTGGGCTGGGGCTATGATTTCGGCTAGGGGCTAGGGTTAGGGCTGGGGGATATGATTCGGCTTGGGTGTAGGGTTTGGGCTGGGGGCTGGGGGCTGGGGTTTGGGCTGACGGCTACGGTTTTTGCCGAGGGTTGTACAGTATAGTGTAGGGTTTAGGCTGCTGGTTGGGGGCTAGGCCTAGGGTTTACACATCACGCATCAGAGTGTATTCACTTTCCGGAAACTTGACATATATGATGACATATCCACCACCTCCCCTACTCCTCTTCAAATAGTCTGTTGGTGGTTTTTCTCTCCTTTTTCATATTCAACCAGCCACGTTAGCTCATGATTCTTTGAATGTGACTAAAACCGTCAGTCTCATACTTATTACTTTTCATAGTTTAACCATGCAGGTTTAGAAAGCAAACCCCTCTTTGAGTGTGAAACGTTGAATTATTCTCGGTTAATAAATGTATTGTAATTTGAGGAAATAGAAACATTATTGCTATACTAACAGTTTACAGTCAAAGAAATGATGTTTCCAATGTAAAAACAGCAACAAAGTGACAAACAATGCCCCCACACAACTCATTACTGTCGTTGTTTCAAGCCTACATAAATGTAAACAGAACACAAACATGGCTGCACGGGCGCCGCCATGTTGTATATATAGGGCGCACCACACTAAATAAACTCCCACAGGAACCAATGCTAAATGATAAATATTCAAAAATACTCAACAAATCGTGAAAGTCTCTCAGCCTCTTGAAAACCAATCAAACATATTTTCGGACGACTGAACTTCAGAATTCTTTTCAATTTTTGCCAGGTCAGCCGTTTGGAATTTTTGCTAACTACCCCAGAAGAAAAAAACGCGAAAATTTGTATTTTTCCAAAACCGACTTGCTGCCAGTTTTCGTGAAGCACTTCTCTACTTACCCGGTCAAATAGGGCCAACTTTAACGCCTAAATTTATCAAGTCTCCTCAAAAGTTGAAGCACAGAACCCCCAGGTTGTGATAGATTATTATATTTACACAATCTATTAATTGCATGACCCTCAAAACGTTGTAATTAAAAATAAGTTGTGGGTTTACAAATTATGATAAGTAGCTTGGCGCATTAATTCTGGCTTATTTGGTGTGGTGCGCCCATATGCACTGACGATGATGTCATTAAAACAAGTCAAGTATGAGCTACGGTTGCATGTTTTAAAATAGCTTGCTTGATTTTTAGACATTAGTCTTCATACCGAACGGTTTGTTAAATTTATAATATTGAAAGAAAAGACACTTGTTTTAAATAATTATGCAAGATAAAGGCACGTCATGAAGACGGCAAGTTTAAGCCTCTCGTGAATTTTAACTAATAAAATATTTTTAACGAGTTAATAACTATTTCTACCTGTATGGTGCATCATACTCGGTGTGTAGTTTGTTACGCACCTCAAAACAGTAATAACATCAAAGTTCAACTTAATGAAATATCTCACGCATTGACACAGCACTGACCCCAGCGATACCCGAACACCTAGTGTTTGTTGTCACAAACACGTTAAGTCTAGTTTGGTTAATTTTGAAGCATTTTGAAGTGTATTTAAGGACCCCTACCCAAACCATCACTGTGTATACTGACCACAATCCACTGGTTTTCATCCAAAAGATGAAAAACCATAATATGAGAGATTACTCAGATGGAGTTCAAGTCTCCACGAGTTTGACATTGAAGTAGTTAATGTTAAGGGCAAAGATAACATGATTGCTGATGCCTTATCACGACGCATTTAAAACGATTATTTTCAAATTCCACTCTCAGTGAATTTAGATAAGTATTTTCTTACCAAGTGTGTAGTTATAATACAGTAATTTTGGGGGCTTGATAATTTATCAAATTAAAAATAAAATTTTGAAAGTAAAAAAAAAAAAATATTACCGAAATATTATCGGGGCCACTCGCCTTTCTGTAGCTTATTCCATTAAGTTGTGCGAGGACTTGCACATGGTAAAAATCCATACCTTGTTGCAGAACTGCTTGCAATGGTTTATTGTATAATACATAATGACATGAATATAACTAGCAAATCTTGAGACCACCATATCTCGAACAGTTTAAGTCCGATCAACTGTTTTCGATTGTGTACTTGTGGGATACTGTAGATGTGTTTGTTAGGCTAAACGTTGTGCGACGTCATCATGACGTCACCAGTGCCCAACGTAAAGTCAATACATTTCGCTCACCACAATTCTTGTTTTATGGCCTGTGTGGTAAAAAAAACACATCCATAAGACTGTGTGGCGCGGTATGCTACTTTATGTGTTCTCTTATGTTATAATGTAATCAATCGTCTATTTTTCAAGAGTGTCAAACAAAATAAGTTTAATTTTGAAATCTACAGAATATGCTTGATCGAGTCAGAAGTTGTTTCTCATCCCATCTCGGAATACTGTGAGCTACGGTACTCATGTTTCAAGCTCGAAAACATGTTGCATCAATTTTTGATTTCACGTAGGCCTACTAACACAAAACGTTTTACTTTATTGCTTATTAATTTAGGACGAAAAGCAGTCATAAGCACCATATATATGAAGTTCAAAGCAACAAGTCTCCACTGTTAGAAAACTAGTGACGTTTTGAAGGAAAGCGGGATTTTATAAAAGCCTTCAACATTAAATGCCGTTTGCTACAATTGTTAGTTTTTACTGTCTACGTGTGTGTCAGTTCGTGAAATCGGTGGATGACGATTTGATAGCTTCACAGTTACCTTGACAAAGTGTCTCGACTTATCGCATAGCTGCTTGCAATGGTTTATTGTCTGACACAATGTACGTACTAAATTAAACTTCAGAGTCTAGACACTATTGTGTAAATTTAACCAGTACATTGTACATTTGATAGATTCACAGTTACATTGACAATGTGTCTCGAAAGTAACCATGCATGAATTGTCGCATGACTGCTTGCAGTGGTTTTCAAGAAATAACAACGAATTTATCGTTCTTAGTTTGTGAGTTCTGGTTGTTAAACCAAAAACTCAAAATTTGATTAACAAATAAATATCATTAAATTACCCAATAAATCATTGGATAACGTCATTATGTTGTCAAAACTTCTGTTTCATCTATTTATCAGGTGTAACACTGTTGCCAAGTTTCATGACCGTACGAGCTTGGGAAGGATGTCAAAGTCTGCGGACAACGATTTGTGTGTATTTTTGAGATGGAACAAACTCAAAAATTCACTAGAGATTTAGAGTTTGTAAAACAAACTCTAGGTGTTCGGGTTCTCGCTGGGCTCAGTGCTGTTTTAATGCGTTAGCTATATCATTGAATCGCTGAAAACATTGTTGATAGCTTGTAAATTTTAAAGAAAGTAAAGTGTAAATCTTATTACACAGGAAATAAAAGCTACTCAAGATATGAAATTTTATAAATAACAAACTTTTGTTTAGCCAGATTTGAAAACTGATGACATCATTATGAAGTTACAAATGTTTTTATCGAGACCTAGATATTTAAATATGTGCCAAGTGAAAAACAAAGATTAACTTACCAAAACAAAATCAGCGAAAGAGTACATTATTTAAATTATTTGAAAGAGCCAAATGTCCATTGTCATTTCATAGTCATACAGCAGAGGAACATTTTTCCCTTCCCCTTCATCTTGGCAGCAGATGTTGAAACAATCCTTTGAATGACCCACACGTTCAACTATTATATACATGTATGCCATTCACTGAAGTTTATTTATTTGTCAATGGATATCGATTCTTTTTTGATTAAAAAACCACATTAGATGATATTTATGTTGAAATTATTAAGTTACAATTCTGAAACTTTTTACAGTGAGTTGGATACTCATTAAGTATCGGTGCATGAATCATTAATTGTTCAAAACATATGCACTGATGAAGATGTCATTAAAATTAGTCAAGTATTATGAGCTATCGGTTGCATGTTTTAAATTAGCTTGTTTGATTTTTAGACAGTGATTTTCCTACAGAACGGTTTGGTTAAATTTAGAATATTAAAATGAAAGACACTTGTTTAGGATCATTATGCAAGACAAAGGCAAAGCATGAGGACGGCAAGTCTAAGCATCTCGTGAATTTATACTAATAACATAATGAGTTAAGTACTATTTTTAGGAAAACCTCCATCGAAGGGTCTTTAAATATGCATGTCATAATAAAAAAGTTGACGAAAAACATTTATTAGTCGAACCATTCTCTGCGACTATAGTGACACAGCCAACAACCATAGCAATCCCCCATTGCCTAATTCTACCTCTGCGACGATCATACTAAATGCTTCTTAGTTTTAAAAACATCTCACCAACGTCACAACTTGATAATACAGGATAAACTTTATAACATAATTGTGCATTAAATAAAAGACTCATTTTGAAAAAGCAATGATGTTCATACGAAACGTACCGTTTCTAGTCACCGTGCAGGGACGATAAAGACTACCGTGTGTGAGGGTCTGAAACACCCTACACAAACCGATGACGCGTCCCTTCTTCTCGGTGTGTGATCAAAACACAACCAATGTCCGTCTTTTTCTGCTTGCATTTTCTTACATAATTAAAAGTCATACGAATCACTGAGGTAGGTGGCCATCTCAGCGAAACTTCGTCTTTAATTCCATTTGATCATTAATCCATGAGAAGGGCGAAAAGGGGAACAATTAGACGCCGAATCTGAGTGGAATTCAGATCTGTAATGTTACTATTGTTAGTACGCCATTGATAAGATTGCTCTACGTTGTAAGTGCGTTGACCGGTGGCGTGTATGCTGCGTTAGGCAATTGATTAAGATTTAAACGTTTTAAAAGGCCAAATTCTCTCAGAAATCTTTGTCTAACTTGATTCGTTCCAAAGTATGAAACGAAAAGTATTCAATACCCTTTCTTTTCAAGAAATAACAACGATTATATCGTTCTTATTTTGTGAGTTCTGGTTGTTAAACCAAAAATTCAAAATTTGATTAAATAAATTACATTTAATTACCCAATAACTCATTGGGTGACGTCATTATGTTGTAAACATTTATGTTTTATCTAATCATCAGGTGTAATATTGTTGCCAAGTTTTATGACCGTGCGAGTTTGGGAAATATGTCAAAGTCTGCGGACAACGATGCGTGTATTTTTGAGGGGGGCGAACAAACTCAAAAATCCACTAGACTTAACTTTTTGTTGTATAACAAAAAGAAGGTGTTCGGAATGACGTTCAATTTGGTAGTAACACATCCCAGTTTGAATACATGTAAGCTACATTTCAGCTTGACCAAGCATACTACTCAGTATATAGCTCTTGAACCTGCACCTTTAAGGTGACGTCATGTCACACTCGATGACGTCATCGTGATGTGAACAAATTTGTTGGATGTAACATATCACAACTTGGATACATGCAAAGTTTCAGCTTGATTACCCAAGTCGTTCTGTACTTATAAATCTTGTAAGAACTTGCAGTGGCTCAAATTTAATTGAAAAAATTGGTAAACATGACTCTGTTAGAAATTTGTACGATAAGTTTTTATCAAAAGTTAGTGAATGAAACAAGAGTTTCTTCCTTCCATTGTTTAAACCCAATAAAGTTATAACTTTTTCCGTGCAATTTGGACTTTATGTATTACATACTGAAGTACCTACTCATATCACGCATAGAACTGAAGCAGCACAATGACCTCACTATGTCCCGAGTTTACATTAATCCACTAATCCCAAAATGTTTGTAGCGCCCGCTAGAGTTGACTTTTGAATTGCGAGTTTATTTACTTAAATGGTGTTTGGACGGCCATTGGATGGAAGTATAATGTTTCTTGATATGATCGGCTGGTTCCCTTTACTTGTTTTTATAATGATCACATAACAATTATGAAATAATCGTGTACGATTTTTTTCACAACAATGCTTACATGTTTAGAATGATAGAACATAAGAATCAAGTGTTTGACGGGCGTGAGGGCATCGATCTGCATGCTAGTTTCCATGGTAGTCGCTTTGGAATCAAAACCCATTATTTTTGAATGATTATCCACTTGATTACAATCCTAAAGATGTTATTCAAAATAATAAATAAAGCCGCCACACTTCCTGTGTATACGAATGCAACAATTAAAAAGTCGTTATTTATCGACAAAATTGGACCTGAGTATTTCCCTTCTTTTCTCAGTCTCATTTGCACGGGAGAGAACAATATTAATCGGTCAAAAACTGAAGTATAACAAGGCACTTCTTGTTTCGACCGGAAGTAGAGGTAACGTAATGTCACACACACAATACAAAAATAAGACCTAAATTAATTTGGTATAATCCCAAAAAGCAACCTACGGTCTCATGTCCGTGATTTGATATGGAAGTTCAAACATTACAAAATTAATATTTAAAAACCTTGTAATTTGACATCCGATGAAGTCATGATGATATCACTGCAGCGGTGTCATCTACCTATGCATATCTAACTATGTGTGAAGATTAAAGTTTATGCGAGCTTAGGAAGTGTCTTTTTTTATTGGACAATCTTGAGGGAAAAGAAGACGACGAGATATGAATTCATGAAATGTTCAACTTTTGGTTAAAAAGCACACGATCAAAAGCCTAGCATTTGTTTGTTAATGAGGTTTGCATGGACGGCTGTTTTAGAGACTAACAAAGCGTATTGTCAAAAGCAGGTTGCGCGAACCTTGAACAGAGACTAGACCACAAGCATGTTTGATGGACTTTGAACCTTGCGGATGATTTGCTCAACGTATACACACACACTACGTGATAAAAAACAGTAAACTGGTTTAGTTCGCGTAGTGTGTGTGTAGCCCGTGGTTTGACAGCGGGTCAATAAATACACGTAATAATTGGTCAATATTTCAAATATTTGTATAAAAAAAAGGAATGACGTCATCATGTTGTTTCTTTAGATTTACGTTGTCACTATCACTGTCTTTCAACATGCCAAGTTTCAACTCAGTCGAATTTGTGGTTTTGTAGATACACGGCTTCAAAAAGTAAACCTTTAAGGCGATACCACGTGACACATGATGACGTCATCAATATAAAACTTCATACATATGTTGTCTGCATAAAGGTCATTATATATACCAATTTTGAAACGATTATCATAAACTTCGCCACAGACATCTAGTAAAAGTGTATTTATAACAGTTTTCAACCTGCCGCTAGAGGGCGCTCTTGACTTTTATGACGTCACTTAAATTATTTTGTTAAACCAGACTCTTGCTCGACTATAACACCGTTAAAAAAAACTTCAAAAAGTGTGCCACTTTTAAATTACAAGGCACTTCCTGTTTCTTCCTGTTTCGACCGGAAGTAGAGGTCATGTGAGGTCACGCACACGACAAAAAATAAAGACCTATATGACCTAAGTATGATCCCGCATAAAACAACCGCCGGTCTCTTAAGTGTGATTTGTTACAGAATTTCAAAGATTAATTTTGTTTCTTCTAAAAACCTTGTAATTTGACACCTGATGACGTCATCATGACGTAAATGAAACGGTTTCGTCTCCTAATGGTTATCTAACTATGGTAAAAATTTCAAGTTTATATGAGCTTGGGAAGTGTGCTTTTGTTAGCGGACAAGGGACGGCCAGAAGCAGAAGACGAAGTAAAAAAAAAAAACAAAAAAAACGAACAATAACAAGAGGTGTTCGGAGCTACGCTCCGCTCCGAACACCTAACTAGAGATTTAGTGTTTGTGAGAACAAACACTAGGTGTTCGGGTATCGATGGGGCACTGTTATGTTACTAAAATGCGTAAGCAGATTTATATTGAAAGTTTTTAATTTTCAAAAAAAAGTCGTTTGCAAACCTATTACTTTTATACTTTTAGTGTACACGGGGGAAAGTGATATCGTTGCTGTATGAGTCTCCATAAAGTAGTTTAGATACACATATATAACTATTTTCATGTAAATAGTCACAAACTTAACATGCTTAACTGATAAATTAAAAGACTATCACTAACAATTCAAAAATTAATGTTATCAAACTACGCATGCTTGCTACCTTATGTGTGAAGCAACATCATTTGTCATGATTATGAAAAGGGCATAAGAACCTACTGTTTACACGATGTGCAATTTATGTTGAATTTATTTTGCTGTTCACATTGTAATTCTTTGAAGTATTCAACAGGATCTAAAAGTTAGATTCGCATAAAAACCGTTGTTGATCAGAGTCAAATTTATGTTGACCTTTTTCCGATTGCATTTTCTCAGTTATCAAAAGTTATTCAAATCACCAAAACAGTTCAGCAAAATACACTCGTTCAGTTGATATTTACCACCAAGCCAACAAAAGGCTAACACGAAGGTTATGCAATGAGCTATTCATTGGACCACCGTCGAACAACGTAGATTTCCGAAGGATGGTTGCATTTATCGACGAGTGCAGTAACAAAGGACCATTAACTTGGTATAGCGCCACCATGGATAACGTATCACGACACAGCAATGCAGTCTTCGTGGACTTTGCACCTAAGATCAACAATGGCGCAGTGTGTGTACCGTTTACATGTACATGCAAGATTACGCGTGGTCAATGGAGCAGAATGACCAGACCTGCGGGCTATACTAACGTAATGTTCAACATACATTTTCAGCGGGAAGTCAAGAACAACCGGGATAACTCTTTGTGTAGCATTTGTTGAGTTTTAAAAGACCTGTCCGATGATGTATTGATTGAAGCAATCCATTCAGTAATGATTAAGTTATGATTTTTTGAAATATTAAATTTTGATTTACTGTATTTCAACACCTGATGACGTAATCATGACGTCACAACAACTTGATGGAGGTTTCATCAAGGTTCTAACATGGTGTAAATTTGAGGTTGATCGGATAAACAGAAGTAAAGAATTTGGGCAGGAAATGTTTTTTGGTTAAGAATTGCAGAAAGGCAAACTTTGACCTTCCGTTACGACCAGAAGTAAAGGTCATGTGAATTTGGCGTTAACTTTTCAAATGTTGCCCGTGTCTTGATCTATCATAATGTTTAAATATGAATATTATAGCTTTCCTATTCAGAAACATACAGGCATTGGCATGAGGGCACTTTTTTGACTTTAAATGGCTTGTAATTTGACACCCGATGACGTCATCATGACGTCATTGTTCACACACCTTCTGCTCGTTATGTTCTAATGTCACATTAAGTTTCAAGTTGATCAAAGGTTTGCAAGTATGTTTTTTTTCTGCGGACAAACTACAATCAGAAGAATAAGCAAAACAAAGAAAGAAAAAAAAAACGAACAAAAACAAGGAGTTGTTCGGTCTGTGGACCGAACACCTAACTAGAGATTTAGAGTTTGTAAAACAAACTCTAGGTGTTCGGGTTCTCGCTGGGCTCAGTGCTGTTTTAATGCGTTAGCTATAACATTGAATCGCTGAAAACATTGTTGATAGCTTTTGAAATTTCAAGGAAAGTAAAGTGTAAATCTGCTTTGCTTGTACGTTAGTTTACAAAGGAAATTAATGCACCTCACAATATGAGTTTAAAAAATAATAATCTTTTGTTAAAGCCAAATTTGAAAACTGATGACGTCATTATGACGTTAGATAAGTTCTTATCGAGAAATTGGTATTAAATTATGTGTTTTAAATTGTAAGTGAAAAACGAAGGTGAACTTACTAAACGTATTGTCAGCAAAAGAGTACATTATATAATTTATTTAAAAGGGCAGTGGGTCAATATTGTCCTTTTAAACACGGCAACATTAATTTTTCGAATTTCCTTTCGTTTTGGTTGCATATCTTAAAACGAGCTTTTAAATTAATCACAAGTACAACTATCATGTATGCCACTCACTGAAGTTTATTTATTTTTTAATGGATATTGATTAATAAATCCGACTATGCGAATCATGTTGACATTATTAAGTTACAATTCTTAGAAGTATTAACAGGTTTTCAAATACTGTGATTTGGCTTCTCATGTATCGGTGCATGATACTTTGATTGTTAAATACATATGCACTGATGATGATGTCGTTAAAATAAGTCGAGCATAGTATGAGCTCTTGGTTGCATTTTTAAAAATAGCTCGCTTGATTTTTAGACATTAGTCTTTATACAGAACGGTTTGTTAAATTTATAATATTGAAATAAAAAAACGCATATTTTTAATAATTATGCAAGATAAAGGCAAGTCATGAAGACGGCAAGTTTAAGCCTCTCGTGAATTTTAACTAATAAAATATTTTTAACGAGTTAATAACTATTTCTACCTGTATGGTGCATCATACACTCCCCAAGGAATTAGGGAATGGAACACAGCAACGAGTATGACATTTTTCACTGTAGAACATTCGGGTACTGATGTGTTGTATATTCTGAAGAAGAAAAAAACAATAAACAAAGTATGACTCAAAGCAAATTAAGTCAAGCTGAAACTGTTAAAATAAACAAAAATCAAGACTTAAAACGTTTCATAATTATATAATATTACTACTAATTTATTGAATTTATATTGCGCTCTCTCAATGACCAGCCTGTTCAAAGGGAGGGGGGGGGGGGGGGGGGTGAAAACAGTAACAAAATTCAAACTTGGGAAATTGCACACGAAAAAGTTAGTGGAAGGTGCACATATTGTTTTGGAACTGAACAACTTATAAACAAAACCTACTTTACTTAACACAAACGTCATCACAGGTTTCTTTATATGTCATAATACAAAGTTGCCGAAAAACATTCACCAGTCGGACCATTTTCTGACTTTAGTGACACAGCCAACAATCATACCAATCCCCCATTGCCCAAGTCTACCTCCTCGACGATCACACTTAACGTTCCTTAGTTTTAAAAACATCACCAACGCCACCACTTGATGATAAAGGATAAACTTTAAAACATAACTGTGCATTAAATAAATACTCATTTTGAAAAGCAATGATTTTCACACCAAGCTTACCGTTTTATCACCGTGTGGCACCGATATAGCATCGATAAACACTGCCGTGGACGCCGTCCGAAACACCCTTCATGAGCTGATGTAAAGTCTCTGCTTCTCGGTGTTTGATAAACACATAACCAATGTTCGTCTTTTTCTGCTTGCATTTTCTCAAACAATTACAAGTCATACGAATCACTGAAGCAGGTGGTCATCTCAGTGAAACTTCGTCTTCAATTCCATATTGATCATTAAGCCATGAGAAGGGCTAATAGGGGAACAATTAGACGCTGAATATAAGCGGTATTTAGATCTATAATCTTAATAGTACGCCATTGATAATCTTGAACTACGTTGTACATACGGTAGCAGAAAAACGAGCCGCTCGCGCTGGTCTTTTTTCGTGCGTGATATCCGGGCCGGGGGTGCCGTGGTGCGCCTTGACTAAAGGCTAGCTTCCCGCCACATGAAACAACAATGACGACACTGAACTGCAGCTTGCATCAGTTTCAACGTTATGTGTACATAATGTTTTGTCAATCAAAGTGGGGGGGGGGGGGGGGGGGGGGTACGAGTGGGTAGTTGCTCTTCATTGTCCGGTTTTGACCATATATTAAGGTCAAAATGTTGTCATGTCTGTGTTCAGAAGTTTGAGCACGACTAACGTTCTACACCCTGATACAAAAAGTTTGCTGAAATGATCAGTAGTTTTAAAGATATATATAAGATAGGATAATAAGAAATTTTCAACTTCCGATTTTAACCGGAAATAAGTTCAAATTAATGTTGGACGGGTTCTGTGTAGCGTTTGTCGAACTTTAAATGAGCTATCCGATGATGTGTAGATTATAAAAAACAAACAAATGGTTCATGAGTTATGCTTTTTACAAATATTAAACTTTGATTTATTATAATTCGATGCCCGATGACGTCATAATGACGTAAATAGGTTTGTGTCGTCTTGATAGTGAGGTTCAACTATCTGTTGAGTTTCATTGTTCAATTCAATCTCAATCTTGAGTTATTCCGTAGATAAGCTCGAAAGTGTTTTTTGAAGAAAACTTATTGAAATATTATTGAAATATTCGTGTAAAACTGTAGCAAAAAGCTCGTCTTCGAAGTACAAAGTGACTCAAGTGCAAATAAGTGAACCGTATATGCCTTATTAACAAAGCGTTTTTTAGATTGCACAAATTACAGAAATGACTGCCCAAAAATGAATTTGAATGACTAAACACACGCCTCAAAAAGCTCCGGCGAATTTGAATGCTGCTTTGATGAATCGTTAAATTGAATGATTATTTTGTTAAATCGAATGACGCAACAGTACATTTGACTAGTCATAAAACGAAATCGAATGACCCTTTTTAGTAGCATTCGATTTCGCGCGAAATAGAATAGCGTGGTGGTTAAATTGGCTGCTCATTTGCCGAAATTGACCGAGAGAACCTATATTAGCGAGGGTTAAAGTTAAATAGGGCACAAGGAATTGCATTTTTTATTCCGAGTGAGGGGTATCTTACCAATTAAAACCGTAGTTTCCTTTTAAATATTAATATTTCTCCGAGCCCCTTTCAGTACTTTTGTCATGCCATTTACTATTTGTGTTAAAATAATCTGACGTAAGTGCTTATTAAAAAAAAAATGTCTGCCTGTAAATGGAAAATTTGTTTTAAAATATTGAAAAAGACAGTGTTCATGTTTGTTTTTGATCAACCATTACATGAAATAACAAACCTGTGAATATTTTTGCTAAATCCGTTGCGTGAGACAGGAGAAAATCATGCACATCTTTCAGTATTAAGTAAACATATTGTCCTTAATTGTGGTTGTAACAACCAAAATCAGCTGTAACTATTTAATTTTTTAATTTTATTTATTTATTTAATTTTTTTTTTTTTGGGGGGGAGGGGGTGGGGTTAGATACAGTTTTAAAACCAGTTAAAGCTCGGCTGGTCTTTGGAGTCATGAGAAACCTGGTGAAAACTCTCACTAAGTGTACAAATTTAAGGTCAGTCGGTCATGAGAGTCATGAGAAACCTCTGGGAAAATGTCATTGTACAATACAACATTTTTTTCAAAAAGATTCATCGGTAACAAAGAAGAGACGTTGAAGAATTCAAACATTCACGGGACCCCAGTTAACATGAATATTGTACATCGGCAAAGAGAGGGGGGGGGGAGGGAGGGATGGAGATTGTCGAAGATTAAAAGTATGTGTGTGATTCAAGTATATAAGAATAACATATCATGTATGTTGCCAATTTATTGGTGTTTTTCGTTCTTTCTCTATCTGAAACAAGTCTAAATATTGATAGCAAGGAGAGCTTGTATATGCCCGCTTCCTGGACCCCCGCCAAGGGCTTCGCCCCGGGACCCACGCCGTAAATGATCCTGCTGTGCCCCCACCCCTCCCCTATTTCAAGACGCATTGACGCCCCTGTTGGTAAACAAAATGGCGCCCGTGTCGTACTACACTTTCTAACAACAGATAGAGCTCCAGTTGCCCATCTTGAACCTTGCCGTCGATCTTTGGTGATTATTATTATTGATAAAACCGAAAGGAACTCTGGCCTTAAAACTCTCACTAAGTGTACAGATTTAAGATCAGTCGGTCATGACAGTCACGAGAAAATAGTGAAAACCACAGTTATTATGTTTACTTTTATTTTTATTTTCTAACATGGAGTTTCTCATCTTACGAGACAAAATTATTTTACTCATTTTTCCAAAACGAACCAAAAATACTTAAGCACTGATCTATTGTTGCATCAAAAGAGTTGCTTACTGAAATGGTGTGTATACTTCACATTCAGTCTGCGACGTTACGCTCTCTGCTTATCACTGCACAACCCACACGTCCTGGGCCCAATTTCATGGCTCTGCTTACCGCTGAATTCTGCGCTTGCGATCACCATTCTCCGCTTACCGAGCAAGCGCTGAATTTCTGGGCTAGGTGTGTAAGCGTAGATGCATAGTAACGTGGACTGCGCAAGAGCACAAGCAAAACTTACCTGCCAACCCGTGAAATACTCTTGACGTAAGCACAGAGTTTCCTGCTTCCGAGCTTTGTGATTGGACCGATTGGTCAGTGGCTGTTGATAATGGGATGGTTGTGGTTTTTTTTCAACCATCCGCGTGTTCAGATAATTGTTCATTCTTTGTAGGTGATTGGAATGAGCTCTCCAAAAACCGGTCGATGCATTTAAACCCCCGACTGATAGTTGCTCAAACCACTTGCCGTCTGCAGTCCCAGTCTGGTCACGGCGTGAGGCTACAATCTGCATCAGTCTCATTTAAAACTCCCAAATTAACACTCTACTTACAAATTCACCCACTGGAATTTGAGGTTTCGAAACTTGCAACATGCAATCATTAAAGAGATCGAGTCAACAAGCTTCTGCTGGGAAAAAGCCAAGGAGTGCCGCTTCAGCAGCAGGTGAGTTTCTGGACAAGTTTCAATGCAAATATGTTTGTGGCAGGAGCTTAGCGGGCGGGGTAGCAAAATATAAATCCTTCAGTAATGTTGAAGTCCTTCCATGAGCTTGTTGTAATTAGCATTAGATCTATTTTAAATACAGGGAATAAATGAAAAAAAAAAAAAAATAGATCTAATGTGATTGTAACTTACAATCACAGAGCTGTTCCGGTAATTTTCTTAATTTCGAGCTTTCTAAGCTGCAAGAAATCACAAAAATTACGACCTTATGACATGTGGTTGAGTAGGTATGATTAATTATTCACATCAACTACCACGTCGGAACAGCTAAAAAAGAAAAATCTCGACGATTACAATAGTTGTTCCGACTATATACCACGTCGGAACAGCTAAAAAGAAAAATCTCGACGATTACAATAGCTGTTCCGACTACCACGTCGGAACAGCTAAAAAAGAAAAATCTCGACGATTACAATAGTTGTTCCGACTATACCACGTCGGAACAGCTAAAAAGAAAAATCTCGACGATTACAATAGCTGTTCCGACTATACCACGTCGGAACAGCTAAAAAGAAAAATCTCGACGATTACAATAGCTGTTCCGACTATACCACGTCGGAACAGCTAAAAAGAAAAATCTCGACGATTACAATAGCTGTTCCGACTACCATGTCGGAACAGCTAAAAAAGAAAAATTCCGACGATTACAATAGCTGTTCCGACTATACCACGTCGGAACAGCTAAAAAGAAAAATCTCGACGATTACAATAGCTGTTCCGACTACCATGTCGGAACAGCTAAAAAAGAAAAATCTCGACGATTACAATAGCTGTTCCGACGTGGTAGTCGGAACAGCTATTGTAATCGTCGAGATTAAAAAAAAAAAAAAAAAAAAAACACACACAAAAGCAAAGAACCATAACAACTAGGGGGGGCCTATGTGTCATAAAAATTAAATGTTGAATCATTTTGCCGAGTGGATCAAAAAAGAAAATTACGTTCGACGCCTGTGAGAACATTCGAACGGAGGTATAAAGGGTATCTTATTGACATTGTTCAACAAAGTATCGTTTACTATCTAGGTTTGTTGTTTGTACCATGGAGGCATCCATGTTTGTACATGCGCAATTAAAGATTTTGCAGTGATCCTTCAAGATCGAGAGGCTTTAAGTTATAACAAATGTTCGATTTAAAGGCAAAGTATACCTTTGGTAGCTGTCAAAACCGGTATCATCACTTGGTACTTACCAAATAATGCATAAAATAACAAACATGTGGAATTTGGGGCTCAAATTGGTCATCGTAGTTGCCAGAAAACAAATGAGAATCACCCGTGTTGCATGACTGTGTTTTCACAAAATGCCTTTAATTTCAAAGGTTAATTTGGGGGCTGAAGGTTACCTCTTTCTTTTAAACTAAACTACTACAAAGGGGAGTCGTTCTCACAAAGTTTTATATTATCAAAATTTCTTTAGCGTTCATTAGGCCTACCAAGTATATTTTATGTTCGTTATAAGTTGTTGAGTAATTTCCAAAAGTAGACACTGCCTTTAAAAAACACATTCTATACACGCACGTAGTAGACCGGATCTCGTTGTCAAACATTTCCGAAGTTGCGGTCGCACCACTTGTTGTAGTCCTGTATAAGTCCCAGGGTTTTGATGAAACAAGAAAACTAATTCACCTCTGACTTCAATAATTGAAGTCAGAGGTGAATTAGTTTTCAATGGAAAAATATAATAAACTGTTTTAAACTGCGTGATAACCAAAATAACATGTATAGTAAACATGTCAATCAGCCTCGCTACCATGGGCAGCGCGCCGTAGCGCCCGCTAACTCCGCGTACGTCTCTAACCCCTGGAAGGGAAACACTAAAAATCAACGCTGATTGGCTCACCCAAAGTGACTGCTGTGCGTGTACGCTTGTTAAAAACTTTCGATCTGCCCGAGGCGCTTGTCGGGCGCTTAGTACGCGCGTGTAAAAATGCACGTATTTCGACGCAATACATTTCAAATGACTCATGTTTTTATATGGGCACCCTAAACTGCATACAGTTAAATGTATCACAAGATTGAAAAAGAATGAGAGGGGAGCAGTTGCCCTATGACTTGTACGTCCTTTGACAGCGCGCTCTGCGTAGTGTCTAACACAGAATGGATCAACCACAGGACTAATTAAAATATTCCTTATATTTGGATATTTCAAAGTCACACTTCCAGGGGGATATGATCGAGCGATGCATTCTGGGAAGGAAAACAACATGGCGCGGCGTGATCGTACACCACTGGGAATGAGGTTGCATGTCAATGCAATTTTTTGTTAATGGCCACAAGCTTTGACCCTAGCTACACTAGAAGAACTCTAATTATAGAACACGAGATAGTAAGTCATGCTTTTAGTTCAAAAGGATAAAGTGTGTTGTCGCTGCCATCACCCCCTTACATTCAGTGCTCAATAAATGACGTCACGGTGACACCATCTATAGCAATGTCCAAGAAGTATACTAGTGAATAAAGTTTGATGATCGGACGTGTACCTTTTGAGATATGGGTGTTTCAAGATTACCTATTTAAATATTCAAGTCATTATAACTAAGTCGATCAATTCATAGCTAATAGGCTGTGCAAGTCTCGCGCGCATTCGAACTTCCGGGACCATAGTGGTCCCAACCATATGGAGTTTTACGTGGGCGAGATTTTGTTTCGTCAATTATTTTAGTTTAACGTAGTTTGTGACCTAGAAAATTATACATGTTGTTGGGAACGCAATACTAAGTGATAACAAAATATGAAAGTAAAACCAATTCAACAATATAACGAAGAAAACCCGAGAATTAAACTTGACCTCAGCTTCCGGTTATTACAAAATATTAAGAATTTTGTGCTCACCTCCGATCATAAAACTTATGTAAAAGCTTGTTTTGGATGCGCGATTATAATCGCCAGATGCTGTAATTGCAAAGCAAACCGTTTTCATTGCAGTCTATGGTGTTGAGGCGTCGGCATTCCTCTTTAAACTGCGATACGGGTCAATTTAAAACCCGTTTGACCTTCACGAATCTGCGTAAGGGGTTTCTAAAAAGTTAACATCAAAAAAGCATCCTTGTCCCAGAGTTTTAATTTGTTTTTAATAATAATTAACACACTTTGGCGTATTTTTTTTTAAAGCTAAAACTAATTTCATGAAATTGTAATGATTTATTTTTGTTGTTCAGATTTTGTCATGAGATATAATTTAAAACAAAGATTTGATTTCAGAAATAAAAATGTTCTTCGTTTGACGTGTTTTCTCGTTCGGATACGCGCGAGACTTGCACAGCCTATTGCATTTAACGACAACTTCATGACTTAATAT
This sequence comes from Leptasterias polaris, assembly GCA_037783415.1. Taxonomy (NCBI): domain Eukaryota; kingdom Metazoa; phylum Echinodermata; class Asteroidea; order Forcipulatida; family Asteriidae; genus Leptasterias; species Leptasterias polaris. Next base: position 1,985,322 of record JAZGTN010000065.1, read on the forward strand.
GATATTAACTCTTTTGTGAACCATTTGGCAAGTGGGGAGCCTTCTGTTCTTTGTAGCAGGCTTCAAGATGTCTTGCTGACAGTCTGTGCTAGGTTCAATAACTAGTAGAACATTCCCGCATTTGTTTGATAAAAGGGTGACTCCCTCAATATGCAAAGGTTTTAAGTGATTATCAGGAATTAAACGTTATTGTCTAACTTTACATGTAAACTGTAATCTTCTCTGTATTTTGCAGCCGTTGATCAGCGTCAATTACCGGCATGCTGGGAGAGACAATTCCCCGTTAACGGTCAAGGAGTTCTGGTCTTCAACATTGACAGGAAAGGGCTCCCTTTCTACGTCTCAGTCGAAAGTAAAGATGGAGTCTACTGGATGGCGCTCCACGTGGGTAACGGCTACGCGGCCTTCCTCAGACAGGGTGCGGGGGATGCTGTTCCTATAGAGCTAATAACCACCATGGCCGTGGGAGCGGATAACGGCGTGGAGGAAGGGAAGCAGACCTACTGGTACAGCTATGATCGGGACAACCTGGTCCTGAAGTACGGCAAGGGATACCGCATGGAAGAGACCACTCTGATGGAACACGACTTCTTAGCAGGTCAGGCGAAACCGGAACAGGTTCGAAAGGATATGTACCCGTACTTCAATGCAGAAGGCCCGAAGTATGTGAGGCAATACGACAAGATAAGCAACATGGCTCTTTACAGTAAGTACCAAACTATAAAAAGTTCTTCAGCACTTGATAATATGTTGGGGGTCCTTATTATTTCTGGAGCTCCCATTTACACGATCAACTCTTTTTGGCTTTCGACCCCCCCCCCCCGGAAAAAAAACAAAACACAATCACCATCAACAACAGTAGATTTTTTTTAGTGCGTTTTTTATAAAGTTGTGACCTCTTTGCTGCCAATAGGCTGTGCAAGTCTCGCGCGTATCCGAACGAGAAAACACGTCAAACGAAGAACATTTTTATTTCTGAAATCAAATCTTTGTTTTAAATTATATCTCATGACAAAATCTGAACAACAAAAATAAATCATTACAATTTCATGAAATTAGTTTTAGCTTTTTTAAAAAATACGCCAAAGTGTGTTAATTATTATTAAAACAAATTAAAACTCTGGGACAAGGATGCCTATTTGATGTTAACTTTTTAGAAACCCCTTACGCGGATTCGTGAAGGTCAAACGGGTCTTAAATGGACCCGTATCGCAGTTTAAAGAGGATGCTGACGCCTCAACAACCATAGACTGCAATGAAAAGGGTTTGCTTTGCAATTACAGCATCTGGCGATTATAATCGCGCATCCAAAACAAGCTTTTACATAAGTTTTATGATCGGAGGTGAGCACAAAATTCTTAATTGTTTGCAATAACCGGAAGCTGAGGTCAAGTTTAATTCTCGGGTTTCTTCGTTATATTGTTGAATTGGTTTTACTTTCATATTTTGTTATCACTTAGTATTGCGTTCCCAACAACATGTATAATTTTCTAGGTCACAAACTACGTTAAACTAAAATAATTGACGAAACAAAATCTCGCCCACGTAAAACTCCATATGGTTGGGACCACTATGGTCCCGGAATTTTGAATGCGCGCGAGACTTGCACAGCCTATACTTCTAATCACATTTTACTTTGCTTTGAATTCTGGTCAAATAAGGGAAATAACAGGAAGTTTTTTCTTTACTAAATGTTTTTTTTTTTTTTTTTTTTTTTCATTTACAGGTAGTGGAGGGATTCAGGTAACGGAGCCAATGGTGGAGTTTGACAAACAACCTCTCGTCTGCAACATCCCGCCCAAAGTACTGGACAGTTCAAAGGTCACTCTATTTGAACTAGACAGAGGGGATTTTGTCTTCTCGGCAAGTCTCCCAGCTGCCTGTAAAGATTTGTATGAGAATATTAAGGGGTGTGAGCTAGATTATAGCGAAAACGTTCAGGGGGAGAAAGTGCTGTTATCAGACGCGATCCGCTTTAGTATTTATAACGGCATCCTGCGCGACAAATTGGCCGAAAAAGTAGGCGAGTTTTCGGATGACAAAGACGGTACTTATCTGCGCGTCACGCTCGGTAGAAGTCTCGGGAAGTCTCCGGGAATCCCGTACGCGCTGGAGATTTGGCCCGCCGGTCATTTCAGTCCCGTGCATAACCATGGTAACGCTAGTGCCGTTATTAAAGTTCTGTATGGCTCCCTGAACGTTAACATATATAACAAGCAGACGGGCAATGGTGTCGTTCCTGAACCCATTAGAATCTTTAAAGATGTCTGTAAGAATGACGTATTCTGGATTAATCGTAACTGGTACCAGACGCACAAGCTGGAAAATAAGGGAAAAGACTACTGCGCTACGATTCAATGCTATAAATACGAGGCAAGCGACACAACTGACTGGCCGTATTTTGATTTCATAAGCGATGACGAAACAATCGCTGAATTCCGTCCTACCTCGGATTTTGGGTTCATCGAGATGCGTACACAAGTCATGGCCGAGTATAGGGACTACGTGCTTGGCATCCCCCCAAAAAGCGTATAATAGTACGTAGCGTCTACTTACGGAGCTCTGGAAGTGTCATTCTTTTTGTTGAGATTCGGGGGTCGTTGTAGGGTTATGACATCATGAAACACGATGATGACATTCAGAGAGAATTGTTTTTAGGATGTCGACATCATGAAAGTATAGGATGTTGTCTTCCCAATAATTTTATCGTGGGTTCTCGACATTTTCAGGATGTTATCATCCCTACAGAGGGTCTGTCGGGAGCGCCATCCTAAGTTTAGAATGTCGACAACACGAGATAATTTATCTTGGGGATGTCGACAACGTACTTTATGATGTCAACATCTTACGATAAAATATATCGGGAAGACAACCTCTTACTATGATGTCATAATACGGAGATAAATCATTTCAGTATATCGACACCTTCCGTTTATGATGTCATCATCCTGCAGGAAATTATTTCAGGATCTCATGGCACTTTCGGAACTCCGTACCTACACAGAGCATTGCACGATTTGTCTGACAAGGTGACTGTAATACTTTACTAGTTTCATTCGTCGAGGAAGCTATATACTTCATTTCAAGACACTGTGTACAAACATTATAATTGAACGCTAAATAATGTTAAACGTTCAATTAATGGTCATAATTTAATAGTTATAGTTATAGTTATAGTTATTATGTTGTAAAAGTAAGTCAAATCTCACACCCCCATTTAAAAAAAAAAAAAAAAAAAAAGTAAGTAAGATACGTCTAAAACGTTACTCTCTGGTTTAAAGCTGTCAACTTACAAATATGTAGATGAGTGGATAATTTTAAGGTAGAGTTTGGGCTGCTTTTTGTAGAAAGGTTTGTTTGGTTTTTTTTGGGGGGGGGGTTATATACTGTTATTGTAGCAGTTGCTGCTGTTGTTGCTTGCTTGTTTGTTGTTGTTGTTGTTGTTGTTGTTGTTGTTGTAAATGGGTTTTTGGGGTTGACTCAATTGAACAAATTTTGTTTCTATTTCCGAGTTGATTTTTATGTGATTATAGTTATTTTAATTTTAGGTGTGATGATACCGAGTGGATTTTTTGCCCCCGGTGCGTGTGTGTGAACCAAGGCGGTAAAACGAACATGATTCAAAAGAAAATGATTCAAAAAGGGTGCTCTGGGACGGAATTTCTACACAATTCGCCATTATTGGGGGGGGGGGGGGGGTGGTGGTGGTGTGCAGAATATTTAGGGGTACATAATCTCCTGCCACACCGGTGTGCTTTAGGAAAGATTTGAGTAGCATCTGAAATCGGGTTAAGAGTTTTGTTAGAAAAGGTTTGAAACTGTTTAATTAAATTAAAGGTAGTTTGACGTAGTTATTTTGAAATGGGAATTATATTAAATTGTGATGTTTAAAAATTCCGTTTTGACCCTTTGTATCGAAGTCACAGATGGTCCACGGTTTGCCGTGTGGTGCGCACGCACTACTTAGAAGGCGGTTTCTCAGCCTCTGGAAAACAAACCCATACTTTTAAGAACCAAACTTTATTTTTCTTTTCACATATTGGTATGTTAGCCGATTGGCTTTTGAGCTAGGCTTATCCAAATTAAAACACCCTTGAACGACTGAAATGGCCAGTATACGACTCCATCTTGGAAGAAATTACGCCATACAACACCTTTTGGGGAAAAGGGGCAATTTCTAGAGGATTAGTGTACCTCCAGATGCTCCAAGTTGAAAGTCAACAACCACAGTCGCACAATAATATTGGACAACTTTTCAACATTCCCTAGGAGCCATGGATTTCAAATCTAAACAGAAAGATGTGATGGTTAAAAGAAATGTGGGGTTCCTCGCATGAGTTTCACTCTTTAATAGTGTGTGCGCACCCGTTATACACGAACACACTGTCAGGAACAATTAATTGCGCAGTTGCGCAACAAAGATCTACTGTGGTGATGACGTTATTGTAGATTGTGCAATTCAATGGCAGCCTTGAATTATGTTTACTTTTTTATTTGGATGTCTGAATTAAAGCTGAAATGTTAATACTGAAAAGAAACTGTTAAATAAATACAACACAATTTCTCAATAAACAGTTTTGGCTTCTTTCTCTCGTGGTCTGTCTATGACCTTTACGACATTGACCCCTACTTCAAGAAAGCCTGCAGCAGAGGATCCAAAAGTTGACATAAAAATACTTGACGTGTATTCCCTTTGAAAATGGACTCATCTGCAGGTCAGCAATCTTTTATTTCAAAACACTCCACTGCAGCGAACAGTTCAACCATAGTTTCATTAAGCAGATCCATTTCATGAAATGTTTCACTTCTGTTCGAACTGAAAGTGTGATAGTACTTGGCATGGCCAGCAGCGCTGGGCCCATTTTCATAAAGCATGTATTAAGCACAACAATTTGCTAAGCACATAAAAATATTGCTTAGCAGAAACTGGTTACCAGCCAAAAGGTTTACACTGTATTGACTGGTGCCCCACTCATGTTTAGCTTAGCATAAACATTTTCTAAGCAGGATTTTTTGCTTAACAGCTTTATGAAATTGGGCCCTGATGGTTACAATATTGTACCGACCGGCAGCGGGCAGCAGCACCTTCTAACTTTTGATGCGCACTGTTGATCTGTACAGTTGACAACGCCGTTTTGATTCCAATGATTGTGGCTGGAGATTCTTTACCCCCCCCCCCCCCCCCCCCCCCCCTCCCTGTGTAGACATTTCGTCTGGTAGCGCCCTCTTATGACCAAAAACGTCTATGACACCCATTGTCCAAGTGCGGGTTCTGTTCCATAAAAATGTGCCGGTACTGCCGGCGTATGGCAGGAGATTAAGGGCGCACCACACTAAATAGGCCAACATTCATGCGCCAAGCTACTTGTCATAATTTGTAAATAATAATAGTGGCTTCTTATATAGCGCTCAGGTTCGTACCTCAGTGACGCCCATGGCGCTTCAACATTATTAGTACCCCTGGTCACTGGGCCATTTTATTTCATTGCTTAAACCATCTCAGCTCCCTTGGGAGTATACAGCCTGTGCTGCCAAATATGTAGCGCATCAAGCTAAATCAATCACAAGAACCATCACTGCCCTCAAAGGTAAACCCACAGTATATTTTGAATTACAACGTTTTGGGGGTCATGCAATTAATATATTGTGTAAATATAAGAATCTATCACAACCCGTGGGTTCTGTGCTTCAATTTTCAGGAGACTTGATAAATTTAGGCGTTAAAGTTGGCCCTACTCGACCGGGGAAGTGGAGAAATGCTTCACGAAAACTGGCAGCAAGTCGGTTTTGGGAAAAAAAAACATTTTTATTTAAAAAAAATTCTGGGGTAGTTAGCAAAAATTCCAAACGGCTGACCTGCCAAAAATTGAAAAGAATTCTGAAGTTCAGTCGTCCGAAAATATGTTTGATTGGTTTTCAAGAGGCTGAGAGACTTACACGATTTTTTGGGAGTATTTTTGAACATTTATCATTTAGCATTGGTTCTTATGTGAGTTTATTTAGTGTGGTGCAACCTATACAACATAGCGGCACCCATGCAGCCATGTTTGTTTTTGTTTACATTTATGAAGGCTTGAAACAACGACAGTAATGAGCTGTGTGGGGGCATTGTTTGTCAGTTGTTGCTGTTTTTACATTGGAAACATCATTTCTTTGACAGTAAACAGTTAGTATAGTTCTATTTCCTCAAATTACAATACATTTATTTACAGAATAATTCAACGTTTCAAAGAGGGGTTTGCTTTTAGTTACCGTTAAACTATGACAAGTATGAGACTGACGGTTAGTCACATTCAAAAACATCAAGAGCCAACAGTGGCTGGTTGAATATGAAAAAAACATGTCGAGAGAAAAACCACCAACAGACTATGTGAAGAGGAGTAGGGGGGGGGGGGGTGGATATGACATCATGAATGTCAAGTTTCCAGAAAGTGAATGCACTCTGATGCGTGTGAAACCCTAGCCCTCAGCCTAGACCCTACTTCACTACACCCCTCGGCAAAAACCTTAGCCGTCAGCCCAAACCCTACACCCCAGCTGAAATCATACCCCCCCCCCCCCAGCCCAAACCCTAGCCACCAGCCGAAATCATAGCCCCAGCCCATGAGTGCGCTCCACACGGCAAACCGTGGACAGAGTATAGCCGTCGGTGACTTTGAAGAATTAATCCAACACAATAGTTTATCAGCACTCTCATGTTTCTTGTACACTTAGCAGCCATAATCATAAAAATATTGATAATAATAAATTGTGCTGATAAAGCGACTTACATCCATGATTGGATCTCAAAGCGCTGTACAAATAGGTAACAGCACCAGACAATAGGGAAGAGCATCAAAAGATTGCAGAAAATAGCAAACATGAAAATAAACCGGCAAAAACATAAAGCTAAACACAACTAATTGAATTAGTGTCATAATTTCTCGGGGACTTGAACTCAAACTCTGATTCACCAGACCTTATAGCAATGAAGTAATGAAGCCGCTATCTCAGAGATAAACCAGTGTGGCAGGAGATTCTGTCCCCAGGAGATTTTGTGTGTCCGCCCCCCCCCCGCCCCCCGCCCCCCCTTTATACTGCGAACTGTGCACAAACTTCTTCTGATAGTGCCCTCTTTTGAATCCTCCTCCTCCAGCCCACGTTATTTACCATAATGGGGAACGGAATCTCCGGGGGGACAGATTTTTCATAATGACAACGGTACAGCTTTGTACGCACAGCGCACATGACTATCACGAACAACCTTTCGACCTCCTTTAGGCGAGAGGGCGCCCTATGCATCGACGTCAAGCAACCGCCCTATAGTGTTAGAGGTAAAAAGATGACGAAACAATCGAAACGCACATCAGATTTGTACTCGCGGCGCACATGAACAACCTCCCTTTGACCTAGAGGTGAGGGCGCCTCACTCAAATGACTTTTGACGCATAAGGTTTATTAACTATGAACTTGAGTCCAACGCACTTACGCCGTAGCCAACGGCACAACCACATAAGATTAAAAAAACAAACAAAAAACAGAAAACACACCAAGTTGGTTCTTTTCAGAGCCAACATACCCACAAAAGAGATTGAATACATGGTGTACCCGAAAGTTTACTACTTATTTATTTACAGTTACTTCTTATTTTCACACCATGCAAAGCTTCAAACACCACTTGGTTCAAATCAAAAACCAATGTAGTTCTGTCCCCAGAATATCGACGGCTTTCCACTGACATCTCTCTCGCGTTTGACAAACGAAGTGAACGATGATGGACAAGTCCCAATGAAGTAGTCGGCCTGACCGAGAATCACTAGGTCAACTTGTGGGGTCGTCGGATTCAAATGATGGACAGAAACCTAGGGCAACGAGTGAGAAAATTGAGTTTAGTTTTCAATTAAAGTAGTCTTGATTGGCGACGTTAGTTTTTGTATAGTGCGCAAAAACTCGGCTCGCGTGCGTGGTCTCCCATTCCAGTCGCTCCGCTGTTTACAAAGCTGTTCAAGCCACGATGGTCTTGACAAAAGGCTAGGGGGGACTGGGCAGGTCTACGAATCTTAATCCAGATGTTTGTGTGATACAGATACCACTTCTTTCACAAGTTTAAAAATTGTACGCATTATGTTGGGAAAACCAGGAGAGAATAATGGGTTTTAGATAACTACGAAAATTATACCCTGGTGGCAGATACTTTGGGTCGAAATCAGTGTAACCCTCACCTTGAAGTGGCCGCCCGGGCTTTGTGATGTTAGGCGATGTCTCATTGGGAAAAAAATATAGAAAAATAAATAACTTCTTACCCCTATGGGTGAGAGCAGCTTCCTGAAGTCTTCAAGGTGTGGGTGTTTATCTGTAGCTATGAAGAGGTGTTTTGAGTTGACATCCTTTACAACTTTCAGTGTTAACTCCAACATGTGGGATACACTTGGAAGACACATGTCCTGAAAGAATGACAAAGAATAATCATATTGATCATAACTAGTTCTTAGTGCATTTTAAAACAACGCAAAAACGCGCTTTACATTATAGTGCCCTGGTCATTGCAATATTACACTTCTTTAATGTTTCTCAGCTCCCTGGGTAGTATACAGTCCCGAGCTGCCATGGCGCTCCGAAGCTTTTTTCATACACAATAAAAACCTCTACCCTCACAGGTACCCATTTATACCCCTGGGTGAAGAGAAGCAATTGTAGCAAAGCATCTTGCTCAATGACACAAGTGTCATAACCGGTACTCGAACCCACACTCCGATGACTGGAATTCGATGCTCTTAAAAGCTCGGCCATGACACCCTATAATCATGCTATAATGACAACCTCAGAAGAGACAAGAATGTCTTCACTTTGATTCTAGCTTTATAGACCGTTATCATGTTACGGTTAACGCGCGTGTGTGTTGTATAGACCTTATGCATTGACGTCACCAAGCCGCCATCTTAGAGGTAAACTGATGATGAAACAATGGAAACGCGCTGATTTGTACGCGCGGCGCACAGGACTGACCAATGAACATCTTCCCTTTGACCTCTAGGTGAGGGCGCCCTACTCAAATGACGTCATATGCATAAGGTCTATTGTGAGAGTTCATGTTTCCCTATCACGCCACATAGTCTAGTCAATCTGTGCCCAAAAATGGCTTGACCTAGACAAAATTGCAACAGAAATGATTTTTTTTGCAAGTGTCTCTTGAAGCCCTCCAAATCAACATATCCAAAAAGTAGAAAAAAGGAAGTAGGGGAAATATGCTTAATTTGCATAAATTAAAAATTGCCGTTTTTGCCTCTATTTTCAGTAATATATGGACGCACACCCTCTAATGCTAGTAGAAATTTTATTTTTTCCACACAATATTTTAATGGGTATGGTCACTACATATTCTCCAAACCCATATGAGCAAGAAAAAACCCAAGATGGCTGCCATTTTTTAAGATGGCCGACATTTTCCCGCCAAAATCAAATTCTCACTAGTTAGTAAGATAATAATCTGATTTGAATGACCACTGTGCTAATATTATGTTTCAAACTCGGTGGTATGACATTTCTCTACAGTGTTTATCACTAAAGTAATCCCAATATACAATTTCCACTTATGCCAAAGGTATTCGAGTAAACAATTGTCATCTTAGTTACACTTTCAGGAATCATTCAAAAGTAACTCTAACTTGCATGCAGTGTTTAAACAATTGAGAGTTGAATTTCCCATCAAAGGAAAAGGCTGCAATAAAGTGTATGACCCCCAAATGTAATAATAAATTAGTTTATCCCAGTTTCAGAAAAATCACAATTAAGAATTTTGCGAATATTTAAATAGGTATGCAACAGATTTTGCTGATATTAAAGGTAATATGAAAAACGTTGGTTTTATATAGAATTGCTGTAAAATAGGGCATCCCAGGTAGCATTCCCATGTGGGGCCATATGGGTCCCATATGGGCCAACATATGGGCCCCCTATGGGTTAAACCATATTGGCACCTGCTGATCCTGCACCTGGGTAGACCCATGGGTAGGCCCATATGGGTAGGCCCATGTGGGTAGGCCCATGTGGGTAGGCCCATGTGGGTAGGCCCATGTGGGTAGGCCCATGTGGGTAGGCCCATGTGGGTAGGCCCATGTGGGTAGGCCCATGTGGGTAGGCCCATGTGGGTAGGCCCATGTGGGTAGGCCCATGTGGGTAGGCCCATGTGGGTAGGCCCATGTGGGTAGGCCCATGTGGGTAGGCCCATGTGGGTAGGCCCATGTGGGTAGGCCCATGTGGGTAGGCCCATGTGGGTAGGCCCATGTGGGTAGGCCCATGTGGGTAGGCCCATATGGGTAGGCCCATATGGGTAGGCCCATATGGGTAGGCCCATATGGGTAGGCCCATATGGGTAGGCCCATATGGGTAGGCCCATATGGGTAGGCCCATATGGGTAGGCCCATATGGGCCAACATGGGCCTCATATGGGGTAACACATAATAATGGGCCCCTTTACGAATCTTTCTCGAGGTTGCATGGGGGATCCGAACCCACACCATCAGAACTTGAGTCCGGTGCTCTATAATACACCGCTCGGCCAGCAAAGCTCGGCCAGCAAAGCTCGGCCAGCAAAGCTCGGCCAGCAAAGCTCGGCCAGCAAAGCTCGGCCAGCAAAGCTCGGCCAGCAAAGCTCGGCCAGCAAAGCTCGGCCAGCAAAGCTCGGCCAGCAAAGCTCGGCCAGCAAAGCTCGGCCAGCAAAGCTCGGCCAGCAAAGCTCGGCCAGCAAAGCTCGGCCAGCAAAGCTCGGCCAGCAAAGCTCGGCCAGCAAAGCTCGGCCAGCAAAGCTCGGCCAGCAAAGCTCGGCCAGCAAAGCTCGGCCAGCAAAGCTCGGCCAGCAAAGCTCGGCCAGCAAAGCTCGGCCAGCAAAGCTCGGCCAGCAAAGCTCGGCCAGCAAAGCTCGGCCAGCAAAGCTCGGCCAGCAAAGCTCGGCCAGCAAAGCTCGGCCAGCAAAGCTCGGCCAGCAAAGCTCGGCCAGCAAAGCTCGGCCAGCAAAGCTCGGCCAGCAAAGCTCGGCCAGCAAAGCTCGGCCAGCAAAGCTCGGCCAGCAAAGCTCGGCCAGCAAAGCTCGGCCAGCAAAGCTCGGCCAGCAAAGCTCGGCCAGCAAAGCTCGGCCAGCAAAGCTCGGCCAGCAAAGCTCGGCCAGCAAAGCTCGGCCAGCAAAGCTCGGCCAGCAAAGCTCGGCCAGCAAAGCTCGGCCAGCAAAGCTCGGCCAGCAAAGCTCGGCCAGCAAAGCTCGGCCAGCAAAGCTCACCTCAGAAACGGCTCCCAGTTTCTTTTCATGGCACTGTAGAGACGCCATTATAAATGTGTTCCTTGCAAGGTTTTCCGGGGTGCAGGCCTTCACCTGTTTTGTAAAAGTATGACAACAAAAAATAGTTATGGGCTTGACGTTTTGAACCTAGCAGAGTCTTTCTCAAAGGCCCATTAAAATAATTGTATGGATACAAGAGAGACCTAATCCGTCTACCACCACGCTAGTTTCCTTCCTTTTTACTCGTTGGTTTCTGCTATACAGCAATCCTTCACCGATCTTGAACTCTTGGTGGCAGCAGACATGCCTCCATTACTGCGGTGTACCTGGGTGGTACTGCGCTGTTTAGCGACTGGTATAAGGTTTGGGCTACACGGCGATCATTTGATCAGTCACGGGTTATTGGACTTTTACTTTGCAAATCGCTTAAACCCGTCTCTAGGCAGCGCAGTACCACCCAGGTACCACCGCAATAATGGCGGTATCTGCTGCCACCAAGAGTTCAAGATCGGTGAAGGATTGCTGTATACAACCCTCCACGTTACCCATACATGCTGCTCCTTTCGTTTCCACCAGAACACTTAAAAAGTAGTCGCTTTGTAAGCGGTTTCTTGAAAACTGGACCACTGACATCAATCTCTTCCAAATGTTCATTCGGCTTAATCTCCAAAATCCCATCTTGAGATGGTTATTGGCCAAAAGATCTCTTACCCCGTCGTCAAATACATATTCCAGACCTCCCAGATGTTCTGTGTGATGAAAACAAGCCTTGTATGATTGTTATCAAACCAGGCTGGCAAAGGCCACGATCTCTATGACTAGGGCTATATTTACACACGGAAGCTCCCGCTGGAGCTGAGGCATGCAATTGCAATGAGATTTTCTGGGTAAAAGAACTAATCAAGTGAATAAAAGAACTAATCAAGTGTAACCACATTTTGGCATGCGTTTCTGGACGGTAAAATGGTGGGATTCCGGAATAACCAAATTTTCGCAACTTTCATGGACGGAGTCACAATAATTAGCTTCAACCTACAGTTAAAAATCGGCTTTGATTTCGAGTACAAGTAATTTTTTTCAGACGAACATTGAGTGGGCTACGGACTTCTAGTACGAGTATTTCGCTACCTGAGTAGGTCTACAATACGGTACTCAAGTGGTACTCGTAATACTTAACTCGGATAAGAGTACTACAACAGTAGGACTCGACTCGGGAACGAGTACTAAAAGTACTTGACCCGGGAACAAGTACTACAACAGTAATACTCGACTCGGGTACGAGTACTACAATAGTAGGACTCAACTCGGGTACGAGTACTACAACAGTAGTACTCGACTCGGGAAAGAGTACTAAAACAGTAGTACTTGACCCGGGTACAAGTACTACAACAGTAATACTCGACTCGGGTACGAGTACTACAATAGTAGGACTCAACTCGGGTACGAGTACTACAACAGTAGTACTCGACTCGGGAACGAGTACTAAAACAGTAGTACTTGACCCGGGTACAAGTACTACAACAGTAATACTCGACTCGGGTACGAGTACTACAATAGGACTCAACTCGGGTACGAGTACTACAACAGTAGTACTCGACTCGGGAACGAGTACTAAAACAGTAGTACTTGACCCGGGTACAAGTACTACAACAGTAATACTCGACTCGGGTACGAGTACTACAATAGGACTCAACTCGGGTACGAGTACTACAACAGTAGTACTCGACCCGGGTATGAGTACAACAGTAGTACTCGACCCGGTTACGAGTACCACAACAGTAGTACTCGACCCGGTTTCGAGTACCACAACAGTAGTACTCTACCCGTATGAGTACTTTAACAGTAGTACTCGACCTGGGTACGAGTACTTAAAATAGTAGAACTCGACCTGAGTGCGAGTACTACAACAGAAGGCTGGTCAACTTACCCAATCTCCGCCGTTCCTCAGGTGTAAGCCCACCCAGGTATTTCTTCCAAAAGCTTCATTAATGTAGGACCTGGCAATTGTTAAGAAATGCTCGTTCCATTTCACAAAATGTTGAATGTTTCTGTTTCCAGCGTTTACAGGAAAAGATGGCGTTGATCTACTTATCGTTATCACTGGGTGTTCTTCTACTGGAAACCTAAAGGATTAAAACATAGTTTTTGCATTGCTGAAATTCACATTTGGGCCCCAAGTCGTACATTGACGCCAATGTTCAACTTGTGCACAAAGTCATAAACATTGGAGCCAGCACGCGTCTTAGTGGACAAATGATTTCAGTGGTTAACTTGCAGTGACGTAAGCTTTTAACTTGTGTTATGATTGGTCTGCTCCAAAGTGACGTAGCTACACCAACAGTTACTGTACTTTCGATCGTCTGCTGCTGCGTGTGCATGTCCGTTTGTGTGTTTTATTCACAATGCATTAGAAGGTGTGGACACGTACATGTGTATGTATTACTAATCTACATCCATGTGGATGAGGTGCGAGGTCAAAGGTACATCTGGCAGGATCTTTCCAGGCGCTAATAAGGCTGGTATCTGGCGTTATTCACAAGCCACCAACGGAAACAATAGTTGACCTTACTTGCTATTCCAGCTGTTTCTGGTGATAGACATAGACTTTTCATCAGCTATATCAACTTGGAATGTAGTCAGCTTGTGGAGAAAGCACTCATCAAATTGAACTGGAGGATCCAAAGTACGCCAACAGCCAGCTAAATGAATACAGAAATTAATAGTAACTTTTATTTCAAGATAAAACCATGTTGAATTAACCCAAAAACTCATGGCAATAGATCCTTTGAATCGGCCGCTGCGCACGACTCTCAGCCAATAATAACAGCCTTTCACGAGTGTAACGTTTCATCAACGATGACGTCCAATGCAAGGGGTCCATAGCACATGGCTTTATAGGGTGACCTTAGCAGTGTTCCCCTTAAATAGGCTTGTAGGTTTAATACTCAATGAGTATAGTCTTACTTACGAAACCCCTCAGTTTTGGGTTGTTCTACCTAGAACCCATTCGATCCAAGACCTCATGACATACGTACATGTACGCTCATAAATGAAGCACCAATGTGAGATTAGCTTTAACCAATAACTTAGTCTAGTTTGGCGAGTCTATAATTGTTGTAGTAGTCACCGGTAGAGGGCGCAACATTGGATAGATCGGGCAAGCCTAAACCATTAGTATTTAAAGTGTACTTTCCCGCGTCTCTGATTCCTATACTTACAATAATGAAACAATTAACAGTCTCAAACATTATCAAATACTACTGCTATATTTATTATTGTGTTCTAAACAATAACTTCATGCAATTATTATTATATTAGTTTATTCTGGTCTATTTCGTTAAAAATGTTTGAACAAAAGACATTGTTATTGACACTTTTCGTCTGTGTGGATGGGGAATGGAAGACTGGCTCTGATGGTGCCCTGTATTTACTGCGATCCAAACTATAGTTATTAGGACGCCCCAACTTTAACACCCAAGTTGGAACAGTCCCAACTGTAGTTGAGGCGATTGTCAAGTTGGGAAGGAACCCACCTTTGTTGCAGTCATTGTCGTCTGCCATTACTTGGTAAACGTAGCCTTTACGCCGTCCAGGGGGCCAGTATCTTGGCGCTAACACCGTCAGAAACACCTCCATTGTGACAACTCGGTGGTAGTCAAGCATTGTGGAAACTTCGAACAACTCTGAAAACGGGACGACATTCTGATAGGAAACAAAATATAGAGAAATGTTTGCCAATACTAAAACCCATAATTAAACCATTGTTTTGGGGGAGATCGGAGAGTGATTTATATCCTAGAGTTGCCCCAACACACGACTCAAAATACCACATACCTGTGAAGCACTTCAACGGAAGGCAAGTCTTGCTTTTTGAATAGCAGATCGCATAATTCAATGTTAACTACCATACAAACGACCTGTTCAGTGATCACATTAAAAGTGAGGGAGTAACCCCGGGAATTACACAAATTCAGGAAGGTTCCAGTATTATAGTATACTGACTCCCAGTATGCCAAAAGTTGGATTGACAGGGGAAGGGGTGTTGAAAACCTTAGCGGCTCTTTTAGGACATGGAAGTCTATCAAGCCATTTCACTAAAGTGTAATGACCGGAGGAGTCAAAGTGGTTGATATCCTAGAATGGACCATTCCACATTACCTAAGAGGGGGGTCACATCCCATTTTTTTCAGGGGGAAGGGGGTCACTAGAAACTATTTCTACTCATGTACTATAAACACGTCACTATACAGACCTACCAAAATCGAACCCTCTGATAAGTAGAGCTCGCTGTTATTTCAAGTGCGCAAATAAAAAAAGGCCTCAAAAATCCTAGTCTGCCTGCACTGAGTATATTCAACCATTATTGGGAAATGCCCAGAGAATGGTTTTAACGTAGATTGGATGGTGCGGTAGCAAATATTGGAACCTTCAAACCTTGGGGTAAAGTCAGAGGAGTGTGTGTGTGTGAGTAGGTAACCACATTCAAACAGGGAACCTATAACAAAAGAGGACAATAGGTCACGGTTCGGGAAAGGTCCACGGTTGGAAAACGTGTACAAAACCAATGGAGGTTTTGCAAAAAAGTTAGAGTATAAACAAAAGAGGGACAATAGGAGGTCCACGATTGCAGGCTGTTACACACTTGTGTGTGTGTGGGGGGGGGGGGGGGGGGGGGGGGGGTGCAACGCCCTTAA
The DNA here is from genome assembly GCA_037783415.1 of Leptasterias polaris. Lineage (NCBI taxonomy): Eukaryota > Metazoa > Echinodermata > Asteroidea > Forcipulatida > Asteriidae > Leptasterias > Leptasterias polaris. The sequence continues at coordinate 2,001,267 of JAZGTN010000065.1, forward strand.
GGATCTGATAAGGATACATGTATATACATGATACATTATGGCTTGTTACATGAAACACGTGGTAGTGGTAATTGTTTACTTGTTCAAAACTTGATTGAATATCGTTAAAGTATTGTAGTTCAATACTGCATTTTGTCATCCCCCCCCCCCCCTAAAAAAAGCGACGCAAAACAAAGGGATGGTTTACAGATAAAAATGCACACATAGGCTACTTACATGTACTTGCCTATCTCGGAATGTAATACGGCTAAAGTGTGGAATGACCAGGGTCCTGTCTAACGCCTTAGCAAATGCCAGCTCACCTAAAAGTACCTCCATCTGGTTTCCAAAATTTCCTTGAGCAAGAAAAAAAGAATACAAACAAAAAACTTTAATTAGTTACACTTTGAAACTTCCAAAGTACCAGCTTTGGGTAGTATAATGAATTTTGAGAAACTTTTAACTTCAAAGTACTACGGTTATGGAAAAAATATATCACTTTTTATTCCCCAAAATTTGAATCTCAGAAGCGTTATGGCCATAACGCTTCTCAGACTGTGTATTCCTATGGGGAATATTCTTCCTGCGTGGAAATAATCGCTCCGGTTTGTCGGTGATATCTCAAAAACGCGACCACCTTATGAAGTGAAATTTTCACAGGTTAGTTTTATTGTATACAATACATACATTTATATAGGATTAACACAATCAGTAGGTTCCAATTACCAAACGTATACAGCACCTTTAACCATTGCTTTGTAAACAGTTGGGAAGGTAGTGCATTCTGCTCTATCAGCCAAGCTCCTAGTGGATGATACCCATGCCCAATCCTCCTGTTTCAGCCCCAGTCGACAGTTGACAGCCCAAAACCGCCTGACTAAAAGCTCTGCGCTAGCGAGGCATGAACCCCGAGTAAAGCAATTAGCTATAGCTGGGAGCTAGCTCCAGCCTATTGACTTTTTATTTATTTTTAAACAGGAATTGACCCAGTTCCGTGTCACCAGGGCCTGGGTCAATGTAGACTTGATTCAAGTCCCTTTCTCGTGCGAGTTCCCTAACACACATGCGCCAGCATGCAGCCACAGTACAGACATAATAGACCCTTCCCATGAAATATTTAAATTGCACATCACGCGTGCGCACTTACACCGCTGGTTGGCAACATGATGGAACATTGCCCCTTTTTGTGTGGGGCTGATGGTGGCGTGACGCAGACGCGCTTGTGCGTCTACTTAGTGCACAACTCTATGGCGTTTGCCAACCAGCAGGGTCTGTACGCATGCGTGAATGTAATTAGCATATTTCATGGGAAGGGTCTATTATAATACCAGTGCGCCCTCACCGACAAAAATAATGTAGCTAAACCGCGCGCGGAACAGGTTGGGGAATGCAGAGCGCAAAACAATAGTTTTCTGACGATGAGGCAAGGAAGGGCCTTGCACGGGATTGGGACTTGAGTCAAGTCTAGGGTCAATGTTACCGGGGGTCTGTCGGTGTCAAAATGACACAGAAATGGGTCAAACTGCCGTTGAATCCGAACTAAAATTCCATTGTCTGGCCGTTCCTTGGTCAGCCTGATTCAGAAATGTGTCAAGGCCCTGGGATTCAGAATCCGGGTCAAGTTTGAGCCGGGAGTTTTTTAGTGTGCACTGTGACCTCTGACCCCCATCACATGTTTACAAAACAGGCACAGTTTGTACACAGCTCAATGGAAAAATACCATTTCACATGTAGCATAAAAAGTGACTAATATCCTGCTTATTTCCTATGTGACCTGTGACATCACAATGTTTACAAAAGAGCCACAGAGCCTGGACTTCCTGCAGGCAGTTTGTACGCAGCTCCAATGGAAGAAAACAATAAATATTGTATTTTATAATGGAGATTGCACTGTCCGATTTTGTTCAACTGTTGATGTGAAGAAAGGTGGGACATCTCAAAAGCTGTACAGCTAGCTGTTGCTTTTGTGACTCTTGAATGTATGTGAAAATTATGACACAAAATGTAAATTTTCCCATATATGGCCTGTGTAGTATCTTGCCTGTCAGGAAATGCATTAATACAATGTACAAGGTCACTATTTCTGTAAACAAAGGTAGCATGGTCTATACAGTGCTACACATCGGTGTAATGGCTGAGACCAAATAATATTCTGTATCCCCGATGCAAGCTAACAATGCACCCGACTTACCCATTATGTGACAGAACGATACATAGCCTCGTTCGTCCCATTGTATCTCCCCGGTCGCTCCACCAACGTGACCACGGGCTGCCGGTTCACCCTCACCGTTTGATCGTTCATCAATACCAGATCCAGGATGGCACTCTTCTGATGCAGCCTCGTAACACACATCTTGCTCGTCTAATCCAATAGAACCTACAGTGTCGACCGATCCATCGGTGTCCTCACCATTGGGGTTCAACTCAACATTGTATTTTTGCTCGTGAGATTTGTTGATATCTTCGAAACCCAGTGACAAACATGAAGTGGACAGAAATGCCAAAAGAAACACTGTGTGTGAACACACAAGCAAACCAGCGTGACCCATCTTTAGTATAAACATAAAGAGTGCACGTTCGCAGAATTGTCAAGTCTCTTAAACCCTGTGCGAATGTAATTCATCGCATGAGTAGATTTCAAAAATAATTGCTAATAATAGCTGTATTATTTGATAAACTATAGTTCAATGGGTCATTGGGTTTACTCAATTCGCGTTTTAGTGCCGCCATATTGGGTATTTTACAGGATTGATAGGGAGAGCTGGGGGAAGAAGTCATAGACAGTGATCTGTCGATCATAACAATGTAATAACAAACCTGTGAAAGTGTGGGCTTAATCCGTTGTTTAAGTCGGGAGAAAATAATGAAAATCATGTAAGCATGTATAAACGCGATGTCCTTAATTTGTATTGTAACAACCCAAATCATCTGTGAAAGTTATTATTTTAGAGATTTTCAGATAAAGTTTTCTTGATTGACTACATTTCAGATATATTTCATAGAAAAAATTGTTGCAGATGCACTTCATAATCAGTAAGCTTTCAGACGAATAATTAATGATGTTTTTTTATTCATACCAATCATGTATAACACCTTCAACTTTTACGTCACAGCACACCGCTTGATGTAAACAACAATTTGTTATACGAGGAAATGATTATTTTCGACTATTTTCTACTTGGCCAAAGACCAAGTCATCTCTCCGTCGCCTAAAACAAGCGGGAAATTAAGGCTTTGCCGGTTCGTTGTATTATAAGAAGCTATTACCAAATTTTTTATTTGTATAATGTTTAACTTACAAGGTTTATCTGTATTGTAGAGAAAGGTGAGTCCAGCCAGTGTGTGTTGTGTGTCGAATATTGGTCGACCTCAATTGAACGATCCCTATAGACGATGTGACCTGTGACATCACATGTTTACAAAAGAGCCACAGAGCCTGGACTTCCTGCAGGCACATTTGTACACAGATCAATGGAAGAAAACAACAAATCTTATGTTTTATGGAGATTGCACTGTCTGATTTTTCTCAACTTTTGATATGAAGAAAGGGGGGACATCTCAAAAGCTGTACAGCTGTTGCTTTTGTAAATTTTGAATTTATGTGAAAATTATGACACAAAATGTAAATTTTCCCATATAGGCCTAGCCTGTATAGTATCTTGCCCGGCAGGAAATGCTTTAGAATGTACAAGGTCACCACTCTGTAAACAAATGTAACATGGTCTATACCACTTTGAATTGTTGTATGTGTGAGATCCAGTTGGATCTATTGTCTCCACACAATGCTGTGTACTGTTGTGATTTTTATTTTTTTTCCAGACAGGGTTCGTGTTTGGATGTGATATAATACATGATTTCATAGTTGACCGAGGTCTTTCATTGGCCACATTGTGTACATGTATTTTCAATTATTCAGGAAACCCATTTTTAATGTATGTGAGATCCGGTTTGAACTATTGTCTGCACACAATGCTGTGTGCTGTTGTGATTTTTCCCCCATACAGGTTTGTATTTGAGTGTGATCTAGCATGACATGATTTGAGCTGACTTTAGGTCTTTTATTGGTAATGTGTTATCCACTGCTAGCTTCAACTATTTAGAAAACCCATTTTCAATGTGTGTGAGATCCGGTTGGAACCATTGTCTCCACACAATGATGTGTTGGGTCATGGTGCATTACTTGATTTTTAGAGCGGACTGGGTTTTTCAAGGGCACTTGTGTAATTCACCTATGTACCTTCAATTACTTATACAAGCGGTTTTTAAACAAACGGTTTTTAATGCATATGTCTGGGCCTATTCTATAAAGCTGCTTATTTATATAAGCACAATAAGTAGCTATTAAGCACATTGGGGGGTTACCAGCCAAAATACAATTTCACATGTAGCATAAAAAGTGACATAGTATCCTGCTCATTTTTTCTTAGCAGAAACTCGTTATAAACAACATTTCCTCTGTGAAATTTAACCCTGGTCATAATGTCGGTCTATTGGATAATTCAGTGCAGTTAATTATCCTAATGTGTGAAGGATTGTTTATACATCTTAGATTCTTGTGCAGTAAGACTCACATATCAACTAACTTGTGAGATTTATACCATTGCAAACCAATGAACTATCATTTAACACAAATCTTCGTTCACGTTGTATTTTTGTTTGGACTACTTGGGTCGCATGGCATTAGGCCAGTAGAGGATCTGTAAGGTACCAAGTGCGCCCTCAATGCTCTTGTGCCTGATGCAACTTTCTTATTTGCATATTTAGCCTACTACCAAAAAACCGTGTTAAGTTTTGTGTCTCTGACCTTTGGGCTTTGATCTTTTCCGTATGACTCTGAGCAAGACAGAGCACACAAACTTATCTGGGTAAATAATGTTTCTGAATTTGTAGGGAACATGGTTCTTCGCATGCTTTGAATGTTATCTGGGAGGGTAGGGGTCTTTGTACAGAGTGCCCCCCCCCCCCCCAAGCTTGGGCAGTGAGTATTTTTGTTCAGGTGTACGGCTAAAAGCCGAAAACCTATTATTGTGCCCCAATATTGTGCCCTGTTTTTTTGTTTTTTTTTACTTCCAAACTGGAGTATTTGGGGTGCATCAGCCCTCAAAAATTTCCCCTTTTTCTAAATGTTGTGTATGTTGGGTTTTTTCAAAGATTAAGTCTGGCCATAGGTCGATCTGGAGTGTGTTACTTTTGTTTGAACTATAGTTTCAGATGCCAAACGGCTAACCTACCAAATTTTGAAAAGAAAAATGAAGTTAAGTTATCAGAAAAAAGGTTTGGTTTGTTTTTATGAGGCTTAGAGACTTTAATTTTGAGAACTAAATTTTGAATAGTTAGTATTTAGCATCGGTTGCAATGGGGGCTTATTTCGTGTGGTGCACCCACCGTAATCCGGGGTCGTATTTACAACACGTGATGCACTCACACATATCATCAAATCTGTGTGAAGTATAATTTACTAAATATTACTTTTTCTCCCTCTTCAACCTTCCATTTTGTCTTTTGTGTTTCCAACTTCTTGTGGTCAAACCAGCCACTTCCCCCCTTTGTCTCCGTAATGCCTGTTTACCCCCTGCTTTTTCTGAATGCTTTCCACATCTCTCTCGCTCTCTCTATTCATGTATATCCACTTGACTGCTCTTGTTACACTAATGTATACATGTTTATGTGTGTTGGGTTGTCATTTAGCCTTCGTGAAAGACTCTGCTAGAAACGTCAGGCCACTAAAATTTTTTTTGCATTTTTATACCACAGGTTCGTTTGGTTGGTGCAGTTTGCAACAGCTAATTCTATTTTCTCATTTAAGTATATCTGCTTAACAATGTTTTACAATCGTGTTTTTTAGATAAGAACAAAATATTGATAAAGTTCCAAAGGTCAATCCTTCAGGTAAGATATGTGCAAGTTTTTTACCGTGAGAAGATAAGAAATGAATAAACAATAGAAACTAGATGAAACCAGTTTCTTTATTTACTGATATACCAGAAAACTTAGTAAACAAACAAGAGGTAACATGATGGACTTTGGCTGAAGTACCTTGTTTACGATCACATTGTGAAACTTTTGAACAAGCTTTTGGGTTCAACTTTTTGGTACTTATTGGTGCAAACAACTTCACTAGTATTTTGTGTATTTTTAATGCAATTTACTGTATTTTTGTACTGCTTTTTAAGTTTGTAATTTTATTGCCATGCCTGTAATTGGTGGTTTTTCCGCTGTTGGTATGATGGAGAAAAAAATATATAAATAATACATGTAACAAATACAATCTAATTTGAAATACAAGTAATTTGTAAAAAAAAAAAAAAAAAAAAAAAAAGGGGGGGGGGGGGTTAGTCCTCCCAACAATTAAATGATCCTATACGTAATACAGTCGACGTCCCCTATTGTTGTACAGACTGCATTGTGTTGCTGATACAATTTAAAGGGCCACTGCTTTAGTAATTATAGTCTGCTTATGGCTGTACATGGAAACATGAACTCCCACCCAGTTACTACACACGCGCGCGTTAACCGTCACATCACAAACAAAAGCTTCAAAGGGTGCCGTCATTATTTTTGCGCACGCGTGTGTAGTGACTTGGTGAGAGTTCAGAATTTAATGTCTGGCCACAGACTTGCTGTGATCACAACGACAGCGCCCCTTTAATTTAATAAGCATGAAACAAGGTACCTCAATAATTCTTCTCAAATAGTTATAGCATTTATTTTAAAAGCCCACACAGTCCTATCTTACTTATAATAATTTTAATAACATTTTAGGTAATGAGGTATTATACAATATAAAATAGAAATATATATGTTTCAAAAATCCTTCATCAAATGAATGTATTGCAAAGATTCAGCCTATTCAAAGAATGGCAAACCATTAGACTTCATGGATAAGTAAAATCATTTCAATCTTTAAATTAATGCTTTAAGAACCCAACCATTCTATACCCTGCACCACCACTGCCTTCCAAACCAGGGGGGGGGGGGGGGGGAGTGGTAAAAACTATAAATATAAAATGTTTACAATTAATTGCTTGAAAATCATATTTCAAATTATTTTGTGGTAAAAACTTACCAATATTAACCACAATATTTTAACCATACTTGATGTAACAAATACTGTTCAAATAAACAATCGTATTGTATTCATTTGATACGCATTGATCAAAAATAACTTCAAAAAGTAGTTAATGGCTGGTGGTTTATTTATATGACATGAGTGTAAAAACAAAACAAAATTCTGTGTGTAAATATTATAGTTGTAAATTTGAAACTTTCCATGGTTGGAGTATACTCGGGTAAGGTTTGCAGTAAACCATGTAGGCATTTCTTTTTGAGTAGTGTTGGTTCTCAAAAGAACCGGTTGTTGACAACTCAACAATTCACTCAGTATGCACTATGCTCTGTTTGTGTTCAGGAAAAGATTGTAGTTAAAGCCTTTCAACGTCGCACAGTTTTTCCCTGAGCACACGAATACGAGATCGAACTTCATCCCAATCGATGTAGCCTCCTTCTAGTAATCGACTACTTCCACTAACAACTTCAAAAGAGTTACGTCCATGCAACAGCCGTCTGTTGTTGAAGGTTATAACTTCACCTAAAGGAGACAAAGTTTGTTTTAATAATCTACTTCTGTTGCATGACTAACTGCAAGTCTGGATGAGTTGAATTTTGGAGTAAATGGAACAGAAAAGTAGCACAGTATGTCCTTAACAAGTTTTTAGAGGCGCTAAGGCCAAGAACAGAGTTCAATCACAAAGATCTAATCTTCCAGTTTGCCATGGAATTTTGCTAAACAGTATCAGGTTACCAGCCAAACAGTACTAGATACTGCGTGTTAATTTCAGCTGGTTCCCTGCTACTTTTGTATTGAAACAAAAAAATTTGAGCAAAAAGGCCCTTTACACATAAGAGACAGAAGTTATGTTTGTTCTTGATTTTTGAGTCAGGGTTCACTTTCGGTAAATGTCAAAGACAATACTCACTTGGTGAATCCCAACGTATGCATAAAATAACAAACCAGTGAAAACTTGGGCTCACTTGGTCATCAAAGTTGCAAGAAAATAATGAACGAAAAAACATACGTTTTCCATAGAATTGTGAGGTTTCAAATGCCTGAGAAAGGCCTTTATGCCGAAAGCTTTTCTCAGATTCAAATTGTTTGGGTGAAAATATCTTCTTTCTCTAAAACTACATTACTTCAAAGGTAGTCATTTCTCACAGTTACACTCATAATGTTTCGACACACCTATATTTTGACACCTCTATGGTCAGACAACATTAGTGTATTTTGCTAAAGCTAACCCTAACCCACACCTCTAACCAAACCTCTAACCCTTACCCTAGCGAATAAATCACAGGGTCTTTTCGGAACATACAGTTGTGGGAACACAGGGGTTTCAGAACACAGAGCAGTCAACATTTCTCACAATGTTTTATTCTATCAACAGCTCTTCAGTGCTCCTTACCATGAAGTAAGTTTTTATGGTCATTGACTTAAAGGCACTGAACACTTTTGGTAATTACTCAAAATATATATTAGCATAAAAACTTACTTGGTAACCAGCAAAGGAGAGCTGTTGATAGTATAAAACATTGTGAGAAACGACTCCCTCTGAAGTAACGTAGTTTTTGAGAAAGAGGTAACTTCTCACTAAAATAATAAAAGACTTCATGCATGAAGCTTTTTATTAGCATCTGGAAAGCACACAAAATTGTGCAACAAGGGTGTTTTTTCTTTCTTTATTTTATTGCAACTTCGATGACCGATTCAGCCCAAATTTTCACAGGTTTGTTATTTTATGCATATGTTGGGATACACCGAGTGACAATACTGGTCTTTGATAATTACCAAACATGTTCAGTGCCTTTTTAAAGAGTAAATACCAAAAGTACATCATGCCTTTAAAGCACATAGGGTGTGTCACATTATTGTCAAAGACCAGTATCCACACTTGATGTAACCCAACATAAACAAACCTGTGAAAGTCTAAGTACAATCGGTCATTGGAGTCACAAGAAAAAAGTGGGGAAAAAACCTTAAACTTTAAAGTTTTCTCTGTTTTCAAACTAATTGTTTTCAAACTAATTGTTTCGCTCATTTCTCAAAAACTGTTGCATTTCAAGCATAAATATTTCAAAGGAAAGTTTTCCACCATGACCATCTTTGTACCATGTGCAAAAACTGTAAACATTTATACTTTCACTATTAGCAATGTTATAAACACACTTTAAATCAGCAGAAGTTTTGATTGATTGAGTACCTTACACAGACACTTACCTTCAGAGAGACGATGATGGACTACATTTTCAGGGAGATAAATGATGCGGTTGAACTCTTTGATGGCTCGGTACATTTCAGTCACCTTCTCTACCGGCATCAACATGTACGAAGCACGGATAGGGTCATTGTAGCGCATGCATAGTTCACCACGAAGATCAAAACTAGCAAAACAGTAGATCATATTTTTCCTGAATCCTCTTATGGGTAATTTTTTTTGGATTTGGGGTTGAACAAAGAACAAATTTCTAGAGCGGGATTTGAACCAACAACCTCCGGAAACGTGCCAGCGCTCTACCAACTAAGCCATCTAGCCCTATGATGGCGGTCTCCCTATTTTGGCAATATCTTTGTTTGGGATGCCACTCATCAGAAGCCATACAACAGTTACCTGCCATGTAGCCAGGGATCACGCCCCAAGTTTACAATACAACCTGGGAAGCGGCAGCCAGGGGATCACCTTAAGGGGATGCGACTTTTTATATCAGATATCAAGTAATAAACCACAAGGGAAACTGACTGGGTAAATTTGTTAATAATTTGGGTTGAACAAAGAAAACATTTCTAGAGCGGGATTTGAACCAACAACCTCCGGATACGTGCCAGCGCTCTACCAACTGAGTTATCTAGCGGCTAGCCCTATGATGGGGGTCTCCCTATTTTGGCAATATCTTTGTTTGGGGGGTTTGGGGTGCTACTCAGACTCAAAAGTCATTCAACTGTTTAGCTGCCATGTAGCCAGGGAGCTAGTTTCCTATGAAAGGGGTTTCTATCGGTAGCAGCATTTTGTGATTGCCAGGGACTGTTAGCAGCTTAAACAAGACTGTGTCAAGATTGTACGCTTATGCGAATGACGTCGCGACCGAGCGATTAAGAGCACCAGACTCAAGCTCCACTGTGGTGTTTCTGATCAGCAGAGTGTGAGTTTGAGTCCCGGTTGTGACACTTGTGTCCTTGAGCAAGATGCTTTACCATAATTGATTTGTCCTTTAGAAGGGACATTAAGCCGTAGGTCCCGTGTACTAGGATTGGTAGTGCACATAAAAGAACCAAGAACACTTATCGTGGAAGAGTAGGTGTTAGCCCCGGTGTTTCTGGTCCACATAGCAAGCACCCTTGTTACAGATTTAAAATCACTTATGAGGCATCCTTGGTTTCATTACCAGAAATATATAATAATATAATAACAATAAGACAAAACTTACTCAATGATTGGACGAGCAAGCTTCATATGAAATGGGTATTTATCGGTGGCAGCATTTTTGTAATCGACAGGGACTGTACTTAGCATCTTGTAGAGATCGGGGTGCTCCTCTTTAAGCTGCCTCACAATCTTCCAGCCATCAACAAATTGATTCTCACCTCCTTTGCCCTTAGCTTGTTCAATACAGTGAAGAAGTTGGACCTACATACAAAAAAGGAGATTTCACAGTTGTTATTACATGTATTATTATATATTTCTTTGGTGTGTCGTTGCCGAGCGGTTTAGTGCATTGGACTCAAGTTCTGGTGGCTGAGTCATCAGGGTGTGGGTTCAAATCCCGGTCATGACACTTGTGTCCTTGAGCAAGACTCTTAACTATAATTGCTTCTCTTCACCCAGGGGTAAAATGGGTACCTGTGAGGGCAGAGATGATTCTTGTGAATGATTTAGCTTAGTGCGCTTTGGCAGCACAGGCTGTATACTCCCCAGGGAGCTGAGATGGTTTCAGGAATGAAATAAATGGCCCAGTGACCAGGGGTAATAATGTGTGAAGCGCAATGATCATTCTTTGGAATTGAGCTATATAAGAGCATATATTATTATTATTATTATTATTAAATGAAATCAAGGATGCCTCATTAAGTGAACTTTATCGCTGTAGCTCACAAGCCTGAGGAAACCTGTAACAAGGGTGTTTGCTATGTGAACCAGAAACACCGGAGTTAACCCCTACTCTTCCATGATAAGTGTACTACCGCTCCTAGTACACAGGACCTACGGCTTAATGTCCTATCCAAAGGACAAATTAATTGTGGTAAAGAATCTTGCTCAAGGACACAAGTGCCACGACCGGGAATCGAACCCACACTCTGCTGATGGGTGGGGGGGGGGGGGGGGGGCAACCCCAGTGAATATTTATGAGCACTTAAACACTTGGATCGCTTTACCCCTGATCTGGCCCAGCAATTGGGCATACCCAGGGGAAAAGCCACCCCTGCTCTGGAGTAGGGGTAAGCAGTAAAACCTTGGGGTATTCTTGAAACGTGCAACAGGAACCCTTAGGGTAGAGACCTAGGCGGTGATAGTGTGAAAGTGTGCGGAGGTAAAAACAAACCCGATGGGGTAAAACAAACTTCAGAGGCCTACTCGAGCGCATTGGGGTCAAACATGGGTCGACCCAGGGAAGCTAATTGAACGCACCCATTAAAAAAACTGGCTGGTCTACTTACATCCGGAGGGTGCTCATAGTAAGGCAAGTCTGAATGAAGAACCAAGAACTTTGACGTGTATCCGAGACTACTGACATTGGATGGCCTGCTCTCTACCTGAAATTCTTCTCTGAAACCAAGAAATAATAAGAAGAATATTGTTATGATACGATGATGTGATCTTCTTCTTTGGTATTATGAGGGGCTGAGCTTTTCTTTGGAACCCTTTTGTAGTGAATTTGATGGAAGACTTAACTCATGTATCCAGGGTTTGCTCTCAACATTTTCAGTGACTAGCCAGCAGGACCTTAGCTTGTAAATTTACTGGTCCGTCAGGTTTGTCAGTAGTCCATTCATTCATTCATTCATTCATTCATTTCTTTTATTTGTCTCAAATCGTGGCCCGGAGGCCAAATTCCAAAAGACAATAACATTAAAACAATAATATAATAGTAAAAATAGAAATAGTAGTAGAAAAAAAAAAAAAATAGTAAAAATAGCAAAATGCTAGGCAAGAAAAACATACAAATTATCGTAAACTAAAAACACAAAACCAGGGAGACAAAACAATACGCTAAGAAAAATCACGCAGGGCCAGCATTTAAAATGTTAATGAAGTAAGGGATGGGACTTTGTTGGAAGCGCTTGGTTCTAATAGGGAATTGAGTTATGTGGTTACTGTTCCTTAGGTTCCTACCATGACTTGCTAGCCTCGTAGGGGGGAGCAAGTGAGAGGTTCTTGAATTAGCACCAAGTGTTTTAGCAAATTTTAAGCAATGTGCGACCCTTCTACTATCTAGTGCATCCAAGTTACATAGATTGAGCACATCCAAGTATGAATTAGGGGTGTGTTTCAACACTAAACTAGCCAGCTGGGCCACTTACCGAGAATTTTCACTGGTCCTCAGGTGTTCGAACTGGCATTTGGCCAGCGGACCACTGTTAAATGAGAACGCTGACCACTTGTAGAGAATTTTCACTGGTCCTCTGGTGTTTGAACTGGCGATTTGGCCAGCGGACCACTGTTACATGAGAACGCTGTCCACTTTTAGAGAATTTTCACTGGTCCTCTGGTGTTTGAACTGGCGATTTGGCCAGCGGACCACTTGCAGAGAATTTTCTCTGGTCCTCAGGTGTTTGTTAAAACAAACTATATATGGGAAGATCCTTTTATTGTCAACTCAAAATTCCACTTTGGTTTGTGTGTGACAGAAGCTTGTATAAAATCTAAATGAGGTCTGATTGTGTGGACATTACCAGGGTAAAGTAAAACTAGTGGTGGTACAGTTTGATTAGCATAAAATGTTGAATGAATCAAATTATATAGCAAAAGGTTTACCCATAAATTGTTCGTCTGAAGAAAGCTACCCTGTCAGCTAATATGCGGCACACACCCTTCTCAGTTGGAGCACCTTTCACCAAGGCAAGCCCAGTTGTTTGGATCGTACGCAGCCACCCATAAAACTCTTCATCTGTTGTCAAAATGGCGCTGTAGTCAAACACCTTTATATTTCCATTCATCTCAGCTCCCCATACGTTAAACTCAGGGGAGCTAACCGGATCGACTTCAGACTCTGAGAACCGCTGAGCATCCAGCCAATCAGTTTGGAAGGTGCTGCGATGTTGATCGGGCCAAACCACCTCCAAACTCTTTCCATCCTTGGCGACTGACTCTGATGCAGGCATGATGTCTGGATCAAGATTAACAATCAAGGTTTCACGTTGAAGACATGACGTGTTGTAACATGTGGCACATCGGCAGTTGTCCTTCAGCCAAACATACGGATACTTCCTCTTGTCCCCACTTGACATTGTCACCTCGTACCATTTTTTTTCATCAACTCGACTGACTTGAAGAAGATGATTGTTACTGGCCATGGTGTCTACAGAGTTTGGAAAACACTAAAAAAGAAAGAACAGGAATCTTGAATAAAATTACTCATTGGTTTAAATCTGAAAGTTCATGGTAAATAATGTTTTTAAAAGTAACATTCATGTACAAGAGAGAAAACTTTACATCTAAAACACTTTATTAACAGCGGTGAGAGTCAACAGTCTCAAAAAGGTCTGAAACCAAGGTCTGAAATCAAGATCTTATGAGGTTGAATTGATAGCATTTCCAACTTTTGATAACCCCTGAGGTCGATTTCACCAAACTCTTCCTAACTTAGGACTAGTCCTAGGCAATGCTAAGAGATAGGACTAGTCCTAGTAACTTAAGACTAGTCCTATCTCTTAGCATTGCCTAGGACTAGTCCTAAGTTAGGAAGAGTTTGGTGAAATCGACCCCAGGAGTTATGAGGTCCCTAAAGAGCCTGTATCGCCATAATCAAAGCAGGCAATTACTGTACTTAAAATCTAGTGTGTGCTTGTTTGTGTGTTTGTTTGTTGGGTTTTTTGTTTGTTTGTTTGTTTGTTTGTTTAGATAATCTTCATATAATTTGGTTTTTGCCATTACACCGATGTGTGTTAAGCCCTGTATACTCAGTTACTTTCCCCGAGTTCTGTGAAAAAAATCAACAGGCAAATCACTAGGGTGGGATTCGAACCCACCAACTTGGAACCCACGCGACCTTTGCATTGCTAGAGCAGATGTACCACTAGACCACCAAGCTAGCCTGATGGCTAGAGGCAGCTCAAATCATTATCCCCGATGCAAAATTAATATCTATTAGACTGGGATTCAGTAACTAGACACCAATACTTATATTGTAGTCATTGTGAAATCAGCGATTAAAAGCTAGGCTGGATTTGAACCCACAAACTTGTGATTGCAAGTCCTGCAGTCTAACCACTGCGTATTAAAAACACACAACAACAAACAGCAACAATTTATTTAGATTATATAGAGGTCCTTATTTGGACTACATCATGTCAAAACTCACTATAAAATTACTCTACCCAAATGCTTTTTAAGTTACTAACTAGTTTTGTTTTGTTTTGTTTTAACTACTAACTACGTTATGTCCCAAACCAAACCATTTATATTAAAAAATTTAAAAAAAGTATAGTACTGGATTACACAAAAAAGTCAAAGACTTATTTCCACTGCATGATTGTGGTCCTTTGGCCTATGGGCCGAGCGAAAACAAAATGGGGCACAGCCATAAAAAAAATCAAGGACGAATTAGTGTAGCAAAATTATATTATTCAGGAAATTCAGGGCTAAACTTAACAATTGAATATTGAGAAACAATTAAAAACTATCAGCCAATTTAAACATAAATATAGAAAAAACCTACACTGGTCAAACCGAAAGTGGTACTGCTGATTTGTGCTGATTCATCAAAGAATAATGGAGAAAGAGTTCGCCTTCCTATTCAAATTGGCCACTGACCACCACCAAGGTACAACAACACAACCAAATATTATTAGGACGTCTACTGCATGCTACTCCTGAGTCCCTAAATGTCCTATTGAATAGTGCACGTGCCTGGGATTCGATGGCAATGCATCAGTTGCGTAACATCCTAACACACAAGGTACACTTACACAAGGTACACTTGAGCTATGCTAATGTAATACAGGGGATGGGATCGGACGGATTGGGTTCAAGGTTCAAGGTTAAAGGTCATTATAGTACACTTCGCACGGCCGCGCGCGCGCCATACACACACATGTAAGTACACAGTACACAAGCAAAAACCATGGCGGTAAAACCCACTGGGCCCCCCTAACTACACAATCGACCCAATGATTAAATATACAAAACAACATATGAAATGGGTGACCTCAGACGCAGGCGGGGAGGGGCTGGCTGCAGATTGAGTGCAGTTTACTCCATGAGAGTCAGATACAATGGCTTTGAACTAAAATGATACCGACGATGGACTTTATAAAAATAGTCAAAGTCATGCATACTTAAACATTGCACTTACACCGTACAGAGCTCTGCTACTGCGCTCCACAAATCGCAACATGGCCCTCTCTGCTGTTCACTCTACGGCAGTAAACGCCAGTAAGGCCATAAGGGTGTACTGTGCCTCAAATTTGGCGAGAACGGGAACTGTTCCTGCTGCAAGTTTGTCTGGCAAAGTTGTCGGTAGAGTCAAGTGGATCAACCAAGGGAAAACATTGTCAAGTCTTTCGCGAGGCTTTCCACCACGGGTAGATCGCTTGTGTTTTACTAGGGCTGCTGGATATTCAACCCAATCTATCGAACAGAATAAAGCACCTCCTAAATTCGACAATGTGACGAGGGACGATTCTGCCCGATGGTACTGGTTGAAAGTAGACAGTGGGTACGAGGGTAGGTATCCTTACGTCTGGTTGAGAGATAACTGCCGATGCTCGCAATGTTATCACCCATCGTCTTGGCAAAGGTCTTCAGAAGTGGCTGATTTGGATCCAGACGTGATCCCATCCAGCGAGGAGCTAATCGACGATGGCAGAGTGTTGAGAATCATCTGGCCCGACGAGCACCGCAGTGACTTCAGCGCCGAGTGGCTGAATCGCCAGCGGTTCTCGGAGTCCAAGAAAGACGTGGTAGGTGGCCCTGAGATGCAGACATGGGATGGAAAGTTGAATGGAAACATTCCTACTTTTAAGTACACGAAACTGTTGGACGAAGACGAGGAGTTGTACAACTGGCTCAATGTCCTGAACACCAAGGGTCTGGCGGTTGTCAGTGGCGCGCCAACAGAGACAGGTGTAGTCCGGAGCTTGGCTGAGAGAGTTGCATTTACAAAGACAACAATTTACGGGTAAGAATTTGTGGCTGTAAATCGTGCCTTTTTGCATCCAGGCATTGTTTAAATTACTGTGAGCGCATCACTAGTATTGTAAATAGTATTAACCTTGATTGTTTTTCAGTATTGTTTTGTTTATAATTAGTCCAAATATACATTGCCAATGCTGTCATTAAAAAAAAAAAATAATATATTTCCTTTACCTTGCTCACTTAGGGATACAGTTAAACACAGAAACTATGCGAAGTATGTTATAAAAGTGTTGAAAATTGCGACAGCACAACAAAGTGAAAACAATTTGTGATTTGTTTTTGTGCAACGCAAATATTTAGTGACATAAAGTGCTAAACTTTGTGCAATTCAGATACTTTTGTGTCAATGGTTGCTATAAAACTATTTGCTGATTGACTTGCCTAGGTGTTTCGCTGTAAAGCTGTAGTGAGCAATTTGTACAATTTGTTTGTTTGTTTTCCTTTTGTTTATTTATTTATTTGTTTTTGCTAGCACATCTACGTTGTTGTTGTTTTGATTTTCAGCGAGACCTTTCAAGTGTTTAGTAAGCATGATGCAAGTAACCTCGCCTACACACCCAAGTCACTGTGTCTTCACATTGACCTACCTTACTACAAATACACACCCGGCGTAAGTAATTTAAAACTAATAAGTGCTGCTAGATATCGTTGATGTTTAAAGTTACTATTTCGCGCTACATAAACAAAAGGACACAAATGAGACAATTAAGTATGATCACAAAATTGTTGTTTTCATAGCTTAATTGACTAAAATTATGTTATCTGAAAGTTTACCATGAAAATATGGATCCTAAACACATTTATTTTTATTTTTTTTTATTACCCAAAATCGATACCTTCCACATTGAACCTTCCACCTTCAACATTAATGCATTGCGCGACATCTGACTCATTTTCACAGAGCGGGTCATCAGTATTCAAAAATAGATTTCCAATTATTATGATGTTTATGGGTTTTGAGGCATTGCATGCATTCTAAAAACTCGGGGTCAGAATTGACCCAGATTGTGAGTACGAGGTGGCCTGACCCATTACCAGGGATGGCTGACCTCAAACTGTTTGTCCCCCTCTTGCCACCCCTCCCCACCCCACCCCACCCAAATGATTGTACGCCACTGCATTGAGGGTGTCATTGCCAAGCGGTTTATTAGAGCATTGAATTCAAGTTCTGGTGCTTAAGTCATCGGAGTGTGGGTTCGAGTCCCAGTCATGCTACTCTTTACCCAGGGGTATAAATGGGTACCTGTTAGGATAGAGGTTGATATTGTGTATGAAAAAGCTTCGGAGCGCCTCGGGCTGTATACTCCCCAGGGAGCTGAGAAAGATTAAAGGAATGTTATTGGCAACATAACATTGACCAGAGCACTAATGTTAAGTGCGTTGATACGTTATTGTAAAAATTAATGCGCTATTTAAGAACTAGTTGCCATGAGCAGGTTGTGTGGATGTGCACTGTTTTGGTTGCTGCTGCTGTTGTAGTTCTTGTTGGGTTTTGGTGGGTTTTGGGGGTTTTTTATTGGGGGGGGGGGGCTTGGGGGTTATTTATTTATCTTTACCATTACGCTGTCAAGACTGTTTTCAAATTATTTTGTGGAAGGGGGGGGATAAATAAACTTATTGTTTTTGTTAGTCGAATACAACATGCGGCCATTCCACACGTTGTCAAGTCGGAGAGCTTTTGTGACATCACACACACACACAAAAACGGTAGCTCTAAAGTTAGCCCTTTAATTACAAAAACAATAGTTAACTTTACATGTCTCACCTAACCAAAACTAGTCACAAGAGGGCGGTATGACAAATGACAATAGACCATTATTGGCTCACTCTCTATAGACCATATTACCTTTGTTTACAGAAATAGTGACCTTGTACATTCTAATGCATTTCCTGACAGGCAAGATACTACACTGGTCACATGGGAAAATTTACATTTTGTGTCATAATTTCACATAAATTCAATGGTCACAAAAGCAACAGCTGTACAGCTTATAAATGAGATGTCCCCCCTTTCTTTTTATCAAAAGTTGTGAAAAATCAGACAGTGCAATCTCCATAAACAAAGGATTTATTGTATTATTCCATTGAGCTGCGTACAAACTGTGCCTGCAGGAAGTCCAGGCTCTGTGGCTCTTTTGTAAATATGTGATGTCACAGGTCACATGGTCTAGATACCAACCAATTCTTTGTTTTGGTTGATAACAGATTCAGATGCTTCACTGTATTGAGCAGGCAGACTGCAATGGTGGAGAGAACCAGTTTGTGGATGGTCTGAATGTATCACTTCAGGTCAAAAAGGAATTCCCAGATGCTTACAAATTCCTGAGAACGCACGAGATCGATTTCAGAGATGCTGGTGTGGACTACCGAACGTACCACATGAAGTACCGGCGACCCCTTATTGAGTTAGTATCTATTTATTATAGGCATTATTTGTATTCTTAAGCGCCGGAGTAACCCCGGCAGGCCCCAATTTTTGCTTAAGCAGAGAATATATTGCTTAACCATTTTCTGCTTATCATAAATGAGCAGGATACCAGTCACAAATTGTGACTGGTAGTTTGTGACATGGTAGTTTGGCTGGTAACCTTATTCTGGTAAGCATAATTTTGTTGTGCTTAAAGCTACTTTTTGTGCTTAAACAGCTCTATGAAATTGGGCCCTGGAATGGGAGACTTTTGAACCCTAGGTGGCAGCAGACTCACCAGGTAAATCCATAGTTCTCGGGAATGTGCGCATCTCAGCAGAAATTTACCTTGTAAGTCGATCTGCTGCCCCCTAGCATTCAAAAGTCTCCTATTAATGCAGGAAGGGTTCCACTAGTTACTGGCTCCAATTAGTAGGCCAAACAGGTCGTTTGGTGGGAGGGGGGAATGTTGGAAACCACAGAACCTAGCACAGGCTGTCGGCCAGACATCAGTAAGCCTGCTACAAAGAATTGATGCATTATACCAGAGGGATAGATTGATCTGGGTAGGTCTGTCTGTACAATTTTGTGCACCAAGTTAATGAGTTATTATCCCCTCAAACAAAAATGACACAGCTGTGGGACCTGATTCCCTCTTAGACAATGAAATGGTCCAATCTAGGATATCAATGACTTTAAACTCCCCAGAGCATTTTTATTTAAGAGAAAACAGTGAAATAAAAAACATGTGCCATGACTCAGTGTTACCAGCCCGATCACTTTAGGTTGTTGGACGATACTAAGTTTTTGTATGAATTGATGCAGGCATGACAAGTACGGTGATTTCCAGTGTGTAAACTACAACGACCATGTGAGGGCGCCCTATATGACTCTTCCCGTGGAGAAGGTAACTGAGATGTACAAAGCCATCAAGATTTTCAATCAAGTAATGTATCGCCCAGGAAACTTTGTCCAGCATCGGCTCGCTGCAGGTGCGTATATCAAAAAATAACAAGGGGTTGATACAAATTACATTACCATCGGAACCCTAACAGGTTTCCAGTTTATACACCTGGATGATGAGAAGCATTTATGGTTTAGTTTCCCTGAAAACTGGAAATCATTATGGAAAAGCTCTATTAAAGAATTTCCGAGTTTGGCCACAAAAAACTCAGAAAGTATACATCCTTTTCATGTGTTTACAATGAATTACTTCGGTCATTTAACTTTACCGAATGAGCAGTTAAAACGCCTGGGCCAGTCAGCAACCCTACTGGTTTGTGCATGATCCAATTAAGTCCACCGTTTTGAAAAATAATTACATGGAGATAACAGGTGTGAGCTGCCAGAGAAAAAGGATGTTTAATTTTAGCCTGTAATTTTTCTGTAATGATCTCGACCAGTGGTGTTAGCAGCATTCAATGATTAACATAATTATAAATAAAATAAGTGAATGGTGATTGCTTTCCACTTTTTTTTCTAGGTGAAATAGCAACTTTCAACAACGGTCGAGTTCTTCATGGCCGCAGTGCCTTCACCATCACGAAAGCAGGCAACCGACATCTTGAAGGTGCATACTTCGACTGGGACGAAGCTCATTCACGTATGCGCATCATTAAAGAGAAATTATTCGGTGAAGAGCGTCTTTAGTTTGATGAATCCTTGTATAGTCTGAAATTTAGTAAGTTTTAATTAGTCTTCCGTGAAATATGCTAATTAATTCACGCATGCGTACCTGACATACTTCTGTTACCAAACACCATAGAGTTGTACTAGGCAGACGTACACACGTGTATGCGTCACACACCACCATCAAACAAAAATGACACAGCTGTGAGTGCCACGTGCGATGTTCATTGCATGTTTCATTGGACACTGCACCTTTGTTCAACCCCACTGGTCTCACCCATAGGATGGGCGGATGAACTTGTACAAATTCTTGTTTAGGATGTAGTGATGCATGATGGGAACTATTGTACTGCAGTCAGCGTCTGAAACCAAGACACTACAGAGTTGTTCCGAACATTTGAAACAGGCGATCTTTCGACGTCCAGTGCATTCAGTCACTCCTAACTGTCTCAGGCGTCAAACTTTTCATGTACTTAATTTGACAATTTTGTTTGGCGCAACTCTAGAGTGCCCGTCTATAAAACCACATGTTATTTTATCTTTTTAGTCAAATATGTTCAATATTTTGTATAGTCTATCCTCAAATCAACCCAGAAAACATGACAAATCACCTATTGGAGAATAGAGAATCATATGTTAAAAACTTGACAGTTGCTTGCCCTACTGTAGCTCACAAAATCACTATCCAGCTATAAGAATTATATTGTGTATAGCCTGAACTATATATCAACGGGGCAAAAATGAAATGTTCACTTATCTAAGAAACCTAATTCTGCCTGTTAAGTGTTTGAATACTTCACCCCAGTGCCCATCCCCTTTTACAAATCCCTTTGGCCGATCGTTCTGTAGATAATGATAATAAATAATGACAATGATTGACATCTAAAGGCCCTCAGAAGAGGAAATAAAAATAAGATGTTTCATTGTTTGTGACTAGTTCCAACTGCGTGTTTTTCTTTTGACAGTCTGCACTAGACACCCTACAGATGAGTTGTGTATTATTTATCAGCCCCCATTTTAAAACCCGGATGTCCTCGAAGGACAAGTACCATTTACTGTGCGCCAAGTGGCGTAACAAGGAGGGAGGAAGGCACGCCCTCCTCTTATATGAAATCTTGACTTTTGGAATTGAACATTTCAATATAAAATGAGTTAATGCGCTTTAACATGTAACTTCGATGTTTTTAAAACTATTTTTACATATAGACTACATATAAAACTATTTTTACATATAGGCACCCCGCAGGCAATGTATTTAGTTTTACACTCGTACGATAGTTTCTTATAATACAAATTGTAAACTTCATACAAAAAATGCGCTGAAAAGGGACTTATTTAGATAAAAGGCAAACGGAAATTGTTGGCCTAAAGTGCCCCCTAGCAAAAATTATGCATCCCCTTCTGCCCCCAAAAACGTTACCCTAATTACGGCTCTACTAGTCTTAAAACCCTGCAACGAGTGATCGTGGTCAAACATGTTCTGCGCAAATCAAGAAAAACATAACCGCAGTCACGTGGTAAATACTAGCTGTTATGGACGGGTTGGCCATCCTAGCCATCCCGCCCAAGGGATCGCAACTCAACAATGAAACACAATTTGAACGTTTTCTTCTTGAAACATATACACACCACAGGGTGTTTTATTTGAACACAACTCAAATGAGAAACTAGAAAATACACTTAATGAAATAATAAACGAATAATGCACCGTCGACTCGGTGGCGCACCTGAAGGAGACAGACTACGAGTCGACGTTGAATGTGCCTTATAATAATACAAAGTTATTACATAACATCCACCATGGAGGTATTTTAACTCCTTCAACAGTCAGGTGCACATAATCACCATGACCAGTAAGCGTGAAACTAAACATAACTGTGGGCTGGGGTAAACGTCATCACATACGCCCCTTGTTTTTAAAATTGGCCCCTGACAATTCATACTATTTTAAACACTATAATCTACAGTTTATTTTACAAACACATTCTGTTCATTAAATTATTGTTCACTTCAGTACAGTACAGTCAATAACTTTAATCAACAATAATTCGCAATATCATTAGATGGTATTTGGATTTAAAATGATGACGATAAATGTTGATCAGTCAAATATCGACAAGGTCTTAAAGCAAATGAATTGGAATTTTATAACGCTAAATAGTTGCGACGAGTTGACCGACATCAAGTGAATTTCATCAGTGTCGAGTTGACTCAGCGGCTGTTCCAAAAGATCTTCGTAGCTACTTCGTTGGCGGGGCCGATTGTCGTCTCCTCTGATGACCAAGGGTAATCCGGATTACCTAAACAAACTACACATTATATATATTACTACAAGATATTGTTATTAATCAATTTTAGTACTTTCTTAACATAGTTCTGAGGACCACTCAGAATGTATGAAGCTATCATATACCATAAAGATATTTACACGTTTGCCAACAAAACTACAATTTCAATAACTAAGATATATGCCATGCAATAGCCTATTATTAATTTGGTTTGCCAGTGATACGGACAGGATTTCGCGGAAGATAGTTTCTAAGGGTTTCGTTGAGATTTTCAACAGGTTCCCATGAATTTTTGCAGTTGGGGAAATCTTTCCACTTTATCAAAAAGTGTAGTTTGCCATTGATAAACTTGCCACGTAGAACTTTTTCTACGTGAAACTCTTTACCGGCAGGTTGTCCAATGTCCGGTAAACCAGGTATATTTAACCTAGTTTGCTGGGGTTGTTGTATAGCTAACAAAGGCTGAAAGGAACCTTCTGGGCAATCACTGTCTTCAATGAAATCAAGTGGATCCCTCTGAACAAAATCTCTTGGCATCACGTGATTAGGTGGTCTGGCAAAACGGTTATATGCAAATTTCATTCGATTTACATGAATAGGCACACGAAGTAATTTGTTATTTTCCAGATTTCGGACTCTGAAATTAACAAGACCGGTTTGTTGCACAAGCAAATATGGACCACACCAGAATTTCTGGAGTTTTTTAGACAGTCCTTTTTGGGTTGCTGGGATATAAATATAAACCACATCTCCAACTTGATAGGGTACTTCTTGAGTACGACTGTCGTAACGTTCCTTCATTGAAGCTTGGTTAGATTCAAGGTGTTTCTTTGATATTTCTCTGGCAACTTCAAGTTGATCAATTAAGTCATGAATATAATCTCTTACATTTCGGTCTGAATATTCAGGTTTTTCATGAAGAGACACATCAATAGGCAGTACTGCCTCTCTACCATACAACATAAAGAACGGGCTAAATCCAATTGAATTGTCTGCAGATGTACTGCGATACGCAAACTGAATGGCAGGAATATAGTTATCCCAGTTGGTATGAAACTTGTTTACATAATGAGATACTGTAGTTAAAATCACAGAATTGAATCTTTCTTGTACAGCATTACATTGCGGATGGTACGGACTAGTGTTTACTTTATCAGTACGCATGATTTTGCACACTTCTTGAACTAATTTACTTAAAAAGTTCGTTCCTCGGTCACTTAGGAGTACACGAGGGCATCCATGATTACAAATAATTTCTTTGAAAAATACAGTTGCTACAGTGGCAGAGTCCGTTTTAGCAATAGGCACAAGGATAGGCCATCTAGTACAATGATCCATGAAACATAATACATATCTATTTCCTGATTCAGCGACTGGGAGGGGGCCTAGAATATCTACGCTAACCCTTTGAAATGGTCCAGGAACTTTCATGGTAAGCAGTGGGGCTACAACTTTGTGCTTTGGTGTTTTAACACGGTGACAAGAATCACAAGATCTGATCCAATTATCAATATCACGATGCATGAACTTCCAAAAATATCGTTGCCGAATTTTACTGTATGTTCTATGGAACCCAAAGTGAGCTGACAGAACTAGATCGTGACAATGATGAAGAACAGTATCTATGTACGGACTTGGGATGTACAATTGAACAATATTACGTTCTGGTATCCTTCTGTTTCGTGGCGTGTGCCAGACATGATACAAAATACCATTACGTACAAAATACTGATTTACTTCAAGTAATAACCTACGGGCTAATTTGTTATCCTCTGGTAGGACATCCGATTCTAGATAATCAATGATCGATTTCGAAAATGAGTCATTTTGTTGACCCTTTTTGATTTAATCTAGGTCAATGTTCTCATGAACATCGGGTAAGTGATCTTTGAAATTCACCATGTTTTGATTATGCAAACGTTTACCACGTTGGTATCTGAGATTTCGCACTTCGTCTACTTTAGACAAGTTTTCTTCATGATCGGAATTAACTAAACCAGTTAAAACTGCCTCAGCGTCTAATTGACTCAATTGTGCGGTCTCAATATGTGAACTTTCTACTGGTGGGTGTGGAACACATGTAGGTTGGTAATTGTCTATACAGATTCTACTCAGAGTATCTACATTAGCAAGTTTCTTGCCTGGTCGGTGTTCAATATCATAACTGTACGATTGCAAATACAAGGACCAACGAGCTAATCTGCCAGATGAACGTTTTTGGTTAAACAACCATTTGAGAGCTTGATGATCAGTTACAATTTTGAATTTTGGGCTATGTTCCAAGTATTAAGTGGAAAACTTTTTCACTCCAACAACGGCAAGTGCCTCTAATTCCGTCACAGTATAATTGCGTTCCGCTGGCTTAAGTGCTCTACTGGCATATGCAATAGCTCTTTCGTTACCGTCCTGTATTTGGGATAATATAAATCCTAATCCTTGAAATGACGCATCAGTTTGCAAAACAAATTGTGAGTGTTCATCAAACCTTGGATGGGACAATACAGGTGGCTCTAAATGTTTCAGTTGCTCAAAGGCTTCTGAACATTCTTTTGTCCATTGGAACGGAATGTCTTTACGAGTCAGTGCAGTATTTGCATGTGATAGAATACACTATCTTGGGCACATAATTAGTGAAGACGGTGTTGCAACTGACCCAGAAAAGCTCAAAGTTGTACAAGAATACCCATCACCAAAGAATGTCAAAGATGTGCGTGCATTTCTAGGTTTTGTTGGTTATTACAGGCGTTACAAATGTAACGCCTGTAATAACCAACAAAACCTAGAAATGGTTTTGTTGGTTATTACAGGCGTTACAAATGTAACGCCTGTAATAACCAACAAAACCTAGAAATGCACGCACATCTTTGACATTCTTTGGTGATGGGTATTCTTGTACAACTTTGAGCTTTTCTGGGTCAGTTGCAACACCGTCTTCACTAATTATGTGCCCAAGATAGTGTATTCTATCACATGCAAATGAAAATTTCTTTGGCTTGAGTTTAAGATTAGCATCTCTGAATTTCTGAAATACTTGACACAATTAATGATCGAGATGGTCTTTGAAAGTGTCACTATAAATGATAATGTCATCCAAGTATACTAAACAAAACTTCCAATGCAATCCTCTTAACACTTCATGCATTGTTCTTTGGAATGTACTGGGTGCATTGTGTAGTCCAAAAGGTAACACATTGAATTCATACAATCCGTCTTGAGTAATGAATGCCGTTTTCTTTTTAGAATCTTTATCTAGACCTATTTGCCAATATCCTGACGCCATATCTAGAGTTGAGAAGTATGCTGGTTTAGTCATACCAAGATTGTTAAAAGTATCGGAAATACTGGGCAGTGGAAAATTGTCTCTGACCGTGATCTGGTTCAATCTCCTAAAGTCAATACAAAATCTGTATTCGCCAGTTTTCTTTTTAACCATAACAACTGGACTAGAAAATGGTGAAGTTGACTCGGAAATAATATCATCATTTAACATTTTGTTAACATGTTCTCTTATTGTCTGCTGTAACCTAGGTGAATGCCTGTATGGACGGGATCTAACTGGAGGGTTTTACTAGTATCGATTCTATGTTCAACCTTATCGTAAAATCCACGTGGGCTTTTTGCAGTTTCAAACACATCAGCATATCTATTGATTAGAGCTTTAAGCTGTTGTTGAGTAGGGTTTATAGAAGAGGATGAAATGTTAATTTTATCAAGAACCTCTTGACCACTAGATGAACATTGTAGGTTCGTAACCTCATGACTAATGTTGGTGTTAACTTCGATCTTGTCAAAATTAGTAAATTCAGAAATGTTTTCTTCCACAATATTGAACGTACCAATCTTAGTACGGGGAAAATTTTTAACTGGAACCTCGGATGGATTCATTACCATAACTGTTACTTTCGTCCCAAAGTCTGTCATGCGGGAGCTAGAAATAGTGTTAGCAACTACTAGACCAATGTTCTGGATATTACGTCCACCATGACAATGTCCTATTACACCCGAGGGAAGGTAATTTTTGATTCTGACCTCACAGACAGATTGTGAACGTGGGGGTACAGTAATTTTAGTACAGGTACGCAACTGATTTTTTCTATGAATGCGAAGTTTAGATTTCCCAAAATCAATTGACACTTTTTGTGACGTTAGGAACTCGGACCCTAGTATAACATTTTGACATAATTTGCTTGTCACATAAAAAGGTACCATGAATTGTGCTCCTAAAATATGTACTGGTACATTGAGAAATCCAACAATCTTTACATTGTCACCATTGGCTGTGGTTGCATGGTCAAATTTAGGTTTCAACAAACGCAATTGTCTGAAAATAACATTGGTTTTATAGTATTTTTCAGAAATCAAGTTACTGGTAGCACCCGTATCAATCAAACATTTCAATGTATCATCACCGATGGTAATAGAGATCATACTTTTGTGGTCAAGATCAATTTTCAAGGGGTCATCGCTTTGAACGTCACAGCCGTCCACCCTAACCCCTGTCATGGTAGGCGGCCGAGTCAGTTTAAAGCATAACCTTGGATGTGAAATTTAGAGTAGCAGTTTGCCCGTTTATGACCGTACTTTCCACAGCGATTGCAACTAGCCTACCATTAAATCTAGACTGTTTGGAATAAGTTTGAGTGTGGCTGCGATTTGAGCGATGGCGAACGAATTGTTGTGGTTGAAGTGGCACTGGTTTGCTAGAATTTACCAGGCTTACAATATTATCTACCTGAGTTTGTAAATTGTCAAGTTTAGTGGTGACCTCATCTTTAATACATGTACTTTGTTCAATGCTCTGAACTTCTGCTGGTGGTTTGGAAATTTTGTCCACGCTTTCACCAAGACGTGCAAAATTGATCGCTTTAGCCATGTTTTCAGGTTCTTTCGAAATTACGAACGCTTTTAGCGCCGGTCTTAGACCGCGAACAAACCGTGCCATCTGTTCGTTATCTGATCGGTGTAATTGTCTACTGAGATGCACTATGTCTGTGAAATATAAGTCAATGGACTCGTTTTCGCCTTGCTGACGCTCGGCAAGTTTGGCTTCTCTAACCCATCGTATACTATCACCTTCAAAAGCAAGTCTGAGTGCATCAACGACTGTTTTGTAGTCAGTTTTCTCGCTATCGGGCAAATCAGCAAACCATAAAGCAGCGGGGCCAGTCAAACGCAAACCCAGTGACAGAACCTTTTTATCGACTGCAAAGTCTCGCAGTTTACTATAACTATCTAGTCTACACAAAAATAAGTCAAGATCTTCAGTGCCAGAGTAAGTATCTCTGAACTTCAATTCATATTTGCTCGCCATTATGATAGAAATATGACATAAAATTGCAATGTGGCATAACAATCAAAATACACAATTGGCATAATAAAATAAAATATACGCTATGGGGAATACAAGAAACAAATTAAATAAAACCACTTTGAGCTGGATGGATTTATGTAGACTGAGTCCTCATACCTCGCCATAGTAATAACATTTACATAAACAAAGTACCAGTCTACTTGTGATTATGTTGATCGATGTACTCAAAATCAAGCCGAGCTGCGGAATCGCCTTGCCTATTCAAAGAACGAAAATCCCTAAATCACAAATCCGCAAATTGGCTTGCAGGTTTTTAACCTGTTGGATTGTCTATAAAGAGTCACATTTGCGGCCGTATTGATTGCAAATGGTGGAGCTTGGCGGTTTGTATTGCGTTAGCTGCGTACATTCATATAGGTAGGTCCAAACTACTTGCCGCCGGTGACGTCACGAATCCTGTTACGCATGGTTTGTTTGACCTCGCGTTTTCAGATTTTGGGCTGGGAGTGTTTCGAGGAAAATACATTTTTACTCTGTTTTAGCGTGAGGTAAATTGTTTCTATTTCTTGGGGACTCCATTTATTGGAAATAATAAATGTAAAAACTAAAAAATTCAGAGCATCCTGTAACCGCTCTTTAATTAAACATTTTGTGATTAAGCTTGATATCAACGAGGTGACTCCGAACCGATTGACTGTACCCCGTGTAAATTAAACATTTACATAACTTGACATAACTTGACATAACTTTACAACTTTACATTTCATAACATAACGTAGGGGAATTACTCTAAAGGATTATTAAAAGCTAATTTGTAGTAATTGTAAAAACATGATGGATACATCCTAACGTGTATCCGTATCTACTTTTAGGTCTTAACCATTACATTTTGGGGTTACCCGCGAGAATAAAAGGAGTGGAATGTGACGAATCAAGTTCCCTTAAAAGAAAAAAACGCGCTGACGGGCATCTTTGGAAACCTTACAGACGTTTGTCACCAAACAGCTTCTCTCGAAGAACACGCATGCTTGAATGAGCCTCGTCCCAGTCGATGTAACCACCTTCAAGATGGCGGATGGCAGATTTTGTTACGGTGAAGGCACTTCTACCATGTAGAACACGGCTGTTGTTGAAAGTAGCTATCTCACCTGTTAGGAGTTTAGTTTACAATAGAATCATAATTATTCTCAAATGGGCACAAAAATAACACAAATCCTAAATAGCACGCTTTTTATAGACCATGTTAACTTTGTTTACAGATAGGCCTATTGTACACTCTAACGCATTTCCTGACAGGAAAGATACTATACACAGTCCATAATTATGGGAAAATTTACATTTGGTGTCATAATTTTCACAAACATTCAAGAGTTACAAAAGCAACAGCTGTACAGCTTTTGAGATGTCCCTCCTTTCTTCATATCAAAAGTTGAGACAAACCATGCAGCTTGTGCAATCACCATAAAACATAATATTTATTGTATTCTTCCATTGAGCTGTGTACAAACTGTGCCTGCAGGAAGTCCAGGCTCTGTGGTTCTTTTGTAAACATGTGATGTCACAGGTCACATGGTCTATAGGATGAGGTCACTTTTGCTCAAAATAACCGGCTACAATTTGAACAGTAGAGTAAGTACACACGACTAAAGGCAAAGGGTATTTTCGAAAACCACGGCTTGGGCTTGGCCTTCGTCAGGTATTCAGAAAAACGTTTGCTTTCCTTTACGGGGCTTCAATTAGGCGGACAGCTGAGCCCAATCCCTGGTTTCGAAAAGGCTCCAGGGCTTACACACCTTCATTAAGCCGGTGCTGAACGAGGTTTTGTGGTTGGTACATTGCTTGATTGAAAATCTTGATTGCTTGGTACATCTCGATCACCTTCTCCACGGGAAGAGTCATGTAGGGCGCCCTCCCAGTATCATTGTATGTGATTCGATGGAATTCACCAGATTTAGTGTACCTTGAGGGGGGGAAAGACCCAAAAGTCCGACACAGTGTTTAAAACAAAGTGGTGCTCTGCACAAACAAAATTCCAGTGATTGTTTGACAACTATACTATATAGAAGTGCCGATTGTCAGATTAAATGTCTTAATTTAGTTAAAATCGTCAAGTGAGTGCTGGTAACACAAAGTCATTGCACTTGTTATTCTAAAGTTCAATGCCCCCGGGGAGTAAAAGTCCTTGATATCCTAGACTGGACTATTCAACATATCTAGGAGGAAGATCAGCTAGGTTACAGAGTTGAATAGACTTTTTTGTTTTTGGAGGGGGGCTTATATAATAAGGGGCAGATTTGTTGTCACTCGTAAAATTGTACAGACATACAGACCAGATCTGATCCCTCTGATAAATAGAGCCACTTATATATGTCTTGATGGCAGCATGTTCAAGGTTCAGTGGCTTGCAACGACCCCCTCCCCCTACCAATCAAACCTTTTGGCTAACTGGTGTTCCAGTAGCTAGTGGAACCTTCTAGCATTCCGTGTAATTTATGGATAACCCCGGCCCTTACCTACATCTTAACTTCTCTGCACTGAGAGTAGTATTATGTGCTTACTCAATCATTGGTCGAAAGCTTTTCATGTGATAAGTCCGGTAATCTTCATCAACAGCCCGAAAGTCTACATCCTGCGTTCTCAGAAGTTTGTAAGCATCGGGGAATTCTCGTCTGACTTGCTCTGCTACGTTCAGACCGTCAACAAACTGACTTTCTCCACCGTGGTCGTCGGCCTGGACAATGCAGTGTAGCAATTGAATCTAGATAATAGTAAAACAAACAGCTGGACATCAGTACATTTTAAAATTCCCGCACATAACATTCACAGAAGGGTCCGTTGTATGGCAACAGATACATTCTTGTTGGTCACTATCGCTTTGATTTGATTTTGGCGTAACATTATTGATAACGAAGTTTGCAAGATACAACCTCGACTGGTTCACACTACCCGCACTGTTTTTGTTTGTTTTTGCTATTTTTTATTTTTTTTTTTGCAACAAAGATGATTTTATTTTATTTAAGAGACCTCACTTGCCGAATTTCTCCCGAATTTGTGCGACCATCGGGTCTACGTAGGTTTAATGGTAACATGAACGTCATCTGGGAAAACAACATTCTAAGTTGCTTACACTAAATAACCGGAAACAGAGTTCAAGTCTAATTCTTGAGTTTTATCTGTTAATTTGCTACATGTTTTACTGTTTTACAGTGAACACTGGTATGTATTGATGTGTTACGCGTAAATTAGCACCACGCGTAATAAGCTCCACAAGTAAGCTTGCACGCCACCCGAAACTTCCCACCGTGTTTATTTCGCAAGTTTAAACAAGGCCAGGTGATCTCCTCTCGACTAAACAGAATGAATGAACTTTCCCGGGTATTTATGAACAAATGATAGAACAACTTACGCCAGGTGAATAATTGTAATACGGCAGATCTGTGTGTAAACCCAAGGCAAGGGTTGTGTAGGCCAAATTACTCGCGTCATGTTTACTCGACACTTGGAACAGCTTGCTGAAATTATAAAACAACTATCAATAAAAGCTTTACTCAAAACAGATGGGTGGAGGGAGGGGTTGCTTAGCTCTCCAGTCAATGATTAACAAAGAGTCTTTGGTCTTAAAAGGGGAGGGGCCTACGGGAGCGCAAAGTATCCTCTAGACCCCTTGCATATGACGTCACAAGCCCAAACAGCGCCCTCACTGAGGTCAAATGAAGACCTATCATTGGTTAAGAGTTGTGCGTGGCAAGTATGTGAAATGAAAACGTGAAATGTTCGAACTGGCTATATCAAAAGAGCACAGACCGACAGTAGTGTTTCAATCCTGACGGGAGGGGGGGGGGGGGGGGGGAGGGGGTCGAAACAGAGCCAAGTGTAGATCTCTGTGGAATCTTACCCACAAATGGTGGTCCTCAGATAAGCCACTTTGTCTGCCAGTTGTTGACAAACCCCAATCTTTTTGGGTACGTCTCGTACGATTGCTAGACCCTTTGTGGTCAATACTTTGAGCCAGTTGTACAACTTCTCGTCATCCTGTATCAGTTTCTCGAACTCAAAGGTGGGTATATTTCCATTCAGCTCCCCTCCCCACATCTGCAGTTCAAGGCCACTCACCACGTCTTTCTCGGAGTCCGAGAATCGCTGGCGATTCAGCCACTCGGCGCTGAAGTCACTGCGGTGCTCGTCGGGCCAGATGATTTTCAACACTCTGCCGTCGTCAATTAGCTCCTCGCTGGATGGTATCACGTCTTGATCCAAGTCAGCCACTTTAGAATACCTTTGCCAAGACGATGGGTGATAACATTGCGAGCATCGGCAGTTATCCCTCAGCCAGACGTATGGGTACTTTCCCTCGTACCCCTTGTCTATTCGCAACCGGTACCATCGGGCAGAATCGTCCCTCGTCAAGCTTACAAACCTGGGACTCGTCATTTTCTGTGTGCCTGAGTGGGTGGTATCCCGGACGCGTTTGTCCAGCTCAGTTGCGTTAATTATGAAGACGATGTAGATAAGATTGGAAGTGCTGTAGTGAACCTCACTTGTTGAAGGTAGAACGAAGAGTGAGGTGACGAAGCCCGCTCTGTAGTCCTGGTTCCAAGACCTTCGCATGTATCTATTCCAACACCTTCGCATGTATCTATTCCAACAACAGACGAGTCACTATCCATCGTTGCGTTGTTGGTAGTCTGCACTGGAATGGATCAATTCAAACAACAGAGGGCGTCACTATCCGTGGTTCGATTTCCAGCTTCCACGAAGGTCTTGGATATCTTGTATTTGGGTGCTTATGTGTTTCATTATTTTTCCCCCGACTTTCCGGGGCAGCCAATCAACGATCGAGTTTTCACTTTTATCATGAATTATTCATAACTGACCTTCATAATGTTTGTACATGTACTGGAACGTTGTTGCATGACTGTGTGGTACGATGTGTGTGTGGATTTGACGTGTGTGTGGATTTCACACACAGATGATGTCGTTTTATAATCATGGAGGTAAAAATCAAGTTCAACTTCAAGCAAGAAACATGGCTTCGTCGTCGGCACGGTGGTGTCTCATTTGCGGCAAGCAATTGGTTACTTGCAACAACTAAAAACCAATTGCCCTATGGCCTGGGTGCTATGAACACACACAAAATTTTAGAATCCTACTCCTTAAAATTTCTGAGATATAACCCCTACAAAGTTAACAATTTGTGCCATTTGAATTTCCACACAAATTCAAGATTTGTAAAAATAAATGCTAAACAAGTTTCTGGCTGTACAAACCATTCCTGCATGAAGTCTAGGCTCCGTGTCTCTTCTGTAAGATAAAGAAGGAATGAGATATAATATGGGGGGATTTACATACCCCCAATGTTATAATGTATTTGACAATGGTCAGAGACTATGGAAAAATACATCAGACAATAGACTCTACATGCTTGTGGTGTTGTGTGTCTGGGTATGTGTACAGTGTTGATTGATACTAGAAGCCCGAATGTGTTTGACTACTGTAAGGCTCCTGACTTCAATTTTGTTTGTTCTTCTTGTAAAGCCCTTTTATTGTTAAATCACAATAGTCACAACATTCTCATTGGATGTGATTTTTGAGTTTTTAATAACAAATCATACATCACCACAGTGCATAATGGTCTTAATTGGAAGCATCCACTAAAAACCTTAATAGCTTGCATATAATATCCACTATATATTTTTTTTACATGAAGAAGTTGAGAAACCACCTTTTTTCTCACACATGTAGATTGGATACAAACTATTATTTAACAAAATAGTAAATCTGTCAGTTTATGTCCCACGTTGTCAAATAACCACTTGAAAAGGCGTGTTTTGGCATTTTTACAGGTGGACCCATCAAAGGTGTAATTGGTCTATCCTATATCAGGCCACACATATGAACCTAGTTAAAAACCTATGAAAGCAATCGTACACTTTCACCAGGCCAACATTTTGGGTTTTAAAGACCTTAGATACATCATGCATTTATAATGGCCAGTGCTACTTTTGACAGTAGAATCTAGTTGATGGGATACCAGGACCCTGTACATTAAATCTTAGCTACAAATCTTATCAATAGCAATTTGAAGCGAGCAGGCTTAATTTTTAGGGGGTCATACACATGTATCTCATAAATGATATAAGGGTAGCATTGTAAAATTGTGTGTGTTCACGGCACCCATAGGGGATTGTTAAACAAAAATTAATAATAATAATTTGAGGTGCCTGCCAACCCATCAGGTGAGTTGGCATGGAATGAAATTGTTCCAAAAATTACAAGACATTAGACTCATTCATAGTGTAGTAAGTGAGATGGTGGTAGGTTGGAAACAATTGTTTTGTTTTCAACATTTATATACCACATGTACCAAGTACAACAAACACTGTTGTGTACACACATGCACCTTACCTTAGGCGAACTTGCATAAATTTGTGTTGTGTTCTGAACCAATAGATCATTGATCTTTATATTAAAAGCAATGGAGAAATGCACCAAGGCATTACAAAGACAGATCAAAACACATTGATAGACCTTCAGCTCAATCATTGGCTCTTGAGAAAATATTTAACTGCACTTTTTAATCTTGTACAACCCCCCCTAAAAACAAGCTTACTTCATAAAAAAATATTGTTTACCATGTTATCGGACACTGTAAGATCAAAGGGAAGTGTTAGTGTAATAGCAGGCAGTTGGTATAATTTGGCTAACTGCACACTTCATGCATGGTGCTAATTAACATTTAAAAATAGTGACAATTTCATGTAGTTACAGAAAGATAAAACTTGCATGTCTGCCATGAGCACTTTTATTTAAAATGGTTTATTAATATATTTATGTTTTGAGGCCAATAAATATGTTTTAGCAAGTTTGTTTTAATACAAAATATTTTAAGGACAGCTTCAAAAACGTGGGATAACAATTTTTTGGAAAATGTAAAGTGCTAGTTTAGGGTTGTAAACAGTTTTCTCTGCCAGAGTACACTGAATTTGAGACCTGGTTATTTTCAGAGCCACAATTTTTCAAAGAGGGTAAAATATGTTCTTTAGATGATCAATATACAGTCATCCAGGCCTGACACTTCATGGAGGCGATTGCCTACAATGTACATGTACATGCCCAGATATTTATCTAGGTGCTCCTTATTCAAATAGCCATAGAGGTGCCCTTTACCAAGGAAGAATTGCCTTGTCCTTTCAAGTAATAAGTTGCAGGCCTGTCAATCACCCAACTTTAACTGACAGATCATGCTATATGACTTTCTTTGTTTGAGCAATAACACACTTTAAAATATATTTTAACAGTGATGCAAGTCAAATAAAGAATATTTTCAAAATGTTACTGAGACAGTTACAACTTGTCAGTTTCTCATTTGAATCATACTGTAAAAGTATTCTACTTAGGAGAACAAAACACGCTTGTTGAAGTGCGCATGATCCAATTCCTTATTTTCAGCCAAATTTGGCCTTATTCATGTATGTGGAGAGACATTTAAATTAATAAAGTGTCATCACAATGGTTTCTCAAATTTTACTCGAAGGATAAATTACATTTTTGTGTGTTCATTTTTTTTAACAAACAAAATTGTAAATGGGCAAACTTTTGTAATGAAAGGTAAAAAATGTGTTTTCCCCAAAAAGTTCTATATCTCAAAATGTTATATATCTTTAAAAATTCAATGACATCACATGAAGTGTAAATAGGTATGACCTAAATGAAATTTTGTGTTTCAAAAGTTTTGTGTTATAAATGTGTAAATGTCATATTAAATTTGCTTGACATGTCGGTAAACAATAAATGGGTGTTACCGGAAGCCTTTGAGTATTCAAAAAGTGGCTTGCTCTTTTGTATTTATACACATAAACATCTGCTTTTTAAATTCATATATTCTTGAACCACTCAACCCGTGAAATATACTGTGCTGATATGTAGTATTAACATGAACATTAAATCTGACATTTTATCAGATTTTTTGTAAACTGTGTTACGACCCCATTCCTGACATACTTCCCTCCCACTTGTTCCTTTTCTTTTTGGAATGTCTTTGTGGCTATGCGCGGGTAAGACCCTTTAAAAGGCTTGACCACATTTTGTGTGGTCCTCAGTCAGTGCCCATGCAGGCATACATATTGTACGACCCGTTATGGTGCATGCAGTGTTGGGCCAGCATCTCTTCCGTCTTCGACGACTCCTCCTTCTCCACCAAATAGATCATGGCCAAGAGTGACCTACCGAACTCTGGACTGTCGTGGCTTCCGAGCTGAACTCCCGAGTCGACCTGTGACTGTGGGCTGATCTACTGTGGGCTTGGGCTGCTGTTGGAGATGCTGGGCCTAACGTCTGCACTATTTAAATCTTGTTAGGGGACTGACTGGGCGGGGGCATATTCAGCCTCCTTAAGGTAAATATTACCTGATTTGCTTTTATTTATCTTTGCCGGCTTACCATTCAGTTTTGCCTCTGTTTTGTTTAAATCCTGCTTTATTAACTGCTTTGTAATAATGTATGTGGCTTTACCGTTATTAATCTTGCTTTAACTCATTGTTCTGCTTATTGATTTATGTATTAAATATCATTTTGAATGTATTTCATTGATTGCTTCTGTGCTTTTACTTACAAGGTCTTTTGTTCTTGTCCCGTTTTATATGATATCGCTGTCGTGCTTTTCAGTACGTAACAACTGTTACAAATTAATGTGCACCCCCCAAAAAAAAAAATTAATACATGTAATAAATGTAATAACTGACCATCATCCCACCCCTAGTATTTTTGGCTAAAGAAATGTAGAGCACAAAAAAAACTTCACCCAGTACACCCACCCTATTTTTCGTTCAATGCAATAGGAAACAAAAGGATTCTACTTTTGCCTTTTCACTTTATACAACATCAAGATACATGTGTACAAGAACAACCTATTTTGTGAAGTGGTTTAATATTAATATTAATCATTTAGCTGTTGAGGAAGAGTTTTGACACGCCTGATCCACCAGCCACCGATACACGCAATAAGAATAACTAGACTTAACGTGTTTGTGACAACAAACACTAGGTTTTCGGGTATCGCTGGGGTCAGTGCTGTGTCAATGCGTGAGCTATTTCATTAAGTTGAACTTTGGTGCTATTACTGTTTTGAGGTGTGTAACAAACTACACTCTTAAGCAAAAGTCTTTAAAAAACACGATCTAAAGCCTAGCATTAGATTGTTAACGAGGTTTGCATGGACGGCTGTTTTAAAGACTAACAAAGCGTTTTGTCAAAATCAAGTTGCGCGAACCTTGAACAGAGACTAGACCACAAGCATGTTTGATGGACTTTGAACCTTGCGGTTGATTCGCTCACCGTTTAACTGATCGCGTATTTTGTGTTTATCCCGTGGTTTGACAGCTGGTCAATAAATACCCGTAATGATTGGTCAAAATTTCAAATATTTGTTTAAAAAAAAGCAAAGACGTCTTCACGAAGTCAATATCACTGTCTATCTTCAATATCACTGCCAAGTTTCAATTCAGTCAAACTTTTGGTTTTTTAGATGCAAGGCTTCAAAAAGTAAAACTTAAATGTATTACCACGTGACACACGATGACGTCATCAATCTGAAACTCCACACATTATGTTGTCTGCATAAAGGTCATTATGTATACCAATTTTGAAATGATTGTCATAAACTTCGCCACAGACATTGCAAAAATCAAATAAATGGTTCATTAATTGACTTTTACAAAATATTTAACTTTGATTTAATGAAATTCAATACCCGATGACGTCATCATGACGTTTCTAGAATTGATTCGTCTTGATTCTGAGGTTCAACTATCTTATGAGTTTCAATGTTCAATTCAATTTCAATCTTGAGTTATTCCGTAGATAAGCCCCAAAAACGTTTTTATTTATCAGCGCTATTTAATAAATATCACACAAAATAGGGCGCTGTTGAAAATTGTGTCTCCCGCCAGCGTGCGTCCCGCTAGCCTTTAGTCAAGGCGCACCGCGGCACACCAGCCCAGATACCACGCACGAAAAAGACGAAGCGCCTTTACCAACTCGTTTTGCTAAAGTTATTCATGACCATGAAATATTTATATATGCTATTTCTTGTAACCAATCACCGTCAGTTAGATAGATAGATAGATAGCATTTATTGTCCACATTAAAAAATATAGAAATTCGATTTCCACTGGAAAATGGGTAAAAACTAAACATTAAAATTATGCCATACAATATCATAATATGTAGGCGTGGAGTACAACGAACAGTAAAAAACTAGCATTAAAACGAAAATACAACATGTACGGGCAAGTACAGTGAACATCAAAAACTGCATTATAAAAAAAAACTACCATAAACAAATAGAAAGATACATCACATCAGGAGGATAAAAGGTACAGGAGATCTGGGGTTAAGCGAGCTCAGTGGGCAAAGGGAGGCAAACACATTATAAGTTGATGCCCCTATGAGCAGTAGCATTAAAAGTATGAATGGCGTTGGAACAAATGATTGTCTGGAGCGACAATGGGAGGTACGTGGGACATGTACATGGAGACGGATACCTGATCTATTGAATAAAAACAATTGTGCAAAGGGTGTGAGGGGTCATGCATTATCTTATGAACTTTTAACAGAACCTGTTTGTCATAGAGAGAACTTATTGAGGGGAGGTCTTTACGAATTATGCGCTGAGCGATCTTCCTAGGTCTTTCCAGTTTATGAACATTTTCTTTTGAGAGATTCCCAAAATTACTGATGAAACTAAAACTAAGAATGCTTTGGATCAAAGAACGATAAAAAAGAACCAAGATACGGTTATCTACATTTAATTTTAAACTCTTTTAATTTTCTGAGGAAATAGAGCCGTTGGTTTGCTTTACCACACAGCATTTGAGTGTTGCTGCTCCATTTTAGTTTGTTGTCGATGACCGTACCCAGGTATTTATACTCCGTAACCTGCATAGCGTTGTTCTGAACAGCTAAGTGTTCCTGGTTAGGGGCTGAACGGCGAAAATCATAAATCATCTCTTTGATATTGGACTCTTCTATATATTGAGATGGGTAATCCCAGCTAACACATTACGTTGCTACAACATTGCACAACGTTGTGATAAGGTTGCAATTTGGTCGATGGGCTGACAACGTTTTGACGACGTTGTATGAACGTCGGATCTTAACATGATTTTCAACCAATGTTGTACTTTGGTTGCATGTTGGTAGTTTATGCAACGTTACCGAAAAGTTTTTCACCGAACGTTTTCACAACATTGTATTTAGGTATTATTACAACGTAGTATTTAAGTTAGGGCACCAACGTTGTGAAGAAGTTATTTTTTGGTCTCGTTAAAACGTAGTAATTATGTTGTGACATGCACGTTGTCTGCACATTGCCTTTTTGGTTTTATCAAAACGTCATATTTACACTGTGGCAGTCACGTTGTCTTGACGTTGTATTTTGGTATTATTAAAACGTAGTTTTGCCGTTCTGGCAGTCACGTTGTCTACACGTTTTATTTTGGTTACATAACAACGTAGTAATTATGTTGTGACATGCACGTTGTCCATTGTGGTATTATCAAAACGTCATATTTGCGTTGTGGCAGTCACGTTGTCTTTACGTTGTATTTTGGTATTATATAAACATAATATTTGCGTTGTGGCAGTCACGTTGTCTTCACGTTGTACTTTGGTAACAATAAAAACGTAATTATTAAGTTTCGGCTGTATGTTGTCTTGTTGTATTTTGGTATTGTCAGAACGTGATGTTTAAGTTTTTGTGTTCACGTTGTCATTACGTTGTATGTTTGTATTTATGTTGAGACAGCCACGTTGTCTCAACCTTCAAACATACTATTGTGACCCTCACATCATTTGTAGGCCTTTTAGTTTTATCACAGTTGGTATAGTATATCTTTGTTTTTATCATCACGTAATTGTGGCAATAGTTTAATTACAATCATATTGAATATTTCAAGCAGCTCATTGGGATGGTTTTGAAGGACATTATTATCTAACAGTACAAGGGTTGTTTGACATCACAAACAATGTTTTTATCGCAATTTAGTTTTTTACATCGATTGTCATAGTTAGTACAATTAATTGGCACTTGAGGAGCGTCCCTATCACATCTGCATCGATCAATCTAAACAGTACAACCGGTAATTGCATTTACTAATTGAACTTATTGTGTCAAGCAGTGCACATGGGGAGAGAATCCAACCCCCCCTCCCACCCGCACCACCACACACCACCACCGTACAGCGGCATTCCAAGCCGTTGACGGAATCTTCGACAGAAATATTTTCCACTGATAGTATGGTCTGTCATCACTTAGGCCGTTTTGTTCCACGCTAAAAACTTCCTCAAAAGCCAAAACTTGTTCATCAATGTTTCAAAGATACTTTCAAAGTTTGAAGTATACTCTCGGGTACTATTAATTGTGTTTTGCCTCACTTTATTAATTACAAAGACCTACGTTTCCGTTCAGATATCATGCGCTCATCTTGACAGATTGAGTAGCGCACGGAATGCTGCGGTCTATTAAAAATTATTATGACAACGTCATGACAACGTAAATATCACATATGCAAATTTTTAGATATTTACTATAGGGCTTAGAAGTTGTACAATTCATACTATAGGGCTTAGAAGTTGTACAATTCATACAAGTTTTTTCAAGAAATTTACCAAATTTATGAACTAGGTGCACTAATTTCTTCTTGTATTTGTCTAGACTGTCAGAGGATTTTATGGATAAAATAAATGCAGTAATTAAAACATGAAATATAATTTCCAATATATAATTAAAATTAAACAACCCTTTAAAAAATATACACCCATGACTGCCAAATAAAAAAAATCGGTCTATATATTTAGTACTTGCTGTACGATGTATAGTATACAGGTGCAGAGAAGTCGGGTAACGGCAACGTGTAGAAGAGACCTACTGGTAAGGTTGTATTGTTGAAAAAAAAATATCATGATGACATACCAATTAACAGTATTGTGTAATTGTGTAATTAACTGATGTAGTAAATAAAAATATATGATTGATCTGCCGTTGTGACAACGTTCAGGGTACCGGAAAATTACGTTGTGACAACGTTCTGGGTACTGAAAAAAGTTACGTTGTTGCAACATTCTTTTGAAAACAATTATTTACAACATGGCAACGTTGTGTATACGTGCCTACAACGTGGTAAGTTCGTTGCATCATTACGTTCTAAAAACGTACAGGGGAGTCGACGTTGCTACAACGTTACTTAGATAACGTTATAACAACCAAAAACACACACTCTGGCAACGTTGTTGTAACGTTATATATAAGTTGTCATATGGTCACTTGGAACGTTTCTTAAACGTACCAACAATGTGGTTGTTACATTGCGTCTTTACGTTCGGAAGACGTATAGGGGAGTCGACAAAGTTTCGTTGTGACAACGTTATGTTAATAACGTCACCTACACCAAAGTCTGACTTCATTACAACGTTGTGAGAACGTCAAATTGTTAGCTGGGATACTGCTTCGCAAATTTTTTTTTAATTTGACAATCGTTAACATAAAATAGTACGATTTGACAATTGCTTCCTTAAATTTCCAAGCAATTTTTGTCGTTATTTCCAACTAGAAATGCGAGTTTCGTTCCGACAAAGTACGAAACAGCCTGTCGCCATACCAAAATAAGTCCCCCGGGGATAGTGCACTATTTCATTAAGTTGAACTTTGGTGCTATTACTGTTTTGAGGTGTGTAACAAACTACACACTTAAGCAAAAGTCTAAAAAAACACGATCTAAAGCCTAGCATTTGATTGTTAACGAGGTTTGCATGGACGGCTGTTTTAAAGACTAACAAAGCGTTTTGTCAAAATCAGGTTGCGCGAACCTTGAACAGAGACTAGACCACAAGCATGTTTGATGGACTTTGAACCTTGCGGTTGATTCGCTCACCGTTTAACTGATCGCGTATTGTGTGTTTATCCCGTGGTTTGACAGCTGGTCAATAAATACCCGTAATGATTGGTCAAAATTTCAAATATTTGTAAAAAAAAAAAGCAAAGACGTCTTCACGAAGTCAATATCACTGTCTATCTTCAATATCACTGCCAAGTTTCAATTCAGTCAAACTTTTGTTTTTTTAGATGCAAGGCTTCAAAAAGTAAAACTTAAATGTATTACCACGTGACACACGATGACGTCATCAATCTGAAACTCCACAAATTATGTTGTCTGCATAAAGGTCATTATGTATACCAATTTTGAAATGATTGTCATAAACTTCGCCACAGACATTGCAAAAATCAAATAAATGGTTCATTAATTGACTTTTACAAAATATTTAACTTTGATTTAATGAAATTCAATACCCGATGACGTCATCATGACGTTTCTAAAATTGATTCGTCTTGATTCTGAGGTTCAACTATCTTATGAGTTTCAATGTTCAATTCAATTTCAATCTTGAGTTATTCCGTAGATAAGCCCCAAAAACGTTTTTATTTATCAGCGCTATTTAATAAATATCACACAAAAGAGGGCGCTGTTGAAAATTGTGTCTCCCGCCAGCGTGCGTCCCGCTAGCCTTTAGTCAAGGCGCACCGCGGCACACCAGCCCAGATACCACGCACGAAAAAGACGAAGCGCCTTTACCAACTCGTTTTGCTAAAGTTATTCATGACCATGAAATATTTATATATGCTATTTCTTGTAACCAATCACCGTCAGTTAGATAGATAGATAGATAGCATTTATTGTCCACATTAAAAAATATAGAAATTCGATTTCCACTGGAAAATGGGTAAAAACTAAACATTAAAATTATGCCATACAATATCATAATATGTAGGCGTGGAGTACAACGAACAGTAAAAAACTAGCATTAAAACGAAAATACAACATGTACGGGCAAGTACAGTGAACATCAAAAACTGCATTATAAAAAAAAACTACCATAAACAAATAGAAAGATACATCACATCAGGAGGATAAAAGGTACAGGAGATCTGGGGTTAAGCGAGCTCAGTGGGCAAAGGGAGGCAAACACATTATAAGTTGATGCCCCTATGAGCAGTAGCATTAAAAGTATGAATGGCGTTGGAACAAATGATTGTCTG
Organism: Leptasterias polaris; assembly: GCA_037783415.1. Taxonomy (NCBI): domain Eukaryota; kingdom Metazoa; phylum Echinodermata; class Asteroidea; order Forcipulatida; family Asteriidae; genus Leptasterias; species Leptasterias polaris. Next base: position 2,044,375 of record JAZGTN010000065.1, read on the forward strand.
GAGCGACAATGGGAGGTACGTGGGACATGTACATGGAGACGGATACCTGATCTATTGAATAAAAACAATTGTGCAAAGGGTGTGAGGGGTCATGCATTATCTTATGAACTTTTAACAGAACCTGTTTGTCATAGAGAGAACTTATTGAGGGGAGGTCTTTACGAATTATGCGCTGAGCGATCTTCCTAGGTCTTTCCAGTTTATGAACATTTTCTTTTGAGAGATTCCCAAAATTACTGATGAAACTAAAACTAAGAATGCTTTGGATCAAAGAACGATAAAAAAGAACCAAGATACGGTTATCTACATTTAATTTTAAACTCTTTTAATTTTCTGAGGAAATAGAGCCGTTGGTTTGCTTTACCACACAGCATTTGAGTGTTGCTGCTCCATTTTAGTTTGTTGTCGATGACCGTACCCAGGTATTTATACTCCGTAACCTGCATAGCGTTGTTCTGAACAGCTAAGTGTTCCTGGTTAGGGGCTGAACGGCGAAAATCATAAATCATCTCTTTGATATTGGACTCTTCTATATATTGAGATGGGTAATACTGCTTCGCAAATATTTTTTTAATTTGACAATCGTTAACATAAAATAGTACGATTTGACAATTGCTTCCTTAAATTTCCAAGCAATTTTTTTCGTTATTTCCAACTAGAAATGCGAGTTTCGTTCCGTCAAAGTACGAAACAGCCTGTCGCCATACCAAAATAAGTCCCCCGGGGATAGTGCACTAGACCACCCGAGTCCCAAACGACAGGTTGAATACCTAGCCTGTACTGTACGTTGACTCTGAAGGCTCGAAGAGTTTCCACTGAAGATTTTCCCGTGCATGTTTCTTATGATTTTAGCAGTATTTTTCACAAAACACAATGTTTAACTGACCGAGTATTTATTTATCCTTCATAATTACTTGGGTATGGAATGATACAACCAAGTATAACAACAAAATATTGAAGGAAATCAGACACTGTTTATCTGAGATAATCATTCACGGCTCAGCACACACAGCAGCCATTCCATGGCAGTTATCAATCTTGTTAAGCGTGCCATGCGTGGACGTGTGTACAAATCCCTCCCTGCATTGTTCATGCATCTGTGTCAAGCAAGTAATTGTGTCTTCTTATTGGCCAACATCAAAGCGAGCTAATGCATTATTCATACATTTCTCCTACCAAAATCGGTAGCAAAAAAACGAGTCGCGGCTTCGCCGCTCGCGCTGGTCTTTTTTCGTGCGTGATATCCGGGCTGGGGGTGCCGCGGTGCGCCTTGACTAAAGGCTAGCTTCCCGCCACATGAAACAACAATGCCGACACAGTCGGCGCGTGAACTGCAGCTTGCATCAGTTTCAACGTGGGGGGGGGGGGGGGGGGGGGGGGGGGGTACGAGTGGGTAGGTGCGCTTCATTGTCCGGTTTTGACCATATATTAAGGTCAAAATGTTGTCAAGTCTGTGTTCAAAAGTTTGAGCAGGACTAACAGGACTACACCCTGATACAAAAATTATGCTGAAATGATCAGTAGTTTTAAAGATATATATAAGATAGGATACTAAGAAATTTTCAACTTCCGATTTGAACCGGAAGTAAGTTCAAATGTTCTGTGTAGCGTTTGTCGAACTTTAAATGAGCTATCCGATGATGTGTAGATTATAAAAAACAAACATATGTTTCATGAGTTATGCTTTTTACAAATATTAAACTTTGATTTATTATAATTCGATGCCCGATGACGTCATCATGACGTAAATAGGTTTGTGTCGTCTTGATAGTGAGGTTCAACTATCTGTTGAGTTTCATTGTTCAATTCAATCTCAATCTTGAGTTATTCCGTAGATTAAGCTCGAAAGTGATTTTTTTTGAAGGAAACAAACGAAGGCGAACTTCGACCTAGGGTAACGACCCGGAAGTTAAGGTCGTACGATTTTGGCGTTAACTTTTCAAATGTTGCCCGTGTCTTGATCTATCATATGTCCAAATATAAATACTGTAGGTTTAATATTCAGAGACATACAGGCATTGGCATGAGGTCACTTTTCGAACTGAAATGGCTTGTAATTTGACACCCGATGACGTAATCGTGACGTCACAACTTACTCGGATTCTGCTAGTTATGTTCTAACTTCACATGAAGTCTCAAGTTGATCAAAGGTTTGAAAGTATGCGTTTGCTTGCGGACAAAGCCCACTGAGAAGAATATGACCAACCTGACCAACCTGTTCAATGACCAACCTGTTCAAAGGGGGGGGGGGGGGGGGGGGGGAGTCAAAACAGTAACAACATTCAAACTTAGGAAATTGCACAAGAAAAGGTTAGTGGAAGGTGCACATATTGTTTTGGAAGTGAACAACTTATAAACAAAACCTACTTTACTTAACACAAACGTCATCAAAGTTGCCGACAAACATTCTTCAGTCGGACCATTTTCTGACTTTAGTGACACAGCCAACAATCATACCAATCCCCCATTGCCCAATTCTACTCCTCGACGATCACACTAAACGTTCTTTAGTTTTAAAAACATCACCAACGCCACCACTTGATGATAAATGATAAACTTTATAACATAACTGTGCATTAAATAAATACTCATTTTGAAAAGCAATGATTTTCACACAAAGCTTACCGTTTTATCACCGTGTGGCACCGATATAGCATCGATAAACACTGCCGTGGACGCCGTCCGAAACACCCATTCATGAGCTGATGTCAAGTCTCTGCTTCTCGGTGTTTGATAAACACATAACCAATGTTCGTCTTTTTCTGCTTGCATTTTCTCAAACAATTACAAGTCATACGAATCACTGAAACAGGTGGTCATCTCAGTGAAACTTCGTCTTCAATTCCATATTGATCATTAAGCCATGAGAAGGGCGAATAGGGGAACAATTAGACGCTGAATATAAGCGGTATTTAGATCTATAATCTTAATAGTACGCCATTGATAATCTTGAACTACGTTGTACATACGGTAGCAGAAAAACGAGTTGGTAAAGGCGCTTCGACGCTCGCGCTGGTCTTTTTTCGTGCGTGATATCCGGGCCGGGGGTGCCGCGGTGCGCCTTGACTAAAGGCTAGCTTCCCGCCACATGAAACAACAATGACGACACTGAACTGCAGCTTGCATCAGTTTCAACGTTATGTGTACATAATGCTTTGTCAATCAAAGCGGGGGGGGGGGGGGGGGGGGGGGGGGGTACGAGTGGGTAGGTGCGCTTCATTGTCCGGTTTTGATCATATATTAAGGTCAAAATGTTGTCATGTCTGTGTTCAGAAGTTTGAGCACGACTAACGTTCTACACCCCGATACAAAAATTATGCTGAAATGATCAGTAGTTTTAAAGATATATATATAAGATAGGATAATAAGAAATTTTCAACTTCCGATTTTAACCGGAAGTAAGTTCAAATGTTGGACGGGTTCTGTGTAGCGTTTGTCGAACTTTAAATGAGCTATCCGATGATGTGTAGATTATAAAAAACAAACAAATGGTTCATGAGTTATGCTTTTTACAAATATTAAACTTTGATTTATTATAATTCGATGCCCGATGACGTCATCATGACGTAAATAGGTTTGTGTCGTCTTGATAGTGAGGTTCAACTATCTGTTGAGTTTCATTGTTCAATTCAATCTCAATCTTGAGTTATTCCGTAGATAAGCGCGAAAGTGTTTTTTTGAAGGAAAAAACGAAGGCGAACTTCGACCTAGGGTAACGACCCGGAAGTTAAGGTCATGTGAATTTGGCGTTAACTTTTCAAATGTTGCCCGTGTCTTGATCTATCATATGCTCAAATATGAATACTGTAGTTGTAATATTCAGAGACATACAGGCATTGGCATGAGGTCACTTTTCGAGCTAAAATGGCTTGTAACTTGACACCTGATGACGTAATCGTGACGTCACAACTTACTCGGCTTCTCCTAGTTATGTTCTAACTTCACATGAAGTTTCAAGTTGATCAAAGATTCGGAAGTATGCGTTTGCTTGCGGACAAAGCTCACTGAGAAGAATAAGCAAAAATAAGAAGGAAAAAAAACCGAAAAATAACAAAGAGTTGTTCGGTCTGTAGTCCGAACACCTGAAAAAAACCGAACAATAACAAAGAGTTGTTCGGTCTTAAAGACCGAACACCTAAAAAAAACCCGTTATAACGAATTACTAATCCCGCTGATAACATATACTTCAGTGGCACGATTGGGCTTTTGTAGCTTACCAACCAAAATGACCAATGGAATAATGTTTAATGGTCTCATACACTTTGAAGTTTGTTCTGAATTTGTTTTTGTTATTGTTGAAACATGATTAAATGTTCCATATTATAATTTTTTTGTTTTCAATCAGATGATGGAAGTGTGCAAGGAGCCCATCCAACCAAAGATTCATCCCAGGTCGCTGCACAGTGCTGTAGAGAGGCATTAAGAACTCATTATATGACCACAGGTGGCTATGTGAAACTGATACCATGTGATGAGGATGACACAAAACACATCAAAGATATATTTACAGACTTAACATTGGAGAAATCCGGAAAGAAACTGAAATCATATAAGGATATTTTCCTGGAGACAACAGTAGATGGTAATCCCGTAAAACAGGTTGTTTTGAATGGGTTACCTGGTAGAGGAAAGTCCACCATTGTGGATAAGATGGCATATGATTGGGCATGTGATGAAGCACTGCAGCAGTTTGAGCTTGTATTTGTTTTAAGAATGAGTGCAGTTGAACAAAGCACAGAGCTAATTGACTCAATTTTTGAACAACTTTTAGCCGAAGACACCAATATAGATAAAGGTGCTTTGGATTCTTTTATCAGGGACAATCAAGAGAAAGTACTGATCTTGTTGGATGGCTTTGAGGAGTTAATGACCCCTATACCTGTCCTTCATAAAACCTTATTTGGTTCAATTCTAAAGCTCATCAACCGTAAGAGAGGCAGGGATTGTTATGTAGTCATTACAACTCGCACCTCTGATTATAATAAATTGGTGACTAAGTCATTGATTCAAGAACCTTTCACACAGGTCAGGGTTGAAGGTTTTGATAAGGAAGATATCACAAAGTATGTGACGAGATTTTATTCAAAAGAGCATGACAAAGCTGAAGCTACAAACATGACAAAGCTACAGAGGATCAAGTCATCAAATGTTTTATCTGATTCGGCAAAGAGTCCAATGCTACTTATGTTAATGTGTACTTGGTATAAAGTAAATTCTACACTCCCAGAAACAATGTCCCGTATTTACCGTGAGGCATATGGGTACATATTGGAGTGCAAAATGGCTGATATGTCACAAGATGAGATATCGAGTGTGACAAATGAGCTTGAAAAAATTGGCTTGCTTGGTCTTCTTGCTCCAAACCAACAGCTTACTTTTCCTGTAGAAATGTTTGAACCAAGTCTGCTTGAATCTGCCATAAAAGCAGGTATTCTTACAAGAAAAAAAGGTCTTGAAGGGATGGAAATTTCACAACAGCATTCAGTTCCTGCACAAGACTTTTCAAGAGTTTTGTGCTGGTAAATACTTACAAAGATTATTACAAACAGACATAGTGGAATTCAAGAAGAACCTGACGCAAATGATCAAATCTGAAAGAAATGATTATGAAGGATGTTTTTCGGTTTTGTGCATGTACAAGTAGCATTTTCCAAACACTGGCTGAAACCTGCATGTTGAATGTTGAATAACAGTAGTGAGGGAGTAGTTGGTTCTGCTGCATCATGGGCCCATCACTTCAAGGAGATGAAGAACCTTCAGAAGTTTCACTTGAATTACCATTCATTGATAGGTGAAGATATGACACATATTATTCCTGCACTGTGTGATCTGCCCAACTTGGTTGAGTTGAGTCTTAAGGGAAATACAGGCTTGCGTGGTTCTGCTGCATCATGGGCCCATCACTTCAAGAAGATGAAGAACCTTCGGAAGCTAAACTTCAGTTACTGCTCAATAACACACTAAGATATGACACATATTATTCCTGCACTGTGTGATCTGCTATACTTGGTTGAGTCGAATCTTAAGGGAAGTATGGGCTTGCGTGGTTCTGCTGCATCATGGGCCCATCACTTCAAGAAGATGAAGACCGTTCAGAAGCATCACTTGAGTGACCATACATTGATAGGTAAAGATATGACACGTAATGCTCTTGCACCGTGTGATTTGCCAAACTCGGTTGTGTTGCGTCTTCAGGGAAATGAGTTTGGATGATTCTGCTGTATCATGGGCCCAACACTTCAAAGGAAGATGAAGAATATGCAGAAGCTAAACTTGAGTTACAGCTGATGTAAAGGTGAAGATATGGCACATGTTATTCCTGCACTGTGTGATCTGCCCAACTTGGTTGAATTGAATCTGGAGGGAAATAAAGCCGTGGGTGTTCTTCTGCATCATGGGCCCATCACTTCAAGAAGATGGAGAATCTTCATAAGCTAAACATGATGTTCTGAAGATAAAACACATACAAATTGTTCCTGCACTGTCCAACTAAGTGGTTGAACTGATCTTGTTTAACAGTAGTTTACCTTACAGGTGTTACACAACAATGTAGTTGGTCAAGTGTCCCTGGGCTTAAATGAAGTTATGTTTGACTTCTTTAGACCTTACAGGTGAACACACTCCAATATAACACACGAAAGTAGTTGGTCAAGTGTCCCACTGCTCATATGAAGTCGACTTATTCATGACTTACAGGTGAACACATGCCAAAACACACCAAAGTAGTTCGTTAAGTGTCCCATGGCTATACGAAGTCGTTTCTTTATACCTTACAGGTCAACACACTCCAATGTAACACCAAAGTAGTTGGTCGAGTGTCCCATGGCTATAATTATGAAGTCGACTTCTTTAGACCTTATAGGTGAACACACTCCAATGTAACACACCAAAGTAGTTGGTCAAGTGTCCCATGGCTTATATGAAGTCATATTTGACATTTCTACAGGTGAACACCCAGCGATGTAGTACTGCAGCTTATAGCTATTTTGGTTGGTCACGACCCTTCAAGCATTGCTATTGACCAGTATTGTCAATGTTTCCGGCCCTATTGACATTTTCATATAATTTCAAATTGAGGCTTGACCTTTGATCTTTTGTAGATTAAATGTGTTGTGACAAAGAAATGAATAACTTTTTCCTCAAGAAAAAGTGGTTCGTTATTTTATGTGACATTTATTTCTAACTTTAGATGACACAAGTCATGAGGGAGAGGTTGTATCTACCTCCATGGTATAATACTGGTTTGATTTCTTCTGTATTTATTGATCTCCTTTAATTGTAATTTTATGCACGCTTCCACTTGTTTTTTTCGACTGCATACGATTTGGGGTAACCCCAGGACTTTACTTAGTAATCTTATTCATTGGATTTTGTTTATCATTATTTTGTTATTTGATTACTATCAGTTTGTTGTTGTTGAAACTCCGATCCCTTTGAAGTGTTAATGTCAACCGAAAGACCCACTTATGTACTCGCACACATAGTAGCAGTCACTATACCCATAGCAACAGTAGCTTCTTGGTAACTAAGTGTCTATGCCTATAATTGGGGTGTTATAAAACAAATATTTACTGCTTTTATTGTGTTAGTTAAAACTACAACTCCCTCATTGGTGATGGGTTTGTCAACTTACTGATAAATAGTATAATTTGGTCTACTCATTCATCATGTTCAAAAGCGTTATCGTCCTAACTCAACAACAGCTTATTTTTGTAATTAACAAAAACTTAATCTTTTGTTGTATTTGGCTGTGGTTAAATTATAGTGTGTTAAATAAAAGCACAAAGAGTAACGCAGGTCATCCAATTTTAGTAACATTTATTATTAACATTTAACATTTTAGTGAAAAAAGAATCGCACTTCAAAAACAAGATAAAGCCTAACCCACACATTCTTAATAATACATTAATCAACCTAAATGCATGTGATGTCATTTGATTAGGGCACCCTCAACAGGTCAAAGAGAGGTTGCTCATTAGACTTTTCTGTAGAATTTTTATTTCTAATCCGACTGATTTTCTGAGGCGACACAAATCAGAAATAAGTAAGAAGAACATCTAGCCTGGGCCAAATTTCATGGCTCTGATTACCGTGCAAGTGCCGAATTTCAGCGCTAGCTGTGTAAGAGTAGAATGCCTAGTAACGTGGACTGCAAGCGCACAAGCACAAATTCCATGCTAACCTGTGAAATATGCTTGACGTAAATGCGAAGTTCCTTGCTTCCGTAAGCGCTGATTCTTTGCTTTTGGTAAGCAGAGCCATGAAATTGGGCCCGGATCTCATAATAGAGAATAAGGGAAACATACAAAGTGTAACCAGCATCCAATCAAAGCCAACAGGGTCTAATTTCATGGCACTGCTGGCAATCTTGTGCTTACAACGCTTTACAAAGAAACACCAGCTAAACATATTTCTGTAAGCACTTAATTCTGTGGTTAGCAGCATAATAACAAAGACAAGAGTAAAAGATGTAAAATTACATTAAAAACATCATTACAAGAAAACTCCATTAACAGATTTTTCCCTGTGCGGTGCAAGCCTATCATCACCAAACGCGAGACAAATCATTTAGCGTCATTTTGCGCATGAAGTTAAGCATGTCACAAAAAGAATGCGATACCATTACTAACTGTTTAAATTGTACATGGTGCATTTTGTAATGTTGATGCAAAATTTGTGGCCTAGCAGCTAAATGTAGTGTTGCAGCAGTTGAGCCGTCACATCTCCACCCCAAAAAGACAGAACCCTTTGTGATAAGACAGCTAGTGCACGCATGGCTTGGTGAGAGATTATAATTCCATGTAAAGCCACAAGCTGGTTTTGATCATGACGACACGGCCTTTTTAAAGCAACGTGCAGCTGGGAAACCCAAGGAAGGTTCCTAAAAATGTTTAAAATCATACAAGGGGCTGTCGTGATGATCTTACAAAACAGGCATGTTGCTGGACATAGAAATAGATGAACTCTTCACCCAGTTACTTTGTGAATGTGCCTTCCCTCCGTACCAAACCCTTGAGGGCGCGCGCATGCAGTTACTGGGTCAGAGGTCATGATTTCATGCACAGCCACAGGCCTGCTATGATATGAAATTGCTTTAACTTTCCTGCTTTTCACCAAGTAATCTTTTGACGCTAATCCTCAATGAAGACATTGCCTATAAGCGCTTGGTCAGCTAGTCTTGCATTCAAGCAGTCTAATCACGATCGTAGGAGTCTCTCCTTGGTGCTGGACTGTGGTATGACCTGGAACGGCTGGAATGAAGACATGGACAAATAATTTGCATCAATTTTCAATGAAAACTTAAACTAATGAAAACTTAAACTAAAGGAAACTTAAACTAATCTTTTTAGAGTGTTCGAGATACTGCTTTTAAATATCACAAGGCCGCATGGCAACTTCAAGGTGAGGGTTTACTTAACCGATTTAGGCTGTCAAGTGTCGACCCAAATCAACTGTCACCAAGGGCATGTTGCCACCTACTCCTGGGGCTGAAACAGGGTTACCCCCTTCACAGTCCATAAGGATGTAGGCATGGGTATCATCCACTAGCCTGGCTGGTAGAGCAGAATGCACTATCTTCCAAACTGTGTACTAAGCAATTAAGGTCAAGTCCCTTTCTCAAGGGCACAAGTGTCATGACCGTGATTCGAAAGTATAACTACATATTTCTCGTGTTAAGCACTGTCTGTATACTCGGCACTTATCTCAAGTCTTGTGAAAAATTCCAACATCATATTATTTTGGTTGGATTTGAACCCAAGACCTTTGCCATTATACAGCAAATATCTTACCACTGAGAGCCCAGAGCATACTGTGCATATTGTTATACATCAGTGTTGGGAAAAACTAAATTAAAAATTTAAAACCTACCTTCGGCTGCGACTGCGACTACGGCTACGGGAACGGTAACTCTTGTAGGAATTAGTGCGGGTACGAGTGTAGGACCTGCGAAAAGACAAAGAGGTATTCCAATAACAAAATTCAAACCTAATATTCATAAACCAGGGATCTCTTTTATAAAGGAAACAAACAGTTTAAATTTTGAAAAAACTCTTGAGTTTTTGGTTCATTCTCGACTTTGTCAGAGCGAAATTTGAAACCTTGTGTCGTTCCATTTCAACAACTATAATGGGACTTCTGGTCCAAGGATGAATATTTTGCCATTCAAAGGAACAATTTCAAGGTTGTTTTTTGCTTGAATATCACTGAAAGTCAGGAATGAACAAATTAGTTTGGTGAATTAAAATTTGAAATTATATATTCAACATTATACCTTCGCTTTGAAGTATTTTTTTACTCTTACTGCCAATATTTTCTTCTAAAAATCCAGATAAGCATACCTTTGAGTGCGAGCTCATGTAGCAAATATTGAATATCTGCTTAGCAAAGTTGTGGTAGCTTAGCAGAAAACCAGAATTCTAGAGGCACGTAAACAGTGTGTACCACTGCAACAGGGAACCACGCAGATGTACGCACTTGCGGATAACTAGGTGAGTCTGAATTTCTCGCAGTGTAGCAAAGATTACTTGCTTGTACTATATGGATATAACTTGTGGATAACTTGTGGACAACTAGAAGAACCAAATAGCTCGCAGTGTAGCAAAGGTAACTGGTTTTTACTAGAAGAGCGATATAACTAGTTGACAACTAGCAGAAAATGAGTAGCTTGCAGATCAGCAAAGGTTACTGGTTTGTACTAGATGAGTGATATAACTAGTGGATAACTTGTGGACAACTAGCAGAAACCGAAAAAACTTGCAGATCAGCAAAGGTTACTCGTTTGTACTAGATGAGTGATATAACTAGTGGATAACTTGTGGACAACTAGCAGATAGCTTGTTGAGTAGCAAGGCTTGTGGTTTGTACTAGATGGGTGAGATTACTTGTGGACAACTAGCAGAAACCGGATAGCTTGCCGAGTAGCAAAGGCTAGTGGTTTGAACTAGAAGGCTGTCCTAAACTTGTGGACAACTAGCAGTGACCGGATAGCTAGCCCAGAAGCAAAGGCTTGTGGTTTGTACTAGATGGGCGAGATAACTTGTGGACAACTAGCAGAAACCGGATAGCTTGCCGAGTAGCAAAGGCTAGTGGTTTGAACTAGATGGGCGAGATAACTTGTGGACAACTAGCAGAAACCGGATAGCTTGCCGAGTAGCAGAGGCTAGTGGTTTGAACTAGAAGGCTGTCCTAACTTGTGGATACATGAATACATGTAGCTAGTGGAACTATTTTTCGGTCGTAATGAGAAAGCTTGCAGGAACAGATTTGCCCACACTTTCGAGTTAGTTAGACTACCTGCAAATTAAGTACAAACAAAATCAGTTTAAGTGTAAATACTGATTTAACCATATTGTTATTACCCCTGTTCCTAAAAATAAAATGTTATCTGAATTCCTAAACTACAACAAACTAAACTAAACTTCTCTTTTGAGTATATTATACACAGGGGACCAGTCTATAGGTGACCTCTCTTTATAGACTGGTACCCTGTTTTTATCTGCAAAAATTAAGACAGGCACTGGCCTTACACTTACAGGCCCAATGATTTCATTGGATAAACAGGCAGTGACCTAAGTTTTCCATATCTGTGTTATGATTGGTCTTAGGTGATGGTTTGACAGTGCACCCTTAAACATCTGCATGCTGTGTGTGCATAGCATTTGTGACCCGCTCTATCGAAATGAGGAATGTCTCGGAAATCACGTTTACGTGTAACTCGCCATACAAAAGTTGTTGACAATCGAAATCATGAAAAAAATATCCAAAACCCGATTCCGCGATTTCGGTGGTATTAGGTTAAGCAAAACTTGATCTCTCTTGTCGTGGTCTTACCTTTAATTAAAAAGATGAATAAATCCACAAAAAGTACGTTTTCCTGAGCATGTTTGTACGCAATTATTTTTCGTCCAGACGGTCTCAGCTGCCTTAAAAAATCATGAAAAAGGTGTTTAATTCCACTGCAGCGAACGAGCAGTTCCATTCACGTTGGACGACTGTTTTGGTACCATTAAAAAGGTCATGACCTCAACCGTTTTTACCTATGATAACATAGTCAGGAGGCCAGAAAACTTATCAATTTACGGCTGAAAACTCGGGCTTTACAAAAATCAAGAAACAGAGATCGTTGATTGGATGAGAGGGGACGAGCGTGCGCAGTTTGGATGTTTACCTGAAGACGTCACAAAGCTTTCAGCCCATTCTGAAGGATTGAAGCCGGTTTTACAGCAGCGCGATGTTTGGTTTTTTTTCTTCTATGCGATCGCGCGAGTCTCTCTACACGCACAGTGTAGCCTATCCTATACTACACAACGTAGTTCAATGTGTTTTGGTGGGTAGGAGATCGAGAGCGTAGCGTGCCGTCGTTTGGGCCCTGCGCAGAGTTGGTGTCGCGGTTGTTTATCCCTCTGTATGAATTATTCATGAGCTACGTGAAGAATTGTTCTATGCGTGTGTGGTTGATCGCGTCGCGCGCGGATAGCTAGCTGTTATTAAAAACGATTATCTAAATAAACACGTGGTAAAAAAAGTGGCCTCGTCTTATAGACCTTCTTCAATGCCCGATAACTTTGGACTGGAATAAGCTACGGAAATAATAAAGACATTGCTAGAAAGCCATTGAGTTACTTGTTAACGTGGTATGCATAACTCAATTTCCAAAATGTCCGAGACATTCCTCAATTCGATAGAGCAGGTCACATTTGTACAAGCAAGCAATGTTGTTTTATTTAATACGTAAAATGTATGTGTGAATTGACTGTAAATCTCCCTGTGAAATGGCTGTGAGGTCAAAGGTTTGTTTGGCAGGATCCTGCCAGGCGTTCAAGGCAGGTATCTGGCTTAATTCACGATCCTCGAGTGTGATGTCAGATGTTGAGGCTAGGTCACTTAAAACAGCATGGCTTAAAATCGTCAAACTGGTCTGTCTTGATCCGCACATACATGTACTCACTATATCCATACCAGCCAACATTGAAACCTCAGAAATAGGAACACCAGTTTTACAAGTCAACAGATAGCGACACAAAGAAGTCCTACGAGTAAAGCTTATTACGTACAAATACAAATGATGTATGTATTGAAACAATGTACAAACATCTCACTGTATCCTGTTCGAAAATCTCTACTTTCGCAAGCAAATGGCACCCTCTTTTGCAAGAACTTGTTTATCTTGTTCATTGCTGTCAGATCGTGGTTTTTTGTGGCCTGTTATCTTCAAAATCTGGACAATTCCAACTAAATCTGAACTGTTGGCAGGTATGTATATCAATCTACAGATCCTCCGTTCTAAATACAGGACTATCTGAATGTTTTTGTGATTTTTGTTCGCTTACCTGGAGCGTGAACGTCTACGCCTGTCGTTATGGTTGTGAGGGCAGTCTCTTGCATAATGGCCACGCTTGCCGCACTCGTAACATTTGTCATCATTGAAAGAGCGACGATGTTGGAAACGGCCGCCGCCGCCGCTGTCGCCCCTGAAACCACCACTGCCGCCGCTCGAGCGTCTACTACCGCCACCACCACCACCGCTATTTGAACGACCACGACGCTTTTCACCCGTAGCATGCTCGACTTCAACACGTCTACCACATATAACACTGTTGGAAGAAATAGTCCCATAGTTCTTGTCAGACAGAAGTAAAAACAGTAGGCCTATCTTAAAGGGAAGGTATACATTTGGTAATCATTCTTAAAATTAATGGCAATATTATACATTAGTTAGAAGCCTACAGCAGCTTTCGATAGTATAAAGCATTTTGAGAAATGTTTCACATTGTTTCTAAGCGCTTCAGTATCTATTCTGCAACTGCAAGGTATTCAGAGCCATATTTTAAAGTTCTGTTCTTTTACTTAGCGTCATGTAATGGTTTATAAGGTGCTGTGTCGCAATATGCAGCCAATCAACCCATTCACAAAGCAATAAAAGATTCATCTTGAGATGAGTGGTCAGTATTACCACAGCGATTTTATATTTATATTCATGCTTATTTTCCTTGTTTGTTGTCTAATTTTTGAGAGTTGTTTGGTATGTTTATATAATTTTATTTTGTACTTTATGACCATTGTGTATGTATCACTGTATAGTGCAATTCAACCAATCCATTGCCATACTGTACAATTGTTCACGCTTTTATTTGTATGATAATAATAATTTGTATTGTGACATCACACTTATCTTCAAAACAATTAAGAATGATTGGCAGTTAAGATCAGTCATAGCTCATGTGGAAATCAAGCCTAAGGGCCGTTAAGAACGTTAAAGGGACACGTTGCCTTGGATCGGGCGAGTTGGTCTATGAAAAGCGTTTGAAACCGTTTGTTATGAAATATGGTTAGAATGATGTTTTACAAGTAGAATATAATGATCCACACAAATATGCCTCGAAATTGCGTGGTTTTCCTTTTACATCGTGACACGACACGCCATTTTGTAGAGTCACATTTTTGACTCCACAAAATGGCGGACCGTGTTAGTAAAAGGTAAACCACGCAATTTTGAGGCATACTTGTGTGGATCATTGTATTCTACTTTTAAAACATCTTTCTAACCATAATCATGCATTTTATAACAAACAGTTACAAACACTTTTCATAGACCAACTCGCCCGATCCGAGGCAACGTGTCCCTTTAATACTTAGTCTATGATTACATACGTATCATTGAGCCCTCTGATGGCTTGGCTTGCATCCCCAGGGTTTTCATACTCCACAAAGGCAAAACCTGGCGGATTCCTGGCGACCCAAACATTTGTCAATGCTCCGTAGGTACCGAATGAATCTTCGATGTCACGTCGGTTTGCATCATCTCCAAGATTCCCAACGTATACCTTGCAGGAAAGAGTTGAATCATTGTAGCGTGACATATTGAAGGACTCTCTCAGTCTCAGTCTCTGCAAATAACAAGAGGGTTTAACGATTTGTTACGTTCGGTAAAACAAATAAATTGTCAACACACCATGTGCTGTTTTTTTCCCCTGACTAGCATGAGCACCGATATGAAACAGATGAGATGGTTTGCTGTTTCAAACCTCATGAAAAGGAAATAGTTTCTTTAATGAATCTGAACTGAGCTTCAGATTTTCCTTCAAAAAATGTTTAAAAATAAGTTATTTGACTTTTTAATGCCCTATTATTATTATTAATACCAAATACAACATGGCGAACAGTACATTTGTCGGTAACAAAAAAATTGTTTAGTTACTACATTAGGCCAAGTAAAAAAAATACCAGTTGATCGTCCCCGCGCCCGCATCTTTTTTTTAATTATTTTTTATTTCCGATTTTTCCTAAAAAAGACAATATTTGTTTGAATTTTTAAATCCACCCTTGACATAAATTTTTTAATTTTTGATGTAAACGGCCTGTTTGAATTGAAATACTTGGCGGCCATCTTGGAAAAAAAATAAAAAATAAAAAATAAAAAGGCCCTCATCCTCCTCTTTGGAAAAATCAGAACGATCAACTGGTATTTTTTTTTATTTGGCCTTAATAGTATTATCGTAGGACGCCCTGTATTCAGGGCGTCCCTGAAATCGAGGGAAATCTTTTACCTCTCTGCGCGCGATGTACACAGTCCCTAGATACAATTTTTGTGGTTTGACTTGCCAAGCAAAGAGTCTCCTCTCATTTGACCAAAACTTAGAAACATGTAAGGCTCCACTGGTTAGTTGCACTTGTAAATGCAAAAAGTTGTGGTATTTTAGGCATTTCTACAAGGTACAAAAATATGTCATACTGTCGGGGCCATAAAAAAAAATTTCCCCACCGAAAAAGTTTCATCAAACACTTTTTAAATTCACAATTCACGATGATCAAATCATGTGACTGAACATTCTGCTGAGCAATCTGGGGAAAAAAATACAGAGGCTCAAAGAAGCCATGTGCCTTATATCATTTTCTAATAGTCTGGAGAATATTTTTTGTAACACTCATATCATTGTTATTAATATTAAAATTGAACATCGGCTTTGTGATTCGATTATCACTGTTTATTTATATGCTTTATTGTAAATGTTAAGAAACATAAAAAGACACAAAACTAAATAAAAATAAGATTTGAAAGCCAAGATTTTTTTTTTATTTTTTTTTTTTGGGCAAATTACCATGGTAATTTTTTTAATTAAATAAAAAATATGTTGAATAAAATGAAGACAACTGCTTGCTATAGAGTCATACACAAAGTCTCACAGAACACTTGTAGTCACTGCAGATGTTTCTTCCACGATGGCTTCACCCGGACACCATACTTTCTTGTTTGCATCGAAAACAGGTCAAACTCAAAACAAATGGGACGCTACTGAAGTCATCGAAGATCGGTGCGTGGTGTGAAAGTTTCAATGTCCATCACGTTTTAATATATGTTTGCATATTTCTTATAAACAAAGGAAGGTAATTAGGGCATCAGTTGATTATGGAATTTTTTTATTTTTTTTTCAATTCAATGAAAAAGGCTTCAATTCAATGAAAAAGGCATAGGCCTACTACATCGAACACCGGACAGGGGTAGACTTGTGGACAAGTCGTTAAATGTCTGTCGCGGTGATAGCGGAACGGCTTTCTCGCAATATCCCGCGAGAGGGCTGCTCTGTGCGAGATTATTGCTCTCACGACTGGTCGCATTTACCGACTTGTGAAACCCGCTGGCGGTTTGTGCACGGCCTATGGCCACTTCAGCCGAATTCGTACGGACGCATCTGATTGGTCAATTTCGTTATATCTATGAATATTCAAACTGTAGATGAATATTAAACATCAAATCCTGTACTGGATGGAGTTTTATGTTGCTTTCCTTCCTCCATGCTTTGATCATGCACGATCAAAACCAAACACTGAGTGGTGAGAGTGATTGTGTTCATGAATATTTTGACACAAGAAAATACGTATTCAAATTATGGGTACAACTTGTAAATAATTACAAAAAATCGAACGTAAGATTTTATTTCAGTGTTTGACAGTGCACAGCGTGTGGGGACATGACGTAAAACACACGGGCAAATCGTGTAGCTGCATGCCATGGCGCGCAGAGTTTCTCTCGGTGGGGCTCAGCATGACGGAAACCCCTACCCTAGCATGCCAAGAGATAGCTGTACCTGGAAGCTCATGAACATGTGGGAGGGGTTAGGGAGCCAGACCACCAACTACCTTGTCATTGCGGGTTTGTTAGTCGGTAAACCTCGCTGATCGAATCCGCTGTTTTAAAATCGTTACGTTTCAATGTTCGGTGTACGTTCCTTTCCCCCGATTTGGAAATTAAATAAGATTTATGTCAATAAATAGGAAAACCACTCTTATATTGACGGTGCAATTAAGTTAAACAATTTGTGAGACAAAAACGAGCCCCCCCCAAAAAAAAAAAACAACACACAAAACCAGAGCCCCTGAAGGAACAGGTGAAAAATAAATTACAAATTAAAATGTGGAAAAAAAATTCTCACTCTGAATTTCTTTTTCCACTCTCGACACACAAAATTCCAACAAAGTCATTTCGTTTCCTCAAAATATTATATAATTCAATCAAAATATAATTTTGTCACATAAAATTATATTTTTTTAAATTTGTAAACAAAGTTGTGTTTTTCTAGGTAGCAAAATAGTTTTTTCCTAGAAAATACGTTTTTGTTCCCTCGAACACGCCTTCTCCACCCGAAATACGATTTTGTTACCCAGAAATACGCGTTTGTTCCCTGAAAGATACGCATTCGTTTCCTCGAAATATGATTTTGTTCGCACAAAATATAATTTTGTTCGCTCTAAATATGCTTTCGTTCAATAAAAATAATTTTTTCCACCGAAAGGAGATTTCTTTCCCTGAAAACAAGCTTTCGATTCATCAAAATACGACTTTGAATTAGTTGCCCGAAACATACTTTCATTCGTCCGAAATATGCTTTCGTTCTATAAAAATATGAATTTTTTCCACCGAAAGGAGATTTCTTTCCCTAAAAACAAGCGTTTGTTTCATCAAAATACGACTTTGAATTAGTTGCCAGAAATATACGTTCATTCGTCCGAAATATGCTTTCGTTCCCTTAATATACGCTCTCGTTCCTTCGCAATGAGATTTTGTTCCCCAAAATTCCTCTTTCGTTCCCTTAAGATAGCTAGCTTTTGTTCCCTTAAGATAGCTTTCGAAGCCCTGTAGTCCAATCACACAAATTTGTTAAATTCCCTTGTGAGGGGCGACTATGAGAGGGGACGAGTTTGTTGTCAGGGGGCGACTTTGCTAGGGGCGACTTTGTAGTTGGTGACTTTGTACATGTGTTTTTTGAAATTGGCGACTTTGCTAGGGGGGCGAGTTGACTGGTTTCCGTGTCTGTTGTTTATACACACTTAACACACACAATCACTGTAGAACACATCGGGTTAAATGATTGGAGCGATCAGTAACTATTCACGGAAGGCATTATTTATTTTTATGAGGCAAAACACACATCTTAAACAATTATTATAATAATGAATTTTAAGATAAGTTTACTTTATTTCTTTAGTTACTAAATTAATGAAGGAGTTAACACCCACAGATGTCTCAAGCGCAAGCATTCAGTACATTTACAGTAACTAAAATTACTACTACCCTTAGATAAAATGGACTCGTCTTCATGATCGTTCCTACAGCAACCGTAATGTACACTGCGTCCGTACATGAATAAATGAATATGAACCGCCGGCGGGTTTCACAAGTCGTTAATGACGAAGAAGAGTTGGCAGCCAGCAACTTCGCGCGAGAGCAGTGATCTCGCGAGAGCATTCTTTTACGCGACAGCACCAGATGCGACTCGACTCACCGCGACCATCATTAACGACTTGTCAACAAGTCTAGACAGGGGAGGATACATTACATGATTATACAATACATGTGTACTGTAGAGCAGAATGGTTACTAAATAATTGAATTATAAATAAAAAATAAAACATTTTCAACAGATTGACAGTAATTTGGATACATCTGACTCTTTTAGCTGGAGAAAAGGTTAACATAGATTTAACGGTAAAATTATGTTCAGACGTTGTTTTAAGGTGCATTTAATTTTAAATGTTGTTCGGCAGTTGTCGTCAACTGTCGGCTTTTTAGTACGTACGGCTTTCTTTTGCATGGGCATTTTCATGTGTCTAGATTAATGGCTCTTTACATAGATTGCAATCACACACAGCCCTCAAAACTGTGTTGATAATAAGACAACACACTAGACTTAGCAATTCCAAGAACGACTATTATTATTAAGGCTAAGCTCGTTCCTTTCTTTAAAATGATGATAAAATTATGAGTTTTTTTAAATTGTCTGTTCCTTACCTTTCCAAGATCCACTGCTTGCGAGACGCCGAGTCGCGTGTGTTTTTGCATAACTGGTGTACTAAACAATACTTCGTTCAGTCCATGCATTTGGTACATTCAAAATTCAATTCTGCCGTGCACCAACTAAACATATTTTTGTCCAAGGTCTCCACCAAAGAGGGCGCCACAATCTGTTCGGGTGCAGAGGGGCGCACCCCTCTAAATGATCTCCCATAGGAACCAATGCTAAATGATAATTATTCAAAAATACTCAAAAAATCGTGTAAGTCTCTCAGCCTCTTGAAAACCAATCAGACATATTTCCGGACAACTAAACTTCAGAATTCTTTTCAATTTTTGGCAGGTCAGCCGTTTGGAATTTTTGCTAACTACCCCAGAAGAAAAAAACACGATTTTTTTTTTTTTTCCAAAACCGACTTGCTGCCAGTTTTCGTGAAGCACTTCTCCACTTCCCCGGTCAAATAGGGCCAACTTTAACGCCTAAATTTATCAAGTCTCCTCAAAAGTTGAAGCACAGAACCCCCAGGTTGTGATAGATTTTTATATTTACACAATCTATTAATTGCATGACCCCCAAAACGTTATAATTAAAAATAAGTTGTGGGTTTACAAATTATGATAAGTAGCTTGGCGCATTAATTCTGGCTTATTTAGTGTGGTGCACCCTATAAGGGCACTTAATTATTCTTTATGGTTAAAAAATTATGCTTAAATTGTTGAGAATAAGTCACTGACTTGATATCTGGAAAAAAAAAAGTGAAATGTTATTGCGTTCGTCTACAACAAGGTCAAACATGTTGGAGCATTTACATGTACTCTAAGCACTATGCGAGAAGAAAAACCTGCACGACACACTGTGTACATTCTAAGGACAAGTCAGAAGTTATATCCAAGTCCTCACTCAAAAAGTTATTAACATGTCTCTTTTTTATCACAGGATCATAAAAACCTTACAAGTTATTTAATTAATCATTAAGAAGGGGTTAATTGGCATGAACAAGCTGTAAACATGGAAGGGGGCTGGCCGGGGGGGGGGGGGTCACATTTTGCTTTCCCTTAAATTATTCTAACCATGCATTCATATTAGTCTAAAATGGGGAGCTTTATAAAATCTAGAAAACACATAGGTCACTTTTTGTACATTTAACTGCCCTTTCAAATTGTATTCTACCTCTGGAACGGGGTAAAAGGGGGAAAGGGTGGGCGGGGCGTGGGCGGGGCATGTTGAAAAAGGCCAAACCATTATGATTGTTTCTGGTTGATGGGGACAAGTTATAACTCTATCCAGAAACAGATGGCTATTATCTTAGACAATTCCCCTGGGATGGGGGCCTTTTCACAGGTCCTACTGTCCAATATGGAGCATTGGCAATGGTTTTATCTTGATGAATTTTTGTGAAATTTATCTGAAATTGAAAAAAAAAAAAAAAAAAATATATATATATATATTTTGGCATATCGGCCGAAATTTGTGCGTTCAGCGTAGTGTCGGCCCTGATACGCTAGCTTGTGCATCGGGAGAACTCTAAAAGTATTTTTGCTTTAGACCACAATTAATGTGAGATCACTTATGATGGATGCCATTCAATGTTTGTAACAAATCCATTGCCATAAAAATGGGTAGAGCTAGACGCGGCATTTTCAAGATGCAAAAAACTTGGTTCAAGCCGAAAAATAAATTTAATTCACTACAAGACAAAGGCAGTGAAACTCAAAGTATACCTACACCACGGTATGTCAGGCCAACCCATCAGCAGTTGAGTTTAGCCGCCCCAAATACGGAGCGAGGAGATTTCTGCCACATTGCAGCACAGATGGAACAAGACAACCGCAGAAATGTGATGCTCCTTCGCCCAAAAGTTGTAGAACTGGCTCCAGTTGACAAGATCCAGCTCAAGGGAGTGATCCCAATAGCCAACAAATGTGGCCAGCCACTGCCCAAGAGAGGAACTGATCACCAAGGAGGAGGTTATCGTTTTGTAGACATCAACTCAGCTCTAGAGCTGGGTGCACAAGCTGTACTTGATCATCAACAAACACATCCTAAGTGTGATGGTCAACCTAAACTATTGGCTGAGGCAGAAGAGCGTAGAGGCAGAAGAGCGTAGAGGTTTAGCCGTCTCAGAGGTAATGTCCTGCAAAAAGTGTGGTTTTAAAACACAAAAGACAAAACTTTACAGTGAGATAGCTAACGAGGGTAGGAAGCGGGGACGACGCACTGCAACCCCAAACATGTCTTTCCAAGTTGGCCTGCAGAACACTGGCATTGCAACCGCAGGTGCGAGGAGGCTCTTGACATCAATGGACACAGCTGTACCATGCACTAGTGGGCTGCAAAAAATTTCGAACAAATGTGGTGAAATTATCAAAAATGAAAATATCAGAGACATGGCAGACAAGAGGAAACTAGTGAAAGACATCCGTGAGCTCCAAGGCTTTGAACGAGAAAGTCCAATTGCAGTTGAAATGGACAGGCAGTATAATAATCCCCTGCGCAACTGTAGGAAAAAAAACCCATTTGTTCCTGCAACACAGACAAGAGACACCGTGTGCGAGAACGCAACTACTTCAAAGTTTGTTATAATGTACCATCAAGAAAACAAGCTTTGTAAAAGTGGTGAAATGTCACCATCATCATTCGGTCAACAATGCACATCCGCTAAGCACGGCGACAAGTGCACAGCTACTCGTCCAGCGCATTTCAATATGGGAGATGAGAGAGAAGGGGGTGTTCGATGTGCGACTAAACTTTTGGAGTGCACGGAACCAGTTCTTGTGGATAGAATAACAACAGACGCTGACGGCTGTCTAGCAAAAGGAATGAATTCTGTCATGAGAAGAAGAACGGGAAAGGAAATGGAAAGTCTGCTGGACCCATCCCACTTGAACCGCTCGCTTTGTGCGGCAGTCAGCCGAGCAAACTTTAGCAGTGACATGTTCCCTGGGAACAGTGCAAGAGACCGAAACAGAGTACAGGACCGATTTGCTGATGACGTGAGTCACAGAGCACAGGCTGAGGCACACCATATTTCCATTAAATGCGGAAATGACACAGCAAGCATGAAAAGACTGGCTGCAAAGGCGATTGATGCAATTCCGAACTGCTACATGGGAGACCATGAGAAATGCAAACAAAATTCTCATGTTTGCAACGGTAAATACAAGTACCCATACCTCTCTCGCTATGTCCGCGGCAGATTTATTTTAACATCTAAAGATGAGGAAATCTTAAAAACAATTTTGGAAAAACGCATAGGAGACGAAGCGATAGAGAGAACCAAGTACAGAACAAGTTCCCAGAAGTCTGAATCCATGAATCATGCCTACGCCATGACAAATCCAAAAGGAACACTAACCTTTTCAAGGAACGGAGCTTCAAGAGATCACAGCGCCATCCATCTGGTGAACAACCAACATGCAAACTCTATTATCAAAAAGTGTGAGGCAACTCATTGCCCCATTACTGCTGGATCACCCGCTGCAAAAGCCCTCGATGCAATGGACAAAAAACAACAATATCACAAAAAACGTGTTATGGGAAAGATCTACAAAAAGCGACGAGCACAGTGTCGAGCTGAACGATATCACACTTACTATGCTAAAAAAATTTGTATCAACCTGGCCAACTAAATCCAAAGTCACAGGACACTAACTCATCGTATAACTATGAGGGGCCAAAGATTCACAAGGAGCACAATTACAGCAGAATGTTCTCAAAATGGAAAAACCGATAGAGTGTAACTCTAATTGAATCACTTGACTTTTCCGGAAACTTGACATTCATAATAATGCAATGTTTACACCTCCCCCACTCTTCTTGTTCAGTTATTAGTTAATACCAACCATGCCATGTAATGTATGATGATGATGTTTACAACATGTTTATTTCTTCCTAATTGAGGAAGCAACCAGCCGCTGTTGACCCATGATTTTCTTGAAAGTGACTTACCATCACAGTCTCATCAAATAGTCATACACGATAGTCGTACCGTCGATCGTAGTTTGTCCCGTCTTACACACTGTATACTGACTGTTAAGTGTGTAGGAATAGGATGCCTAAAAAAAAAGCAAGCCACTCTTTGAAAACGTTGAATTATTCTGTTAACAAGTGACAATGTTATTGCTATCTATATTTTATTATAATTACTGTTTGCAGCCAGAGGAGTGATGTTTTCACGAACAATAAAAAAAAACGGCGATAACTGACGAAAGAAGTCTCAAACAACTCATTTCTGTCACGCCTGCAATTGTAAACAAACGGCAGACATGTTTAAATCCCAACAAAAATGGCTGCAAGGGCGCCACCATGTTGTATATATAGGGCGCACCCCTCTAAATGATCTCCCATAGGAACCAATGCTAAATGATAATTATTCAAAAATACTCAAAAAATCGTGTAAGTCTCTCAGCCTCTTGAAAACCAATCAGACATATTTCCGGACAACTAAACTTCAGAATTCTTTTCAATTTTTGGCAGGTCAGCCGTTTGGAATTTTTGCTAACTACCCCAGAAGAAAAAAACACGATTTTTTTTTTTTTTCCAAAACCGACTTGCTGCCAGTTTTCGTGAAGCACTTCTCCACTTCCCCGGTCAAATAGGGCCAACTTTAACGCCTAAATTTATCAAGTCTCCTCAAAAGTTGAAGCACAGAACCCCCAGGTTGTGATAGATTTTTATATTTACACAATCTATTAATTGCATGACCCCCAAAACGTTATAATTAAAAATAAGTTGTGGGTTTACAAATTATGATAAGTAGCTTGGCGCATTAATTCTGGCTTATTTAGTGTGGTGCACCCTATAGGGCGCACCCCTCTAAATGATCTCCCATAGGAACCAATGCTAAATGATAATTATTCAAAAATACTCAAAAAATCGTGTAAGTCTCTCAGCCTCTTGAAAACCAATCAGACATATTTCCGGACAACTAAACTTCAGAATTCTTTTCAATTTTTGGCAGGTCAGCCGTTTGGAATTTTTGCTAACTACCCCAGAAGAAAAAAACACGATTTTTTTTTTTTTTCCAAAACCGACTTGCTGCCAGTTTTCGTGAAGCACTTCTCCACTTCCCCGGTCAAATAGGGCCAACTTTAACGCCTAAATTTATCAAGTCTCCTCAAAAGTTGAAGCACAGAACCCCCAGGTTGTGATAGATTTTTATATTTACACAATCTATTAATTGCATGACCCCCAAAACGTTATAATTAAAAATAAGTTGTGGGTTTACAAATTATGATAAGTAGCTTGGCGCATTAATTCTGGCTTATTTAGTGTGGTGCACCCTATAAGGGCACTTAATTATTCTTTATGGTTAAAAAATTATGCTTAAATTGTTGAGAATAAGTCACTGACTTGATATCTGGAAAAAAAAAAGTGAAATGTTATTGCGTTCGTCTACAACAAGGTCAAACATGTTGGAGCATTTACATGTACTCTAAGCACTATGCGAGAAGAAAAACCTGCACGACACACTGTGTACATTCTAAGGACAAGTCAGAAGTTATATCCAAGTCCTCACTCAAAAAGTTATTAACATGTCTCTTTTTTATCACAGGATCATAAAAACCTTACAAGTTATTTAATTAATCATTAAGAAGGGGTTAATTGGCATGAACAAGCTGTAAACATGGAAGGGGGCTGGCCGGGGGGGGGGGGGGGGGGGGTCACATTTTGCTTTCCCTTAAATTATTCTAACCATGCATTCATATTAGTCTAAAATGGGGAGCTTTATAAAATCTAGAAAACACATAGGTCACTTTTTGTACATTTAACTGCCCTTTCAAATTGTATTCTACCTCTGGAACGGGGTAAAAGGGGGAAAGGGTGGGCGGGGCGTGGGCGGGGCATGTTGAAAAAGGCCAAACCATTATGATTGTTTCTGGTTGATGGGGACAAGTTATAACTCTATCCAGAAACAGATGGCTATTATCTTAGACAATTCCCCTGGGATGGGGGCCTTTTCACAGGTCCTACTGTCCAATATGGAGCATTGGCAATGGTTTTATCTTGATGAATTTTTGTGAAATTTATCTGAAATTGAAAAAAAAAAAAATAAAAATATATATATATATTTTGGCATATCGGCCGAAATTTGTGCGTTCAGCGTAGTGTCGGCCCTGATACGCTAGCTTGTGCATCGGGAGAACTCTAAAAGTATTTTTGCTTTAGACCACAATTAATGTGAGATCACTTATGATGGATGCCATTCAATGTTTGTAACAAATCCATTGCCATAAAAATGGGTAGAGCTAGACGCGGCATTTTCAAGATGCAAAAAACTTGGTTCAAGCCGAAAAATAAATTTAATTCACTACAAGACAAAGGCAGTGAAACTCAAAGTATACCTACACCACGGTATGTCAGGCCAACCCATCAGCAGTTGAGTTTAGCCGCCCCAAATACGGAGCGAGGAGATTTCTGCCACATTGCAGCACAGATGGAACAAGACAACCGCAGAAATGTGATGCTCCTTCGCCCAAAAGTTGTAGAACTGGCTCCAGTTGACAAGATCCAGCTCAAGGGAGTGATCCCAATAGCCAACAAATGTGGCCAGCCACTGCCCAAGAGAGGAACTGATCACCAAGGAGGAGGTTATCGTTTTGTAGACATCAACTCAGCTCTAGAGCTGGGTGCACAAGCTGTACTTGATCATCAACAAACACATCCTAAGTGTGATGGTCAACCTAAACTATTGGCTGAGGCAGAAGAGCGTAGAGGTTTAGCCGTCTCAGAGGTAATGTCCTGCAAAAAGTGTGGTTTTAAAACACAAAAGACAAAACTTTACAGTGAGATAGCTAACGAGGGTAGGAAGCGGGGACGACGCACTGCAACCCCAAACATGTCTTTCCAAGTTGGCCTGCAGAACACTGGCATTGCAACCGCAGGTGCGAGGAGGCTCTTGACATCAATGGACACAGCTGTACCATGCACTAGTGGGCTGCAAAAAATTTCGAACAAATGTGGTGAAATTATCAAAAATGAAAATATCAGAGACATGGCAGACAAGAGGAAACTAGTGAAAGACATCCGTGAGCTCCAAGGCTTTGAACGAGAAAGTCCAATTGCAGTTGAAATGGACAGGCAGTATAATAATCCCCTGCGCAACTGTAGGAAAAAAAAACCATTTGTTCCTGCAACACAGACAAGAGACACCGTGTGCGAGAACGCAACTACTTCAAAGTTTGTTATAATGTACCATCAAGAAAACAAGCTTTGTAAAAGTGGTGAAATGTCACCATCATCATTCGGTCAACAATGCACATCCGCTAAGCACGGCGACAAGTGCACAGCTACTCGTCCAGCGCATTTCAATATGGGAGATGAGAGAGAAGGGGGTGTTCGATGTGCGACTAAACTTTTGGAGTGCACGGAACCAGTTCTTGTGGATAGAATAACAACAGACGCTGACGGCTGTCTAGCAAAAGGAATGAATTCTGTCATGAGAAGAAGAACGGGAAAGGAAATGGAAAGTCTGCTGGACCCATCCCACTTGAACCGCTCGCTTTGTGCGGCAGTCAGCCGAGCAAACTTTAGCAGTGACATGTTCCCTGGGAACAGTGCAAGAGACCGAAACAGAGTACAGGACCGATTTGCTGATGACGTGAGTCACAGAGCACAGGCTGAGGCACACCATATTTCCATTAAATGCGGAAATGACACAGCAAGCATGAAAAGACTGGCTGCAAAGGCGATTGATGCAATTCCGAACTGCTACATGGGAGACCATGAGAAATGCAAACAAAATTCTCATGTTTGCAACGGTAAATACAAGTACCCATACCTCTCTCGCTATGTCCGCGGCAGATTTATTTTAACATCTAAAGATGAGGAAATCTTAAAAACAATTTTGGAAAAACGCATAGGAGACGAAGCGATAGAGAGAACCAAGTACAGAACAAGTTCCCAGAAGTCTGAATCCATGAATCATGCCTACGCCATGACAAATCCAAAAGGAACACTAACCTTTTCAAGGAACGGAGCTTCAAGAGATCACAGCGCCATCCATCTGGTGAACAACCAACATGCAAACTCTATTATCAAAAAGTGTGAGGCAACTCATTGCCCCATTACTGCTGGATCACCCGCTGCAAAAGCCCTCGATGCAATGGACAAAAAACAACAATATCACAAAAAACGTGTTATGGGAAAGATCTACAAAAAGCGACGAGCACAGTGTCGAGCTGAACGATATCACACTTACTATGCTAAAAAAATTTGTATCAACCTGGCCAACTAAATCCAAAGTCACAGGACACTAACTCATCGTATAACTATGAGGGGCCAAAGATTCACAAGGAGCACAATTACAGCAGAATGTTCTCAAAATGGAAAAACCGATAGAGTGTAACTCTAATTGAATCACTTGACTTTTCCGGAAACTTGACATTCATAATAATGCAATGTTTACACCTCCCCCACTCTTCTTGTTCAGTTATTAGTTAATACCAACCATGCCATGTAATGTATGATGATGATGTTTACAACATGTTTATTTCTTCCTAATTGAGGAAGCAACCAGCCGCTGTTGACCCATGATTTTCTTGAAAGTGACTTACCATCACAGTCTCATCAAATAGTCATACACGATAGTCGTACCGTCGATCGTAGTTTGTCCCGTCTTACACACTGTATACTGACTGTTAAGTGTGTAGGAATAGGATGCCTAAAAAAAAAGCAAGCCACTCTTTGAAAACGTTGAATTATTCTGTTAACAAGTGACAATGTTATTGCTATCTATATTTTATTATAATTACTGTTTGCAGCCAGAGGAGTGATGTTTTCACGAACAATAAAAAAAAACGGCGATAACTGACGAAAGAAGTCTCAAACAACTCATTTCTGTCACGCCTGCAATTGTAAACAAACGGCAGACATGTTTAAATCCCAACAAAAATGGCTGCAAGGGCGCCACCATGTTGTATATATAGGGCGCACCCCTCTAAATGATCTCCCATAGGAACCAATGCTAAATGATAATTATTCAAAAATACTCAAAAAATCGTGTAAGTCTCTCAGCCTCTTGAAAACCAATCAGACATATTTCCGGACAACTAAACTTCAGAATTCTTTTCAATTTTTGGCAGGTCAGCCGTTTGGAATTTTTGCTAACTACCCCAGAAGAAAAAAACACGATTTTTTTTTTTTTTCCAAAACCGACTTGCTGCCAGTTTTCGTGAAGCACTTCTCCACTTCCCCGGTCAAATAGGGCCAACTTTAACGCCTAAATTTATCAAGTCTCCTCAAAAGTTGAAGCACAGAACCCCCAGGTTGTGATAGATTTTTATATTTACACAATCTATTAATTGCATGACCCCCAAAACGTTATAATTAAAAATAAGTTGTGGGTTTACAAATTATGATAAGTAGCTTGGCGCATTAATTCTGGCTTATTTAGTGTGGTGCACCCTATAGGGCGCACCCCTCTAAATGATC
This sequence comes from Leptasterias polaris, assembly GCA_037783415.1. Lineage (NCBI taxonomy): Eukaryota > Metazoa > Echinodermata > Asteroidea > Forcipulatida > Asteriidae > Leptasterias > Leptasterias polaris. The sequence goes on from JAZGTN010000065.1 coordinate 2,073,099, forward strand.
TCCCATAGGAACCAATGCTAAATGATAATTATTCAAAAATACTCAAAAAATCGTGTAAGTCTCTCAGCCTCTTGAAAACCAATCAGACATATTTCCGGACAACTAAACTTCAGAATTCTTTTCAATTTTTGGCAGGTCAGCCGTTTGGAATTTTTGCTAACTACCCCAGAAGAAAAAAACACGATTTTATTTTTTTTTCCAAAACCGACTTGCTGCCAGTTTTCGTGAAGCACTTCTCCACTTCCCCGGTCAAATAGGGCCAACTTTAACGCCTAAATTTATCAAGTCTCCTCAAAAGTTGAAGCACAGAACCCCCAGGTTGTGATAGATTTTTATATTTACACAATCTATTAATTGCATGACCCCCAAAACGTTATAATTAAAAATAAGTTGTGGGTTTACAAATTATGATAAGTAGCTTGGCGCATTAATTCTGGCTTATTTAGTGTGGTGCACCCTATAAGGGCACTTAATTATTCTTTATGGTTAAAAAATTATGCTTAAATTGTTGAGAATAAGTCACTGACTTGATATCTGGAAAAAAAAAAGTGAAATGTTATTGCGTTCGTCTACAACAAGGTCAAACATGTTGGAGCATTTACATGTACTCTAAGCACTATGCGAGAAGAAAAACCTGCACGACACACTGTGTACATTCTAAGGACAAGTCAGAAGTTATATCCAAGTCCTCACTCAAAAAGTTATTAACATGTCTCTTTTTTATCACAGGATCATAAAAACCTTACAAGTTATTTAATTAATCATTAAGAAGGGGTTAATTGGCATGAACAAGCTGTAAACATGGAAGGGGGCTGGCCGGGGGGGGGGGGGGGGGGTCACATTTTGCTTTCCCTTAAATTATTCTAACCATGCATTCATATTAGTCTAAAATGGGGAGCTTTATAAAATCTAGAAAACACATAGGTCACTTTTTGTACATTTAACTGCCCTTTCAAATTGTATTCTACCTCTGGAACGGGGTAAAAGGGGGAAAGGGTGGGCGGGGCGTGGGCGGGGCATGTTGAAAAAGGCCAAACCATTATGATTGTTTCTGGTTGATGGGGACAAGTTATAACTCTATCCAGAAACAGATGGCTATTATCTTAGACAATTCCCCTGGGATGGGGGCCTTTTCACAGGTCCTACTGTCCAATATGGAGCATTGGCAATGGTTTTATCTTGATGAATTTTTGTGAAATTTATCTGAAATTGAAAAAAAAAAAAAATAATATATATATATATATTTTGGCATATCGGCCGAAATTTGTGCGTTCAGCGTAGTGTCGGCCCTGATACGCTAGCTTGTGCATCGGGAGAACTCTAAAAGTATTTTTGCTTTAGACCACAATTAATGTGAGATCACTTATGATGGATGCCATTCAATGTTTGTAACAAATCCATTGCCATAAAAATGGGTAGAGCTAGACGCGGCATTTTCAAGATGCAAAAAACTTGGTTCAAGCCGAAAAATAAATTTAATTCACTACAAGACAAAGGCAGTGAAACTCAAAGTATACCTACACCACGGTATGTCAGGCCAACCCATCAGCAGTTGAGTTTAGCCGCCCCAAATACGGAGCGAGGAGATTTCTGCCACATTGCAGCACAGATGGAACAAGACAACCGCAGAAATGTGATGCTCCTTCGCCCAAAAGTTGTAGAACTGGCTCCAGTTGACAAGATCCAGCTCAAGGGAGTGATCCCAATAGCCAACAAATGTGGCCAGCCACTGCCCAAGAGAGGAACTGATCACCAAGGAGGAGGTTATCGTTTTGTAGACATCAACTCAGCTCTAGAGCTGGGTGCACAAGCTGTACTTGATCATCAACAAACACATCCTAAGTGTGATGGTCAACCTAAACTATTGGCTGAGGCAGAAGAGCGTAGAGGTTTAGCCGTCTCAGAGGTAATGTCCTGCAAAAAGTGTGGTTTTAAAACACAAAAGACAAAACTTTACAGTGAGATAGCTAACGAGGGTAGGAAGCGGGGACGACGCACTGCAACCCCAAACATGTCTTTCCAAGTTGGCCTGCAGAACACTGGCATTGCAACCGCAGGTGCGAGGAGGCTCTTGACATCAATGGACACAGCTGTACCATGCACTAGTGGGCTGCAAAAAATTTCGAACAAATGTGGTGAAATTATCAAAAATGAAAATATCAGAGACATGGCAGACAAGAGGAAACTAGTGAAAGACATCCGTGAGCTCCAAGGCTTTGAACGAGAAAGTCCAATTGCAGTTGAAATGGACAGGCAGTATAATAATCCCCTGCGCAACTGTAGGAAAAAAAACCCATTTGTTCCTGCAACACAGACAAGAGACACCGTGTGCGAGAACGCAACTACTTCAAAGTTTGTTATAATGTACCATCAAGAAAACAAGCTTTGTAAAAGTGGTGAAATGTCACCATCATCATTCGGTCAACAATGCACATCCGCTAAGCACGGCGACAAGTGCACAGCTACTCGTCCAGCGCATTTCAATATGGGAGATGAGAGAGAAGGGGGTGTTCGATGTGCGACTAAACTTTTGGAGTGCACGGAACCAGTTCTTGTGGATAGAATAACAACAGACGCTGACGGCTGTCTAGCAAAAGGAATGAATTCTGTCATGAGAAGAAGAACGGGAAAGGAAATGGAAAGTCTGCTGGACCCATCCCACTTGAACCGCTCGCTTTGTGCGGCAGTCAGCCGAGCAAACTTTAGCAGTGACATGTTCCCTGGGAACAGTGCAAGAGACCGAAACAGAGTACAGGACCGATTTGCTGATGACGTGAGTCACAGAGCACAGGCTGAGGCACACCATATTTCCATTAAATGCGGAAATGACACAGCAAGCATGAAAAGACTGGCTGCAAAGGCGATTGATGCAATTCCGAACTGCTACATGGGAGACCATGAGAAATGCAAACAAAATTCTCATGTTTGCAACGGTAAATACAAGTACCCATACCTCTCTCGCTATGTCCGCGGCAGATTTATTTTAACATCTAAAGATGAGGAAATCTTAAAAACAATTTTGGAAAAACGCATAGGAGACGAAGCGATAGAGAGAACCAAGTACAGAACAAGTTCCCAGAAGTCTGAATCCATGAATCATGCCTACGCCATGACAAATCCAAAAGGAACACTAACCTTTTCAAGGAACGGAGCTTCAAGAGATCACAGCGCCATCCATCTGGTGAACAACCAACATGCAAACTCTATTATCAAAAAGTGTGAGGCAACTCATTGCCCCATTACTGCTGGATCACCCGCTGCAAAAGCCCTCGATGCAATGGACAAAAAACAACAATATCACAAAAAACGTGTTATGGGAAAGATCTACAAAAAGCGACGAGCACAGTGTCGAGCTGAACGATATCACACTTACTATGCTAAACAAAATTTGTATCAACCTGGCCAACTAAATCCAAAGTCACAGGACACTAACTCATCGTATAACTATGAGGGGCCAAAGATTCACAAGGAGCACAATTACAGCAGAATGTTCTCAAAATGGAAAAACCGATAGAGTGTAACTCTAATTGAATCACTTGACTTTTCCGGAAACTTGACATTCATAATAATGCAATGTTTACACCTCCCCCACTCTTCTTGTTCAGTTATTAGTTAATACCAACCATGCCATGTAATGTATGATGATGATGTTTACAACATGTTTATTTCTTCCTAATTGAGGAAGCAACCAGCCGCTGTTGACCCATGATTTTCTTGAAAGTGACTTACCATCACAGTCTCATCAAATAGTCATACACGATAGTCGTACCGTCGATCGTAGTTTGTCCCGTCTTACACACTGTATACTGACTGTTAAGTGTGTAGGAATAGGATGCCTAAAAAAAAAGCAAGCCACTCTTTGAAAACGTTGAATTATTCTGTTAACAAGTGACAATGTTATTGCTATCTATATTTTATTATAATTACTGTTTGCAGCCAGAGGAGTGATGTTTTCACGAACAATAAAAAAAAACGGCGATAACTGACGAAAGAAGTCTCAAACAACTCATTTCTGTCACGCCTGCAATTGTAAACAAACGGCAGACATGTTTAAATCCCAACAAAAATGGCTGCAAGGGCGCCACCATGTTGTATATATAGGGCGCACCCCTCTAAATGATCTCCCATAGGAACCAATGCTAAATGATAATTATTCAAAAATACTCAAAAAATCGTGTAAGTCTCTCAGCCTCTTGAAAACCAATCAGACATATTTCCGGACAACTAAACTTCAGAATTCTTTTCAATTTTTGGCAGGTCAGCCGTTTGGAATTTTTGCTAACTACCCCAGAAGAAAAAAACACGATTTTTTTTTTTTTTCCAAAACCGACTTGCTGCCAGTTTTCGTGAAGCACTTCTCCACTTCCCCGGTCAAATAGGGCCAACTTTAACGCCTAAATTTATCAAGTCTCCTCAAAAGTTGAAGCACAGAACCCCCAGGTTGTGATAGATTTTTATATTTACACAATCTATTAATTGCATGACCCCCAAAACGTTATAATTAAAAATAAGTTGTGGGTTTACAAATTATGATAAGTAGCTTGGCGCATTAATTCTGGCTTATTTAGTGTGGTGCACCCAGAGGGGCGCACCACACTAAATAAACTCCCATAGGAACCAATGCTAAATGATAAATATTCAAAAATACTCAAAAAATCGTGAAAGTCTCTCAGCCTCTTGAAAACCAATCAAACATATTTTCGGACGACTGAACTTCAGAATTCTTTTCAATTTTTGCCAGGTCAGCCGTTTGGAATTTTTGCTAACTACCCCAGAAGAAAAAAACGCGAAAATTTGTATTTTTCCAAAACCGACTTGCTGCCAGTTTTCGTGAAGCACTTCTCTACTTACCCGGTCAAATAGGGCCAACTTTAACGCCTAAATTTATCAAGTCTCCTCAAAAGTTGAAGCACAGAACCCCCAGGTTGTGATAGATTATTATATTTACACAATCTATTAATTGCATGACCCCCAAAACGTTGTAATTAAAAATAAGTTGTGGGTTTACAAATTATGATAAGTAGCTTGGCGCATTAATTCTGGCTTATTTGGTGTGGTGCGCCCTATAAGGGCACTTAATTATTCTTTATGGTTAAAAAATTATGCTTAAATTGTTGAAATAAAGTCACTGAATTGATATCTGAAAAAATGAATTGGAAATGTTATTGCGTTCGTCTACAACAAGGTCAAACATGTTTGAGCATTTACATGTACTCTAAGCAATGCGATAAGAAAAACCTGCATTACACGCTGTGTACACTCTAATGACAAGTCAGTTGTTATATCCAAATCCTGGTCACTCAACAAGTTATAAACTTATCTCTTTTTTTTAGTTATACGATTCTAAACGCCTTACAATTATTTTTAATAATTGACAAGAGGGGGTTAACTAATGTGGAAGCTGTAAAAGGGAAAGGGGATTGAAGAGGGAGGGCCTGAGAAGGGGGGGGGGGGGTTGTAGATTTTGCTTACCCGCCAACATTTTTAACCATGTAATCATATTGAGTTTAAAATGGTGAACTTTATAACAAAAAAGAATATACATAGGTCATTTTACCACGTTTAATTGTCATTCCAAGTTTCATTTTACCTAGCTTTAAGGGATAAGGGGGTGAATGGGTGGGCGGGGCGTGGGCGGGGCGTGGGCGGGGCTTGTTGCAAAATGCCCTTCCAGACACTTTACGGTTAATAAATTGTGGGTGAACGGGAACAATTGGACTATAGTTAAGAGTTAAGAGTTAAGACTGTAAGCTAATAAGGTGTTTGGGCTGGGGGATAGGGTCCGGGCTGACGGCTAGGGTTTTGGGCTTTGGGGGTAGGCTCGGCTGGGGGTTAGGGTTTGGGCTGGGGCTATGATTTCGGCTAGGGGCTAGGGTTAGGGCTGGGGGCTATGATTCGGCTTGGGTGTAGGGTTTGGGCTGGGGGCTGGGTTTTGGGCTGACGGCTACGGTTTTTGCCGAGGGTTGTACAGTATAGTGTAGGGTTTAGGCTGCTGGTTGGGGGATAGGCCTAGGGTTTCACACGCATCAGAGTGTATTCACCTTCCGGAAACTTGACATATATGATGACATATCCACCACCTCCCCTACTCCTCTTCAAATAGTCTGTTGGTGGTTTTTCTCTCCTTTTTCATATTCAACCAGCCACGTTGGCTCATGATTCTTTGAATGTGACTAAAACCGTCAGTCTCATACTTATTACTTTTCATAGTTTAACCATGCAGGTTTAGAAAGCAAACCCCTCTTTGAGTGTGAAACGTTGAATTATTCTCGGTTAATAAATGTATTGTAATTTGAGGAAATAGAAACATTATTGCTATACTAACAGTTTACAGTCAAAGAAATGATGTTTCCAATGTAAAAACAGCAACAAAGTGACAAACAATGCCCCCACACAACTCATTACTGTCGTTGTTTCAAGCCTACATAAATGTAAACAGAACACAAACACATGGCTGCACGGGCGCCGCCATGTTGTATATATAGGGCGCACCACACTAAATAAACTCCCATAGGAACCAATGCTAAATGATAAATATTCAAAAATACTCAAAAAATCGTGAAAGTCTCTCAGCCTCTTGAAAACCAATCAAACATATTTTCGGACGACTGAACTTCAGAATTCTTTTCAATTTTTGCCAGGTCAGCCGTTTGGAATTTTTGCTAACTACCCCAGAAGAAAAAAACGTGAAAATTTGTATTTTTCCAAAACCGACTTGCTGCCAGTTTTCGTGAAGCACTTCTCTACTTACCCGGTCAAATAGGGCCAACTTTAACGCCTAAATTTATCAAGTCTCCTCAAAAGTTGAAGCACAGAACCCCCAGGTTGTGATAGATTATTATATTTACACAATCTATTAATTGCATGACCCCCAAAACGTTGTAATTAAAAATAAGTTGTGGGTTTACAAATTATGATAAGTAGCTTGGCGCATTAATTCTGGCTTATTTGGTGTGGTGCGCCCTATAAGGGCACTTAATTATTCTTTATGGTTAAAAAATTATGCTTAAATTGTTGAAATAAAGTCACTGAATTGATATCTGAAAAAATGAATTGGAAATGTTATTGCGTTCGTCTACAACAAGGTCAAACATGTTTGAGCATTTACATGTACTCTAAGCAATGCGATAAGAAAAACCTGCATTACACGCTGTGTACACTCTAATGACAAGTCAGTTGTTATATCCAAATCCTGGTCACTCAACAAGTTATAAACTTATCTCTTTTTTTTAGTTATACGATTCTAAACGCCTTACAATTATTTTTAATAATTGACAAGAGGGGGTTAACTAATGTGGAAGCTGTAAAAGGGAAAGGGGATTGAAGAGGGAGGGCCTGAGAAGGGGGGGGGGGGGGTTGTAGATTTTGCTTACCCGCCAACATTTTTAACCATGTAATCATATTGAGTTTAAAATGGTGAACTTTATAACAAAAAAGAATATACATAGGTCATTTTACCACGTTTAATTGTCATTCCAAGTTTCATTTTACCTAGCTTTAAGGGATAAGGGGGTGAATGGGTGGGCGGGGCGTGGGCGGGGCGTGGGCGGGGCTTGTTGCAAAATGCCCTTCCAGACACTTTACGGTTAATAAATTGTGGGTGAACGGGAACAATTGGACTATAGTTAAGAGTTAAGAGTTAAGACTGTAAGCTAATAAGGTGTTTGGGCTGGGGGATAGGGTCCGGGCTGACGGCTAGGGTTTTGGGCTTTGGGGGTAGGCTCGGCTGGGGGTTAGGGTTTGGGCTGGGGCTATGATTTCGGCTAGGGGCTAGGGTTAGGGCTGGGGGCTATGATTCGGCTTGGGTGTAGGGTTTGGGCTGGGGGCTGGGTTTTGGGCTGACGGCTACGGTTTTTGCCGAGGGTTGTACAGTATAGTGTAGGGTTTAGGCTGCTGGTTGGGGGATAGGCCTAGGGTTTCACACGCATCAGAGTGTATTCACCTTCCGGAAACTTGACATATATGATGACATATCCACCACCTCCCCTACTCCTCTTCAAATAGTCTGTTGGTGGTTTTTCTCTCCTTTTTCATATTCAACCAGCCACGTTGGCTCATGATTCTTTGAATGTGACTAAAACCGTCAGTCTCATACTTATTACTTTTCATAGTTTAACCATGCAGGTTTAGAAAGCAAACCCCTCTTTGAGTGTGAAACGTTGAATTATTCTCGGTTAATAAATGTATTGTAATTTGAGGAAATAGAAACATTATTGCTATACTAACAGTTTACAGTCAAAGAAATGATGTTTCCAATGTAAAAACAGCAACAAAGTGACAAACAATGCCCCCACACAACTCATTACTGTCGTTGTTTCAAGCCTACATAAATGTAAACAGAACACAAACACATGGCTGCACGGGCGCCGCCATGTTGTATATATAGGGCGCACCACACTAAATAAACTCCCATAGGAACCAATGCTAAATGATAAATATTCAAAAATACTCAAAAAATCGTGAAAGTCTCTCAGCCTCTTGAAAACCAATCAAACATATTTTCGGACGACTGAACTTCAGAATTCTTTTCAATTTTTGCCAGGTCAGCCGTTTGGAATTTTTGCTAACTACCCCAGAAGAAAAAAACGCGAAAATTTGTATTTTTCCAAAACCGACTTGCTGCCAGTTTTCGTGAAGCACTTCTCTACTTACCCGGTCAAATAGGGCCAACTTTAACGCCTAAATTTATCAAGTCTCCTCAAAAGTTGAAGCACAGAACCCCCAGGTTGTGATAGATTATTATATTTACACAATCTATTAATTGCATGACCCCCAAAACGTTGTAATTAAAAATAAGTTGTGGGTTTACAAATTATGATAAGTAGCTTGGCGCATTAATTCTGGCTTATTTGGTGTGGTGCGCCCAGAGCAGAGCACTGATCTCTATAGACCATGTGTTATTTTTGTTTACAGAGTGGTGACCTTGTACATTCTAAAGCATTTCCTGCCGGGCAAGATACTACACAGGCTATATGGGAAAATTTACATTTTGTGTCATAATTTTCACATAAATTCAAAATTTACAAAAGCAACAGCTGTACAGCTTTTGAGATGTCCCCCCTTTCTTCATATCAAAAGTTGAGACAAATCAGACAGTGCAATCTCCATAAAACATAAGATTTGTTGTTTTCTTCAATTGATCTGTGTACAAATGTGCCTGCAGGAAGTCCAGGCTTAGTCTTGGCCCAAGACGTCAGTGATCGATAATGATGACAGAAACATTTATTTCATAATAATAATAATAATAATAATATCGAAGTCTTATATAGCGCACGTATCTACCAAACAAGGTACTCAAGGCGCTGAGTATATACATACTTTCAGAAAGATAGGTTATTGCAGTGATGAAAATCTGAGACCCAATTATTTAGCACCTTATAAGGGTTTACAAGGTGCTACGGCGCATTAAGCAGCCACAACCAGGAACACCGGGGCGAACCCCTTCTCTTTTCGATAAGTGCACTGGGTTCTTTTACGTGCATTCACAACGCACGGGACCAACGGCTTTACGTCCCATCCGAAGGACGAAGCATGTGGTTAAGTGTCTTGCTTAAGGACACAAATGTCACGACTGGGATTCGAACCCACACTCTGCTGATCAGAAACACCAGAGCTTGAGTTCGGTGCTCTTAACCACTCGGCCACGACATTCCACAAATACAATACATTGTAGAAATCAAATAATTAATCAATATTTTTACATTATATGATTAAACTGAAAATTTAAATACATGAGACAATATGTAGGAATAAAGTGAAGTAAACAATATTACTTTTGTACTTTTCCCTATTTAACAGACAAAACAGACAAACACATACAGATAGGCTGACAGCCGAGACCAAACAAACATGACCGAATAAAATATTATGAATCTACGATGACTTTACAAATATGTATCTAACAGGTAGTTTTTAAGTTTTCTAGAAAATGTATTAATTGAAGCAGGTTGCTTAAAATGTATATGAAGGCTATTCCAATATTCTGTTCCACGTTGTATAACACTGTTTTTGTGAATGGAAGTTCTGCTATAATTGACATAAAAATCCCCTTTCAATGCTTTACGAGTGCCATAAGAATGTATTGATGAAGATAAAGTAAACATTTCATTAAAACTGTTTGGTAAGAGGCCGTATTTGTATTTGAACATGAATTTACCCAAATTGAGACTATACAGATCATTAAACTTTAGCACTTTAAGTTTGGCAAATAAAGGAGCAGAATGAGATAGATAACTTGCTTTTGTGATAGTTCGAACGGCTTTCTTTTGCAATAGAAAAAGTTTGTTACATTGTGCATTTCCGTGACCCCAAGATAGTATTGCGTAATTCAAATATGAAAGGATGAATGAATTGTACAATGTTAAAAGAATTTTTTCTGACAGAAAACATTTTAATCTGTTCATAATACCAACCATTTTTGAGATTTTAGTGGATAAAACATCTATGTGTTTTTTCCAAGTTAAATTCTCATCAATATAAATACCTAAAAATGTTGAACTCCTTGTTTGGTTTAAAACACTGCCATTTAAGCAGAGAGGTACATTGCGCACATATTTGTTTTGCCTAGCACAAAAAATTATATAATTTGTTTTAAGAACATTAATTGATAGTTTGTTTGCTAGAAGCCAGTTACTTATTTTAACAAGCTCTACGTTGAGGTTTTGTATAGCAATGTCAACATTTTGGTGATTATATAAAAGGCTTGTATCATCTGCAAACATACAAAAAGAGATCAGACTAGACGAATTACATATATCATTTATATAGATAATGAACAACAGAGGACCTAATACTGAACCTTGAGGAACTCCACAAGAAATATATTTATCGGATGAATGTCTAGAATTATGCGAGACAAATTGCTTTCTATGTGTTAAATAGCTCTTAAACCATTCCAGGGCCAACCCACGAATACCAATTTTCTCTAACTTGGTAATAAGAATGTCATGGTTAACAGTGTCGAATGCTTTGGACAGGTCAAGAAAAATACCAATTGAAAATTGTTTATTATCAATAGCGTTAATAATTTTATCTAACATACTTGTAATAGCTAGCTCAGTGGATCGTTGTGCTCTAAAGCCATATTGGGATTCTGTGAGCAGGCCATGCTTGTTAATAAAACAAATTAGTCGCTTGTATACCAATTTCTCAAATATTTTAGAAAATACAGAAAGTAGTGATATAGGTCTATAATTACCGAGGTCGTGTTTACAACCTTTTTTATATACAGGAACTACTTTAGCTATTTTTAGACTGTCGGGAAAGACTCCAGTGGTGAATGACTTGTTAAAGAGCAGCATCAATGGCTTGGCCAAAGCATTCTTTGCTTCCTTTATGACAAATGAACCTATACCGTCACTACCTGGGGCTTTACCAGAGGGAAGTTTAGATATAACAATAGTAATTTCTGCTTCAGTGATTGGAGTCAGGTATAATGAATGAGGACATCTGTCTCCAAGAAAGGACTCAAAAGAACGTCCAGACGGTGTAAGTTCATCCGCTATACTATTGCCAATGTTCACAAAATAATTGTTAAAAGCATTTGCAATGTCTTCATCATCACAAATTCTCACATCATTATTAACAAAATACGATGAATTTTGAGTGGTCTTAGATTTACAAAGTAACGAGTTAATAAGTTTCCACGTTCCTTTAACATTGCCCTTCTCTTGATTAAACTTTTGACACAAATACTTTTGTTTTGCAGTTTTTATCAGACGTGTGAGGATGTTTCTGTACCGTGTATAGATACATTTTTTATTAGGAGTCGGACTTTTGAGAAACTTTTTATACAGTGAATTTTTTCTTCTAATTGAGCTATAGATTCCTTCGGTTAACCACGGTGACTTGTTTTTATTTACACGGCTTTTAATTTTATGCAAGGGAAAGCACTTATCATAAAGTTTAAGAACTCGATTTAAGAATTGCTCATACACTCGATCCATGTTATCGAACAGGTGTATGAAGTCCCAATTGGTATCACTGACTTCTTGAAGGAAGTGTTCGATATTTTGTTTACTATAATTACGCCTTTTGTTGTTGACATCTTTTAAGATTTTAGCTTTACATTTATCAATAGCCATAAAAACAGGTAAATGATCACTTATATCAGTAAGTAAAATACCAGCACTATGGTTTGAAAAATCATTGGTGAAAATATTATCAATCAGTGTTGCACTGTCATCTGATATTCTGGATAGTGTAATGCGCTCGGTTACAACTCGTTACAGCGCGCCCTCTTGTGGCTTGAATTACCCAACTTGACTAGCTCTCACTAACTAGTCAAGTTGGGTAATTCAAGCCACAAGAGGGCGCGCTGTAACGAGTTGTAACGGAGCGCAGTACACTATCCATTATCGATCACTGACGTCTTGGGCCAAGACTAGTCCAGGCTCTGTGGCTCTTTTGTAAACATGTGATGTCACAGGTCACATCGTCTATAGAGATCAGTGGTGCAGAGCCGGCCGTATATTGGGAGAGTTGCGACATAGAGGGACCAGTTTTTTTGGTCACGTGGTTGCTGGACGCCATTTTCGGTCCAAAATCACAGCTGGCTATAGAGAAACAACAAAACGACGAACTAGAACTGCACACACACACGGCGGACGGTCCGTGTACATGTCAAAAAACTCAAAAACAGGACCAAAGATTCGCACTCGCAGGCAAAATGACGGGATGTAGTGCTCGGGGTTGCACGAATAGGGCCGGAAATGGCTTGAAATTTTATCGATTTCCACGAGAAAAAGTGAGGTGAATAGTTTGGGAAGTTAAGGTGAAGCGGAGCAACTGGCATCCAAACCCAAATTCATGCCTTTGTGAGCATGGTGAGGTAAAATTAGATACATAGAGCCTACTCCTAGAACTATGAGGTTCATTCCGCTATCGTCTCCATTACCCTCATAGGGCGACATGTACAAAATCCTATTCGAAACTTTTTTCCCTTCACGTTTCTGCACCTACAGTTAATTTCCCAAACCGGATCTCGCCAAAATTAGGCTCTATGTGTTCCTTATACTCTCATCGAGGTCGGGTTGGGTCCAGAAAGTTCATTTTGAAAACTTAAAAATGTTTAAAAAAGATAAATTCTTACCGTCACCTGGCTCCCATTCACACAGTGTTATAACAAAGATGGCGCTGATGTTGCGTTAGGATGTGTACAAAATCAACCAACGGTTGTGCGGGACCAGTGTTGATGCATACGGAGTACCAGTTTGTTTGGCAGACTGTGAGCGAGTGCAGCAAACAGCCGTAGGATTAACAATTTTGACACCGCACGCACATGGTCCGCCAGTAAAATCCTTGCGCAGTCGGTACACAATGCTTGGTTTGAATAGCATGCGGAAAATTTGTTTCTTGCAAAACTGCACACAACGCTTCATTGAACTCCATTTTGTTTTTCTTATTGCACTTACATAACATTATCGTATTACTGCGGTCTGAAAACTTTCCTGTGCTGCGGACCATGTGCGTGCGCTGTCAAAATTGTTAATCCTACTGCTGTTTGCTGCACTCGCTCACAGTCTGCCAAACAAACTGGTACTCCGTATGCATCAACACTGGTCCCGCACAACCGTTGGTTGATTTTGTACACATCCTAACGCAACATCAGCGCCATCTTTGTTATAACACTGTGTGAATGGGAGCCAGGTGACGGTAAGAATTTATCTTTTTTAAACATTTTTAAGTTTTCAAAATGAACTTTCTGGACCCAACCCGACCTCGATGAGAGTATAAGGAACACATAGAGCCTAATTTTGGCGAGATCCGGTTTGGGAAATTAACTGTAGGTGCAGAAACGTGAAGGGAAAAAAGTTTCGAATAGGATTTTGTACATGTCGCCCTATGAGGGTAATGGAGACGATAGCGGAATGAACCTCATAGTTCTAGGAGTACATAGAGCCTGGCTTTTTAGATCCACTGTGGGGCGCTGTACTCCTTATAATAAAAAAATTACATCTAATCTATTAAAGTTCGTCAAAACATTTTTTTTAAAGGAGTACAGCACCCCAGTTACTGTTGCTTGGTCTAGGCCTGGCATATATATAATAGTATTACTAACCGTAGTACTAGTAGTACTAGTATACGTCGTTAGAAACAAACAATCCATTCCATCGGCAAAATTAGTTAGTCCACATGGATGGAATGGATGGTCGATCCTGTCGAATTTCCATCATTCAGATTAACTTTTGTCCCCGATGGTTATAAATTATAAATTATAAATAGTGATTAATGAATAAATGGTTAACGATAGCTTCTGACAGTGCTAGAATTTGACTGAGCTGAGGGGAACATCGACAAGACCGCGTGCAGGGCCTGTTTTATTGGACTAGAAACATTTTAAAAATAACATACCAGACTCAAAATGAGAAAAAAATACAGTTTAAATTTAATGTACATGAACGATTGTTCGTTTAAAAAGCACTAACCCTGCGGAATTTTACCCCCAATGGTCCACCCTGCTGGCACGTTGTACTTGTTGCTCGTACTTGTTGCTCTTAGTCTTTAGTCTTCAGTCCAAGTTACAAGACCGAGAGTACAAGCTATAAATATGATTATCCAAGCTATAATTAAACCTGCTCAATTTTTTTCTGTTTTTATATGTAATTCATTGGTCTTTGTCAAAAATTCTTTAACAAAAATGTCATTCTTGTGCACAAAAAACTTGCACCACCATCTTTCTTAACTGCTGTCTTTTAATTTATTATGATGTACATGTATGATGTAGCATCCCATAATTTGGGTAAATCAGAGCATGCCCTAAAGTAAAATCAATAAGCATCCATAATCACATTCTTTGGGTTAACAAGGCAGAGTTTCAGATTGTTTATTTATATTATTTTTTATTTTTTGGGGGGGAGGGAGGTGGTGTTGAAAATTATCAATTGCTGCAAGATCTGCGGAAAGAATAACAAGGCATATGTCGTGTAGGAATCCTACATCCTACACGACTGGTACTCTTCGTGCCACTGTGCTGAGTCAATGTAAATAATTGAGTACCATCGTACGCATGGTGACCATAGGTTGTGCGTGGTTCAATCACGTGTACACACAACAACTTAACTGCAGAATGATTTTTAAGTTTAGTCCACCACCACACCAGTCCTGGCACAACTTACTTTTCTGGGCTTATAATTTGGAGGAATTCTACTACACTTTACAAATTTAACACATTTCAAGACTGCTGAATGATGCTCAAGTTTAGTCTACCCCGCACAACTACTTTTCTGGGCGTATAATTTGGAGGAATATTCTTTAGCACGTCTCAAAATTCGGCAAGCCCTATACCATGCCAAATCTGCACATGACATAATCATAAAGTTTTTATTTGCGAAAATACTCGGACATGTCGGAGGACAAGATTCCGGTGCAGACCTTCAAGGCTCAACTTCAACTTGCTCAAGCACAGCCACAGTTGCTGATTATCGTAGGACCACAGTTAGTGGAAGTCGAAGGTATTTTAAATAAATTATATTCATTAATGTTGGCCCAGCTTTAGTACAATACAAAAGTATTTATTTATTATTTTAACAGTTTAAAATTTATCATGTTTATTTCTGCATTGGCAACGTTATTGGGGAGTTAGTTAAACTTTGATTGAAACAATAAATGTTCACAGATTTGCACATAACTTACAACATGGTCATGGTAGAAAACTTCCCTTGAAATATTTTTGCTTGAATTTTGAAATGCTATAGTTTTTAGGAAATGAGTAAAACAATTAAATAGTCTTTAAACTTAAAGTAAGTGAAAAGACTTATCCGATGTTTGTAAACGGTGGAAACATTATTAGTATATTTATAATGCTTTTAATGGGGTTTTTCACTGTTTTCTCTAGCCCCACTTCATTGTGGCCAAGCTGTGTTTTCTCATGACTCCGAAGACCGATTTAGCTGAAACTTTCACAGGTTTGTAATCATTATTACCCTATTCATGTATATAATATATATATTGGGTCACATGAAATAAAGTGTGGATACTGGTCTTTGGCATTTACCAATGTTGTACATCCCTTAATTTAACTTAAACCGTACCTGTAGAAATCTATTTCTAGTAAATTCTACCTCCATGCTTAAGTTAAACCACCATATGATATGATTGATATGGGAAGTAACATTGTAAATGGGTTTATTTTCAGACAAACAAATGCCCTTTTTGGAGGGGGGGGGGGGTACTTTTCTAATTTCTTCCTAAAGATTATTTTATATACATCCAATTAAATAATAAGCATTTCAAATAAATGTTTCATGAAAATTTGACGGGCCCAATTTTAAACACTACGATTGGAAGTACAGCGCCCCAGAAACTGGGGCGCTGTACTTTTCTTTCTCAAAATTTTGACATATGCGGTCGTACTAGCGCCCCGAGAATTTATCGTACATGTAGGTACAATAAAAATACCTAAATTTGCTATGACTTTGCAAACATCCAGCCACAAAAAATGCCTGAGAATGACAAACATACCCAACAAAGTAGCTTAAAACCGCACTCTGGCTTCTGGATATATGTCTAAGATGCAAACTCTGAAAATTTGCTGGTGCCTTGCCTCGACAATGACGACGTGGATCACAAAACATGATCTTGAGTACAATTAAATGCCTGATGTTGCATCTTCATTCTTAGACATATCAAGAAGCCAGAAGGCGGTCTTTAAGCTATTTTGTTGTGTCTTTTGTCATTCTAAGGAATTTTTTGTAGCTGGATGTTTGCAAAATCATAGCAAATTGAAAATCTAGGTTAATTCTCTGGGGCGATAGTTACTGGGTCCAGGGAAGGGCCTACGTACTAGGCTAGACCTAGAACTAAAGGTTTGATCCGCTATCGTCTCCACGAACCTCATAGTCACAGTATGACATGTAGAAAATAATACTCAATTTGTTTTTGCCCTTCACGTTTACATACCTACAGTTCTTCTTGGAAATTGGATCTTGCCAAAATTAGTATTTATTTGTTGTTTGTACTCTCATTGAGCGTTGCACTGGTTCAGAAAATCAACTCCGCAAAATTTCATTAACCAATGGTGCATGTTTGAACCTTTGGTTATCGTGGACCAGCATTGCGCGCAGCATACCAATTATTAACAACGGAAGCAGCCATATTTGTTTGGAAAGCGAGGATTCTGACAAACGGTGAGAATTTATCAATTTGTGCAAAAATATTTTGCGAAGTGGATTTTCTGGACCAGCGCAAGATCTGATTTCAAAAAAGAACTATAGGCAACAAACGTGAAGGCAAAAAGGTTTTGAATAGGAGTTTGTACATGTCATGAGGTTCATGGAGACGATAGCAGAACGAACCGTGTAGTTCTAGGAGAAGGCTAGACCCAGTAACTGGGGCGCTGTACTCCTTTTTTGAAATGTTGACATCTTCGGTCATAATATTTTTAGCGCCTAAGAAAAGTCTTTAGTCTAACAACACTATCGTCAATTTGCTATGATTTTCTGAACTCCCAGCCACAAAAAATTCCCCAAATTACTTACAAAATAGCTTGAAAATCACCTACTACATTGAACATTCTCAATTCGTCGAAGATGCAACATCAGGCATTTAATTGTACTCATGATCATTTATTGTGCTCCAAATCAATGAATTTTAAGTGTACATCAGAGAAATTATGGCAATAAGTCTGCCCTTCTCATTGGGCTATCACTGGTGCCCTGCTGTCACTGTTGGTTCTCTGGTGTGTACACATGTGTATCAGTCGTGGATGTAAATCAACAACTGTTTAACAGCACACTGATTATACAGGTGCTGCAACGAGTGCGTGCGTTAATTCATGAGCAACTTAACTTCTGCGGGGCGGGTGGCATGTGCACTCACTGCAGTGTGCCGTTGAACAGTCATTGATTTCAACCACCAATGTTCACATCATTGATAGCCGATGAGAAGGGCAGACTACATCATTTCTTCGATGTAGACTTAAAAATCATCGATTTGGAGCACACAAAATTATCGTGAATTAAATGCCTGATGTTGCATGTTTGAGGGATTGAAAATCTAGTTGGGCAATATTTGAGCTATTTTGTTTGTCTTTTTGTCATTTGGGGGCATTTTTTGTGGCTGGGTGTATTCATTGGAAAATCATAGTAAATTAACGATGGTGTTGGGGCGCAAAAAAGGAGAACATGGCCCCAATTACTGGGTCTAGGAAGGATTTTGTGAATTACACATACCCTCCAATTACGCTATATGGCCGAACCCTCCCCCCCCCCCCCCCCCCTCCCCCTGAATACGATGTGGCCCTATGCGGGAGTAATGAACATGAATTATAACATCACCATCTTCATTCCATTGTCACATTCCAGAAGCAGAAAAACAGTTTTGTTAGAGGTTCACTATTAAGTATTATAAGGATTAAGCCTATTTTTAATAAAATTAGAAATAAGGGCCTAATTTATTTCGTTTTTATTTTTTAATACAAGACATGGGCATCCAGGATACCATATCCAGCGTTATCGGCACTTCTGCAACAAAACTACGATAAAGGGGGCAGAGGAAGGCAGAACATAATCTGAGGAAGCCACAGGGGGAAAAACAACAAGGTAAAGAAAGTTGTTCATTCTGCAAGCAATCTACTGACTTTTTCCAAAATCATTTTAAAGTTAGACCAAACTTGTGTTTTTGTTAAAATAGAAATCTCTTGATTTTATATTTTTAAAGCATTTAAAGTCACCTCGTAGCGTCTAACTTAGTCATACAATAATATTATATTATTGGTCATTTTCCAGATGCAGTTCAGAAAAGTAGTCCAAACTACAACAAGCGGAAACAGGTCAAGGCAGTACAAGGGAAGATATTCAAGCTGTGGGACCGTTATAAATCAGGGGGGCTCCGCTCCAGACTTGCAGTTAGTTTGTCTGCCTGTGAACACCTGACCCGCCCGCCGATGTGAAACAACTGCAATCAACCAACAAACCAGCTCCTCTCAGAGCAACCACAATTTCAAAAATGAAATTTAACCTCTCTGTTTTCTGATTATTTTCACATGAACAATATTTGCAGTCTATTAAAGAGACACATTTTCGCCATTTTTTTTTCTTCTGTTGAATGGCTAGAAGGTAAATATTGGTATGCTTGCATTTTTTTTCTTTATTTTTGTGTGTGTGAAAACTGACTGAAGTTCATACCAACCAGACTCCAATAGAAATAGTTATGTGTATGTTTGAAATTATGTTAAAGTCAAGAAGTAGAAATAAAGACCCCAATTTTAACTTCAATTGTAACAACTCAAATTACAGCTTGAAACTTTATTGATGATATAAAGCATTTTTGAATTTTAAATCATATTTGGGGAGGACAAAATGCAGAAGATGAGGCAATGTATCTTAAATACTTTAATTGTTTTGTTTTGACAGATAACAGAAGATTTCCACTTGGTGCAACTCCCAAAGTGTGAAAAATAATCTGTAAATTGCTATGCTAGGAATCACGTGTATTTTTACATATGCATACAAAGAAGGTACAATAGGCAAGAGGTTCCAATTCTGGATTTTTGTTCTCCAAACAATGATGACCAGTGGAAAAAGTGGGGGAATGAAAACATGACAAACAATGAATTAACTAGTGAGAGGTCACATTTAAAGGTGTCTGTTTACATTGTTGGAATTGTGGTGTTGGGGAAGAACTTTCGCTTAGAACAGAGCATAATTCATCATGGGAATAACAATTAATTTTCAATGTTAACTAAGTAACAAAGGAAATTGAATCACACTTTTAATGCAAATAATGTTTTGTAAAACTTACAAAATGTTTGTAAACAAACGATGTTTATTGTACCAGAAATGTGACATCTGAAAGGAAGGAATACAAAATAAAAAACGCCATGAGATCATGCAAATGTGTATCACTTGTCAGCAATACTAGCCTGTGTCAAATTATTTGTTTAATTTTAATCTAACTAATGTCTCTTTAAATTCTATTGACTTTGCAAATGAACAAATTGAGGTCCAGAAAGTTTGTTGGTAACGGTAATTTTGAAAATGAGGGAAATTATTCATTACTTGCAGAAAAAGAAGTCTTTGAAAGATTTCTAAGTAATAATATAAAAAATTAATTTCTTGACATCTGGGCAAAAAGTATTCTAATACATGTCAAAGAAAGCAATATGACATTGTTTGGACCTTTCCTTCCTACATGGTCAGGGTAACTTCCCCGTTCCTTTGTGCACAAGTGATTAGTTCGTTTCCCAAAAGAGTTTGTGCACAGTTCTCCGGCTTTGATCAACAGAGGGCGCTTTTTCCTATAATTATTTCTAATTAAGATAACTCATTAGTGTTCCGGTTTTGCTCTTGACGAAATTCACATGCCATTTGGACTATCAGAAGTAGATCTTGTCAAAAAATCAGGTAGTTGCAGGGGGTAGACTACAAAATTTAAATAAGAAACGATATCATCCCATGGCCTGTAATTATTACGTAGCCCCTGAACTGAGAAGGTACAGGTAAAAAAACAAATTGAAAAGGTAAACACATATTGAAACAATTTCATTTTCTCGAAATGTTTTTTAATTTCTTAAAAATATTATTTCATTAAATTTAAATGTTATCATTCGTGTTGCATTGTGTACCACTCCCGATAAAGCGACTCTAATACGAATCATTGTATCCACTTGACCCCTCATTAGCCTGCAAGTATCCTAACATGAACATAATACATGTAAATAACATAAATGTAATTATTAGCTGTTAAACATAATGTTATCGTGAAACGTTAACCATAATTGGAGATTACAATCTTCATAAAAAAAATTGTAAAACCATCAAAAAGATTTTATAAAAGGTGCGTACATGGTGTGCGTTAGAATAGCCTTTGTAGAAGAAAGTTTAGCCGCCGTGTCTAGTTCTATTGTGAAATATATAAAGACCTGTCAGTCTTTTAATTGAGGTATCAGTAGCTTATGCTTGGGCATTCCTAGCCTTAGTGATGTACCCAATCTACAAACAACATAAATCAACAGACAACAGTCTCTAAGCTTTGGTTGTTTCCGTTCAACTGGCTGGCCGCATTATATTTACCATCTCTCTGCATAGTTATTCAACATTATTGTTTGAAATTGGAAAAAACAGTTCTCGGTAGAGGGATGGAAGGCCAGTTTTGTAAGTTTTTCATTTTTTACCGATGAACAATAATTATTTGTATGCGTTTCACACATGTATTTGTTACACACCATGAGAGGGTAGGCCTATCAAGAAAATACAACAAAACCCGTGAGAAATGACAAACTACTAAAAACGAAGGGCACAAATTGAATTGCAGTCATCAGGCACAGCAGACTGACTCATTTTCGGGTCAAAAGATGATTAGGCCTACACTAATTTGTTAATGTGTGCTATAACTATCGATTCAGGCAGAAACAATTTCTCCACTTTATACTTGTAAAGTACAACTATTTCTATGGGGCTACATTATGACACTGATTACTTATGAAAATTAATGACCTCTGGAAAACGCACATTACTTCATAAAAATATTAGCTAACTTTGTGATTTTGACAAATTAAAACTGTTTCATCTAATTTTATGTACTCAAAAATTATTAGCCTCTCAATGTATTTATGAACAATTTTACTGTCATATTTTTGTATAGTTGAATACCAGAACTGCTAAATGTTGTACACAAACTATTGGGTATTAAGTATTGTACCGAACCTTGTTTGTTTTTGTTCTTTGTAAACTATTACGACAGTTTTGTATTTTAATTGGGGAATA
This sequence comes from Leptasterias polaris, assembly GCA_037783415.1. Classification (NCBI taxonomy): domain Eukaryota; kingdom Metazoa; phylum Echinodermata; class Asteroidea; order Forcipulatida; family Asteriidae; genus Leptasterias; species Leptasterias polaris. The sequence goes on from JAZGTN010000065.1 coordinate 2,094,803, forward strand.
AAACAACTAAATAAATCCTAACTCACTTGGAAGTTTGAAGCTAAAAAGTAATACTAACTACTATCACTATAGTATCAGAGACCAAAGCACAAACTACTCAAGCTCTCCCTGTAATCACTGTCCCGCCCCAGAGCCACCCCCGTCTGCGATCCGATTGCCCCCTGACATGCCACGAAATCATTACACCCATGGCGACTTCAGTCATTATTGATATGATTAATTAATCATACAAAACATGTTTTTAATGGGTTTAATTGATGGGCAGGGTGATTATGAAACAAACCATCGGTTCTGTACGAACAAAGAAGATTATTCAGTTTCCATTACAAATTAAAGCACAAAGTTGATAAAATCACTGCAAAATGACAAAGGTCCGACTCTGTTATAGTATGCAGAGTCAACAGACTGACATAGGTAATAAGGAAATAAAATAATTCCCAACTTTTCGTTTTACCCATACAGTGTAGGATTTTTTGGAGTCGTGTAGAACTTGTGTAGGACATTTTGTACAGTGTATAATGGTGTAGGACTTTTCAACCACCTACCCCCAGAAAAATAAAACTTTTAAGTGCATTGTATAATGCGTGTAGGATTTTTTGGAGTCGTGTAGAACTCGTGTAGGACATTTTGTACAGTGTATAATGGTGTAGGACTTTTCAACCACCTACCCCCAGAAAAATAAAACTTTTAAGTGCATTGTATAATGTGTGTAGGATTTTTTGGAGTCGTGTAGAACTCGTGTAGGACATTTTGTACAGTGTATAATGGTGTAGGACTTTTCAACCACATACCCCCAGAAAAATAAAACTTTTAAGTGCATTGTATAATGCGTGTAGGATTTTTTGGAGTTGTGTAGAACTCGTGTAGGACATTTTGTACAGTGTATAATGGTGTAGGACTTTTCAACCACCTACCCCCAGAAAAATAAAACTTTTAAGTGCATTGTATAATGCGTGTAGGATTTTTTGGAGTCGTGTAGAACTCGTGTAGGACATTTTGTACAGTGTATAATGGTGTAGGACTTTTCAACCACCTACCCCCAGAAAAATAAAACTTTTAAGTGCATTGTATAATGCGTGTAGGATTTTTTGGAGTTGTGTAGAACTCGTGTAGGACATTTTGTACAGTGTATAATGGTGTAGGACTTTTCAACCACATACCCCCAGAAAAATAAAACTTTTAAGTGCATTGTATAATGCGTGTAGGATTTTTTGGAGTCGTGTAGAACTCGTGTAGGACATTTTGTACAGTGTATAATGGTGTAGGACTTTTCAACCACCTACCCCCAGAAAAATAAAACTTTTAAGTGCATTGTATAATGCGTGTAGGATTTTTTGGAGTCGTGTAGAACTCGTGTAGGACATTTTGTACAGTGTATAATGGTGTAGGACTTTTCAACCACCTACCCCCAGAAAAATAAAACTTTTAAGTGCATTGTATAATGTGTGTAGGATTTTTTGGAGTCGTGTAGAACTCGTGTAGGACATTTTGTACAGTGTATAATGGTGTAGGACTTTTCAACCACATACCCCCAGAAAAATAAAACTTTTAAGTGCATTGTATAATGCGTGTAGGATTTTTTGGAGTTGTGTAGAACTCGTGTAGGACATTTTGTACAGTGTATAATGGTGTAGGACTTTTCAACCACCTACCCCCAGAAAAATAAAACTTTTAAGTGCATTGTATAATGCGTGTAGGATTTTTTGGAGTCGTGTAGAACTCGTGTAGGACATTTTGTACAGTGTATAATGGTGTAGGACTTTTCAACCACCTACCCCCAGAAAAATAAAACTTTTAAGTGCATTGTATAATGCGTGTAGGATTTTTTGGAGTTGTGTAGAACTCGTGTAGGACATTTTGTACAGTGTATAATGGTGTAGGACTTTTCAACCACATACCCCCAGAAAAATAAAACTTTTAAGTGCATTGTATAATGCGTGTAGGATTTTTTGGAGTCGTGTAGAACTCGTGTAGGACATTTTGTACAGTGTATAATGGTGTAGGACTTTTCAACCACCTACCCCCAGAAAAATAAAACTTTTAAGTGCATTGTATAATGCGTGTAGGATTTTTTGGAGTCGTGTAGAACTCGTGTAGGACATTTTGTACAGTGTATAATGGTGTAGGACTTTTCAACCACCTACCCCCAGAAAAATAAAACTTTTAAGTGCATTGTATAATGTGTGTAGGATTTTTTGGAGTCGTGTAGAACTCGTGTAGGACATTTTGTACAGTGTATAATGGTGTAGGACTTTTCAACCACATACCCCCAGAAAAATAAAACTTTTAAGTGCATTGTATAATGCGTGTAGGATTTTTTGGAGTTGTGTAGAACTCGTGTAGGACATTTTGTACAGTGTATAATGGTGTAGGACTTTTCAACCACCTACCCCCAGAAAAATAAAACTTTTAAGTGCATTGTATAATGCGTGTAGGATTTTTTGGAGTCGTGTAGAACTCGTGTAGGACATTTTGTACAGTGTATAATGGTGTAGGACTTTTCAACCACCTACCCCCAGAAAAATAAAACTTTTAAGTGCATTGTATAATGCGTGTAGGATTTTTTGGAGTTGTGTAGAACTCGTGTAGGACATTTTGTACAGTGTATAATGGTGTAGGACTTTTCAACCACATACCCCCAGAAAAATAAAACTTTTAAGTGCATTGTATAATGCGTGTAGGATTTTTTGGAGTCGTGTAGAACTCGTGTAGGACATTTTGTACAGTGTATAATGGTGTAGGACTTTTCAACCACCTACCCCCAGAAAAATAAAACTTTTAAGTGCATTGTATAATGCGTGTAGGATTTTTTGGAGTCGTGTAGAACTCGTGTAGGACATTTTGTACAGTGTATAATGGTGTAGGACTTTTCAACCACCTACCCCCAGAAAAATAAAACTTTTAAGTGCATTGTATAATGTGTGTAGGATTTTTTGGAGTCGTGTAGAACTCGTGTAGGACATTTTGTACAGTGTATAATGGTGTAGGACTTTTCAACCACATACCCCCAGAAAAATAAAACTTTTAAGTGCATTGTATAATGCGTGTAGGATTTTTTGGAGTTGTGTAGAACTCGTGTAGGACATTTTGTACAGTGTATAATGGTGTAGGACTTTTCAACCACCTACCCCCAGAAAAATAAAACTTTTAAGTGCATTGTATAATGCGTGTAGGATTTTTTGGAGTCGTGTAGAACTCGTGTAGGACATTTTGTACAGTGTATAATGGTGTAGGACTTTTCAACCACATACCCCCAGAAAAATAAAACTTTTAAGTGCATTGTATAATGCGTGTAGGATTTTTTGGAGTCGTGTAGAACTCGTGTAGGACATTTTGTACAGTGTATAATGGTGTAGGACTTTTCAACCACCTACCCCCAGAAAAATAAAACTTTTAAGTGCATTGTATAATGCGTGTAGGATTTTTTGGAGTCGTGTAGAACTCGTGTAGGACATTTTGTACAGTGTATAATGGTGTAGGACTTTTCAACCACCTACCCCCAGAAAAATAAAACTTTTAAGTGCATTGTATAATGCGTGTAGGATTTTTTGGAGTCGTGTAGAACTCGTGTAGGACATTTTGTACAGTGTATAATGGTGTAGGACTTTTCAACCACCTACCCCCAGAAAAATAAAACTTTTAAGTGCATTGTATAATGCGTGTAGGATTTTTTGGAGTCGTGTAGAACTCGTGTAGGACATTTTGTACAGTGTATAATGGTGTAGGACTTTTCAACCACATACCCCCAGAAAAATAAAACTTTTAAGTGCATTGTATAATGCGTGTAGGATTTTTTGGAGTTGTGTAGAACTCGTGTAGGACATTTTGTACAGTGTATAATGGTGTAGGACTTTTCAACCACATACCCCCAGAAAAATAAAACTTTTAAGTGCATTGTATAATGCGTGTAGGATTTTTTGGAGTCGTGTAGAACTCGTGTAGGACATTTTGTACAGTGTATAATGGTGTAGGACTTTTCAACCACATACCCCCAGAAAAATAAAACTTTTAAGTGCATTGTATAATGCGTGTAGGATTTTTTGGAGTCGTGTAGAACTCGTGTAGGACATTTTGTACAGTGTATAATGGTGTAGGACTTTTCAACCACCTACCCCCAGAAAAATAAAACTTTTAAGTGCATTGTATAATGCGTGTAGGATTTTTTGGAGTCGTGTAGAACTCGTGTAGGACATTTTGTACAGTGTATAATGGTGTAGGACTTTTCAACCACCTACCCCCAGAAAAATAAAACTTTTAAGTGCATTGTATAATGCGTGTAGGATTTTTTGGAGTCGTGTAGAACTCGTGTAGGACATTTTGTACAGTGTATAATGGTGTAGGACTTTTCAACCACATACCCCCAGAAAAATAAAACTTTTAAGTGCATTGTATAATGCGTGTAGGATTTTTTGGAGTTGTGTAGAACTCGTGTAGGACATTTTGTACAGTGTATAATGGTGTAGGACTTTTCAACCACATACCCCCAGAAAAATAAAACTTTTAAGTGCATTGTATAATGCGTGTAGGATTTTTTGGAGTCGTGTAGAACTCGTGTAGGACATTTTGTACAGTGTATAATGGTGTAGGACTTTTCAACCACATACCCCCAGAAAAATAAAACTTTTAAGTGCATTGTATAATGCGTGTAGGATTTTTTGGAGTCGTGTAGAACTCGTGTAGGACATTTTGTACAGTGTATAATGGTGTAGGACTTTTCAACCACCTACCCCCAGAAAAATAAAACTTTTAAGTGCATTGTATAATGCGTGTAGGATTTTTTGGAGTCGTGTAGAACTCGTGTAGGACATTTTGTATAGTGTATAATGTTGTGTGTAGGAATTTTATACCATAGACCACTGTATGCTACCTATGCCACTAAATGGCACTAGCACTCGAGCATGCGCAATGTGTTGCATTCGTTTTGTACACAGTTCAATGGTGTAGGATTTAGGAGCCTCGGTTTGTACACAGTTCAATGGTGTAGGATGTTGTAGTCCTACACAACACATGTACTGTTTTTTCTTCCGCAGATCTTGCTGGGTATAAAAATTATCCATACTCAACCATTCTGTCTTGAGGTGGTAAACTTGGATTATCTTTTTGAGTATTTGGAAAAGATAAAACATGTACTCAGAATCTACTGTTGAAACATATTATTCCACAAAATTAACTATGTGGTTGCATTTTTGTTCAACTTTTTTACAGGCGCACTTTGACAAGAAACAATTGGAACCCCGACGAACAGATCGAAAGTTAAAGCAGACTGCTGTTCCAACCATCTTTCTTCACCGTAAAGTATCCAAACTGATGAAGTCTCCCAAAAATAGAGTTCACATGCCCACCATGACTTGCATGACGAAAAAAGGTGGCAAATCAACACCAGCTGGGCATTCCTACTCTGCAGCACCACAATGCTCATCCACTGAAAGTTGTAAATAATATAGAAGTATTAAACAAAACATAATTGTATGTTCATAAACATGTACAAATTGTTCTGTTGTTACTCACTGTTTTGTAACTAATACAAAGCGCTTCAGATTGACACACAGTTCTCTTGGTGTAGCAGCAATTTTCTTGTACTACTACCATGAGAGCGGATGTGAGTGGTTTGATTCCACTGGTGCTTTAGTTCAGGATTTGTGAGATACAAATTGGCAGCGTGGTGAACATGTAAAGAAAAGAAAATGTGCATGACGACTGAAGAGTTAAGTTTTGAGTTAGGTGACTTATGTTCTACTTTCAAGATCTGTTTTTGTTCTTTCTAAATAAGGTTTGCATGTATTTCCCTTTGTTATTAACATTTTTGCAGTTTTGTTGACAAAAAATTTGGCTGTTTTTGATTTCCACACCTTGAAGCTACTGGTAAGTTATTTCAGTAATTTTGTAAATTGGGCCACTTCTAAATTGTATATTTGTTGTGTGCAGATTGTACTTGTTTACAGAATCTAGCAATACAATTTCAAACAAATTTCCTCTAACAATTTACCTGAATGTATTTTACCAATACAAAAGCAGCTACAGATTGGTTTGAAACCTAAGACATGACAACTTCTCTTGATACTCACTTACTAAATTTTTTTTTTTTCTTCTCAGACAAAGTGTTTCATCTTCTACTTCAGGCTGAATTCATCTTCAGAGGTTACAATGAAGAAGACCAAGAAGGTTCTCCTTGACAAAGCTGAACAACAAACCACAGCAATTCAACATGAGGACTGCCATGGAGTGAAGAGAGCACTTCTCACTAGTTATATTAATGTTCGACTTCATATATTTTGTAATAGGGTTCGACTATCTGAGGTTATATTTCTCATCTCATTTAAGGCATAATGTACATCCTTGGCCAACATTTTTTGTACCGTGTAGTTGAACACCAACATTTCAGGGGGATAAATTGTTGCATGATGTATATTACTTCATGTATGTAGTTTTCATATTGAATACTACTACTTGTGGCCTATTTAAAGTAGTCTTTTGATTTGCAGGGTTTGGGAGGGGGCAGTACTATTTCTTACACAGCTATGTCCACTTGCAGGTGATATTTTGCCTCTTTAAACAAAGATATAAAATATAGGGGCCTACAGCCAAAAATACATTGCCTGATAGCCCTGATTCACATTTGTCACTCACATGTAGGCTATATTAAACAAATTAAAAATCTGAAAAGAAACCTGAGTAACCAAAGTTTGCCACTCCAAGAAGTGAGTTGGTTTTTGTACTGACTGCAGGCTGTGTAAAGGATGTGTACACGTAGGTAATTTGTGATTTTTTTAAAATCAAATTTCACATTTTGCTTTTTTAATTTTAAGTCTTTAAAACCAACATGACAGTCATAACAGTGTACACATGTTTATGTGTACTGTTGTGTTATTTGTTTTGGTTAAATAAAAATAATGATGATAATTATTGTTATTATTAATAATACAATTATTTTATTCAACCCAATTAAATAACACAACAGTACAATGAACACAAAGTTAGTAGACTGTAAACACTGAAATACCATAAGACATTAATAACAATAATCTGCTTAAAACCAGATAAAGGGGAATCTTATGGGTCAGGGGTTTTGTGGGTCAGGGGTCGATTTCACAAAGCACTAAGATTCATCTTAAGATGAGTTGACAGTATTACCATAGTGATTTGTATTGTGACATCACTCTTTGCTAAGCAACTGCGATGGATTTGCAGTTACGATCAATCTTAACTCTTTGTGAAATCGAGCCCTGGGGTAGTTGCGATAATTGTAAGGTTCCTAATTCCTCCTGATGGTCGAAACATGAAGTTTACGATGAATCATGTGTGAAGATTTCCTTTAGAAGTTTAGTTTCAAACATTAAATGTTAACAAAATTTGAACAGATGGTTTGACGTAACCCTCTGGTCTAGCTACGACCATTGGGAGGATTTAGTGTTTTATTATATGGTTATCACAACTAGGTAAGGGGCAGCAAAATTAAAATGAACTACATGTACTACACTGGTAGTATCACAATAATTAGTAAGCATACACCTATCAATTGTATGACGCACTATCAGACCCCCGGGGATGGTGCGTCAAGTTTGCGTCTTTACTCTCGGAAAAAGTGACTGTGGGTACGTCAAGTCCAATAGTGGTCAGTCAAAAAAATCTTCCAGCGGTGCGTCGAGGTACGTCATGGTCCATCGAGGTACGTCATGGTCCGTCGATGTCCATTTCAACATTTATTTTGTTTATTTAGTGGAGAATAAAAATGCACCTACCCTCCCCGCCTGTGTAAAATGATGTTGGTATTATTTTGTTAACATTTATGTTGCCCGAGGGTCGGGAATTTACCGCCAGAAAGTCGGCGATCACCACATGCCAGCTCAGACGGCCGTTTATTTTCCACACTGCACATAGCAAGCCTTTTGCCCAAGCTAGCCCAATACACATGTGCATCATGGCGTGGTGGTTTTGTCATCCTCGGCCCCGTGGTATATTATATCTCTCACACGCACGATAGTGGGGGTCGATTGTCGAGTCATAGATGGATACGAGGTAAGCCTTTGACCATACGTTTAATTTACTATCCGTTTCAAACTTTTCTAAACGGTTAACCGTTTGTCGGCGCAAGTGAATTTGTTCTAAAATACACGAACAACAAAGACGATGTATAAGGAAGCCCAAATGTTTTGACAATTAACATCGAGACTGTACATGTACCTGTGTCAGTGTATTTTGTATTGTTTCATGTTGATTCAAAAAATGTGCCGACCGAGAGATAATCCTTCACGATCTTTATAAGCACAACATCCCGCAGAGTCGAAGTCGTGTGAATATCCCCCATCACTTCTGTGTGTATTTGAGTTTGACAAACGAAAACTACAGTATTGCTCACGCACGTGTAAAAACATCTCTGACACGCAGTAGTTATTTCTCACCAAGGGAATTTCCCTTGCCTTATCGCTCCCACAGCTACACGCCATTCCTTCGCCCCCTAACTATAAAAGTTTACCACGTTAGGTAGAGCAAGCACATCCGCGCGGGATCGCGGTGATGAATACAGCGCTGTGAGAAGCACTACGTCATAAATAATTATTCACGCGATCGGCCAATCGGAAAGCGGCCAGTCATTACCAGTTATTACGAGGATGTGTGTTATTTAGTCACATGTAATTCATGGCGCGGTGGTTTTGTCAACCTCTGCCCCGTGGTATATTATATCTCTCACATGCACGTTACTGGGGGTCGATCGTCGAGTCATGGATGGATACGAAGATGCATTATTTAGTAGACTGGTTCCCTCTCTATTATTTCGTGTGTTTGATAGCTAGTGCGTTGGGAACCGCACGTCTCGAAGATCAAGTAGTACATTCTCGCCTCGTGCATACACTTGCCATGTATTTTCAGCATGTGTGCCGGGAAACTCGTACATACAAGGTTGAAATACTTGGTATTCACTGCGCGTGCATCGTTTGCAGCATACCAAGGAATTATGTGCGTCGATTTGTCCGTCTGTGGTGCGTTGCTATCCGCGAATGGTGAGTCAAAAAATGGTTCGGAAGACCGTCCAAATCTGCAACAAGTGTGTCAATTTTTCGACTCAGGGTGGGTCTTTGGACACGCAAATCCTACCCCACATATGGACAGTGACGCACCATCCCCGGGGGTCTGATAGTGCGTCATACAATTGATAGGTGTAAGCAGGTATGCAGCCCCCTTTATTACTATTATTGTCATTTTAATTTATTCAGTCAATGACATACTTAATAAATTTGATCAAGCTAAGACAAGGTAATAGGTCGTCCAAAGTTTTCAACATTTCCACCACCATACAAAAGAGACTGCATACGACTATTTGATTAAATAATGTGCATCAATTTTTCTGAAGTCATTTGAAAACCTTGGACTGTCCCTGAGACTAAGACACAGATTTTATTTAGAGCCTAGCTAGAGTAGAGAGGTTACATTTTGGCTTTCGTTAGTTTTTCCTACCTCCATGTTCTAACTTATTGAGGAGAATACCCATGAAAGTCACAGCAAACCGAAATAATGTTCGAGCCACATGAATTGTTAATCCTGCATTTCGAGTAAAACATACAGACAGTATTGCCTTGCTACATTCCATACAAAAATGCGTCGGTTATTAAAAATTCACGAGTTAAAGAAATGACATGGCCGGTCTAGATTCATTAGTCAATGTTATTGTTTCTGTCTGAACCATGTGTTGCACCAGACCGGAGGTAACTCTTTAGTATGGTGGCCCTGAAGGGACATCGCATATCGCATACGTGTGCGCACACGTATGCAATGTCGTGAAACAATTCGCGAATATGTGCGCACACGTATGCAATGTCGTGAAACAAATCGCGAATATGTGCGCACACGTATGCAATGTCGTGAAACAATTCGCGAATATGTGCGCACACGTATGCAATGTCGTGGAACAATTCGCAAATGTGTGCGCACACGTATGCAATGTCGTGAAACAAATCGCGAATATGTGCGCACACGTATGCAATGTCGTGAAACAAATCGCGAATATGTGCGCACACGTATGCAATGTCGTGAAACAAATCGCGAATGTGTGCGCACACGAGTGCGAATATATTTGCAATGTCGTGAACGTTTATTGCATACCAAGTTGCATACCTTTGGGATGATGTCATAGTTGCAGACAATTTGTTAGAGACCTAGGGAGTACGTGGCGCTACAGTCAGGCTCCTGTAAGCATGGCTATACAATAATGTGTACCCAAGAACTTGGCACCAGGCCAAGTTTCGCCAACATGTACTACAGCATAAGCTATCTACCTGCAGCCTACTAATAATTGTACTTGTGCTATTACAATCAAGGTCGAAGAGTACGCACGCGCGAGGGTATTTTACGGTCAAACACGCCCATTTTATGTTAATAGCCCACGTTCGTCGTGGGGAAAAAAGAAATACGCCACCCGCCTCGCTTGCCTCACAACAATGACTACCGCTGCAATGACTACCGCTAATCTCACTGTGGGCAAGAAACCCCCCAGATCATTAGACATTTTATTCAAAGGTATGCAACTTGGTATGCAATAAACGTTCACGACATTGCAAATATATTTGCAGACGTGTGCGCACATATTCGCGATTTGTTTCACGACATTGCATACCGTGTGCGCACACATTCGCGATTTGTTTCACGACATTGCATACGTGTGCGCACACATTCGCGATTTGTTTCACGACATTGCGTACGTGTGCGCACATATTCGCGAATTGTTTCACGACATTGCATACGTGTGCGCACATATTCGCGAATTGTTTCACGACATTGCATACGTATGCGCACACGTTTGCGATATGCAATGTCCCTTCAGGGCCACCATACTTTAGGCCTACACAGTATCAAAACAAAACTGTTCACATGCATACAACTTAAAAGCACAAGATTCTTAATAAATTATGTAGAAGGTTGAACGATTTTATTTTTCTACCTCTGAATGACATTTTTTTCCCCCGCTAAACTAGGTCCGTCGCATGTCCACACGTCCGTCCGTCCGTGGACGCGTTAGTCTGGTCCACGCGTTTCGTTTTGGACACACAAATTAATGGCTTCTAATCGCAAGTTGTCGCAACTCTCCCAATAATACGGCTCTGTTCGGGTGCGCCCACTGTCTCAGAGATCAGTGGGTGCGCCCTATGGGTGCGCCACATTAATACTTCCATTTATTACTCAAACATACTTTTAAGTTAACGCTCTCAGCCTCTTGTTGAAAACCAATATTTTCGGGCATCTAACTCCAGATTTCTTTTAAATTGTTGGCAGATCAATGTAATTACCCAAGAACCCCCCCCCCCCGATAATGTAACAGCGCACGTACGCGGAAACGAGGTACTTTTCAAAGTCGGCCACTAGAGGGCGGCGTTGACGTTCACCGCGCCATGCCAAAAAAGCCAGCCAAACCGTCCAGCAGCCAGCCAGCACGTACCGTACTACCAGTTAATAACCTGCTGCGTGGATTTTTATAACCTCTTTTGTGCATAAAAACGAGGTGAGTTTTCAAAGATTTAGTAATAATTCAAAGACCCTGAGGTGAGTAAGGGATTTTAATAGTATTAATTAACAGAAAATAGAAGGCACCGTAGCAAGCCCATCACTCAGTCAGACTCAGACGTTACTTTCATCTAAATAAAACAATTACAAATGTACAACTTGTTCTGTGACATTATTATCACACACACAGGTTTAGGTCAACTCGGTCCGAAGTCAACTCGGCCCGAAATTAACTCGGTCCGTAGTCATCTCTGTCCGAAGTCAACTCGGTCCGAAAATTTAAATTATTATCATTGTGTGCCTACTATGTAATCTCATGACATAAATTAAAAGGGCCTATTTAATCAGCGTTTAAAAAAGACATCTTTTCTTTAATAAAAGCATGGAATTGGAAGTAGCCTAACAAAACATCGTAGAAAATGAACTTTCTTTTGCAGTTATAAAATGTATGACTTTTAAATTCCGAAAATAGGAGATAAATGTTCCAGTAATTTGAGCAAATGAATACACATAAAATAAATAATAATAATATAGGACAATTAAGGTCTAAGGAAAATGTTTGATTGAAAATAATTATAAAAATATAAACAAAACTTTCGTTTCAATGTAATGTGTCATTTTTGGGGGGGAAAAACCGTCTTACACAAACTGCAAAGGAAAAAATTGTCTTACACAAACTGCGGACCGAGTTGACTTCAGACCGAGTTGACTTCAGACCGAGTTGACTTCAGACCGAGATGACTTCAGACCGAGATGACTTCAGACCGAGTTGACTTCAGACCGAGTTGACTTCAGACCGAGTTGACTTCAGACCGAGTTGACCTCGGACTGAGTTGACCGGTACCACACACACAAGCAATTACAAGTCACAGGTGTAAGTATGATGAATGAGCGAGACTAGAGAGTGTGGTGGGTGTTCGAGAGTCCATCCATCCATCCATGTGCTACAGACACTGGATAGCCCCAAGCTATGGTGCTAATCCATGTTGTATCCCTAGCCCTAGCCCTAGGGCAGTAGCAGTAGCACCACTATTAAACCTAGCCCACCTCGTTGGGCTCTTATGGCTCTCTTTTATAAAGTTTTAACATCGGTCTTATCTTTTAAAGGGTGTTTGTAACATTGGTAAGAGTAAAAATATAAATGTTCACAGATTCACACATAACTTGCATGGTATAAAGATGGTCATGATGGGAAACTCCCTTTCAAATATTTTTGCTTTAAATGCTATAGATTTTGAGAAATGAGTAAAACAATTAGTTTTGATCTCACGAGTCGAAAACAGTGAAAACACTTACGTTTTTCCCAACTTTTTATCTGGTGATTGCAATGACCGATTGAGCTTAAACTTTCACAGGTTTGTTGTTTCATGTATATGTTGGGATACACCAAGTGAGGATACTGGTCTTTGACATTTTTACCAAAAGTATAAACTGCCTTTAAGTTATTAGTACTAGTACTACTACTAGTACTAGTACTACTAGTAGTAGTAGTAAAAGTAGTAGTAAACTACTAGTAGTAGTATAGCCCTAGTATAGCCCTTGTAGGACGTCAGTGTCTGTTGTACTGCACTGACGTCCTGGGTATAATTTATAAAGCTTCTCTACAATGCGAACAAAATTTTGACTACAATTTTTTTCACATTTTTACCTGATTTGAGAAGCTGAAATTCCGTTCATATATTCTTGGTGTCCTTAACTACACTTTTGATGAGTTCACAACTAACAAATACATCCATGGATGACATTATTTCCAAAAATAAGTCGGAGTTCTGCACTGGCGTTGTGATCATCATGTACCACTTGACCGTGTAAGGTCATGAGCACATGCCCCCTCTAAGTTAGACTGCGCCCTCTGTCGTGGTTGCTATGCATCTACAAATTAAGTACGCACATGCGCGTAAGTCTTCACAAGCAAGTCAGTTCAGGATGTCACAACGGAGGTGTCAATTTTCATTTTATTTCACAAATAATGTAATCCAAGGATAAAATTAACAATTCTGAACCCAGCAGGCTGGTTCTGTTTGTTCCGGACACAAGGAATATGTAAATGAAGTTTCAACTTCCTCCATCTATGAAAAATGTTTGTTATAATTTTTTTCGCAACGGTACGGGACCTTTATACCCTGGACTCCGTCGCGTTGTATGCATTGGAGGAGTCCAACCTAGGCTATTAGTAGTAGTACTATAAACTTAGTAACTACAACACTCCTACAGTCGTAATGGCCACTATGAAATGAATGATGATGATTTAAGACTACCAACATGTAAGTAAGACTAAGAGTAAGACTTTAAGAGTAAGACTAAGACAAAGAATAAAAGACTAGAGTAAGACCGATGTTAAGAAAGAGTGCTAGAACAGCCTAGCCCCACTGCCAAGGGCAGCTTCAAGTTCAAGCTGCCTTTGGCCACACAAGTGGGGCTAGGATGTTCTGGCTCTCTTAACACACTGACACAAGTGGGCCTAATAACAGCCCAACGGGCTACACTAAATCATAAATGGCAATGCATTCAGTGTTATTTGCGCCCGCTGTGGTGGTTTTCAATCGACTTTGTTCTTGATCATGAATGAAACTTGAATAAAAGTTGAAACTGAGTGATGGATGGAGTGATGGAATGCTACCCACCCTGCCTGTACTGTGTGAGTCAGACTCAGTGAAAGTGAACTGAATGAAGTGAACCCAGTCTGGTTGACCGTTGACTACATGTACTGTGTTCAACCATTTGGAACCAGCCTCAGGACCATGGTTTCTTCCGTGGCCCCATAGGCCATAGCCTTGTTTCATTCTAACGTGTGCAAAGCGCAGAAGGGAACCAGTGACGCTGTAGTGAGAAAGCGGAAGGCAATGGAAATATTGAATACTTTGTCCATGATTGACTAGACTTCCAAACGAGTCATTCGAGTGAGTACGTCACTGCGCATGTACGGTGCTAGTCAGTGGTCAATAAGGGGTCGAATCAATGTGCGCACTCGAACTTGCTGTAAGATAAGCGAGCTTCATACTGAAGGAGGCCAGTCATGCCAGTACCACACATACACAGACATGAGTCCAACAAAGTGCATGTTGCATTCTGTCAGACTCCAGTTTGTACGCCTATCCGCTTCCCTACACTCTGAACAGAGTGTACTGCAAACTACAAGAAATATGTTGTCATTAAAATTACTACATATTTGTAAGTACACCTTCTACTACAGTCAAAGTATGGAGAAGAGTCTAGACCATATAAATAGAACCCGGAGAACGCTGAGTGCGTCATTGTGCGTGCGATTTCGTTGTGAGACCATTTTTATGGACGCGCGTACGCCATTTTTTTTAACGCGTGTATGGCAAAATTTTGCCAAACACATCCGTCAGTGATAAGCCAGTGATAATATTTTGCCATACATGCGTGTCAGGTGACGATCATTTTGCCATACATGCGTGTCGCGTGGTATCGATACGCCGCGTCCACAGACGACACAGAGGGCGGTCGAGCTCAGCGTTCTCCGGGTTTTATTTCTATGGTCTAGACTCTAAGGAGGGCTGTCCCTTTGTTTCTGAAAAAAACCTGATTTCTGTTTTATAACTTTTTTACTTGACAGTTGGACACTTTTACAAGAACCTTTTTTTCCCAAAGAAAACACAACAATATAACCACATATGGGCATATGGAGATGATTATTATACAGAAACGGAACATGACGATTGACGAATGGTCTCTAAATGGTTGTAGGATTGTATGCACTTTGTCATTTTGCCAATCTACTTGGAGGCAGGGTATACTTGTGGTAATAGACCGATCCATTAAGCCCCGCCTCCTTACGAGTTGACCAATCACAGCCGCGAAACCCGATCACCATTAGTGCAAAGATCACCAAACGGCTCAAATGGTGATCAGATTTCGCGGTTGTGATTGGTCAAAGAGAAATGGGCGTGGCTTAATGGATCGGTGTATTGTCAAAGACCAGTATCCTCACTTGGTGAAGTTGGTAATCTCAACACTATGCATTTAACATACAAACCTGATGAAATTTGGGCTCGATGATTGGTCATTGAAGTTGCAAAAACATACATGTAATAAAAGAAAAAACACCCTTCAGATGCCTTGAGCCTTTCCAGATTAACCCTTTTGGGTGAAAAGTTACCTCTTTCTCTAAAACTACAATACTTAAAAAGGTTGTCATTTCTGTCATTGCTTTATAATGTCAACAGCTCTCCAGTGCTCTCAAGTTGGTTTTTATGGTCATTAATTTGTTGAGTAATTACCAAAAGTAAATCCTTGCTGCCTTTAAGGGCACTGTACACGTTTGGTAATTACTCAAAATATATATTAGCATAAAAACTTACTTGGTAACGAGCAACGGAGAGCTGTTGATAGTATAACACATTTTGAGAAACGACTCCCTCTGAAGTAACGTGGTTTTTGAGAAAGAGGTAATTTCTCACTGAAATATTTGAATCTGAAAAAGACTTCAGGCCTGAAGCCTTTTTCAGGCATCTGAAAGCAAACAAATTTGTGCAACAAGGATGTTTTTTCTTTCATTATTTTCTTGCAACTTCGATGACCAATTGAGCCCAAATTTTCACAGGTTTGTTACTTTATGCATATGTTGGGATACACCAAGTGAGAATACTGGTCTTTGACAATTACCAAATGTGTCCTTTAAACATGATGATGATTAGAGCAGGCTTTTTGAAATGTTTCGACCAATAAGAACTCACTCTGTGTTAGTGCAGTTGATTATGAGAAGTTCCCTCGATCCACTAAGCGAAAGTACATGTAGTAGTAGTCGCTGTCGATATCCTACCTTCTGACCAGGTAATATAGCTAGTTAAGAAGCTTGAAAGTTTTTTCAGAACTAAGTTGTCTTCCGAATTCCTAATTATAAGAATATATAGCAAGGTAAGTTCTCAAAGAACAAAATCTACACAGCAAAGTTGATACATGTACATGTAGATGGTGTTACCGCAAAATGAATATACAACTTAGTTTTCTTTACAGATTTCAAACTCACGCCATGGGGAAATATAGCAGTGACGAAGAAAACAGTGACGATGAACGAGAACGCACTCGTGTCTACATCGGAGACATCAACTCAGAGACGACTCGTACAGATCTAGAGAGAATCTTCAAGAAGTTTGGTTCTCTGTTTGAGGTCTGGCTTGCACGTTACCCGCCGCTGTTTGCGTTTGTCGCCTTCAAGAAAAGACGAGATGCTGAAGATGCAGTCCGTGAGATGAACGGGGAGTAAGTACAGAATATCAAATGTCATTTCTGAGAAGTCTTCAGACCTTTCCTAAAGAGGTTTTAACATAATAATAATAATAATAATAATAATAATACTAGTTCTTATATAGCGCATTTTACAATAACGTATCAATGTGCTTTACATTAGTGCCCTGGTCATTAGGCCAATAACATTCCTTCAATCTTTCTCAGCTCCCTGGGAGTATACAGCCCTGGGCTGCCGTGGCGCTCCGAAGGCTTTTTCAAACACAATATCAACCTCTACCCTTGCAGGTACCCATTTATGCCCCTGGGTGAAGAGAAGCAATTATAGCAAAGTGTCACATTGCTCAAGAACACAAGCGTCATGACCAGGACTCGAACCCACACCCCGATGACTAAACCACCAGAACTTGAATCCTATGCTCTAAACCACTCTGCCATGACACCCTATAGATGTAGTATCAAGGTTTAAAAACATGCCTTTCAAATAAGACTTAAGTCTAAAGTGTATTATTCATAAGCAATCAAGAAGAGTTGACAATGCATTCATAGTGGATTTGCGCTGTTGCGTCACTTATTACAAACCTGCTGTCGAGCTAGAGTGTCTTTTGCTTTGCTTACAGTTAGCAGTATTTATAGTATTTATAAAGTAAAATAGTATTTATAAAGTAAAATAGTATTTATAAAGTAAAATACTGCTAGTGCTAATGGCTACTCCATTAGCAGAAGAGGCTTGATATAGTTGGTATCATGTTTATGGAATTGCGTCCGGGCTAATTTCAGAAGCTTTTTACCTCTAAGAAATGTTGTGCTTTAATTGCCTGCTTTAATTATGATGACACAGCCCCTTTAAAGTTCCTCTGCTTTCCTTTTAACCCCATCAGATCTATTAACGGTAGCCGAGTACAGGTCAATATTGCTCGACCCCGTAACCGTGGAAGGACCAGCTTTGGCCGCTCCAGTTTCCACGATCCGGACATCCGATGCTACCACTGCCAGGAACGCGGTCATATAGCTCGCCATTGCACCAAATTCACATCTGGGTACCGTCGACATTTCAGCAGGTAAATATAAAAGCGAACGGCCTTGTAGTACTTTTAAATATTCAATAGACCCCTTGCATATGACGTCACAAGCCCAAACAGCGCCCTCACTGAGGTCAAAGGAAGGATTCTCATTTGCTGGAGTTTTGTGCAGCGCGAACATGTGCGCATGTTTTCATTGTTTGATCTTGCCATGGCGGCCAACGCAAGGGGTCTATTGTTCACCTTGATAGTAACCCTAAATAAATCCATAACACAAATCCTACATGTACAATGCCAAGCCTGGATTTCAATTATTGAAGAATAATTTTTCAAAAAGACCTAAACAAAGAGCTACATGTACTACCCGGCCAAACCTGAGAGGTCGAGTCAAAATACTTCTCTGTCAGGCCATTCAGAATGTTTGTATGAGAGAAATTGGCTGTTGCCAGCTTGGCGTTAAATCCCCTTGTGGAAGCTTTGCCGAGTTCCCTTGTTGGGAAGATAATCTAAAATGTCTAACGAAGGACAAGTACAAACTCAAACCAAACAAACACTGTACTATGGATAAAGTTGGGGCTCAGTTACAGTGGCGTGTCGTGGCTGAGCTGATAAGATCACCAGACTCAAGCTCTGTTGTTTCTGTTCAGCAGAGTGTGGGTTCGAGTCCTGGTCATGACACTTAACCATTATTGTCCTGTCCTTCGGATGGGACGTAAAGCTGTTGGTCCTGTGTGTTGTGTAATGCACGTAAAAGAACCCAGTACACCTTTCGAAAGAGGTTCACCCCGGTGTTCCTGGTTTGATTGGCTGCATTTTGCGCCACAGCACCTTGTAAACCATTACATGGTGCTATGTAAAGGAATAGGTCTCGCACTTCCAAAACGTAGCTCCACGTACCTTTCAGGAAAATACTGAATGTTGAAGCACCTTGAGCGTCACTGAGTGATGGATATGAGCGCTTTATAAGAAGCCACTATTATTATTATTATTATTACTATTTGTCATTTTAATGAACATGTAGGTTTACATTTCATGCATCCTTCCCTGCACATTTAGTTCTTATTCCCTAGCCACAATTTTAAAGTGACATCCATGTATATTTTCATATGCTGATATTTTATACATAATTTTATAGGCTGGTGTTTGGGCTTTTTGTTGGTGGTATCCATTGGCAACGGTGTGAGTGGATATTTGGGAAATGTGTTTAAAGTGGCCGGCCATTATAAGAGTGTGGGTATGGTGGCCCAAAGTGGTATGGTGATTCTGATTGGTAGAATCCACCACAAGAGGTTAGTTCTCCACTGTGATTGGTTGGGAGCTAAGGACGAGCCCTGTGATTGGTTGGTTGTGTGTTGGGAGGGAGCCTTGTTCCCACGGTGATCTTTTTGGAAAGAGTGTGGGTTTAGATACTGATGGTAAGTGTGTGTTGAACTCATTTGGGGTATTTGATTTGTCTTTTTAAAATTAATTGTATGCAACTTGAATGTTTCTATTTTAAGGCAGGTTACACTTATGGTAATTGTCGAAGACCAGTATCCTCACTCGATGTATTCCAACATTTGCATAAAAGAACAAACCTGTTAAAATTTGGGCTCATTTGGTCATCGAAGTTGCAAGAATATAATGAAATAAAAAACACCCTTGTTGCATAGAATTGTGTGCTTTCAGATACCCGAGAAAGGCTTCATGCCTGCGGCCTTTCTTAGTTTGGGTGGTGAAAATTACCTCTTTCTCTTAAACTAAATTACTTCTAATACTTGTTTTATAATATCAACAGCTCTTCAGGGCGCCATTCAAAGTAAGTTTTTATAATCATTAAATTGTAGAGTAATTATCAAAAGTTTACCCTGCCTTAAGTACATTCCTGCCTTAAGTACATTCTTTTTATGAACCGAACAAAGTTTGCAAAATAAGCAAGAACAATCCAAGGCCTTGTGGGTTGAACAAAGACAACTTAACTAGAGTGGGATTTGAACCTATGACATCCGGATAACTGTACCGGCGCTCTACCAACTGAGCTATTTAGCCCTATGTCATGTATGTTGGTGGTCGCCCTGTTTTGTAAACTTTAAAAAAGAATTTAAAGAGATCCGTGAGAAGAATACAAAGTTCAAAAAAAAAAGCTCAAAGACGATAGATGTACTTTGACATGTACGTACACCATTATCATTTCCTTGAGTAAGAAACCTTAACTCAGCCACCGGCAAATCATTATTTTAGTTTATTTTCAGTACTAGAATTGTGTTTTGCAAGTGTCCGGAGGGAAAATGCTTCTCAAAAGAAAATTGAGTGGCTTGTTTTGGTCTATATGTACAGAGATTTTCCTTTGCATTCAATTTCATATAAAATAATATTTAGATCCTTTTCAAACGAAGGTGCTTTTTTAATTTTTTATTTTTCGTCAATAACGAACATCTTCAAATTATCCTTTCATGATTTTAATTATTTTGGGATCAGAGTTGAAGCTGATTTTGGCACCCCCTGTTCCTACCACCGACCACATGATAAAGCAAACAACAATGAGGGACTTTTTAAATTGCGATTCTGGATCAGACATATTTTTGAGTTATTGGGAGGCAATAATAAAATAGCCTGTTAGTCTGGTAGATAAAACAATGAAGATAGCGGAAGCACTGACTAACTAATGACATAAAGAAACTGCATGAGCTTTCGTCCTGAAGTAGCTGTTGTTACAAAAGCTCATGCAGTTTTGTTATGTAATTAGTTAGTCATTAAGTGCTACCACTATCTTCTGGGAGTTATTGGGGACATTTGTATTGTCGATGTCATTCTGTGCATGCACACGACCGTTTTCAACAACATTTGATCTAACCTGATCAGTCTGCTGCCACCAAGTGTTTGAAAGTATCTCATAGTGTTTTATATCTTGTGGCAGTTAGCCTTGACCTCAAGGCTGTGCGACAGCTTTGGTTCCTAAACTTCCAACCCGTCCTGAAAGACTAAAAATATTATAAGCAAGTGGGTTTGTTTTGCAGTATGAAGTCCTGTGTCATTATCATTTATTAAAGAATATAAATTTTCTGTTGTTGATTGATGTGTATTTTTGCTTGATTTCATCAAGGTCCCGTTCTAGATCTCCTGTTCGTAGAGGTCATCGCAGTGGCAGCCATGAACGAGTCAAGTAAGCAGATACAGTTGTGCCAATCATTCCCCCCCCCAGAAAAAACCTTTTTGGACTGCAGTCTGGAGCCTGCTCTTTTGAAACTGAAAAAGATCTGGTCAACACATTTTCATTAATACAGGGATCTGCTAATCCATCATGTAAAAAACAAAGTACATGTTTATATACATTAAAAGAAGGAAACTAAATTGCAGCACTTTAATGACTAACTAGATAGAAATATCTGCATATAAGCTTTCATAGCAACAAATACTTCATCAGTTGCAAGAAGAAAAGTGACTTCAACCAAGGTTTATACACAGTTTGGCACAGTCTAAACAAAGGATTGTAATGAGTCGGTGCTGTATTGTGTTAAACAAATATGATCTCTATTCAATCTACTACAAACACCTGGTTTGTCGTGGCCGAGTGGTCTAGTTCACCAGACCCAAGCTCTGGTGTTGTCAGCAGCAGAGTGTGGGTTCAAATCCCGGTCGTGACACTTGCCTTGACCATAAATTGCTTCATAAAAAGTTGGGAAGGTATTGGCATTCTGCTCTACCAGCCAGGCCCCTAGTGGATGATACCCATGGAATTATGTCATGGGGTTTATTGTCAGTTTATGTGAGTGAACATAAAACTTGGCCATGTATATGTTACCATTTTGAGGTAAGCATAATTTTACCCGTGACTATTTACCATCCTGACTTCTCTTTTCCAGGAGGCGGACGCCTAGCCGCAGTCGTAGCCGTAGTAGAGAACATCGTAGGTAAGATTGGTTCAGTTTTGGGTTCATACAGGGTGGTACAAACTCCATATGTGTCTGTTGATTTTTTAATTGTTCTAAATGTAAAATGATTTGAAAGAGGGATCCAAGACGGAACCTATTTTTTGCATTGAGAAAACTTGTGATACTCTTGTTTTGTAAACTTTATCCAAATTTATGATTAGCCCAGAATTCTGAAAACATTATTTCAAACTCTTGGAGATTATCTTTGCTCTTCCCAGACCAAATATCACACTCATTGTTGTTTAGTATTTGCATACCTGCCAACTGTTCAGATTTGATTTGAATTGTCTAGATTTTTAGATTACAGGCCGCACAAAAAAATCAGAACATTCCTATTTCTGACAAGAGACAGCAATAAACAAGATAAAAAAGATCTGGCAAAAGAGGGTACCATTTGCTTGCGACAGTAGAGATTTTCTTACGAGATGCAGTGATTTTTGTATTGTTTTAAATACAGACATCATTTGTATGTCTACATACAACATGTACAATAAGCTTTACTCGCACGACTTCTAGTGTCGCTATCTGTGGACTCGTAAAACGGTTGTTTATATTTCTGAAGTTTCAACATTGGCAGGTTTGTATTTGTTCTTACACCGATGTGTAAAAGAACCCAGCGCACTTATCGAAAAGAGAAGGGGTTCGCCCCGGTGTTCCTGGTTTGATTGGCAGTATATTGCGCCATGCTATGTAAAGGAATAGGTCTCATACTTCAAAAAAGTAGATACACATATATAGGCCTACCTTGCAGGAAAATACTGACAGTTGAAGCACCTTGAGCGTCACTGAGTGACGGATATGAGTGCTATATAAGAAGCCACTATTATTATTATTATTATTATTAAGCACTGTATACTTGAGTCTTGTGTAATAAAATCCACAGGTATATATCATTAAGGTGGGACTAAACAAAAATCACAGAACTCAGGAAAGTTCTAAGTATATAGTGCTTGCCAGTAATACACATTGGTGTAAGGGTAAAACCAAATAATATTCTTTATCCCAAATGGCAAAATAAAATTGAATAAATTGTTGCAGTACCCGAAAATATAGGATTCAAATTGTTTCTAGCCAATGGGCTAGCTTGGCGGTCTAGTGGAGGGATATCTATAGCTGGCCAAAGGTCGTGGGAGAAGGCGATAAAGGCAAATATTATAAAAGTTCAAGATTATAAAACAAGATGTATAATACATTGACTTATAAATGAAGGGGACATGGTGTTTATCGGAGTTGGGTGTAGAGTGGAACTGGGTGTGCAGGGAGACTGGGTGCAAAGGGGAACTGGGTGTGCAATGTACCGTAAGAAACTTTAAATAGGAGGTGGGTGTCTGTGTCGGAGTTATCATTCCGAAATGTTACCCTAACCAGACTTGAGTCAAGTTATACGCACTGCAATGTATAAATTCAAAACCGAGTGGCTGTCACAGATTTATGTGAATTTGTAAAGAATTACTGTTTCCTAATTTTCCTCAGTTTCCGAATGTCAATAATTCTTATCTGAGAGTAACAAGAATTTAAAGGGAGATGGCCAAAGCGCCCCACATGACGTGGCATTTCCTTTGATTGTATATAAGGCTACAAAACTTCTTAAGAGATTAAACATGTTCAAAGGTTGTGATTGGTCAATATGGAATCGTAACGATAGTTATTTCGTATTTGTGGTTTGGAATGTGGGATAGTCATGAGATCTGGTCGCGGGAATTTTTAGGGCTAATTTTGGGGGAGTAAATTTCTAGGTGTGTCAGTATCCGTCTGAGATTCCCGAGGACTCGTGGTGTGACAGTGACCAATAGACACACAGTAATAGCCATCAGCTTAAAAACTGTGTTTTCATCTTCAGTTTGTGTACATTGTGATATGAGTTTGTGTATAGTGCTTTATATCAAACCCAAAGAGTTTCTCAATTTTTTTATTTACAAAACGTTTAGAGAGGTATGCTTGCATTATTGTTTACCATTCATGTACAGGCCTCGAGTAACACAGAGGCCATGGCTTCTGTTGCCCCTGGTCTTGGCCTTGGTGCCCCTTCAAAAGTATCCCATAGACTAAGATTTTACAATGCAATTGCCCTTTTCTAAAGGAAAATCGCCTTGCCCTTTCTAAGCTGAAATTCTAGGCCTGAATTTGTATACATGTAGCACCTTGTAAATGTTTACCAGATAATGCAGTGTAATCTGCAGCTTGTATGCCAAAAACAAGGGGGGTGGGGGGCAAGCCCCTTCTCTTAACGATAAGTGTACTGGGTTCTTTTACGTGCATTACACAATTCACATGACCTATGGCTTAACGTCTAATTCAAAGATTGTAGAAATTGCAGTCATGTGCTCGCTCAAGGACACAAGTTCCATGACCGGAAAACCAAACCCACACCCTTAACAACGCCAGAAGTTGAGTCTGGTACAGGAGATACCTCGACCTCGACCATGACAGTATTGTCAAAACCAAATTGAAAAAAAAAAAAATTATATCTGATGTAATTACAAGAAGACAATATTTCATCAATCGAAGGTGACGCCAGTTGTGAAATGCCTCAACTTTATCTTTGGCACATTGCCAAGCCAGCCTTCAATTGGTTTAAATTGGTGTTCAAGATTCAAAGCCATGCTTTTATCTTCAAAACGGTGGAATTTTCTGCAAGTTTTTTCCTAAATTTGTACTCCCCCCTTTTGATTGTGTCTGTTTGTTGTTCCATCATAAAGCCAACCTTGACTTAACATCAATTTACTTTTGCCCGATCTCATGAAGAAGGATTTTAAAAACCCAAGGTTTCAAATCACATCATGAGCTCTTATGGTTTTCATCCTCATAATCGCATTATAAACTCACACTAAAAGCGTTCACAGTCCTCGGAGAGAAAGGTTTCGGTTGAAATTACTCCTGTTATCCCATTAGAAAGACGTAGAATTGTTCAAAGGCTTGAACGGCTTCGTAATTGTACTTGAATAGTTATAATGCACTACATGTACAGGCCCAAAGAACAGTGTGTGGTTATGGTGCACTTAGAGTGCTTAAGAATTCTATCCAGTGTTGAATAGTAGTAAATTCTATTTAGATTTTGTAGTTTTGTCATTTGCTTTAGGATCAAATCAGTTTCGTTTGAATGTTTAAAAGCACTAAAATGAAATGAAACGGAAGTATTTCCAACTTCAGGATTTGAATTGCTGCATAATGAAATTATGCCTCTACCTTTTTTGATATGATTGAAAAACCATTGTCAGTTAAAAGGGAAATTATTCTACAACTCAAGTACAGAACAAAAGAGTTTCTGTCGTTAGTGTGAAAAGAAATTTAATACCATCTATTAGGAGAAATTGTCATTGAAAGATTAATAGCGGTATTATAAAGTTATGCTTGTATCTCTACCTGCCAAGGGTAGAGATCTAAACAAAGCTGTTCATCGAAAAGTTCATGAGGGTTCTTTGTTGGGGTGGTCAGGTTGGTTCAGTGGTATCTTTCCTTGCCTTTCAGCTTTAGGACCCCGGTTCAAATCACGCCGGGGGAACTATGTGTGTTGGGTTTTCAGTCCCTACCTGACTATGTGGGTTTCCTTGAAACAATTCTCTGTATTGTATGTTTTGTATAATTTCTTGATTTCAACAATTGAGCATTTGAGAATTGGCACCAACTGTGTTTGTGGCAAGAGATTCTGGTGTCCCCCCCCCCCCCCCCCCCATTTTCTAATGAGATATTGCCTAACATCACAAGGCTGAATAGCCACTTCAAGGTGAGGGCTACACTTCACTGATTTGGGCTGTTGAGCCAAATCTACAGTCACCAGAGGG
Source organism: Leptasterias polaris (assembly GCA_037783415.1). Taxonomy (NCBI): domain Eukaryota; kingdom Metazoa; phylum Echinodermata; class Asteroidea; order Forcipulatida; family Asteriidae; genus Leptasterias; species Leptasterias polaris. Next base: position 2,120,222 of record JAZGTN010000065.1, read on the forward strand.
CTGTTGCCACCTTCATGTACTCATTAGGCTTATCCGATGCTCCTATCCATTCGGCACTCATATTACTATTTTGAATGTTTTATTGTACTGTTCCAGCAGTCCAACGGAACGGTCCATGAGCACGCACTTTTAAGTACTCGAGAAAATAGAATTAGCTATTGCAAACTGCTATACCAACCAAAAGGATCTGTGGTATAAATGCTAACATTAGTTAGTGGCCCGACAGTTCGACCCAAGCAAAGTCTTTCTCGAAGGCTTAAACAAAATAAAAATAAAATTAGAATCCTACCGTTCGACTTTTGAGACGCTCTTCAACAATGAATTGAATAAGAGAAACAGGATGCCTGAATGTGAATAATGGTAAAGTCGTATCATGACATTGACAGGTGATTATCAAATTTGATTTTCTCCTTGAATTAACAGGAACAGAAGTGAGCAAGGAACATCTCGATAAGCGGAAGGTTAGTGTCTCTTTCATACATACTCCCTGATTATTCTATTGTTGGCGTAGTGCATGCTCTAGTTATCAATCCCAAGGGAAGTTGAGATATAAAGGGGCAGTGAGTGGACTCCCTCCGATATCTCCTCTTTATTCATCACTCAATTCAATAATAAAACATTTATTTCCGTTGGTCCCGTGTGTTGTGTAATGCACGTAAAAGAACCCAGTGCACTTATCGAAAAGAGAAGGGGTTTGCCCCGGTGTTCCTGGTTTGATTGGCTGCATATTGCGCCACAGCACCTTGTAAACCATATGGTGCTATGTAAAGAAATAGGCCTCAAAATTCAAAAAGTAGCTCCACATATATACCTTGCAGGAAAATACTGACTGTTGAAGCGCCTTGAGCGTCACTGAGTGACGGATATGAGCGCTATATAAGAAGCCACTATTATTATTATTATTATTATTATTATTACTCGCAATAAGAAAAGACAGATTCATGCATGTCATGTGGACAAATTTATAGTAGTACAATACAAGCAAAGAGTAAACATGACCAATGAAAATGATACTGCAAACATTTAACAATCGAGGCTGAGAGTAAGGAGGCTGTTCAAATAAGCCGAGGCTTGTGGAGAACAGCCCTATACACTGATTCATTCATCCTAACGCTTCAATCATCATTTCCAAACAATACACCACAGCTGCCTGTGTACAGAATCTGTTTTTTGCAGATCCACTAGATATTTGGTAAATATGATAAAGCAGTGGTGAAGACGTTATTTTAAAGGTATTTACAGGATTGGTAAGGATGCAAACAATATGGCCTGACGTTTCGACCCTAGCACACTCTTTCTTGAAGGCTAAACGTCTTCACAACACACAACAGAAGCAGTCAAGTGGAAACACATTTTCATGAATAGAGAGAGAGAGGGGCAGAAAGCACACTGAAAAAGCAGGGGGTAACAGGGAATACGGAGACAAAGGGGGGGGGGGGGTGGAGATATGTGACTAGAGCGAGAGAGAGAAGCAGAAAGCACACTGAAAAAGCAAGGGGTAAACAATGAAGGATACAAAGGGAATGGGGGGGGGGGGGGTTGGATTGGTAAGGCTAAAACATTGTTAAATTTTTGTTTGGACGCTTACTGTTTATGAAGTTCATACTAGAACCATGTTTTTTCTTTGAAACATTTTCCTCTGAAATGAAGTCATATTTGAGATATATTTGAGTCTTTAAAGGTATTATACAGGATTGGCAGAGCTGACAAAATAATCACAGACAGTGTTCATGTTTTGTGCAATCAACCACATACATGAAATAACAAACCTGTGAAAATTTGAGCTCAATTGGTCATCGAGATCACGAGAAAATAGTGAAAAGAGACCTTATGTGTTTTCTGTTTTTCAAACATGGAGTTTATTATCGCGCGCGATAGAAACTATTGTTTTACTCATTTCTCAGAAACGATAGCATTTGAGGCAGAAATATTTTAAGGAACCCTTTCTACCATTACTTACTTTAAATCATGTAAGTTATGTGTGAATCTGTGAACATTTGTGTTTTTCGATCTTACCAATCGTGTACAGGGCCTTTAAGGATGTAGGCACGGGTATCATCCACTAGGAGCCTGGCTGGTGTAGCAGAATGCACTACCTTCCCAACTTTTTACGAGGCAATTATGATTAAATGTCTTTCTTAAGGGCACAAGTGTTATGACCGGGATTTGAACCAACACTCTGTTGCTGACAACATAAGAGCTTGGGCTCGATAAAGTAGACCGCTCGACCCCGACACGCTATCTAAATTGCATATACTTGCACACTCACCTTAAAACAACAACATATGCTCAGATCCAGTCTTTGTTTACATGAAGGGCCCATTCATAATAATAACAATGTTTGCAAATATCAATTTCTTTTCCAAATTGTGTGTAGGTCAAAGGAAATGACTGAAAATCTAAATATAATTTTCAATTTATCTGTTCTGTTCCATTGTTGTCGGTCAACCTTGTCTAAATATTGGGTCTCATGTTGATACTGTGTGTCCTTCCTACAGTAGTTAGAAAACATTGTACACAATTGTGTGGGCTTTACAATTTACTAATTCTTTTTTTGGTCAACTGATAAGGTTACATGTCTGATTATGCATGTAGTCCTTCAAACTGAAACTGGAACCAGGGAGAGATTTTTCAGACTTTCGTCTGAATTCAGACTTTTGTCTGAATTCAGACTTTATGTCAGCATGGTGAATAAAAAAAGCCTTTCATTTTTCCACATAAAAGAAAGACTGCCCTTTGATCTACTTCACTAGTGCTTAGGACACTGTTCCTAAAAGCCCTTTGAATTCCAAACCCTCCCTAGGGGTTACCAAAAGGTAGAAACGCCATCATTTCAACATACATGAAGGCCCTACGCAAGGTTTTAGCCAGGATTTGGTAAAAGGGTGTCCAAATCTGCTGGAAATTTAAAAACTGGGTGTCCAAATTGTTCACTTACAATACATTTACATGTAAATGACAGATGAAACAGGGTGTCCAAATTTAAAACAGGGTGTCCAAAAGACACACAGACACCCCTCTGGCTAACACTATGGCCCTACGTCCTAAAGTTTGGATCCAACATATAATTTCAGACTTTTTTTCCAGCAATGACTCTCATCCCTGCCATTGAAATATCCTTACATGTTTTTAGTAGAGAAGTGCTGAAAAAGTATCTGCTTCATTTGAGGCATCACTTTGTCCTTTAGTTACATATATCTATTCAGCCAATATTTTTGAAATATTAAACTTTTGTGGGTGGGATGGATGGTCACAATATTTCCAGAAAAGGTTAGAGTTAGCTGTTGCAAATTGCTTACCAACCAAAAGGACTTATGGTATAAATGCAAAAAGGTAGTTAATGGCCTGACGTTTCGACCCTAGCAGAGTCTTTCTCGAAAGTCTTTCCCGTAGGTCTTTGGTTCAAATCCTGCTCAAGTAAACTTTTCTTTGGTCAACCCCAAAATATATAAAACAAATTTAAAGATCATTGCTAATCATGATCGTGCCTTGAATGTATTTGAAATTATTGATGGATTTTGTAAAACTGGCGTCACAAGAAATCTCTTGTGGTTTGAGGTACGACCCCCTTACTTTCCTTCTAGACACTTTCACACTTCTTGCTCCCAAGATGATGAGGGGGGAGTCTTAGTCTGTTTAATTATGAAGGTGTCTGAGCATGAAGTCTTCTTCATCTTAATCAGCATTAAATGCTTTATTTACAGTTTAATGGGGTTTGGGAGGTTTTTTGTGTTGATGCTTCATTATCTTGATTTCATATTCACTACCATATGGAGACCGAGAACAAAACAGAAGGGAACACCAAAGGTCTCCATAGTGGAATGATAAAGACTGGTTAACTCCACAAAGTCTATGGGTGGTTCTTAAATACAGGGACAAATGAAAGAACAAAAGAAGTTCCCACATGGCTGTGCAAAATAGAATGTGTGTCTTAATGTGATAAAGAAGTGGAGTTTTGGGATAAGACACCCACAATTCATTCATTGTGATGAGTTTGGATTAGGAAGTTATTGAACTCCCGGTAAATATGTTACATATTGATATTGGTATTTTTTCACCCTAAGAAGAGCCATTGAAACAATAGGATCTCTTTGAAGAAATAACCAACTGAAGCATTTAATGCACACATTTGTTAGGGTAAATGACAACACACATAAACATGTATGCAAGTGTAACAAGAGCAGTCAAGTGGAAACACATGAATAGAGAGGGGGAGAGAGAGGGAAGCAGAAAGCATTCAGAAAAAGCATGGGGTAAACAGGGATTATTGAGACAAAGGAGGTTGGGGGGGGGGGGGGGTTATGGAGGGCCTGACCACAAGAAGTTGGAAACACAAACTGACAAAGGACAAATGGAAAGCTGGAAGAGTGAGAAAAAGTAAACAGTTAATAAGGCAGAATAAAAATGTGGATATCTGTGGGGGAAAAGGAGAAGGCAAAGACAAAGGGTTATTAGTCATTTCCTTCTTGGATGTTCAAACCATGTTCTGCTAGGGTAGAAACGTCAAGCCACTAACTTAGTTTTGCATTTATACCACAGGTCCTTTTGCACTGCAAAAACGTTGGTCAAATCATTTGTTGGGCAAAGTAACATCCACAATTATTGGTCGACAATTGCCCAACGAAAGCAATAATTGGTGTTGTTGGGCAAACATTTTGTTTGCCCATTTTTTGTATAAGAAGCGGAACAAAAGTTGGGCAAGTGTTGGGCAAATATTTCGTAATCTGAATTCATCATAATTGTTGGTTACACTTTTGCTTATGTATTGGGCAACTTTTTGGTAATTTTAATTAATCTCGATTGTTGGTTAAAATTATGCACATTAGTTGGGCAAAATCGTCCGATCATGCGCACTACGATCAAAGAGTTGTCCAAGAACTGGGCACATTTTACCCCAAAGTTGGGCATTGTTCCCGCCAAACGCCGTGTGTGTGCATTAAAAGCATAAAAACGATATTTTCCAACATGGCAAGTGGAGGAGTGGCTGTGACTGTGTCGTCTCTCTTAAACGAGCGGGGTTGCCCAGTGGTTATAGATCCACATTGAAGGTTAGTTTTTAACTAAAAATGAAGTTGTGTTTCCTATTCAGTCGTACATAGTCGTCGTGACAGTTGCAGAGCAAGCAACACAGTGACACTACCGTTGAATTATTTTCAGTTTTATCATGCCATTATGTGCAACGCCGCGGCCCGTGGCATGTATGCGTGTATGTTGTGTTGTATGTGTGTGTAGTACATGTACATGTATGACAATACATGCATGGAACTATCACTGCATTGCTTGCGCTGCAACTGTCTGTGTACAACAACTGAACTGGAAACAAACTTTGATTAGTTAAAAACTAACCTTCCAAGACATCTACAAACCACTGGGCACCCTCACGTTTTTCAGAGAGACGCCAAGGTCACAGCTCGCCACCGTTTGCCATTGTGGAAAAGATCGTTTCTATGCCTGGTTTTACGACGTATCACAGGAGGAACTGTGAATCAAAGGGTTAAATAATATTTGGTTTAATTTTAACCAACGGTTGGCAAAAAGTGTGCCCAATGTGAATGGGTAATATTTTGCCCAAAAGTTGGATGAGTTGACTATTCGCCCTTAATTGGGTAAAAAGTTGGGCATTATTTTACCCAATTTGTTTACAGTGTAATTGATAATTTATTAAATACCCAGAAAATGGGTAAACAAAAAATTACCCAACTGTTGGCTACTAAAATATACCCAACGTATTAAGCAACGTTGGGTAAAAAATTGGTAAAAAATTGGGTAAATTTTTGCCCATTATTTTTACAGTGTGGTTGGTGAGCAGTTTGCAACAGCTAATTCTATTTTCGCTTTGAAGCAATTAATGGTTAACTTTCCAACTACGCCACAAGGGGGAAGATGGGGCATGTAGCAGATGCACAATGCACATGCAGCCCACTTCCATTGGAATATATTGAATTGTGTGGAACACCTTAAAGGAGCACCAAGGCCAAAACTGGGGCAACTGGTTTCCGTGTAATTCCAGGCCTGCAAGTATCATACACTGTATGTGTGTATCACAAGCCCCTTTAAAGGGTGTTTGTAACATTGGTTAGAGTAAAAATATAAATGTTCACAGATTCACACATAACTTACATGGTATAAAGATGGTCATGATGGGAAACTCCCTTTGAAATATTTTTGCTTTAAATGCTATAGTTTTTGAGAAATGAGTAAAACAACGATCTCACGAGTCGAAAACTCTATGTTTGAAAACAGTGAAAACACTTTTTTCTGGTGATTGCAATGACCGATTGAGCTTAAACTTTCACAGGTTTGTTGTTTCATGTATATGTTGGGATACACCAAGTGAGGATACTGGTCTTTGACATTTACCAAAAGTATAAACTGCCTTTAAAGGTCAGGATACACTTTTGGAAATTGTCAAAGACCTTGGTAATTGTCAAAGACAGTTTCCTCATTTGGTGTATCCAAAAGTATGCATAACAAACAACCCTAGATGACAATTTGTGGGCTTAATTTGTCATCGAAGTTGCAAGAAATTAATGAAAGGAAAAAAACACCCTTGTTGCATAGAATTGTGTGCTTTCAGATGCCTGAATAAGGCTTCATACTTGAAGGCTTTCTCAGATTCAAATTTGTGGGTGAAAATTACCACTTTCTCTAAAACTACGCTATTCAAAGGGAGTAGTTTCTCACATTGTTTTATACTCTCTTTGGCTCTCCAGTGCTCTTTAGCAAGTAATGTTTTGTGATCATTAACCCTTCACCATGCTTTTAATTAAAGGGAAACGTTGCCTTGGATTGGGCGATTTGGGCTATGATTTGTTATTAAATGCATATGGTTAGAATAATGTTTTAAAAGTAGAATATAATGATCCACACAAACATGCCTCGAACTTGCGTGGTTTTACATTGTGAACTAACACGGCCCGCCATTATGAAGAGCCAAATTTGTGACTCCATAAAATGGCGGACCGTGTTAGTTCGCAAAGTAAAAGGAAAACCATGCAATTTCAAGGCATACTTGTGTGGATCATTGTATTCTACTTTTAAAACATCTTTCTAGCCATATGCATTTTATTACAAACGGTTACAAACGCTTTTCATAACCCAAATCGCCCAATCCAAGGCAACATGTCCCTTTAAGCATGGAGGTAGGAAAACTAGTAGCTATACTGTAATTGGGCAGGGACTGCCTGCGTATGTGATTAAAAGTGTTGATGTGACACATGCAGCCTTGAAGATGAGCTAGCATTTCTCAAATACACAGAAGAAAATCCTTGCCTAATTAAAGCGCCATGCTTTCATGTTCAAGCATAAGGCAAAAATATCCACTCTCTTGACCTAAGACATTCTAGGACTTGTCTGTTGAGGGTTGTTGTGTGGCTTGATCGTCTTAAAGAGGAAGGGAAGTGACAGATTTTATTTTGTGATGTACTCATTTTCCAATAGATAGAGTCCTCATGTGAGTCGGGGAAAAATTACAAAGTCTCTAACCCAATGTTAAAATGATGTAAATTGACATTGCATTCTATACCTGCCCAGTGAAAAATTTGTCAACATCCAAAACATCTGATGACATCATTCTGAGAAAAATGGACATCAACATTTTTGTAGGGGGAAGTTTTGGTTCAGTCCTGGCTGTCAATAAAATGTTTTCAAAACAGCCTTGAATGTGACACTTTGACTGTTGAAAAATTCCTCCATGGAATGTAAACTTTTTTCTCATGACTCCGAAGACCGGTTTCGCTTAAACTTTCACATGTTGTACTTCGTGTATATGTTGGGTCACATCAAGTGTGGATACAGGTCTTTGACAGTTACTAAGGCAGGCTATACTTTTGGTAAATGTCAAAGACCAGTATCCTCACTTGGTGTAAAATTTAACAAACCTTAGAAAATGTGGGCTTAATTGGTCACCGAAGTTGCAAGGAAATAATGAAATATAAAACACCCTTGTTAAATAGATTTATGTGCTTTCAGATGCCTGAGAAAGGCTTCATGCCTGAAGCCTTTCTCAGATTCAAATTTCTAGGTGAAAAGAATTACCTCTTTCTCTAAAACTTCATTACTATAAAGGGTGTTGTTTCTAAATAATTATGTTTTATAATGTCAACAGCTCTCCAAGTGCTCTTTACCAAGTATGTTTTTACGGTCAGTAACTTTTGGAATAATTACCAAAGGTATACCCTTATTTTAAAGGGTGTGTACAACATTGGTAAGAATGAAAATATAAATGCTCACAGATTTGCACATAACTTACATGGTATAAAGATGGTCATGGTGGAAAACTTCTCTTGAAATAGTTTTGCTTGAAATGCCATAGTTTTTAGGAAATGAGTAAAACAATAGTCTTTATCCTGCAGGTTCAAATCCGATGTTTGAAAAAAAGTTAAAACATATAGTGGGTTTTTTCACTGTTTTCTCATGACTCCGAAGACCGATTGAGCTTAAACTTTCACAGGTTTGTTATTTCATGTATATGTTGGGTCACATCAAGTGTGGATACTGGTCTTTGCCAATTACCAATGTTGCACACACCCTTTAAAGGGAATGCCATACCATTCATTTTAGACTGGCTACATTAAAATTGCTTGGCCTGACTTCTGCTAATAGAAATTATTTTAAAGAGTTTGTTTTTTGCAGTGCAATGCAGAAGCACTATTGACCATTTACATCAGTTTTATCACCAGCAGTAGTAGGCCCACCACTTTGGAGCCAAGAATAGTATTTGAGGGAAGTGTGCGTTGATTGTTATATTCTACTTTTCAAACATCTTTCTATCCACATTTATTTCATAGCAAGTGCCTAGTCCGAAGGCAGCGTGTCCCTTTAATATATACACTATGTATATAATATAAAATTAGTAGGGTAGATGGCCTTAGCTTTCGATCCAAACTGGACCTTCGTCAGAGGCATTAACAAGTACAAACAAAAACATATCCATTTATAGCAAAAGGGGAGCAAAGGATTAGGGGAAGGTATCCAGAAAAAAGCGGGAAGATTATAGCCAATCAAAGTTATTAATTTACAGACAATGGGGTGGCTAAGAACCAATCAGAGTAAAGTAGTGAGGACAAAGGATGGTCAGTGTGAAAAGGGTGGATTACTGGACCATAAAGGTGGTAACTGCATTCTGGGTATAACAATGCGGGAAGCATGAAAAGGGTAGGATTAGAGGGCAAGTTGCATCAAGATAATGCAACTCACAATAGGGGGCAAGAAAAACATAACTAGTGAAGAGAGTTGAGTAAGCAACAAGAACATTATGGGAATAGGAATGTAGTTATAGAAGAATAAAACCAGATATGTAAGAAATTAAAAGTAGGCAAGAGGAACCTGCAGAGAGAGCGGGTTATTAAATACTCTGCAAAAGGAATAGGTTATTAGTGGGTTGATATATATATATATATATCTAAATACGTTCATCCCTGATTATGGAAACTTTTAATATGTTGAAAGTAGTTCTAAATATCGCCATATTTGTTGTACAAAATCTCCTGGGATGCAAATGTTGGCAGCTCTGTTTTTGTCATCTTCATCTATGACTGGGGTGTTGTCCATGGTACCTCTAACTGAACACACTGGTGTTTGCTGATGATAGTAACTGGGGATGGGCGTTGTGATGATTAATCAAGGCCACTCATGTTTCATTGCCTCATACATGTCTCAGATTAACAACCCATGCAGCTGTTGACACTAATTGCCAGATTGCCTCATTTCCTTCATCCATACTTGAACTGAAGGATTTATTTCATGGGAATGTTTGTGTTGATCAGTTAATGTTAGGCCTGTCATGGCCTAGCGGTTTAGTTCACCAGACCCAAGCTCTTATGTTTTCAACAGCAGAGTTTTGGTTGGAATCCCGGTCGTGACATTCGTGCCCTTAAAGGCACTGAACACGTTTGGTAATTGTCAAAGACCACTATTCTCACTTGGTGTATCCCGACATATGCATAAAATAACAAGCCTGTGAAAATTTGGGCTCAATTGGTCATTGAAGTTGCAAGAAAATGATGAAAGAAAAAACACCCTTGTTGTACAAATTAGTGTGCTTTCAGATAGGAATAAAAGGCTTCTGGCCAGAAGTCTTTTATTATTTTAGTGAGAAATTACCTCTTTCTCAAAAACTACGTTACTTCAGAGGGAGTCGTTTCTCAGAATGCTTTATACTATCAACAGCTCTCCGTTGCTCGTTACCAAGTAAGTTTTTATGCTAATATATATATTTTGAGTAATTACCAAACGTGTACAGTGCCCTTAAGCAAGGCACTTAACCATAATTGCTCCATAAAAAGTTGGGAAGGTAGTGCATTCTGCTCTACCAGCCAGGCTCCTAGTGGATGATACCCATGCCTACATCCTTACAAACTGTGAAGGGGGTCACCCTATTTCAGTCCCACAAGTAGGTTGCACTGTGACCGTCGCAGTCGATTTGGTTTGACAGCCCAAATCAGTTAAGTGTAGCCCCCACCTTGAACTGGCCGTCCGGCATTGTGATGTCAGGCGATATCTCATTGTGCAACCTTTTATAAATGTCTCATTATATTTAGTTTGAGGGGTTGTTTTTTTGTTTTATTTTCACGTTCTTTGCCCAGCTGGTACATAAATGTACTGGATTGAACTTTGACCTTATACCATATCAAACCTTGCAACTTTCTTAAAGGGTCTGTATACGTTTGGTAATGACTCTGAAAATTAATGGCAATAAAAACTTACTTGGTAAGAAGTACAGCAGCTTTGGGTAGTATAATGAATTTTGAGAAACTTTTCACTTCGAAGTACTACGATTATGGAAAAATAAATAACTTTTTATTCCCCAAAATTTGAATCTGAGAAGCGTTATGGCCATCTCAGACTGTGTATTCCTATGGGGAATATTCCTATGGGGAATATTCTTCCTGCGTGGAAATATTCGCTCCGGTTTTTTCGGTGATATCTCAAAAACGCAACCTCCTTTTGAAGTGAAATTTTTACAGGTTAGTTTTATTGTATGTACCTACATTTATATAGGATAAGCACAATCAGTAGGCTCCAATTACCAAACGTATGCAGCACCTTTAAAGTTAGAGTCGTAGATTGGTAAACACTCCAAGTGTATGCCCTTCACTTTGCTGTTGAACATGTTGAACTACCACTGATTGGTATACTAGGATTGGCAGCTAACTGGACTTAATCCAGGGCTCATCTTTAACACTGGACCACAGGCCGGAGTCCACCGAATAAGCCCTTGGCCAGTAAAGTCATGACTGGACAAGCTTACTGGACAAAATCCAAGGCCCGATTGTAACACTTGACCACGGGCTTGAGTCCACTGAACCTAGCCCTGGCCAGTCAACTCATGACTGGACAAGCTTACTGAACAAAATCTAGGGCTCGGTTTTAACACTGGACCACTGGCCTGAGTCCACTGGTAGCCCTGGGCCAGTAAACTCGTGACTGGACAAGCTTGCTGGACAAAATCTAGGGCTCGGTTTTAACACTGGACCACTAGCCAGAGTCCACTGGTAGCCCTGGGCCAGTAAACTCATGACTGGACAAGCTTACTGGACAACATCCAAGGCCCGATTTTAACACTTGACGACAGGCCCGAGTCCACTGGTAGCCCTGGGCCAGTAAACTTATGACTGAACAAACTTACTGAACAAAATACAGGGCTCAATTTTAACACTGGACCACTAGCCAGAGTCCACTGGTAGCCCTGGGCCAGTAAACTCATGACTGGACAAGCTTACTGGACAAAATTTAGGGCTCGGTTTTAACACTGGACCACTGGCCCGAGTCCACCGGTAAGCACTGGGCCAGTAAACTTATGACCGGACAAGCTTGCTGGACAAAATCCAAGGCTCAATTTTAACACTGGACCACTGCCCCACTGGCCCGAGTCCACCGGTAGCCCTGGGCCAGTAAACTCATGACAAGACAAGCTTGCTGAACAAAATCCAAGGCTCAATTTTAACACTGGACCACTGGCCAGAGTCCACTGGTAGCCCTGGGCCAGTAAACTTATGACTGAACAAGCTTACTGGACAAAATACAGGGCTCAATTTTAACACTGGACCATTGGTTAGAGTCCACCGATAGCCCTGGGCCAGTAAACTTATGACTGAACAAGCTTACTGGACAAAATACAAGGCTCAATTTTAACACTTGACCACAGGCTCGAGTCCACTGATCCTAGCCCTGGCCTGTCAATTCATGACTGGACAAGCTTACTGGACAAACTTAGATGCATTTTTCTTCATGTATGCTAAACTACCTGCCAATGCTATTAATAATCTGTGATAATTTTGATAACGAGGGATGGTGTGAACAGGATCCAGTTTCATCACACCCTTCAGCTGTCCTACCTGATGTTTTTTTCATGAGTTTTCCACCTCATTCTCAAACGTAAAGTCGGACAACAGCCAAACATTACACACAATGTACATTTACATTGTGCTTGTGACATTTGCAGCTGCAAATGTAAAGTATGACTTTCTCAAAGTCGGGCTTGTATCAGCGGCGGATACAGGGGGGCGTGGGGGGCGCACGCCCCCCCTTTTGCTTGAGAAAAAAAAAAAGAAAAAAAAAAAACACCATCAAAGAGAAAAGTGAGGGAGTAAAAAAATTAATGACTAAGGCCCTACCTAGTATTTTATTTCAAAAAAGCTACTAAAAATCCGTACCTCGTACACTTTGTTTCATTTGTGGACCACTATTATTTCACTGTCAGACATTGTCTCACGTGAATCTTGTGTACTGTGTGGAAAGCGTGTTTTTCTCACACACTGAACATGCCTGGCGCGGGGATCCGGGGGCGTGAAGATCATTCACCCACATCGTGAGTCGACCATGCATGCCACCTGTGTGTGTGTACATTGTGCAAAGAAGTTTCTGGATGGAAAGTCAGCACTAACGCGCGCGCGCTAAATACAATGTGACTTTTACAATACGAACTCCCGGAAACTAGTGAAGACATAGCCCCATGAATAGGGATAATCTACTTCGTATCCTTGGCCCAGTGCATCCTTTTTTTCTGTGGCCGATTTAATTTTTAATCCGGGTTATGAAACGTACCGATCGAATGCTACTGTACTTGTAGAAGGCCCTAATGCTGATTTTTTTTTTTTTAAACATAACGGATCTTTTGGGAAAATTGTTTGCTTTTCGAGTCGCGAGTGTGATTTTTTCCCCACTTATTAACTTGCGGGAAAACCATTGTCAGGTTCCCTCAACAATCCACAACAGTTAGACGATCAACTGCTGATATTTAATGGGGACCAGACTGATTTAGTCAGCGCGCCGAGCGCAATCAAGGTTTTGTGAAATACGTGTAATGCTGTGCGCATCTCACGCCCGTCTGGGAAAGATATAGACCTTTCTTTTGTTGATAAACAAAGTGCGCCGGTTGGCATGGACGGCCGAATGTTGGCAAAACATTCAATCGTGTTAAAAAATTTTGTGACCAAATTCAACATTTTCTGTAAAGATTCATGAACGGAAATACCTTCCATGATTGGTTGATTTGTTTCCAACAAATTCAACACTATTTTTGAATATTTTGTGTAACACTGCTACAAACTGTGATGTGGCAATCTGTTTTTGATTTGCAGTTATGGCTTTCCATAGTTTTTCAACCTGGGTTGGCAAAAACTCGGGCTGTGACGTTGCAAAAGAAAGGTCTATACTATGCTCAGCGCGTTATGTAAATCAGTCTGGTCCCCATAGATAGTTTAAATGTTGTGAAATTGTTAAGGGAACCCAACTAGGTTCTCGCGCAAGTTGTTAATACGCGTTATCAAAAAATTCACTCTCGCGACTAGAAAGGCAATCAATTTTCCCCCAAAATCTGTGATGTTTTAAAAAAAAAAATTAGCATTTGGGCTTTCTACAAGTAGGCCTACAGTAGCATTCGATCGGTAAGTTTCATAACCCAGATTAAAAACTACATCGGGCACAAAATAGGATTGCAATGGTGCTTATTAGGCCCAATTGGCAAGGATACGAACGAAGTGGATTGGCCCTTGGCCCTACTCATGGGGCTAGTGAAGACATAGCATCGTATAATCATGGTGTCTCACTCTGTTTAGAAAATCACAGATTTTTTTCGTATTCAAGAAAGAGGGTAAATATCCGTTGTGTTTCTTTCAAACTAGTCATTATCAATTGTGCAGATAGTACAACGATGTAGGGCTGGGGGAGGGGGCTAGGTCTCTAGTAGTAGTAGGCCTACCCTCACCTTGTCGTACATTAATGTTATTGTTGCTCGATCGCGCTGTCACTGAAGACAAGCACAGCTTGTTATTTTGTGTCACATTCGAATCCTCAAGTATGTGAAAACTAAATGACAAAGAGACCCTATTTGGTTATATTGCACTATCGTTTAACTCGCCAACAGTTTTTCCCCCTGAATAAGTATAAGTTGTAGCCTGCATTTTGATTTTATAACTCAGGATGGCCGATTCAAATCGATGACTCCCAACTCGAAAATAATGTTTTAATAATGATCTTGCAAAAACAAAATTGGTTTAAGTGGTCGGATATTGCATGAGATCGTACCACAGAGCATCTAAAATCCTGTTTCGTAACATTGCGGGCCCCGGAACCGGCCCATGCCGTTAGGGGTTCGCATTATGCGCTCGTAGGCGCCACAAATTGCATTCACCATTTGCTGCTTGGTAAATTTTCACGCCCCCCCGTTTGGAAAATCCTGGATCCGCCCCTGTGTATAGTTGTTTAGTTGTAGTGGGCGGAGCTTAACCCTATCACCCTACTTTATTAGGGATTTCAGAGCTGGAATATAGGGTAAATTTCTACAAGACCGCAGGGCTTGTCGCTCAAAAACTGTTTTCATCAGAATTGTATCAAATGAAATGTTAGTTCACTTCTTTAATTCCCCATGTAAATTTCTTTCCATTGTTAACATCCAAGGTGTCTTCCTTTTAGTTTTCTTGCAGGATGATGGTGGTAGCAATCAGGACGGACCACAAGGTGCATGCAAGGCTGTAGAGACACAAAGTACTATCATTGATTTCCATCTGTTTAGAGTTGAGGTGATGTATTAACTATATAAGTCTGAAGTTTAATCAAGGACTGTAGCTTAATTTCATAGAGAAGGTGTGGGGGGAAAAGGACTAGAAACAAACTGCATACCTGCCACCTGTTCAGATTTAATTGGAATTGTCCAGATTTTTGAAGTTACAGGCTGCAAAAAATCAGAGCATTCCTATTTCCGACAAGATACAGCAAAGACCAATTATAAAAAAAAGTTTGGGCAAAAGAGGGTGCCATTTGCTTGTGACGGTAGAGATTTTAGTAGGGGATACAGTGATTTGTGTACATTGTTTTAAATACATACATCATTTGTACATGTAATAAGCTTTACTGGCACAAACTTCTTGCTCTGCCATCAGTGGACTGGTAAAACAATATGAAACTGCAGGCAACTGATAAAAACTTCACCAATCAAATGGTATTAGCTAGCCTGGGGCTAATTTCATAAATCTATGAAGAAGAACTTCGTACTCAGCAAGCTTGTTCGCAAAGCAGAATAGTCGGTGGGCACCAGTGATTGCAATGTAAAGAACATTGCAGTCTGGAAGGTAACCTGCTTCTACTTAGCAACAACTGTCTGTGCTAAGCAAATTCAGGTGCTTATCAGGTTTATGAAAATAAGTTGACCTTGATATTTGCAATCATTCTGATCTGGCAAAATTGTTTATGTTATTGTGTTTCATCTTAAAATCATTCTTCTTGAAATTGGTACTTGGTAGTTTATAAATATGTAATCCCAAATGCCATGCACCAAACAACTATTATGTATATTCAATTTTAATTGGTAATTATTGTTGCACAGGATTCAATTTTGTTTCTATGTATCACACTTATTCAAACTTCTAAAAGGGCCATAAAGCCAAGTTCTTACGCATTGAAACCTTTTGTCCTAAATATTGGACACTAGTTCTTGTGTCTTGGATCCTTTGGTCTCAATGTTTGGACGTTCAAGTTCTTGTGTGTTTGAACCGTTGGTCCTAAAGTTTGGACACTAGTTATCATTTAGAACCTTTGGTCTCAATGTTTGCTCACTCAAGTTCTTGTGCGTTAGAACCATTGTCCTGAAAGTTTACACAGATCAATTGGTGTTTGTTGGAACCTTTGTGCTTAAAGTTTGGACGCACAAGTTGTTAAGTGTTCAGAAGTTCCTGTGTATTGGCCTTTAGTCTACAGGTTTGCACACTCAAGTTCTTGTGCGTTAGAACCATTGTCCTAAAAGTTTGCACAGAACAATAAGTGTGTGTTGGAACCTTTGTGCTGAAAGTTTGCAAAAACCAGTTCCTTTGTGTTGGAACCTTTGGTCTGATAGTTTGCACAAACATAGTCCTGTGTGTTGGAACCTTTGGTTGGAAACTTTGCACACTCAGGTTCGTGTTATGTAGGAACCTTTTATCTGAAAGTTTGGACATTCAAGCTCTGTGTGTCTGAAAGATTGGACACTGAAGTTCTTGTGCGTTGGAACCAATGGGGTCTAGCAAAACAAAATAAACTTTTTTGTATCCCCTTTTATTTTGTGTAACAATTATGATGCAGTTGATTTCTTGTAACAGTATTTTTTTCAACGTTTTCTTTAGAGAAAGATTGCAAGTGTTTGTGGTTTTTCATAGCTTTGTACATAATTAAGGTATTTCAAATTTTAGAAATTACCCGCGGTTTGAAAATGGTGGGATATTTCTTCGGCTAAGCCGTAGTGGATATCAACTAGGGATGCAGCTGTTCGGTACATACATGTAGACTATATCCTGCACATTCCTTCACTGTTTATCTGAGTTTGATGGATTTACAAATCAGTCAAACCAGCAGTTTTGTTCATTGATGAGCTCACTTGATTTGTAAATCTTATAGACCAATACAAAGCCGAACATCTCCGAACGGGCACACTCAAAAAATCGGATCCGAGCCCACGAATCTCAAGTGGTTTTTTAAAAAAACAATATGTAACTGACAATTGAAGTTAATGACTGTACGCCAGCATGCCATTGTCACGAACTGTACGAAGTTTACTAATTTTAATCATGCAGACATTCTCGTGTCACAGATTATTTGTTGTAGAAACAAATTTGCCAGTTTGTGGAGTCAACATTTTTGTTCTACAAAATGCTAGACGGTGTTAGTTCGCGAAGTAATATGAAAACCACACAATTTCGAGGCATGTTTGTGCAGATCATTATGTTCTATTTATAAAACCTCTTTCCAACCATATTCATTTCAATTCATTTCATAGCAAACGTTTTATAGCCAAAATCGCCCGATCCAAGGCGACGTGTCCCTTTCATTATAACAAAAAGGACCACATGCATGTTTTTGTTTTCGTTTTTTATGTTTTTTTAAAAATAGTTTGGTGAATTAAAAGGTAATTAGAAATAAAGAGACATTGAACGAATGATGGAGTGTTGAAGTGGGACTTCTAATATAACCTTAATTAATATTTGTAATTATATTTAAAATTTGAAGTTTTATTCTTTGTCCCCGTCTTGTCTGGAGTGCTAGGAATTGTACGTTGTCGTTGAACATGTGGTGGAAGGTTATTTTGTAAAGTGCCATTATCCGTTTAAGGGAGGTCTACCTTTGGTAGTCACTCCACAAATTAATGACCATATCAACGTACTTGTTAAAGAGCACTGGAGAGCTTTTGATATTATAAAACATTGTTAGAAACGACACCCTTTGAAGAACTGTATTTTTTCGAGAAAGATGTTATTTTTCACCAATAACTTGTTTGAATCCTAAAAAGGCTTCAGACATGAAGCCTTTCTCAGGCATCTGAAAGCACACAATTCTAGCAAACAATGGTGAGTTTTCCTTCATTGGTTTCTTGCAATTTCGATGACCAATTGAGCAATGTTGTTGTTATTGTATGCATGTTGGGATACACCAAGTGAGGATACTGGTCTTTTCTATTATATACTTAAGGTATACCATGCCTTTAAACGTTAATTTTTTATTGGGTTTCGTCAAAAGTCTTTATAACTTAATGTTTCGTTTTGACTTGTCTTGTTTTTATTTATTTTATTTTTTTTATTATTAGGTATATATATATATATTATTATTATTTTTTATTATTATTATTATTTTTTTTAAAAATATATATATATATATATTATTTTTATTTTTTTATTTTTTTATTTGGGGGGGGGGGGGGGGGGGGGGGGGTGGGGGGCGGGGGGCACGTTGATTCGAAAGTCTATGTGATTGCAGACCCGTTGGTGGACAAATGTTGAATATGAATAAAGGTGTTACAATATTTGTTTATCAAAACCTCTGCCTTTGTTTGTGGTTTTTGTCGTCTTGGGTATTTTTAATTTGTTTGGTGTGTGTTTCTAAAGTTTGTTTTTCAGCTAAAAGTTGAATGATGTATCATTCGAACAGGTTAACAATTCGGATAGAAATAGGGTTTTCTTGAAACTGTAAAATTAACCGTGTTAAAACAAAATCAATTATTTGACTTTGTATCAACAAGTATTTAGTAAATAAAAGTGCATTGAACATAATATTGGTGTTGAACATGATATTGGTGTTGAACATTTCTTCCAAATTCAAAATGTTTGTCCAGAAAAACACACAGGACATTAGTGAATATTATGTGTAGGTTACACCAGTTGTACACGTACCTGGTATAGACAATGTCGCGCGTACCACGAACCGACCTAACTGACAAAAATCACACACTTTTGCAAATATTTTTTTTTACAAATTATTAATATACTCATTACTGTTAACATTTTCAGCAAGTTTCAGAACTAAATACGTAGTAGTTTTGTAATTACACTAATTACTAAAAACGACGTATCACTAGATTTGCCGTTTTGTTCTTTCACAAAGTGACCTATCTAGATACGCCACTTTACCAATGATGTACTATGCGCTACAGCGCGCGCAGTTCGGGCGCGCGTGTAAAATTTGCGTACCACGAACTGACCTAACTCAAAGCGTGGTATTTTCACAAAGTGACCTAACTAGATACGTCTCTATTATGCATTGGTTTGTACACGGCGCTCTGCGGGCAAAACTCAGATTTTAATTTTCACAAAGTGACCTATCTGTTTAGGTATTATTTACTAATTAAAATAGTTGCGGGGATTAAATGAAATTGACAGTTCTGTATTAATAAAGTAGTCGGCTTTTTTTTTGTCTTAAAAAATTGTATACAAATAGTTAGCAGAACCCGAAACAGCAGTTTGAAAAATAGTGCAACTTCATTCGTGATTTTCTCCAAACATGTTTTTTTATACTGTGTACGAGTTAGGTCGGTTCGTGGTACGCGCGACAAGTCGACGACACAGTTAAACATAATAAGTAAAAGTTTGCAGATTGTTCTAGAGGTATTTTTCCTTTCCTTTCAACTCTTGGACCCGGTTCTTATCCCACCAGGGGCACCATTCGGGTTTGGTTTTCAGTCCCTACCTGACTGCGTGGGTTTTCCCTTGATTAATTCTCTGGGGTTTTCCTCCCACATCTAAAACTTCCTTCTTTTTGTCTTCTCTCCATTGGGTTCTTGGAAAGTATAGTGATTAAGTTCGCTTTTCTGAGAGTCCTTGGCTACACAAGCAGAATAAATAAAATGAAAGTTATTTTAAATCTATAAGCAATATCTATACGTATACATTTCTGCTGATTACGGACCCTGTTAGAATGAAAGAATAACACACCAACACATCCAAGGCCAAAGCCAATGTGAGGCACAGCGTTGAACCAGAAATGTCACCCTGGACTCAATATTGATGGTGTATGCTGAAATAATTACAGCATTTATACACCAGGAAGACCCCTTCATCATTCTGTTCCAAGCTGTCAGTGACGATCTTTACCATCTTTAAACGTTAAATGTGTTTGTCATTTGATAGATCATGAGGAATGCTTTAAAGGGTGTGTACAACATTGGTAAGAATGAAAATATAAATGTTCACAGATTTGCACATAACTTACATGGTATAAAGATGGTCATGGTGGAAAACTTCCCTTGAAATAGTTTTGCTTGAAATGCCATAGTTTTTAGGAAATGAGTAAAATAATAGTCTTTATCCCGCAGGATATTAAAATTCCGATGTTTGAAAAGAAGTTAAAACATAGGGGGTTTTTCACTGTTTTCTCATGACTCCGAAGACCGATTTAGCTTAAACTTTCACAGGTTTGTTATTTCATGTATATGTTGGGTCACATCAAGTTTGGATACAGGTCTTTGGCAATTACCAATGTTGCACACACCCTTTAAGTATCCTATCGGTTTAAGGTCTGTCTCTATAATATTGTACAAACAAGTGACCTTAATCATTTTCTTGAGCAATTAAGTTTATCTAAGGTGACGAGAGATGATCAAGGCAAGCCAAGCAGATATATCTTTTCCTGTTGGTAAAGATTTAGATTAAATTAACAACTTCAACGAAGGGCGATTTTTCAGTTATCTGCTCTAAACAGGAGTCATTCACAACGGTAAAAGGGAAGTCATTTTTTGAAACCAAAAATTGTTTATTGCATTCTAAAAGCTCACTGATTGTCTCGACACCTCCAGAGATATATTTCCGCCTGAAATTTTGTCGAAGCTAAGATAAGAAATCGCCTATTTCGGTTGCCATTATAAAATTAAGCATGTCTTTAAAGGCACTGTACACGTTTGGTAATTACTCAAAATATATATTAGCATAAAAACTTACTTGGTAACGAGCAACGGCGAGTTGTTGATAGTATAAAACATTGTAAGAAACGACTCCCTCTGAAGTGACGTAGTTGTTGAGAAAGAGGTAATTTCTCACTAAAATAATAAAAGACTTCTGGCCAGAAGCCTTTTATTCCTATCTGAAAGCATACAATTCTATGCAATAAGGGTGTTTTTTCTTCCATCATTTTCTTGCAACTTCAATGACCAATTGAGCCTAAATTTTCACAGGCTTGTTATTTTATGCATATGTCGGGATACACCAAGTGAGAATACTGGTCTTTGACAATTACAAAACGTGTTCAGTGCCTTTAAAGGGGGGGGGGGGGGTATATTTTTGGTAGCTGCTCCAAATATTAATGAACATAAAAATGTTCTTGGTAAAAAGCACTGCAGCTGTTGATAATGTTTAACATGTTTAGAAACGATTCCCTTCTAAGGAATGTGGTTTAAGAGAGAGAGATTCAAAATATTTCAATCCGAGAAACCTTTCTGCGTGAATCGTTTATCAGATTGTGTAGGCCTATGCAATTACGGATTATTCTTCCTGTGTGGACACAAACGCTCTAGATTTTGGCGAGAACTTTCTCCAAAAAAAAGGGACACTACAATCTTTTGAAATGAAATTTTCACAGGTGAGTTTTATCGTATCATCTATCATAGGATTAAAACATCGACCGGTTCAAAAAAAAATTATATTGCCTTGAACGTGTAAAAGCCTTTATTGATTCCCTCTTTATTTTTTGCTTTCATTTTTTGAAATGAATTAAATTTGAAAAGAAAACAGTTAAAAGGCGGTTTTAAATGTGCCCCATTATTAAAATATAGGACTAACGCGTCCACCAAGCTACGTTTGTAGGGAATTTGCAAATTAAAACAGTGACGTTAGATTATGTATTGTCTAATAAATGAAAGAAGAAGAATCTGCACTGATTTAGTGTATTTAACTTACGCCATAGCTGCTGATACTTATGCTAATTTTAAAAAAAATAAAAAAAAATAAAAAATCATTTTGACGGTTGGGTCGTGTTGAAAAGTCAGGATACTAGGGCCCAATTTCATGGCTCTGCTTACCGTATAGCAAAGAATTAGCGCTTACGGGAAGTAGGGAATTCCGCGCTTACGTCAAGCGTATTTCACGGGTTAGCAGGGAATTTTTGCTTGTGCGCTTGGGTAGTCTACGTTACTAGGCATTCTACGCTTACACAGCTAGCGCAGAAATTCGGCGCTTGCTCGGTAAGCCGAGAATGGTGATCGCAAGCGCAGAATTCGGCGGTAAGCAGAGCCATGAAATTGGGCCCAGGTGTAATAAAATCAAAATATGTGTAATAAGCTTCATTCTTCAAGTCAATGAAATAAGATCTGCTACTAAATGTTAATCAAAACACAGTAAAAAGGTGCCAATTGACATCTGTTACTCATCATTATTAAACCCCAAAATTGATAGAATTCCACAAACTGCAATTTACTGGGTATGGGATTATAACCGGTGCAACGCCAATAACCTTTAGCAAAGGGTTATGTGTGAAAAGCAAAATAGAACCCCCAGTAAAATAAATCTCTCCGCATGGATATTGAGAGTAAACAAATCAACTAGGATCTCTTCAAGTATGACGTGAAACATTCCTAAAGATCACAAGTAGCTATAAACTTCGCTGCTAACTTCGCTGCTAGCTAACAGTGAAAAATGTTGACCGTGTGGACGCAACTCAAAGTAGCAACTTCGCTGCTAACTTCGCTGCTCAACTCCAAAAGTTACAGTGAAAATTTCCGCTGCTAACTCGACTTAGCAGTGAAATGATACTTCAATCACAGAGAAAGGATTTTTAGCAGTGTTTTTTTCTCTGGTCCTTGCTGTATTTGTAGTTAACATGATTTCAATTCGATGTACGACATGTACGACGCCGTTTTTGTTGTTTTCTTCTGGTGGAGCTGTGTAGACCTAGTTATTTCTCGTCAGTTTCCGTTGAAGTTCTTTAAGTTTTACAGCTAAGTTGACATCATTTATAATCCTTATGACAGCTAAGTCATACTCATAACACAGATAGAGAATAAAAAACCAAAGAATCGGCGATTGTTGGGGTCCATTTTTGTAAACATTATCTGAACGATCCAAAAACGTTTCTACGGCCAGCTGGCCACGCACGTGAAGTGGTCAACCTCCTTCCCATAGACAAGCAACGGGCTGTGGCACGTTGACATCGCGCACTATTGGGGACGAAATTGTAGCACTCAACTTAGCTGATGACGCAGTGTATTTAGTGACAAGAACCATAAGAACAATCCAAAACAAAATCGTTTCTCATTCCGAATCGCTGCGAATTTAAAAAGTAGAGTCGCTGTGAACATATTACCCCAAAAACGAAACGTTACATGAGTATTATACTTATAAGGTATTCTTCAAGCCAACATATGTCAATTTATTCAACAAACTACTGACACTGGGAAGAAAACTACCGGAAGCCGACACACTCTGCTGTGCTGGCTAACGGCGATGCCTCGTGTGAACGCAAGGTACATTTTAGCTAAGTCGTTTGGTCAAGAGAACCCTCGCTGAGAATATTTAGCAGCGAAGTTAGCTACTCGTGTGAACATACCCGAATATCGTTATTCGTGTTAACAAAACTACTAGTACTACTGCATCTTTTATGAAATCAACATCAGATAAAAAACATAAATGCGAGTGTGTTTAAAGCGTGTGTACAATTTTGGTAAGATTGAAATAAGTATAAATGTTCACAGATAAGTATAGCCCTCACCTTGAAAAAGCCGTCCGATTAAACAAAAATTACTATGGTGATTCACCAAGTGCGATCGTTATTACCGTTGTATTTCAAACAGACCCCCCCCCCCCCCCCCCCCCTCCATTCCATATAATAATAAAGACATAATTTTGGTTGAAATGCAGTTTAGAAGCGAGAGACTCATTCATTTTTATATAAAACTTACTATTAGCAATACTACCTATGGGGAAGTCGGTTACGTGATAACCCACAAGGAATTGGTATTTATCAGCTCATTGACTTACTCATTGATGCAAGAGGCCAACTCTCATTGAACCGTCTCAAGAGAGGCATTCCCGCGAGAATCAGCGGGAATGTGAGAATGTAACACCTCACGTCCATATTAGACACACTGATGAATGTGATTAAATAATGGATGAGGTAACAGCCGTCTGGCTTTACTGGAATATGCTAGCAATGCATAGGCCTAGATGATCGTTTTGCCTGTTAAATGGAGGGGGATGGGTGGGGCTGCTTTCCTGGGGGGGGGGGGGGGGCATCGTGGAAATGTGACAAGGATATACCACTCGTGTGTAATGTGCCCGCTCACTGTGAATGCAAAACACATTCTGGTGATTGTATGACCATCTGGCATTGCTCCAGCAGATGGAAAAAGGTTATGGAGTACTTTTGGGACACTCGGTGGCAGGAGACTCACCATGTAAATTCATTGTTCTTGTGACTGTTTGCATGTTCTGAACAACGCAAACAATGGAAATTCACTGAGGTAAGTCTGCTGCCACCTAGCGTCTAAAGTCACCCATTCGAAAACGTTTCGCCCTCCTCACACCCTCAGGTAGTCAACATCCACCCTTATCAGCAAATGATGTCTCCCACTGATTTGTCGCTAACAACATGGTTTCGTTGGACTAATGAGGCCAAGTCCCGCACATTTGATCCTCTATTGACGTTATTATTTTACAATGAACTGCTCTCAAATAGTATACCCGTTCATGTCATTAAAACTCTGCACAATGACACCCCTACTACTGCAAAAGTTTTCCTTTTGCTTCATGTTATAACATGGTCTGCCATTTTGTAGAACCCAAATTTTGACTAGGCCTACATAATGAACCGTGTTAGTTTACAAAGTAAAAAGAAAACCCACACAATTTCGAGGTATACTTGCATGTGAATCATTACATTCTTATTCCTTCCAACCCTATTCGGATCGGTTTATAACAGACATGTTTTGTAGCCCAAAACGCCCAACGGAAACCAATGTGTCGATTTTTAGCAAACCGAAGCTTGTATGTGAGAACAGTCTGATCCCTAGCTATGCGCTTGAAACCTTAATGCTGTAGAACACAGGGAATGCGACCATAATGGCGAAAGCGTAGAATGGTCGCGTGATTCTGATTAATGAATTTCTGCTCGTCATTAAACCAAAGAGACGCGGCGAAAGATTACACGTCAACGCTGTGCAGCCGTGGTGTCATACCGCATAACGATCAGGTATTATCAAAAGAGTCTTGAACTATACGGAAAGTGACATTTCTTTTCGTTATCGAACGACATGATGCGCCGTATAAGCGCTTACGCATATCCTTTTGTGGTGCTCACTGAACAGGGTATATATAAACCCTGTTCTGAGCACAATTCCTCCTTC
Source organism: Leptasterias polaris (assembly GCA_037783415.1). Taxonomy (NCBI): domain Eukaryota; kingdom Metazoa; phylum Echinodermata; class Asteroidea; order Forcipulatida; family Asteriidae; genus Leptasterias; species Leptasterias polaris. Next base: position 2,145,291 of record JAZGTN010000065.1, read on the forward strand.
TCGATTGAGTAATTACACCTTGTTCCCCTTCTCATTGTGCAGGTGTTGTTGCCCAAGCGAATCCAACTTGTTAACCAAACAATGCATCTTCGTGCTATTTATTTGTTTGCTTGTTTATTTATTTACCATGAGGTAGATTTAAAAAAAAATACATTTTCTGACGTAGGAACGTAGGAAGAAAATAATTGTTATTTAACCTATGTTGAAATATATGCAGGTGGAGCGTGGAGCTGTCCATCAACGTTGATTTACGATCGGCTGCTGTCGTCCCACCCATCAAATCTGTCAGCTGCGGCTGTTCGGACTTATTTTAGTCTCGCAATACAGTTAACACCCGTGAAAAACAATTAGCGCTAAAATAAATAACTTCGCCAATATCAATACCATCAATAAACCCCTTCCATTATGACGTCAGACTCTAAATAGCGCCAGCACTAGGCCTTTTCACACTATCGACTTTCGATCCGTGTCGAAACTTATCCGGATAGGGTCCGTGTTGGCTCGGTAAAATTTTAACACGGATACAAGTTAACTGCCTCGCTTTCACACTAGCTCTGGGCAAAATCTGCTTTTGGGTTACAAGTGTTACTTTTGATCCGGACACTGTGCGACCGTTTCACACTGCAGGGTCTTATACACGGATCGAAATGGGATGCGTCGCGACGCAACGTGGCGCATCGGGGCGCACCGTGGAGCGTAGTGACGCGTTGTGATGCTTTGCGGCGACTTTTTTGTACGCGGCGACTTTTCTTTACGTTCTTATCTACTACAGCGTGCGGATGGCGCCTGCACACTCAACACGGATCGAAAATGAACCCGAAGGTGTTCACACTACGGCTTTCGACACGTGTTGGAATTTTTGACACGGATCGAGAATTATCAACCCACCTCCCGAGCAGGGTTGGTTTCGACACGGATCGAGCGCTCGATCCGGGTCGACACCGTGTTGAAAAGTTGTAGTGTGAAAAGGTCATTGCACATTACACGGATCGTATCCGTGTCCAACACGGAGATTTTTTGTAGTGTGAAAAGGCTGAGGCCAAAGGAGGCAGTTGGACGATAGGTGTTCTATGTGCGTAAAAACCTGCGCGTGACCTCACAGCGCCCTGTATCGTTTTACGCATTGATCTCCATTATAGTCACTATAATGGAGATCAGTGGTTTTACGTTATGCACTTACACGCGCGTCTTCTGTCCGCCATTTTGGGTGTCAAAACGTGCACAAAAGGAATGGCATAATTATGTTTTCGCACCTCCGAACAATGCGCGTCTACCATTTCTACCTTTTTGGGGAGTCCATTCCCTTTTTTGTGCACGTTTTGACTCGCAAAATGGCCGACAGGACGCGCGTGTATTTGAGCTGCGCGTTATGCAGGGTCTGTAGAGACTGTGCAACGTCGTATAGACTGAATTTTTGCCAACCAAGGTTGTAAAAATATAGGGAAGCAATATAAATGCATAGCCAAAAACAAATGCAACAGTTTGTAACAATGTAATCAGAATATTCAAAAAAAGTCTTGAATTTGTTGGAAACAAAGCAAAATAGCATTTTTGTTAAATGAAGTTTGCGAATTTGGTCACAGCATCTTTTAGATGATTGTGCTTACGGGGGTGCCGTTCTTCTATACGATGGGACAACTGACCTCACAAGGGAAATCACGGTTCAACTTTGACCCCACAAGAATTCTTCAGAAAATGAAGGGAATAATAGAACAACAATAGCAGAACCCCACAAACATAAAAAGTAAGGTTGTGTTTTGCTAACATTCGGCCGTCCATGCCAACCAGTGCTGGTTGTTTATAAACAATAGGAAGTTCTTTTTAAAGCAATTCGGCGGCGTTTCCCCCGATGTTACCCAGGAAATACTGCCCTCTAGTGGTGGATTAAAACAGCGATATCGTTATTTCGATTACCTTTCATTTATTTCGTTTTTTATCATCGTTGTACCTAATTTCGGAGTGATGTATGACTTCAATTGTTAAACAAAATGTAATACAACCGTCTCATCCACCAACAATTATACTTTTAATTGTAATCAAAATTTAGTCTATGAATACTTATTAATAAGTTCAAAAACTAAACGACATAATTAAAGGCAAAGTTTATCTTTGTTTTTTTGATTTTGGGTTGAACAAGGAAAAATTGACTAGAGCGGGATTTGAACCAACGACCTCCGGCTCTACCAACTGAGCTATCTAGCCCTATGATGGCGGTCTCCCTGTTTTGTCAATATCCTTGTTCGGTGGGTGCCAGTCAGAAGCCATTCAACCGTAAACTGCCGTGTAGCCACGGTTGAATGGCTTCTGACTGGCACCCAGCGAACAAGGATATTGACAAAACAGGGAGACCGCCATCATAGGGCTAGATAGCTCAGTTTGTAGAGCGCCGGCACGTCAATCCGGAGGTCGTTGGTTCAAATCCCGCTCTAGTCAATTTTTCCTTGTTCAACCCAAAATCATTTAAAATTTACCCAGTCAGTTTCCCTTGTGGTTTATTATTTGATATTTGTTTTTTGTAATCGTTCGATTTTTTTAAATCCTACATTAATGTAGATATATAAAATAAAACCAACCTGTGAAAATTTCACTTCAAAAGGTGGTTAGATTTTGCCGAAAAACCGGAGTGAAATAATATGTCCACACAGGAAAAATAATCTATACAGGAATGTACAATCTGAGAATTAGCCTGACAGAAACGCTTCTCAGATTCACATTTTGGGGCACAACACCTGAAATCTTTTTCCACAACCAGATAATTTCGAAGTTAAATGATTCTCAAAATGCTTTATACTATCGAAAGCTGCTGCTAACCAAGTAAGTTTGTATTGCCATTAATTTTATGAGTGATTACCAAACGTATATCTTACGTTAATTATTAATTTATGTTACATCAATTAAACTAACGTTTTTTTGTGTGATATTAATTTTGAAACAGTTTCATATGTCCAAAATCGTGCAGAGAAAGAAAACAAAAATATTAAAAAAGGGTTTTGTCTGTGAAAATCAAGCCAAGCAACTTTAGTTGCGATGTCCTAGATGCAAAAAAAATAAAAATAAAAAATTGTTAAAATTCACACCATTGGTGCTGTCATATATAGATACCTTAGAGAAAATTTTTGATCTTAAGGTGTTATTAGTCACAACAATGTAATTGTTTTCCAGAAAATATTGCTATTGTAACACCCTTTGATGTTATCTGTGATTTTTTTGTTATCTATATTTTGTGACAGCACACATGGTGTCCTTTTTAACACCCAGTTTTCGCAGTGTACCTTTTGTTCACAGCATATACCTGGTACGAAATAATGACAAGGTCATGACTCGGAATCAGATTTAATGGGTAAAATCCAAGTCGTGGAAATAACAGGATATAGATCAAGTAATTTCTGAGCTTTGTATTCTCTACTCAAAAGATGTACGCTTCATCGAACGCAGCTTTATATAAATGCACTTACAAAACAACTGTCAATACAACCCTCACCTCGATGTTTCCGAAGAACTGCTCTACCATTTTTTATAAAATTGTAAACAAGAAATATTCTGAATAAGTAATAACGAGCCTTTGGTATAAATATTGCAACAAGCCTTCAATTTACATAATGGGAGGGGAAATGACGTGAGTAGTGACCGATCACGTGATGCAAAAAGCCCACTCTATATGTAAAAAAAATAACAACACACAAACACACACACCCTAACATATGGCAGTTATGGGGGTGCCTCCATTGCTGTTCTGTTTATTCCCTTTTGTGAAGAAATCCTCTGTGGGGTACCACTAAAACAAATAAAACCTTGTGGGCGTAGCATTGTTCCTTAAAAGTAGGCCTACCCCGCAAGTTGGCATGTGTAAGCCAACACACACGCACACAAAACCTTTTTATAATGACTTGAAAGTACACATTTTTATGAAACCTCTTAATATTAATTTATTAATGTTTGGCAGTGGGTATGATCTTTTATAGATCTAATGTGCTCGTACAGACCATTATATTGTCAAAGATAAACGATTACATTGGAACACTGTCAACACAAAACACTCAATCTTCACCATGCTTCTATAGCGTCAACGCTACTAGACGTTCACTTTATACATCGCTCGCCTCTATAGTGTGAATATTCTGTTTAACCATGTATATACACGAAATGTCACACTTCATCGGCGGCAACTGATATTATTCCATAAATGCATTTAATAGTGTAACTATAATATGGGTATTGTATGCACCGGTGATCATTGACAGACCAAGAAAATATGGGTCTGGCCTAATGGGACATAGACTTGTTGACAAGTCGTTAATGTTTGTCGCGGGGATTGTCGAGTCGCGTGGTGGAAGCGTAAATAAAGATGCTCTCGCGAGATCACTGCTCTCGCGCGAAGTTGCTGGCTGCCGACTCTTCATCATTAACAACTCTTCGTAATAAATGTGACCAGTCTTGAGGGCAGTAATCTCACGCAGAGCAGCCCTCTCGCGGGATATTGCGAGAGAGCCGTTCCGCTATCACCGTGACAGACATTTAACGACTCGTCCACAAGTCTAAACGGGACGCGGAAACCGGGTAAATTTGGACCCGGACATGTGCAGATTATTTTCAAACTTCTTAAAAATATTGTGACAAACTATTTGTTTCTCTAAAATAAATAATAGTTATCGAGAATTTCAGTCCCAATTACATCGACTTATAGTTGCTCACTAGAGCTAAGTTAAGATACTGCAGAGTTTGCAATTTGTTGACGGTCGTCACAGGGGCACTGTGGACGTGATCATAATCTACTTGTGGCTTGACATGGAAACATGAACTCCCACCAGCAACCGCACTCTTGCGCATTAACCGTCAGAAACAAAAGCTTTAAAGGGCCTCTATCGCGCACGCGTGTGCAGTAACTTGGTGGGAGTTCAGAATTTAATGTCTGGCCACAGACTTGCTGTGATCACAACGACAGTGCCCATTGTAACTAAAACATTAATAATAAACTATCAAATAATAAACCACAAGGAAAACTGACTGTGGGTAAATTTTAAATGATTTTGGGCTGAACAAAGAACAATTGACTAGGGCGGGATTTGAACCAACGACCTCCGGATTAACGTGCCGGCACTCTACAAACTGAGCTATCTAGCCCTATGTTGGCGGTCTCTCTTATTTTTTTGTCAATATCTTTGTTCGGGGGGTGCCAGTCAGAAGCCATTCAACCGTAAACTGCCGTGTAGCAAGGGATCACACCCAAGTATACGATACAACCTGGGAAGCGGCAGCCAGGGGATCACCATAAGGGATGCGACTTTTTATTATTTTATATATCAGATAATAATAAACCACAAGGGAAACTGACTGGGTAAATTTTAAATGATTGTGGGTTGAACATAATGGCTAGATAGCTCAGTTGGTATAGAGCGTCGGCACGTTAATCCGGAGGTCGTTTGTTCAAATCCCGCCTTTTTTCCTCTTTTCCTTCCTCCATGGTATAATGGCGGCACCACGTGTACTGACTTCCCTTTTAATGATTCTGAAATCACCATCGTGCTTTGCAGACACCTTTTGATTAAATCATAGATTAAATCTATGATTAAATCCATTAGTGACGTGTTCGACCCTAGAGTCGAGAGACCACGCGTACCATCGGTCACTCTACATCACGATCTCTGTATAAAACAGTAACAATCACGAATTGGATTAACCTTGGAAAACAATGACTGATGAGGTCTATTATTGCTCCATGGGTCTATACACGGTTTGTATAAGAATGCATGTGCGCGAAGTGCTGACCATACACCAGCTGCATTATACGATGTTAGCTATTCCTACACGGATCACCGACCGTAGATCTGTGCGAAGGATTTCCATGCCAGTGTACTGTACATGTATACTGCAACGTGTTACACTGGTTACACGTCACTGTATGAGGATAGTGGGTGATGATTCGCTCACATGTCCCGACTGAACAGACAACCATCACGTGTGAAACAATTCCCACCATTGGCATGGATTAAACAGCTATACCCTTGGCGATTTAAACAGAACCTTAGCTCTCATCAAGACTATTCCTCCATGCTTCAGTTGAAGCCGGTTAGTCACATCTTATCAGCTGTGGGTTGTGTTCGAGCATCGAGCAGTCATCTGAACTTTCCTGTGTATCGGTGAAAGTCAACATCTGCAGCTGGACTGGATGCAAATAGAATCTCACAACCACCGGATTGTATGTATCCATTATCTAGGTACATTCAGTGTACATCACATTTCGTCACGTCGCATGGTCACTCATACCTTGCCGGGAGAACTCTCGCCTGCGGACTTTGTGTTTTTTGTACACCGATGAATTTCACGTCGTCTGCCTGATTATTCTAAGGTGAGAAATTGAAACTTTCCCCTTAGACCATTCTACTGCAATTTTATACCGAGAAAATTTCCCCTCGCTTGAATTCCCGGGCTTCATGTCCGCTCATAAGTGAATAAGGCATCTTGGGTTTTTAGCGCGTCATCGGAGATATACTCCTGCCGTCTGTAATCACGAGAAGTCCCATGGATCTCATCACCAAGATTGGCTTTCTATAGTCTGCTAGCTCCATCACATACCCCCGAACTCTCTAGACTCGTAATATAAACTCAGTTGCAGTCATAATAATAATCACAATATGCTGGTCTTCAGCGACTGAGTTTATTTATCTCTGCTATAAATACTCTCGGTAGCGTCTTCTCTTAGCTTGATGGTGAAAAAAAGGACAGTCCTGTCACTAGTGTCAGGATTTGATCGTATATTATTATAGTTGCGTGCGTGCATGCAACATATCGGTCACGTAATAAACATAGTTGGATCTCGTCAAGATTGTTCACCATCTCTTGCAAAGTTGCAGACCTATCACCACTGACTTTAATTATCTCACTGTATGCTGCAACTTCAATAAGGGATATCAATATATAGAACAACTTTGCGGTAAGTAAACAACAAGAACAAATTATTTTATTATCACTTACGTATTTTTCCATAAAACAATAATGCTGGTTTTTTAATACTGTATACACTGTGCTTGCGCGGAACTTATATATTATATTTAATACGGGATGAACTGACTATAATTTATGGCAAATTAATTTCTGCTAAAGTTGAAAATTTGATGCACGTAACATTTAATTTTATGAGAATTTTGGGACGGGGGTCTGGTTTAGTTTGTGTGAGTCACTTGGGCCGTCTTTGACGGCATTTGACTGTCTTCTTTTGTCATGGACCAGTATACAACAAGGAGCTTAATCTTCAATATCACTCGTTAACGAATTACCGGTAGTCACTTCCGGAAGACTTAACTATAGGTTATAAAACCTTTAGAGGTGGATGCACAGCTATGTAAATGAACGTTCCTTTGCTGTAAATCTTGTGCTGTTTTTTCGCGACAGCATACGAGGTTGAAGCTTTTCACATGAACAAAACATCATTTTCATGATACACCTGACAACTATACCTGGTACAAAATTGACTATTAACAATGCAATTTCTCTGTCAGGTAATTATGCAAAGAACTTTGTATATTTTTTTAAATCTTTTTTTTCATCTTTTTTTTTTTGGGGGGGGGGGGGGGGGGTGGTGGAAGAGATGCACAGCAGTTGCAGAGTTCAGTTTAAAAACATATTAATAACACAATATTGTTTTTGAAGCCTTTGCAAGGAAAAATGTTTTTTGAAAGTGATTTGTGTAAGAGATACTTTGCAACAATCTTTATTTTTTAAGGTTTCAAAATAGTCAGGTCATTTCGTCTGAATTGAGGGATGCCCTCATGCCCACATGCCCACGAGTCTAGACTGTTTCCGTGGGGTCATTTATGTCTAAATGACGGGGAAAGTTGTTGATTTCAATTCATTGTGAACAAATTGTTTAATAAATTTAAATATTCAGTGGTCGGAGAATCGTTTGAATAGTCAATTAAGGATTTACAAATGTTAGTTACTTAGTATTTTAGCAGAACCGATATTTTACTGTCGGGGCCAAATGTCACAAAACTACTGTAGTAGAAAATATATAGAAATTCTCATTGATAAGGAATTATATGAATGCACAATTTAACATATGTTTGTAATCGATCGCTACCCAGACTACTTAAAGCTTTTTGTGCTTTCCACTGCCACTTACCAGCCAATAGTTGTAACTTGATCCCTGAGCCTAATGAGTTCACAACGTCACCCTAAAGCAGTCTTTTCATTCCTTTGACAAAGTGCGGAGGACGAAGTTCCTATTATCAGTAAAAAGACAAGGTAGCGTGAACTATAGTCATAAAATTGATAAACGTTGTTCACCAACGAAGGGCACCAACGAAGGGCTTTCTAAATAATTCATTGAATGAGTTTAGGACACAATGGAATTTAAATCCCATGCGGATTCACTGTACTTTACGTTTTCTTGTCTGCATGAACATAACTGACATGTTATAACAAAGAACACGCCATAGGCAGTATGTGAAATGACGTGGATTAATTATGGGTTGCTAATACGATTTAGTTGAAATGAACGAAGTTAACTTTGTTACTTACAGCGCAGTGTAGTAGTGGCTGTGCTGTATGGAAACATATTTAAGCTTCCCAATAAATAAATAAATAAATGCATGAATATAAACATAAATAAGTCAATAAATGAATGAATAAACGGATGAAGTAGGCCTATATACTTTAGTCGGCAGACTTCATTAGGGGGAAAATCCCCGAGGCACAACTGAATTAGCGCGAATTGGCTCTAATTCAAAGGTTTTTTAATTGTATTGACTAGGCCTATTGGAGTTATAAATGAGTTTCACATCCGGGTTTTTTTTGAAAGAAAAATCCATCGGTGTTAAAAAACCTGCAACGAAACGGTTGTAAATATCGTCTCTGTTTAATAAGTTTCTGTTTTATAATTATTTTCCTTTTTGTAAATTATATATTAAGCAAAAATTGAAAATTGAAGTAGGTGTTTTAATCATGGTTCAACTTTTCATGGCCGTTTTTTTTTTTTTTTTTTTTTTTACAAAAAGAAAAAGATTTGAACAGCGTTTCCGAAAATAAGCAACCTCATTTTGTAGGTTTTGTTTTATAACCATATTCCATGTAAATTACACAAGCAAAAAGAGAAAATTGAAATAGGTGTTTTAATCATGGTTCAACTTCACTTGTTATATTTTTATATATATTTTTTATTTAAGCATTGTTTCCGAAAAAGAAGCAACTCTGAGTTTTTTTTTATTTTGTTAAAACCTAGAACTTTCGGGTGATACAGCGTCTATAAACTGCAAAACAGCTAACCCGCCGAAAACTTTGACCATACAAAAAAAAAAAGTAAAATATAAATGAATAAAATACAAACACTATGTCACAATTTATCAGAGTTTGGACCTGTAATTAGGCCTACCTTCCATTGCAAAAAATAAAATAAAAATAAGAAGGAAACAAAAAATTAATAAATAAACTATCGCATTTTGATTAGAATGTCCGCTGACAAAATGATGGACACAGCCAGAAGGTGATGACTTTTATTGCAATAAACAGCGGTCATGCCGCGCCGTATCGAGTTTTAATTAACCTCAAGGTTTTTTTTAAACTGACCATCAGCCGAATATAGGACACCCCATCGACACCCACGCATCGAGGAACATAATTAGTATCGTGCTATACACAGTTGTCTTCCTGCTTCATGGTTAGGCCTATACAAACAGAACCTTAAATAGAAAAAAAGACCCCCACAGAAAAAAACGAAATACAAAAAGGAAGGATGAATAAAATGGTGTAGAAAAATAATAAGTGTAGGAAATAGGGTTTTTTATAGTGACACCACGGGTAACGAAAGAAATACAATTTTCACCAAAATGTGTTACAAAAACACCTACTAGTACTAGTGCTGGCAGATATTATTAGTGTTTTTTTAAAACCTTTATGATGCAAATTTTGATTATTTTTTTGGTATCCATATCTGATAACACCCATGGTATGAATTTAACACCCTACTTTTGGAGTGAAGAAATAGAACAAGGAGAAGAAGAAGAAGAAGAAGAAGAAGAAAGGAAAAAAGAGAGGAAGAAAGGAAAAAAGAGAGAGGAAGAGACAGAGAGGAAAAGAAAAGAAGAACATAATTATTCATTACTGATTTCATCCCCGAAATTGACTCTTCAATTGAAGGTTTTTACGACCTCATGTCACGAAACGTTTCAGCAATGAAGCATGAGTTGTACTTTTAACTAACAAATTCCCATTTTGTTTTATTTGGCACACGAACAGATGTTGTCATGGATACCTAAATTAGAAAGAACTGTTTTCACCAGTTGTAGAACTATGGTTTTCACCCAACGCGTCCCGTTGATGCAATTAATATAAAGCGCCCAACGGGCATAAATTACGCACTTAATAAGCGATGAATGAATGGATGAAAAGTGACATTCGTTGCCGTTTGTCCTGCGTGTGAACTCGTTAATTACTTTTCTGTGGCATGTTGGTCTAGACATCTTACGACTGCTGCCTGAAAGATACTCTCCATCACATCAAAAAAATACATTGGTTCCCTCGTGTTGGACTTGATGAAACAACATCATGCTATTTATCTTCAGAAATGGTCACGTGAGGCCAAGGTTTGACACTATTAGCAAGGACAATGATATCACAATTAACCCTCCTACTTTTGGCAACATTTTCAAGTGAGTTGACCAACCATTTGAAACCATTCAACTGCCAAGGTTGTGTATGGTGGCACAACTGTGCACAGAACTAACTATGTACATGCATTCCCTCATGGTATCATATTGCAGAATGGCATAGCTTATCTATCATTCAAAACCACAGTGAATGGTATTGAATGGTCAGACAGCAAGAGGGTTAAGTATTAAAAATCACTTCTGCACGTACACTGCAAAAACTGGAGTGTTTACATGACACCAATGGGTGTTATATATGGATACTGAAACAAATTTCAAAGTTTACACCATAGTTTAAAATAACACTAATATCTGCCAACACAGTTACATTAGTGTTGTTTTAACACCATATGATGTTAATTGTGATCCTCTCTTGGTTATTTATACTTGACAACAACCCAGTTCTTACACTGTAGGGCATTCTTAGTACAGAAACGAGGATGTTTCACATGTCATACCGAAGCCCTATTTACATTATAGAGCCAATTTCCCCGGAAATAAAACCAGGGAATTACCCGGGAGTTTCAGCCCCTCCGCTGCACCATGATCGCTTCACACTCAATGCAATTCTCCTTTAAAGAATGAATTCACACTCGGTATGTTGAAACCCTGGGGATATCTCGTTTAACCCTACCTCAAAGCAGGGTTATTTTTTTCCCTTGAAAAAAGCCATTTCCTAGGAGTTTGCCAGGGTGAGCAATTCGAGTGTGAAAAGCTCAAAAACATTCATGTTAATTACCTACCCGGGGAAATCGTTTAGTGTGAAGGGGACTAAACCAGAAAGAACGAGAAAGGGCTGTTTAAGTTTTTTAAGCACTGTATCGACTGGATACAATACAAATGCACTTTGGTTTCTGGTTTTTAGTTCCAAGAAGTTTGGAATGAACCCTCTTTCATGATGAAAGCACTTTTGATCTTCATCAATTTTTTCTTCTCAAAAGAAAAAAAAAAAAATACAAACGCAAAAAAAACTTCACCTTCAATACTTGTGAGAGCAAGTCGGGTGTAACAACAAACCTTCGATATCGTTGTCCATATTAACTCAATGACATCCGTTTTTGTTCGATTGTAATTGTGCGCAGCCAGCCTTGGCCCTCCCCCACCCCCTACAGTCGAAACACCGTAGGCGTTGAATATTAATCGTTGTCATGGTTTGAATCCAAACATAACTCTGTGGTGAACTGGCTATGGCACGCCTTGGCGTGCCATAACTGGCACTGAAAGAAGCAACTTGGCCATGAACGTAGACCAATGCCAACCAATTTCAACGTGACGGTGCAATCGCAAAATAGTTGAATAATTAATACACCATTGGAAAGCCGTTTTCTAAAAGCATTCACATTTTATCACAATCGACGTATTTGTAAAGAAAAACTTGTACAGGTTTCATCTAATTTCACTGTTCTGTTTTGGTGAAGAAGGAAAATCACAAAACAAGAACGACAATATCAACAACAGCAACAACAGCAACAACAGCAACAACAACAACTAGAATTTCTGTCAAGGGTATCTGGTGACTCTGAACGTAAACCAAATGATAGGTTTATCTTACAGCCACCACTTCTTCCGTAAAGAGTGAATTTGATAGATGTCTTTTGGGAAACCCAAGAACCGAGGCAACGTAGTCAAGGACCCTATGCCCTCCGTAAACACCATGGTATGATGTTGTTCTCAGTAACATCTTTACTTTAAAAAAAAGTAAAACAATATATATATAATAAAATGTTTGTCCTCGTCCGACCGACCGTCATTTGCGTCAGTGTCACGACCAATTTTTTAAAGGAGTTCAATACAGTAAAAGTGTGGTGTTTTGTGTTTGGATATGGCTATTTAATACCAAAGAGTATTATTCCCAAATGCTATACCCATATTTAAAAAATAATATGCCTCACTTTGCGGTTGGTGTGGTAGTGACCTATGTTTGTGTTACAAAGATTATACATTGCCCCAAGCGTTGTACTAATTGCATTTAGAGTTTCGACTGGATGTGTCTGATCTTGTCTGGGATCTGGTTTCCCATATAGTAAAATTAATGGACGCAGCAAGATCTCCCCCGATTTGAAAAATAAAAAATGCTCTTCGTTCGTAATTCGGTGAGATATTACAGTAAACATTTCTAGATACGGTTGGTAAATGAGCTATGAATATTAATTGGATTTTTGAAGCAGCAAGATTTTTCTTCTGATTTGAAAAATCAAAAATGCTCCTACTTCGTAATCCATGTGAGATATTACAGTAAATTTCAAGATATGGTTTGGTAATTGAGCTATGAATATGGATTTGATTTTGAAACTCCATGGAATTATACAATTGTCATAAAGAATCAAAACATGTTGCAAGGAATAAAAGCCTCTGAGAAAGCTGCAGCTCGATTTTGCATCTTTTTATAACACTGCAAAAACTGGGGTGTTCAAATCGACACCACCGGTGTTGTCACACAAAGATACCCGGACAAATAATCAAAATTTACACCATAGGGTGTCAAAATAACACTATTTCTGCCAACTCATATGTATATTTGACAACACCCGATGTCAACTTTAACAACCCAGCTTTTGCAGTAATGTGCCAACTGCATTTTGTATTTTACTATTTTCATTCGACAAGTTCTGTTCAGCAATATTTTCTGCAGATTTTTGTTTTCTCGTTTCAAAGGCATCATCTCTTCAGAATGTTTACATATAATTTCATTCAAGTAAATTTGTTATCGTTTACTCACAGTCAAATATTGTTAACAATAACTAACAATGCACACAGACGCTTTTGAACGTTTACGCGTCAGTTCCAAATCGTCACGTTCGCATTTTCTGTCAAACATAAAATGCCTCAAAGGCTCGGGGGTATACTTTTGGTTATTGTCAAAGACCAGTATCCTCACTTAGTTAGCCCCAGCATACGTATACAATAACAATGCTGTTAAAAATTTTGCTCACTTGTTCGTCGAATTTGCAAGAAAACAGTGAAAGAAAAAACACCCTTTTGTTGTAAAGAAATGTTGTTGCTTTCAGATCCCTGAGAAGGGCTTCGTGCCTGAAGCTTTTCCCAGATTCACATTTTGGGGGTGAAAATTACCTCTTTCTCTAAACTGACTACTCTGTGCTTCAAAGGTAGTCGGTTTTAACGATGTTGTATAACATCCAACAAGTATTACGTTTTTATAGCCATTAGTTTTTGGAGTAACAACCAAATGTATGCCTTTGCTTTAAAAAGCCTTTGCTTTATCCCTTTGCTATAAAGAAACCATTTAAAGCGCTCACAAGCAATTCAAGTGCCTTGGGCTATTTGACCGAGTTTACAGGCGTCAGATTCCATTTTAGAAATATCGTTTTGTCAGCAATGTTTCCGGCAGCGTAACGTCACACTAAAGGTTTCTGAAGTTCAATGGAGCCTATTTGGTTATCTCGCATTAGCCAAACACATAAAGTCGCGTTTAAAAGCAATCGTGTTTTTTTTCCATAACAAGTGAGAGTGGCTGAAGAGGAAAACTTCCAAGTTCGACAAATGGACAGATTGGTGTCTACCAAAGATCTAACACCCGGTGTTACTTTATAAGCTGAACATTTAAATAAAACGAAGAACATTGGAAATTAATCTCTCCAAAAAGGCAATAGTGCACTACCCATAATTATAGTAGATGTTTCAACAACATAATTTTAATCGCCTGAGAAAGTATCCCTTTAAAACTTAATGGTGTCACATCTGTTCATGATTCATTGAAAGCTATAGGAGATTAGAAAAAGTTTTCTTCCTAAAGTATAGTAATGATATACTATCCTTCTACTTTTGAATATCATAAACAAATATAAAGTGAAAATGATTCTCTCATAATCCGTTTATTTTCTATTCTTTATGATATGATTCGTAGAAATTATGCTCTTGGATCAACCCCCTCCCCCAATTCATGAACTGATACCTCTCGCACTGTGACGTCATGCGCGGCTACTGTCCGCCCATCGTTTGCCATTTTGGGAGACAAATTGCATGTAAATACTTATGGACCAAATTCATAAATCTGTTAAGGTTATTTTTGTGCTGCTATAGCATCAAACACGGTTAAGCAAAAATGTGTTTACGGGTAAGCATACTATGAGCAGAAGTTGCGTAAGCAAAGTGTAGTTCATAAGCGATTGAGATGATTGATTGAGCGCGTGCGCATTCACAATGGATTGGCATTGTTGCGTCATTCGTCTGAACTCCATTTCATAGAGCTGCTTTAGCACAAAAGTAGCTAAGCACAACAAAATAATGCTTACCAGAATAAGGAAACCAGCCAGATTACCATGTCACATGTACAATTTGTGAGTAGTATCTTGCTAATTTCTGTTCAGCAGAAAGTTGTTATGCAGTACTTGCTGCTTAAGCATCTCTATGAAATTGGGCCCTGCTCACAGAACCCAATGACATGCAGTAAAGTTAGTTTGATATTGGACATTGGACATTCACATAGGTTTGTACAGTGAATGTATACTTTCTGTTTCGATATTGGACATTGGACATTCACATAGGTTTGTACAGTGAATGTATACTTTCTGTTTCGATATTGGACATTGGACATTCACATAGGTTTGTACAGTGAATGTATACTTTCTGTTTCGACATTGGACATTCACATATTATGTTTGTACAGTGAATGTATACTTTCTGTTTCGATATTGGACATTGGACATTCACATAGGTTTGTACAGTGAATGTATACTTTCTGTTTCGATATTGGACATTGGACATTCACATAGGTTTGTACAGTGAATGTATACTTTCTGTTTCGATATTGGACATTGGACATTCACATAGGTTTGTACAGTGAATGTATACTTTCTGTTTCGATATTGGACATTGGACATTCACATAGGTTTGTACAGTGAATGTATACTTTCTGTTTCGACATTGGACATTCACATATTATGTTTGTACAGTGAATGTATACTTTCTGTTTCGATATTGGACATTGGACATTCACATAGGTTTGTACAGTGAATGTATACTTTCTGTTTCGATATTGGACATTGGACATAGACATAGGTGATTGTATACTTTCTGTTTCGATATTGGACATTGTACAGCAATGTCCAATTTCAAAATAAAAAGACATTCGCTGCAAACCTAATTGAATGTCCAATGCCCAATATCAAACTAATTTTACTGTCATGGGAACCCAAGGTTCAACAAAAGAAGTTGATTATTTGACTTGCACAGCTCTCACATGGGAGAAATTAATAGTTTCAATCGAGATAGGAAACGATATTACGGGCAAGTCACGAGCGTCGTCGAACTTTGAGACCCATTAAAGACCATTGAAGTGCGCGGTGTGTTTCTTTCATCTATTGAAGCAATGTGAATGGGAGTACACGTTTTACGAATCGATGTGTTTGGCAGGGGTGAAACCAGCGGGAGGTAGGGGCGGGAGCAGAACCCCTGCACCTCACCCTCTTGTCCCCACCCCCATGAGATCGACAAAATGTACATGTATAAAATGATTACACGAATCAAAATGCTCCCAATCCCCGAAACAAAAAATCAAAACAAAAACAAAACGACTACGTTCTGGAACTTCCACCTCCCTCTAACACAATACATAACAATAATTAAATAAAGATGAAAAAGACCTAATAAATAAAGATATGAAAATAATTAGAACAATAATACAACAATAAAAATAAAAACAAACTAAACAAATAACAATTAATAGGCCTAATAATTTTTATTCGAAAAAAAAAAAGTGAAGACAAATAAATAAATAAATATTAGGCCTACCATACAAATGAATGATTCAATTCATCAAAATAACTCAATAAACAGAAAATAATTCTGCCGTTGACCCCCCCCCCCCCGATGAAAACTTGGTTTTGCCTTTGTTGTTTCTGTGATACGCGAGAAGTTATAAGTTCAATATGAAAGCTCATTATACGGACACTTTCTTCCCAACAGGTTCGTTTCAATCATTCAAATTCTCTTTAAAACTTCAAAAGAATATGTTTTCACCATTCTTTCTTTGAATTTCTAACCTATTTATAAGTAACGAAATTTAATGGTTGACTATAGCCTCTTGCAGCTGGCATTTTGCCAAAGTGAGTGATCCTTGCAACCTAATTAAGTTGAATTGTCTTATTTGACCAGTGGATGCTAAACACTTGATATCAAATTTTTTAAACATTACTGTTGAATGCTGATGCAACAGAGAATGAATTTTCAAACGAAAATAATAATAGTGGCTTCTTATATAGCGCTCAGGTCCGTCACTCAGTGACGCTCATGGCGCTTCAACATTATTACCCCTGGTCACTGGGCCATTTTATTTCATCCCTTAAACCATCTCAGCTCCCTGGGGAGTATACAGCCTGTGCTGCCAAATATGTAGCGCATCAAGCTAAATCAATCACAAGAACCATCTCTGCCCTCACAGGTACCCATTTAGCCCTGGGTGATGAGAAGCAATTATAGTTAAGTGTCTTGCTCAAGGACACAAGTGTCACGACCGGGACTCGAACCCACACTCTGATGATCAGAAACACCAGAGCTTGGATCCGGTGCTCTTATCCGCTCGGCCACGACACGCTAGGATTCAAGGATTCAATTGAATGCATTTTTTTTAAAAATTAGTCATGGGAACCTATAATGACAATGCAAATACAAATCTCTAACTTTATTCTCTGTAACATACGAAAGGTTTTAGTTTGATCAAAAGATTCGCCGTTGTAACGATTCTCTAACTGGAATTTATCTTGGAACGTGACAGCTTGGATGCTGTAAGTAAACAAATCCCCTGGGTTAAAAGCAGGTCGGTTGTAAACTCTTTTTCGTCCTCATTAATCAAATCCTGCTGGGATGGATTGAACGCGTTTAACACTAGGGAACCTGGCCACAGTTCTCTTATACAGTGTGGCCATTTAGTATCATCGGAAGATATAATATTATATATAATTAGATAAAACAGAAATGCCTGTATTATTATTGTTTTATTAAAACATTTTCATTTTGTATCAATAAAAAGCCAGACCAAATTATTTTCAACGCGTTAAAGGCAAACGTACCTTTGGTTTTGAAACAGATAGAGTGTTCTCAATTTTACATAAATGTAGATATATACAGTAAAACTAACCTGTGAGGATTTCATTTCAAAGGTATTAGCTTTTTTTGAGGTTTTGCCGAAAATCTAGAGCGGTTATGTCCGCGAAGGAAGAATAATCCATAATTGGAATACACAATCTGAAACGTTTCATGCAGAAACGATTCTCGGATTGAAATGTTTTTAGTCCTTCTCTCTAAAGCCACATTCATTAGAAGGCAATCGTTTCTCAAAACTTTAAACATTAATAATAATAATAATAAGCCATTTTTATATAGCGCATATGAACAGTTGCAGTGCTTCTTAATAACCAAGTAAGTTTCTGTCGTAATTAATCGTTGGAGTATTTACCAAAGGTATGTCCTCCCATTAAACGGTGTGAACATTGGTAAGATTGAAAATATAAAATTATGTTGACAGATTTGCACATAACTTATGGTATAAAGATGGTCATGGTGGAAAACTTCCCTTGAAATAGTTTTGCTTGAAATGTCATAGTTTTTAGGAAATGAGTAAAACAATAGTCTTTATCCTGCAGGATAAAATCCGATGTTTGAAAAAAAAGTTAAAACATATAATGGGGTTTTTCACTGTTTCTCATGACTCCGAAGACCGATTGAGCTTAAACTTTCAAAGGTTTGTTATTTCATGTATATGTTGGGTCACATCAAGTGTGGATTTGGGTCTTTGGCAATTACCAATGTTGTACAAACCCTTTAAGCAGAACTAACTACATTATTTTTGGCACTGAAACACCCAATAACAACAATTACATTTCTAAGAAACACACTTTCAAGTGTGCTTCAAGAAGCAAATCAGTTCTACCAAACCTCTAGGAAGTAGAGGTGGATGAAACACTAACTGGAATTGACCACATCAATTAAATTTTCTTGTAAATATCTTGTGTGACTGAGGTAACAAAGTTCAAGTTGTATTTACAAGGCTCTTAAACTATAGGCAGGCTATTCTTTTGGTAATTTTCATAGACCAGTATCCACACTTGGTATCTCACAACATTTGCATAAATAACAAACTTGTAACAATTTGGGCCCGTTGCAAGAAAATTGATGAAAGAAAAATACCCTCGTTGCAAAGAATTGTGTGCATTACCTCCTTCTCCAAAACGACATTTCTGCAAAAGGAGTCAATTCTAACAATGTTTTAAAATATCAACAGTCCTCCAGGGCTCTTTATACCAAATGATTTTTTTTATGGTAATTAATTTTTGGAATAATTACGAAAGGTATACCCTCCCTTACATTAGTTATTTCCAATCCGTTTGAATAAAACATTCTTGTCGCAGTTCTTGTAGGCTCAAAAGGGTGATCCCTCGTTAGTATTTTTGAGACCGTTCAAGTGGGAGTTGAGATCTCTACTCTGCCATCAGCTAAATCAATATCACTGCGAACATTTCAGCTTCTAGACCTATTTAGTTGCAGTGAGTTGTCAATCATAAACATTGAATTTCCTGTATTTAATTCAGCAGCTGAGGGTTTGCCAGCTCGGTTCATTGAACATGCTAATTGAATTCACTGGATGTGCCCATAATTCCACTTGCACACATAATTGTGTGTATACATGACAGTAAAGTTAGTTTGATATTGGACATTGGACATTCACATAGGTTTCTACAGCGAGTACCTATGTTGCTTTTTCGATATTGGACATTGGACATTCACATAGATTTGTACAGCATATCAATGTTGCTTTCTCGATATTGGACATTGGACTTTCAAATAGGTTTGCATGTGAATGTCTACCTTGCACATCGATATTGGACATTGGACATTCAAATAGGTTTGCATGTGAATGTATACCTTGCATATCGATATTGGACATTGGACATTCAAATAGGTTTGCATGTGAATGTATACCTTGCATATCGATATTGGACATTGGACATTCAAATAGGTTTGCATGTGAATGTCTACCTTGCACATCGATATTGGACATTGGACATTCAAATAGGTTTGCATGTGAATGTATACCTTGCATATCGATATTGGACATTGGACATTCAAATAGGTTTGCATGTGAATGTATACCTTGCATATCGATATTGGACATTGGACATTCAAATAGGTTTGCATGTGAATGTATATACCTTGCATATCGATATTGGACATTGGACAATCATTCAAATATGTTTGTAAAGTGAATGTCTACCTTGCACATCGATTTTGGACATTGGACATTCACTTGGGCTTGTTTGTATACTGCGAATGTCTACTTTAAGCCAGTTTGGGTATCAATCAAAGCAGGTGCGTAAGTGGCATACCGTAGTTCACTCATGGTTGACGGGTCAAACTTAGAGCCTGCTACTCTCACAAACAGTATACAAAGCAAAGTCAATGTCTATTTGTGTAATGTCCGAACAACAATCAAATGTTTCTGGTGTCGCGGTCTCAGCTGTCCGGGTAACGCATAGGCGGACATTTCAGTACGCAGTGATCGTGATCTTGGTATTCCGGCCGTGCTCGGATATGTGTGTCAAAAAATCAACAAGTAGGTTTATTATTACATAAAAAAAGATAAATGAAAAGAAAATGCAAAAACAAAACCCTCCGAAACCACCTTAAATAAATTAAACTAAACTAAAATTACATTCAATAATAAAAATAGTAAAAAAAAATTAATACGATAAAGCGCAGTTTTCCGTGAAATAATAACAAACAACAAGCGAAAAATACAACAGTAATAAAAAAATTAATTAAACCAAACGTTAAAAAGGCAATACAATAAACAATAAAATACGATGAAGTACAGTATAGCGATCAATACAAATAGACTATACTATTAAATGAAATTACTTTGCAACAAAAACTTTAAATTACAATAAAGAAGAGTTTTGCAAGAAAAAAAAATTAAATTATGTATTTATGTATGTATATAGTTTATTATTTGATATCTGAGTTGTGCCGTTTGGTCTAGATGTTTTTCCAGTACTTTTGAAATTGTGCCAAGTGCTAAAGGAAAAATCTTATATTTGTTGGCTATTTCATTTCGGTTTGAACTATTACAAACAGGTCCCTTGCACCCAGCGAGATGGAAAACATGTATTAAAAGGAGTAACACAATCAACCCACTATTACATTGACACATCAACCTCGACCCTAATCATCGACCCCTCTTCTCACAATGATTAGTAAATACAGGAAATCACGCTCGACGGATCAAAGGTTTACTCAAACCCAAACTGTCCCGATGTCTTGCATTACCACTATCGGGTACCATCCCAAGTGTCAACACTAGCCATTATGCCATACAGACTTGAAGTTGTAATCAAAGATGCATTCCTGAATTGACTCACTAAAGCTGAAGGGGAAAACATGAATCATATTTGCACTTTCTGGCTGCACTCGCAGTGCGGAGTTTGTCATCAAAAATGCACGATGCTATATGGTTGCATCCTCATGCAACCTCATCACATTCGATTAGTGAGACAATCGATATTAGAATCAAGAGTGTACTTGGAAAGCGCCAAACGACCCCAAGGGTGTTTCCCGCC
Organism: Leptasterias polaris; assembly: GCA_037783415.1. Taxonomy (NCBI): domain Eukaryota; kingdom Metazoa; phylum Echinodermata; class Asteroidea; order Forcipulatida; family Asteriidae; genus Leptasterias; species Leptasterias polaris. The sequence continues at coordinate 2,166,502 of JAZGTN010000065.1, forward strand.
CGAGTTTCCCGCCCTTTTCAACTCCCACGTCTGGCGGTTATTCAATACACCCGAGTGATATTTTATTTGGATATCAGTTATGAATTATATCACATTTCACGGCCTTCCACCGTTTCGTAAAAATATTATTGTAAGCCGTCTTATGTTATCACCAGTCTGCCTTGAGTTTCGGGGTCAAATTAGATCAAATTGCCAATAAAAGGACAATCCTTTGAAAGTGTTTTATAAAGCATTATAGGATATGCTTTTTTGAAAGTGTTCTATAAAGCATTATACGATATGCTTATCTTGCATGCTTCTTTTAAATTAGAATGTTGTAGGTTTTATTGCACTGTATTAATATAAGTTTCGATATTAGTATATTTAAAGCACGGGTTGCAGTTTATTTATGATAGTTAAGTAGAGCGTGCATAATGCCAATGCAATTGAATATTGTGTAAAAGTTTGATAACATACTCTCGGAAACTAGGGTAAGAATTGATCTGAGTACGGGTTCTGTTTAGCCTGATCGCTTAGGGGTCAGTTTGACCAGGAATCTATGCCCAAATCTACCCAGAAATAGTTTGAACCGAGTCAGACGCAGAATCATTGTCAACATTTAATTCAGGCAGACCCAGAAATGGGCCCATGCGACCCGGATTTCGAGTCAATTTTCACCCAGGATTTTTCTTTTTTGAAATGCAGAGCTGTTTCTCAAACAACATGTCCATGCGGACTTGACACGCTACGTTTGGTAAACTAGTCCACAATGAATAACAACAGATAGCCATACACAATTCAATGAACTTTATTCAATGCAATGTTATATTTATTTCAGTACTCGCAATAACAAAAGGGATCATTTGGACACATTTGTAGTAGTACAATAGCAACGAGTACACATGACCAATGAAAATGATATTGAAAAAAATAAATAATCTAAGCTGTGAGAAAGAGGCTGTTCAAATAAGCCGAGGCTTGTGGGGATACAGCCCTAGACATAATAGGATAATAATACCCCAAAAATAAAAATATAAATAAAAATCGAAGAAAGGAAAAGGGAAAAAATGAAAAAACCTTCTCTGAATATATATGGCTCACTTCACCGTTGACGAATCAAAAGATATTACAGATGTGCATAATGTTTGTTGGTCCAATAGCTTTGGTTACCTAGGTATCAACATAGCTGAATGTTGATGAGACAGAGCGTAACGGATGCAGTTCCTTAGAGCAGCGACTTGCAGTTTATTTATCTTGAAACAGACAAGTCGCATTTTGCACATTTTTTCATGTCTACATGGAGTTATGGCGTAGCTGCATCGTGTTTAAGGCATTGTACAGTGACCAACAACTTTTTGTGAATGTACATGGATTAAGATCTCTATATTGTTTAAGACCGTAGTCGAATTGTGAACAGGTAAGTTCGTTTTTTATAACCTGGTATCGTTTCGCCAAATACTTCTAACATTTATCGGATTTGGTTAAACAGGCCACACATTCACGCACGCCTCAACTCTTCTCCAACAATTACACTGGTTACCAGTTAGACAACGCATCACATTCTAAACATCAGTGAAGATGCACAAAGCACTCTCTGACGTACTTCCACAGTATATCACAGAGTCTCTAAACCTCAACGAACCTGGCCGGAGTGGCCTCCGCTCCAGCCATAATCTAACAATCCCTCGCACTTATAAAATGGCAGGGGACCGATCCTTCTCAGTTGCTGGTCCCCGATGCTGGAACTCACCACCAAATCAAATTCGCAACATCAACTCACTCCAGACTTTCAAGTGTAAAATTAAGAACGCATCTTTTCTCTTCTGGCCCATAAACTGACAATTTTGTAGCATTCTTTAGCAGCGCATTGTATCTCTGGAAAATTCGCTTTATAAGTCTTACTTATTATTATTATTACTATTGTTGTAACCCCGTAATGTTGACCAATTTCTTTTTGCGAGACCATTATGTGATCGAAAGTCCGATTCTTTTTATTTGACCCTTTTGTTTGTTGAGCGAAAAGGAAGGTCAAATCTGAAGCCGCACATTTTTGTGGTTATTTAATTATAATAGAATACAGAAGATAACGTTTTGGCTCCAGCTGTGGCTACTGCAATAGATAGGTTGCAATATGACGTAAGTCGGCCATCTTTACGGGCAATTTGGAACACACAGTCATGCGTTACGCGTGAGAACGGCGTGCAGCACGCGCACATTTCACCAAACTCATTGCATGATTGGTTAGTGAACGACGCGGCTGCGTTAATAATTAGAGCGCTTGACGCGCCTGCAAGCCAAAATGCGATTTGCCCGTAAAGATGGCGTCTACTGGGAACTATCTATAGCTGAAGTTGTTTGAATCTAACGCGGTCTAAAATTCATATTATGATCATGAATTGATATACCATTGGGTTAGCGTATGTACAGCTACTATGGAGTATGGAGTATTCACCATAATTGCAGGTTGGGATTATATTTATGAACCCCGTTCATAGTACAGACGCAGTGCATGGCACAATCAGTCTAGTGCTGTTCAAACTCAGAGCCTCGTCCGATATCAGCATAATTGTAAGCGCATTGACACCAATGTCATTCCAACACCAACGGTTCAATTATCAGATGGTGGTATTTACGGTAAACACATGCGTGTCATCCTCACGTCGGATCGACTGTTCATTTCCACCCTCGTTCATACCAAACATTACACGCTAACTTAATCAATAGCGGCTTTGAACATTCCAAGGAGTTTAACTAGTGGAGTAGATCCAATTTCATATGGTCGAAATTAAAGGTAGGGTACGTATATAATTGAGTTTCCAAATTAAATGTGGATTGCATAGCAGTTACCATATGAGTAGTCAACAATTCTTTTTGTAAAAATTTATAGATCGATAAATCTTGGATTGTCTTGTTGATGTTTTTTACACGATTGGGTGTTCAAATAACACTAGTTTCTACAAAAAACATTATACATTGGTGTTATTTTATCAACCCTAAGCTGTTGTTTGATTCTCTCTTCAGTACATATGTATCAACACCCATGGTGTCAATTTTAACACCCAGTTTTTGAAGTGTACAGTGGCTGTTCCAGTAGGTGTAATTTGTAACAACACTCACGGTGTAATTTTTAACACCCTAGTCTTTGCAGTGTATGGCTGTTCCTCAGTGTAGGTATCGTTGCAAGCTGTGTCATACTACAGGGTCGTTAAGATTACAAGTATGTATATAAGATGATGAAGTAGACATGTTTGTTAAAAATAATGAACTGATTCTGTTTAATCGTTTGACGAGCCAAACCGTTTTATGAGTGTAGCAAACTAATTGGCTCGTTTTATTCGTCAACCTTGTTAAAATGCTTGGCACAGCTGTCAAGAGTGTAAGGGGATCATCGGTCTTAAAAACTACTTGGGCACAATGAGTTTTATGAAGATGGTAAAAACAGAAGATATCGGCTTTTTGTGGCGCCTCAAGAAGTTAAAGATTAAACCACTTATAAGAGCATCGTGTGTTGTGGTTTTCAAAAATACTCCGTCCATATGCCTGATTCGCTTTTTAAAAATAACACCGCAACCATCTCTCCCTGATTTTGCAGAAAGTTCCCTGAAAATAAACCAATATTTCCATGTTCTGATTGACAAATTTTAAATTATACCTGACTATATGGAAACTTTTTTCTCTGTTATGTTTAATGCAATTCTTAACATCTCCCGGATTGTTGTACAAAACCCCCTTAGTTGCAAGATACAAAGATTGGCAGCTCTTATACTGCTTTCCAGCCTCGTTCCCAGTGGTGTACGTTCTCGCCGGGCGCCATGTTGTTTTCTTTCCCAGAATGCATCGCTCGATCATATCCCCCTGGGGTGCGTTTTCGCGGTCGTAACCAATAACTGTTTCGGTCAATGGCCAGTGATTAACCAATGGCAAGTTCAACCGAAACAGTTATTGGTTACGATCGCGAAAACGTACCCCTGCCCTGGAAGTGTGACTTTGAAATATCCAAATATAAGGGATATTTTAATTACCTCTTTGGTTGATCCATTCTGTGTTAGAGACTACGCAGAGCGCGCTGTCAAAGGACGTACAAGTCATAGAGCAACTGGCCCCCTCTCATTCTGTTTCAATCTTGTGATACATTTAACTGTATGCAGTTTAGGGTGCCCATATAAAACATGATTCATTTGAAATGTTTGCGTCGAAATACGTGCATTTTTACACGCGCGTACTAATAATAACAACTGTATTTATATAGCGCCTAACACCTTCAGAAGAAAGTCTCTAAGCGCTCAGGAGAACAAGAAGAAAATTACATTACGATGAATTGAACAGGAATGTTTTGAGAAGAGTCTTGAAATGTGAGACGGTGGTGGCTTGTTTGATGTGAAGAGGGAGATTGTTCCATAGATGAGGTCCAGCAAACTGAAAACTACGTTCACCATATGTTTTGGTGGCAACAGTTGGTATAACAAGGGTGTCTTTGTTTGCTGAACGTAGATTTCTTGTAGGCTTGTATGCGGTGAGCAGATCTTTCAAGTAAATTGGGCCACTTCCATGACGACATTGAAATGTTAGGAGAAGAATCTTAAAGATAATGCGAGCATGAATAGGAAGCCAATGTAGTGATTGCATAGCCGGAGTAATGGGTTCATGTTTTCTTAATCGGGAAATGAGACGAGCTGCTGAGTTTTGAATGATTTGGAGTTTTCGGAGCTGTGAGTCAGGCAATCCGTAAGTGAGGCTATTGCAGTAATCAAGGTGACTAAGAGCGCCCGACATGCGCCCCGGGGCGATCGAAAGTTTTTAACAAGCGTACACGCATAGCAGTCACTTTTGGTAAACCAATCAGCGTTGATTTTTAGTGTTTCCTTTCCAGGGGTTAGAGACGTACGGCGCACTGCTCATAGTAGCGAGTCTGACTGCTTTCACAAATGTTAATTTTAAAGCCAGTTTAAAAAGCCAGTTTAAAAACCAGTATAAAAAGCCAGTTTAAAATGCCAGTATAAAAAAGCAGTTTAAAATGCCAGTATAAAAAGCCAGTTTAAAGTGCCAGTATAAAAAGCCAGTTGAAAATGCCAGTATAAAAAGCCAGTTGAAAATGCCGGTTTAAAAAGCCAGTATAAAAAGCCAGTATAAAATGCCAGTATAAAAAGCCAGTATAAAAAGCCAGTATAAAAAGCCAGTATAAAAAGCCAGTATAAAAAGCCAGTATAAAAAGCCAGTATAAAAAGCCAGTATAAAAAGCCAGTATAAAAAGCCAGTATAAAAAGCCAGTATAAAAAGCCAGTATAAAAAGCCAGTATAAAAAGCCAGTATAAAAAGCCAGTATAAAAAGCCAGTATAAAAAGCCAGTATAAAATGCTAGTATAAAATGCCAGTATAAAATGCCAGTATAAAATGCCAGTATAAAATGCCAGTTGAAAATTCCGGTTTAAAAAGCCAGTATAAAAAGCCAGTTTAAAATGCCAGTATTAAAAGCCAGTTTAGAATGCAGTATTATAAAACCAGTTTGAAATGCCACTTTAAAAAGCCAGTTTAAAAAGCCAGTGTAAAAAGCCAGTTTAAAAAGCCAGTGTAAAAAGCCAGTTTAAAAAGCCAAGTGCCAAAATAATGTGAAATACATATTGGATGGGTTTGGACTGTTGATATTGGGTAAACTATTAACAAACCAATACACTTTGAACCAATTTAAACCTTGTCAGGCTTCTTGAGGATAATCATATTTAAAGTTTACCAGTGTAAAATGTGAGACGCTGTTTGCTCAGTGAGCTAGCGCCGCAAACGGAATCTTTATAGCTGTTAGTACAGGTGATGTTCTTGTAATTAAATAAGTGTAGTGTTATAAAGGAAATGCAATCAATCAGCTTTGTCTAACAATACAGGAAGTGACGTGTGGAACGCTACGAGCATGTACGTGTCAACTTCGCTTCTCCTCTTGAGCAATTCTAACCTTCTTCGTTTACTGCGTGCATCATTAGAACTATTTTCCTTCTTTCGAATCCGCATGAATGTATGTTCTTTATAACCCAGAGCAATGGCACATTGTTAGCACATATTGACATATTTTAATATTTTTGTTGTTTTAACCACATTGTACACACTGGTCAGCTCATACTAGTGATTTGGTTATAGAAAGGGTAGTACAAAACTCTGCCAGAAACCTTTGTGTATAAACTTGATCGGCCAATTGTCAATTGTTAATGAGCCAAATATAATAAATATTAATTTTTAAGTAAATAAATCAGCCATCATTTTTGCAGACGATACCTTTGGTGGATTTCACAAAGGATAATCCTAACTTAGGACTAGTCCTAAGAGTTAGGACTAGTCCTAGACATAGGATCAATCCTAGCTAAGATCGATCTTAAGATCGATTTCACAAAACTCGTCCTAACTCGAGATACGACCAGTCCTAACTCTTTGTGAAATCCACCCAGGTAAACAATTCATACTTATAAATAAATTTTTGAAACAAAGAAGGTAAAACAAACATTTAACCTATACGGAAATAACTTGTCAACTTATCAGCATGTGCTGATATCCGCAGTTAGTTTCGTCCCAAACAGGTACCTTGTTTGAAGGTACGCTTGATTGCCTGATTAACTCAAAGAAAAATAGCCTGTCACAAATTAGTTTAGTGAACTAGAAATACACAATATTTTGATTATTAATTTAGAGTAATTCCCTATATGAATGACGCCATCGTTTCCATTTGACTTCAGGTATTTATTGTGTAGTTTAGTCAAGTGTGGGATAACAATGGAATATTTGTTACACAGTGTTGTTGCTGTTGTTGTTGTTGTTTTGTTTTGTTTTATGTTTTTTTTCTGTTTTGCTGTTGTATTAGTAGTAGCTGTTGTTGATGTTGTTATCGTTGTTGTTGCTGCTGTGGCGATTGTAGCTGTTGTTGTTTTTGTAGTTACTGTTGTTGCTGTTGTTGTTTTTGATGTTGTTGTTTAAGGTGCTAATTTTGTGTTTAGTGCCAAGGTGTTGTCTTTCATATTATCTCCAACACATTTATGTGATAATTTAGCACATAGAAGGCAAACATTTTTTTTTTTTTTTGTAAAAACATTTCACAGCAGCCGTAGATGATATTAATTTTTAGGCCGACTGACACGGTTGCCCTAATACGGGAACACCTGTTCCAATTAAACATTTCATATAACAAAAACAGCTTCAAGGTTTTTATTTTTGCAAACAAAACATTCGATAACACTGCTTTTTAAAATGCACACGTATGCAGGAGTGTCAATGTGAATCCGTGAAATTGCAACGTTTCGCAAAAATATTACAAATAAAATGTGGGTTGGGTAGAAAGTCCAGACCTTTACTAGCTTAAGTTATTGTTTTAAAGGCAGTGTGTACTTTTGATAATCGTCAAAGACCAGTCTCCTCACATGGTGTATCTCAACATGATATGCATAAAATAACAAACTTGTGAAAACTTGGGCTCAATTGGTAAGTGAAGTTGCAAGAAAATACTGAAAGAACAAACCCCATCCTCGTTGCATAGAATTGTGTGCTTTCAGAAGCATGAGAAGGGCATCATGCCTGAAGCCTTTCTCGGATTCAAATGTTTAGGTGAAATTTTACCTCTTTCTTTAAATCTACATTACTTCAGAATGAGTGGTTAATGTTTTGTAATGAAAATTTATTAACAGCTCTCCAGTGCTCTTAACCAAGTTCTTTTTTTCTTTTTCTTTTTTGTCAATTACCAAAAGTATACACTGCCTTTAAGTATTAATAATGGATGGTTTGTGCCGCCATGAATGTTTGTAGTCTGAACTTCGCTTGGTCACAGCCTTTTATCCAAATGCGCTAAGGTGGATGAGACCGTTGGGGTCTAGCAAACAAGCTCATCAGCCTATCCCAGCGGTCTGGGATGAGATTAGGCCGAGCAAAATGTCCAAACGCAATTGCTTGTCCATATTAATGAGTAGGCCTACTTGTCAAAATAGTAACGCTAGGTGGCGGCAGACTTACCGTTTGAAATAAATCGTGTCATAGCCGAAGTCTTGCGCATTCTTGGACTTACAAAAACATTTTGATTTTACCCGATGTCTCTGCTGCCACCTATAGTCTGAAAGTGCCTAACACCTCGAGTGACGTATACGAAACCGTGTGAATACATTATGTCGGGTAAGCCATCTGTTACAAACCGTAACTCACAGCCGAATGTCGTATTGCGATCTCAGTGTGTGGTATAATTAGTTTTGCATAAACATGAACAAAGAAAACAAACAACTTTGTTAGAAACGCAAACTCGATTCCCCAAAGGCCTGTGCGACGTGTTTTTCTTCAAGTTTAAAATTTTGACGAGCAACTCTCGTGTCAATTGTTAAACCTGTGTCGGTTTTCGTTGTTTTTAAAGGGACACGTTGCCTCGGATTGGGCGATTTGGGCCATGAAAAGCGTTTGAAACCGTTTGTCATGAAATGCATATGGTTAGAAAGATGTTTTAAAAGTAGAATATAATGACCCACACAAATGTGTCTCGAAATAGGGTGGTTTTCCTTTCATTCCGTGAGCTAACACCATTTGAAAAAGCCAAATTGTTGACTCCACAAAAAGGCGGACCATGTTAGTTCACGAAGTAAAAGGAAAACCACACAATTGAGGCATATGGTTTTGAAATAACACCATGTAAATGTCTCAGTGGGAATAGAGTAATTTAAACAACCTAAGGTGTATATTTTTAGGTTTATATATGTGACACTCATGAATTGGGTCGGTACACTATAGATAGTTTCCAGTAGACGCCATCTTTACGGGCAAATCGCATTTTGGCTTGCAGGCGCGTCAAGCGCTCAAATTATTAACGCAGCCGCGTCATTCACTAACCAATCACGCAATGAGTTTTGTGAAATGTGCGCGTGCTGCACGCCGTTCTCACGCGTAACGCATGACTGTGTGTTCCAAATTGCCCGTAAAGATGGCCGACTTACGTCATACTGCAACCTATCTATTCTGAGGTTTGGTAAATCTCCTTTATTCTTATATCTGTAAAATGAAGACAGTGAAGGAGTTCATGTTACTGCTGTCTTCAAGGAATGGAATTATTGCTTAAACAATGTGTAATCAATTATAGCAAGTTAGTATTATAATAAACGACAAATGAACGAGAATCACTAAACTTAAGCTACACCAAAGCTTTTGGTGGGTCGCCATCTTGGATTACCAATAAAACGGCAATATCTAAAAAACGTTAACCAAACTATAAGCAGCAAAAGGCATATTCTAGAGACATTACATTCTGAACTTCATGTCTAATGAATAATAAGTTTAGGTAATAAACTTAAACGACTTTTAAAAATGATAATTATCATACCAAAGGGGAAATTTACCTGTAAAATGAAAACAGTAATGGGAGTACATGTTGCAGCTGTCTTCACGGAATGGAATTATGGGAGCGCCCGGAAACCTGACGTGGAGGGCGCTCGATATAATTTGAATATCAACAGAATTAGTTAAAGGAATTGACTACGAGGTTTATAAAAACCGAAAATTAACGGGGCATGTTTTATACCTGTCACATATGTAACAACACCCATGAGCCTATTAAGCACCTCGGGTTTTGCAGTGTGTTTGTAGGGAGCTCTAAATAGCACCGACTCTCGACTACAGAGCCAGCGAAATACAGTAATTAACATCTCATATTGTTTACAACTGAATTGTTTATTTTTTTATCCAGGCTTCTTGAAGTGTAAACAAAAAACCGACGTCTATTTTGACATGCAGTCAAGATTGATTAGGCTTTTACTCTGATCAAAGGATTCGGCGCTTAGTTCTACACAGGTAAGCTCGCTGTTTTCTTTTAATTGAACCAAACCACGAATGTTATTTTTACAAACATTGCGAAAATGGTTAATGGCCTGATGTTTCGACCCAAGCAGAGTCTTTGTCGAAAGCTAAAACATTCCAACATGAATCAAAGTTTTGATTCTTGCCTCTACAATCTACAGTTCATATTATTGAAAGAGCACTGCAGAGCTGTCGATATTATAAACCATTGTTATAAACAACCTTTGAAGTAATGTAGTTTTGGCATGCAGTTTGTCACCCCAAATTTTGAATCTGAGATTGGCGTCAAACACGGAGGCTTTCTCGGGCATCTGAAGGCTCACAGTTCTATTTAACACCGGGATGGTGTTTCTTTCAGTATTTTATTGCAACTTCGATAAGTTGAGTCTAAGTTTCCAAAGGTTAGTTATTTTATGCATATGTTGAGGGATACACCAAGTACGGATACTTGCCTTTGACACAAAAAAATGTAACCTGCCGTTAAGTCAGGGAATTTACTGATTGTATTAGGGTCAAGTTTAGAGAAACCAGAGACTGTCCCACAATCGGAGTTTGTTCCTCTGTGACTATACTTTACGTTCATTAGGCCCTAAATCCAAATCACACTGACTAGAAATCATGTTTTCTATGGAACGCCAAAGGGGCATTTAATAATCGGTGATGGTCTTTGGTTGTAAAAGACCATCACCGATTATTAAATGCCCCTTTGGCGTTCCATAGTTTTCAGACTGCGCTAAAACCATCGGGCTGACTCTTTCTCTTTCAACTTGTAATATTTTCTTTTAATCAGAATGTTGGTCATAGCTTATACGAATTGTGTGTGTGTAGCTCGGATACAATATTAGACTAGCTAAGAAGTCAACCGATTATGGACTCTTGGGATTTGGACTTACGCATCATGAGGGTCGACACGACTCAGTAGTGAGATTAATAAAAATCTACCAAGCGTATAATCATCCTGACTTCCGACTCCTTTATAAAAATAACCCTAGCTCAAACTGTCAATTCTCAAAACGAAACCCTATATCTCCAGGATCTTCTGAGGTATTGCGATCACAACCTACTGACAGATCGAGACCTAGGAGAATAGTAAGTGTACGAGTTGACTGCAGTCGTATAAATACGAGATTCCAGACCAAATTGAACAAAAACAGAACCTGATGTAAAGATGTGTGCACACCTGTGTAGGACAACACACAATGTATTGAAATATGTGGAAAAGTTTTACTATTATAATTACTAGGTTGACCCCATGTGTAATTCATCCTACGTAGACTGATGTTGTTGTATACAATGGAACAATCATTACTGGAGGAGAGAGGATGCAAAATTGAAAGGGAAGTGTTAACAAATCTACACATGGAAGTTGATGTGACTCAAATCTGGTTTCAACAAGAAAAATTAAATAAGCAATAATTAAATTAATAACTAGATTAGGAAACAAATAAATTAATCAAATAGGCATAAATTATATAAATTAAAAAAATATGTATAAATACAAATACCCGAAGCTGCCAGAAAACTCTTGTTCGCATAACACAAACCGCAGTTGTTGATTCACAAAAATTGGACAAGATGGCAGACAGTGTAAGTTCAAGAATCTACAATTCCACTTTTAAATATATCTTCTTCAACCATATTCAGTTCTTAACAACGCTTTTATAGCCCAAAACACCTAATCCCAAGGCAATGATACCCCTGTAACACCTTGGTTAAAAGTGCCTAGTAGATATTGCCTTATCCCCTTGAAAAAAAGGGGGAAAAATAGAGGCTCAAAAATAGAGGCTCAAAAGGCTCAAACCACTTACATTAAATTCATGTAACAGCATAGAACTGGATTTATTGGGAAACATGACATGCGAATAATGGCTCGCACCTTTACAGAAATTAAGTCCTGCACCTAAACAAGTTTCGATTGATCTGATAAGTTGTCATGGTGATCGCGGTATTCACCTACTCACTCGATACCTGTTTGGGCCTTCACCTTCAAGCGACTCTAGGTCTTCACAGTCTTGCCGTCAGTGATTTTTGGGGTAACTTAAAAAAGTAATCTGCAATTCAAGAATTTAAATTTTACTGAAGCGAGTTTTTTCTTCTTCACGATCATACTTAATGCCAATGTCTAACTCGGGGGCACGTTTTTCATGGCGACGTTTGTTTGACAAAAATTGAGCTTGGATTTTAGGCAGCACAGTTAAACAATTACTCAAAGGCAAAGTATAGGCCTACCTTTGGCTTTTGGAACCGTTCGATGGTTTTAATCCTATAAATGTAGATATACAAATAAAACAATCGAATAAAAGTTTCATTTCAAAAGATGGTCGCGTTTTTGAGATATCGCTGAAAATTCTGAGCGGATTTGTCCACGCAGGAAGAAATTTCCGTATATTGGAATTCACAATCTGAAAAAAATATCTGACAATAACGTTTTGTCAGATTAAAATTTCGGGGGATAACAGCTGATATGTTTTACATATTACTTGGGTGGGATTCGAACCCACTCTCATTTTAGAGTTGATGTCTCACCACACTAGACCACTGATATTGCCCGGTAGCAACGGCAGTTTGAATCCCTTTTTTGTATGGAGTGGCATCGCTTATTTATTTATTTATTTATTTATTAACCAAATCCAACAGCGATCAAGTCGCCAATAACAGGATGGTATAGAGTGAAGAGAAGACAATGAAGGAAGTTTCAGTTTTAGATGTGGGAGGAAAACCCCAGAGAATTATTCCAGGGAAAACCCACGCGATCAGGCAGGGACTGAAAACCCAATCCACATAGTGCCCCAGGTGGGATTCGAACCGGGGTCCCATAGGTGGAAGGCGAGGCAAGATACCACTACACCAACCTGACCGCCTATAGTATGCAGTGGCAGATATTTTAAATTTAATGGCTGCTCATTATTGGGGAATACTGTTTTGTAGGAAGCAAACTGTCTTCGATTACAATGTTGAGTTGTGACCTTACCTTGATATCTATAGATACAGGAATAATATGTTCTTCTTTAGTCTGACATCCAAGTTTGATTCCTAGACCACGGTGTCAAATTTCTCTCAATGGAAGTATAACGAATATCTCCTTACACCAATGGAGGGTTCCTGGTGAATATCTTGTTACACTTGCCAGGGCATCTATTGATACATCCAGTTAACTATGGACATTGAACAAGAATCTGCAATTCTAGGCAAAACACAGCAGATCTTAAATATTCAAAAATGCAGTCAATCTCAGCTTTTTCATCCTGTGGGAGTTAGTTCTGAGAAATGCAAATACATATTTTTGTTTTTAAGTCAATACTTTACCGTGTTAACAAGATTATTTCTCTCTTTTTTTTTACTTGGGTTGGGGGCAAGTGGGGGTAAGTACATTTTTTTGTGTGTTTATGTTTAGCAAGCATTCATTTGCGAATTTATTTCGACCTCATGTGGTTGTTGGGTCGGGGGTACACGGTCTGGGATGTAATTTGAGCGAGGTCGATGGGTCTCCCCCCCCCCCCCCCCCCCGGGTTAAGCCAGTGGAGAAAGGGATAACATGGGTTCGGTGAAATTATATTATTAGTATTTTTTGCTGCTCGTCGCATTAATTTAACATTGCTCCATTTTCAATCAATTGTTTTTATGAAAAAGCAAAATATAATAATATATGCACTTTATAGCTGTCTCGTTGCACTTTTCTTCAAAATACTCTAACCTGATTATACTTTAGCTTTGATTTTATGAAAGCCTATAACGAGATTATTATTAATTGAAACTTTCAAAGCTACCGTTGTTGACTGGAATAAAAAGTGACCTTTCTGTAAAAAAAAGGGAAAATGATGTTCGTAAACCCAAAGAACAGTAATTGAATTTTGCTTTTGAATTGAGTTTGTGACCATATTTGGCACGATCTTAATTAAGTGAAACGAATATAGGCTACTTTCTTCTTTCTCAATACCATTGTTATATTCCATTGGAAGGACAAGTCGGCGATCTTACCAACTTATTTATGTTGGTTGTACTTTAACCGTTGGCTCAATATAACCAGCTTACTTTGTAAAACAAAAATATATATATAATACATTATTTCTTGTTTACTGAATGTATTCTTGGAAAAGTACCTGAATTTCTTTAGTTTTAACCCCATTTACTTCGATTAGAAACATGGCTGGAAGTAATCATATTTTACATTAAGGTATGCTCACCCGAGGGAATAGTCAATATATAATATAGTTAAAAGGCACACTTTGCCTTGGACTGGGCAATTTGGGCTATAAAAGGCGTTTATTATGAAATTAATTGTAATGAATTTACATTGATATGGTCAGAAAGGTGTTTTAGAAAAGTAGAACACAATGATCTACACACCTCAAAGTGTGTGGCTTTTAACTATGGTCTGCCTTTTTGTGGAGTTCAAAAGTGGCGGACGGTTACAGTCCAAAAGATATGTGGAATGGTCCATTATATGACATGACGGGATTTGACTCCCTCAGCCATGACACTATTGAGAAATGACTCTAATTAGTAATTACGTGGAATCATCAATTGCCATTTCGCTCGGTTAAAAACAGATAACAATGCGTAGGCCTATTGTTCATGGAACCCGCATAGTGTCACCATTGCCTGACTCCCCCCACATTTTTGTATTGTCTTAAATCAACCGAATAAAAAGCAGTCAATTTGGAAAAAATCTCTTGGGACCGTACTTCCCGAAATTGACAGAATTATTGATTGTTTAATTTTGGCCAAACATTGTTGCTCGCCCGCCTCGTTCAGTATACGGAACCATGAATCAAGTTTATGTTTCGTAATGGAAGGGTTTCATTAATTGTATCGCAAAGGTTGGACTTGTATGATCTTCTGTACTGTAATGCACACGGAATCCTTGGCAGTAGTTTTGTTTACAAATTGCAAAGCAAGTTTACACCTTCGTGTTTATCTGTGTTTATGCATGTCCCAGAAAACAGACTAATAAGTAAGTCGCAAATCAACTGGGAAGGCGAGCGAAGCGATAATGGACAGGTTGTATGTTTGTGTCTTCTGTAAATCTACGTGGATAGTCTTTTCGAAAAATCCACGTTGGCTTGGATTTGGGCGCTTTGGACTATAAAAAGCGTTAGAAAACGTTTATTGTGAAATGAATACAAAGACCTAAACAAATATTCATCAAAATTGCATGGTTTTCCTTATACTTCTTAAACTACACGTTCGGCCATATTGTGGAGTCAAAAATTTGGTTCTACAAAATAGCGCACCGTGTTAAGTCACGAAGTAACAGGAAAACCACACAATTTGAAGCCATATTTGTGTTGATCCTTTATGCTTTACTTTTAAAACATCTTTCCAACCATATTCGTTTCATAACGAACGCTTCAAATCGACCGATCCAAGGCAACTTGTCCCTTTAAACATGTTGTGTGTTTGTTTGACAAGATTAATTCACAGCCTATTATTATAAATTATATTTTAGGACGTTTCAAGCTCCGACAAAAGCTGTTTAAAGGCCCTGTACACGATTGGTAAGATCGAAAAACACAAATGTTCACAGATTCACACATAACTTACATGATTTAAAGTAAGTAATGTTAGAAAGGATTCCTTAAAATATTTCTGCCTGAAATGCTATCGTTTCTGAGAAATGAGTAAAACAATAGTTTTTATCGCGCGCGATAATAAACTCCATGTTTGAAAAACAGAAAACACATAAGGTCTCTTTTCACTATTTTCTCGTGACCTCGATGACCAATTGAGCTCAAATTTTCACAGGTTTGTTATTTTATGTATGTGGTTGATTACACAAAACATGAACACTGTCTGTGATTATTTTGTCAGCTCTGCCAATCCTGTATAATACCTTTAATGAATGATTGTTGTACTGTTAAGCTTTATGTGAGCACTGAGAAAGTTCCAACTTTACTTTGTTCCAACTTTACTTTATTTTGAAATTCAATTTGCTTCTCAGTAAAAATCTAAAATGACTGATTATTGAGCCGGATCTAGGGCCATGACAGATTTGTAGACAAGTCGTTAAATCTCTGTCACAGTGTGATAGCAAACGGCTCTCTCGCAACTGTCTCGCGAGACTTCTGCTCTGCGCAGATAGACAACTGCTCTCACAACCACTGATCGGATCAGAGCGGAAGTCTTAGTCTCGCGCAGAGCAGCCCCCGGTGAGATAGTTTCGTGAAAGCCGTTTCGCTATTACTGTGACAGAGATTTAACGACTTGTCCGCACTCTCTTGTAGATCATCTAGCCCTAATTTCAAGACTAATATTGACCGGAATTAGTTAAAAGTTGGGTCATTTTCTAAGACACAAAACGGTTTATTGGCAAATGGTTTTTCGTTTTTAGGATATTTTCCGACTTAACAATATTTTAAAGCTTATATTTAATGCCTTGGTCAAATTACAAAACCTTTGGGCGATATAAATTACTTGAACACTCAAACCCCCAAAAGAAGAAGAAAAATACAATAATAAAAAAATCATACATTATTACTATTTTATTTGTTTGAGATTTCTTTTCAAAGAAGAGGGAAAAAAGGACGAAACAATTCAATGACAAACACATTTTTAATAATAATAAGAAGATAAATCCATTTTGAGACAGAGGGGAGAGAAAACTTGTATGGAATGGAGAAAGGGTGGGGATAAAGTAAGAAAGAAGAAAGAAAGGAGAGGGAATATCAGTTATAAACAATAAAGTGACCTCGACTTACGTCACAATTTTTATGTAAGAGTACTTGCACTTTACTCAATAATATTAACGACACTCTGTCACGTTCAGTCGGTTGCACTGACTTTGTTATGCAAATATATCTATTAATATCATTGTTTTGTTGTTTCTGGTATGATTTTGCCAGTTGCAAAGCAGTAAAGACGAACACGGCTGACTGTTGTATTACGATGTCTAAGTATAAACAGTTTTGTCGCCCCGCCCAAGTAATCGTCAACTCAACAAATAACGCGCATGGAGCACTTGAACTTAAAGTGTTTTATATTTAAACACAAATGTTGTATTTATAGACGAGAACAGAGTCTTAATTAGCAACGGGTTGGACGATTCACGACTTGGGGCACACTAGTACACTGACCACAAGTCGAATGCGCACGTACATTTTATAATAATAATAAACAATAATAATAAACAGTGCTTATATAGCGCTATTCCAAAAGGGCATGATCATAGCGCTTTATATGAAATACTTTCGAAAAAATATACACACAAATTGTGAAACAAAACAAAAACAAAGCAATTATAAATAAACATCATTACCGAAACAGGTGTGTCTTCAACTGGCGTTTGAAAGTTGTGACGTTATTGCAAGACCGTATGGTTGGTGGCAAATCATTCCATAATTTGGGGCCATAAACACTAAAAGACCCACTACCAACTAGTCTATGAGTTATAGACGTGACCAGCCGAGTTGTTTTTTTAGCTGATCGAAGGCCTTCCCTACCAGGTATGTAGACAGAAAGACAGTCATTGAGATATGTTGGAGCATGACCATTGAGAGATTTGTGAACATAAAGCAGTGTTTTGAAAGCTATTATTTTATCAACCGGAAGCCAGTGGAGTGTTTTAAGCAGCGGTGCAGATGAATGATGTTTTGCAACCTAGAAAATTATGCGAGCAGACCTATTTTGTAAACATGTGATGTTGCTCATGCTGCATCCAGATAGCAGAGAGTTGGCATAGTCCAGTCTGGATAAAATAAGAGCTCGCATGGCATGATTGCAACTGTCCTGGTCTATGAAACGACGAACTCTAGAAATGTTCCAAAGGGTGAAATTTATGGACCGGCATATAGAAGTGACTTGGGCTGACATGTTCATGTTGGAATCAAAGATGACGCCCACATTTTTAATTGTAGAGGACGAAGTGATGTCTTTAGAACCAATGCGAATTTTTGTGCCCGATAGCCAAGTGCAATAACACACGCAATACATAGGTCATGTAGGTCAGAGTGCCGAAGCGTCGATCTTCACAGTATCGAGAAAACAAAATATGTGAAGAAATAATCTGAAAGTTCAATGATTATTTTGCTCATACCAGTACTAATCTTCCAGATAAACATTTTAGAATGCATTACTAACAACTCGAAGGAATTATCGCTAGAAAACGTCCACCAGACCAAAAACATCCTACAAAAAAACGAAGAAATAAATAACAACAAAATCAATTGCACTATATAATTTTTTTTTCTTTTAAGTTGTCTTCTAAAACCGAATCACGCATTTCGATTCAATGTTCACAGGTGGATGTATGTGGCGTGGTGGCATAAGGCCGAGCGGTCTAGTTCACCGGACCTAAGCTCTGTTGTCAGCAGAGTATGAGTTCAAATCCCGGTCATGTGACACTTGTGTCATGTGACACTTGTGTCCTTGAGCAATGCACGTAACCATAATTGCCTTTTTTAAAGTTGGGAAGGTTGTGCACTCTGCTCTATCAGCCTAGAGTCATCCTAGTGGAGGATATCTATGCCTTCATCCTTACGGACAGTGAAGGGGTGTAACCCTGTTTTAGCCTGTGACAACGTGCCTCTGGTGACAGTTGATTGGTTAAAAACCCAAATTAGTGAAGACCCCTGACTTTGAAGTGGCCGTCTGGCTTTGTGATGTTAAACAGTTTCCAAGTTTAAAAAATATGGAAATGTAGTCTATTAAGAACTCACTCCACGGCAGTGTGGTTAACAACGAGAAGCCCCCTTGATGCACATAGCGAAAGTAGTCCCGGCCGATTTCCTACCTCCCGCCCAGATAGTTAATAAGCAGGACAGTTCTTTTCAGAACTGAGAAGTCTCCCGAATTCAGAATAATCTACTCCGCGGCAGTAGAATAAATAGCAAGACAAGTTCTCAAAGAACAAATCTACCTAGCAAGTGTATACACATGTTGTTACCGCAAACCAAAAATACATTGATACCTTACCATGCAATGCCTCAAAACAAACCCATATTTGAAATGTAGCCTTCTCACCAAAAACCACGCATTACCTTTAGTGGTGTAGGCTATAAGGTCTTCAATTTTAAAAAAATGCATTAAAATCCAGACAGCTGTTTGCAAAAATTGCAGAAATTGTTCATGCAGTGACAGACGAACCATTCCGGTAATTAATGCCGTAAGGTATACGTTTGATTACAAGGTAAACCTTTAGGAAATAAATGAGAATAGAATAAATAAGCAATTAAATTAATTATGATAATCTTTAGTAAAATTAAAATAAACATATTATACAAATGTTGCGACCGAAGTAACACCACTGCCTCTCCGCTAGTCAGTGAAATTCTACGATGTGCGTAACATTGGTAAGATTACAATTTAAAAAACATCATTAATTGTTTTGTCTGGCAACCGGTTGACCTTAAACTTCTTCATGTTTGTTATTTTTATGTATATGTTGGTTTAAGTAGTATTTGACACTTTACATGGTGAGAGTACAATCAAGTGAGCTTTGTTTGACACATTTGCATAAGTCGTGGTTTTAGAAGAACCGACCGTTTGACAACTATCTCCTTAAAACACACCTTTACTCACAAGAGATTTTTGCACACTGTCAGTGCAAACCTAACTTGATTTTGTTGGTTACACAAAGCAAATAATAGACACAATCGGCGACTGCAGTCACGTGACCCATAGTGGGTATAAAATGTAAACAAACCAAGCAAGCAAGGCGCAGCGTGAATGGAAACGCATGGCTGCTTCCGAGCGCTCCTGCCGTAAGGTGGGAATTAAGTTTTCCATGCTCGCTGTGCATTGTTTGCTAGGTTTGTTTACATTGTATACCCACTATGAGTCACGTGACTCCGGTCGCCGATTGTATCTATTCATTGCTCTTTGACAGTCACCAATGTTGAGTGTGTCTTTATGAAATTAATCTGTTTGTATGTCATGTATGAACAAATTGAATTAGCAAACTGTTTACCAACCAAAAAGACCTGTGGTGTAAATGCAACACAAGTAAATGGTCTGACGTTTCGACCCTAGCAGAGTCTTTCTCAAAGGCTAAGGACATCACAACACCGATAAACATGTATACAAGTCTAACAGAAGCAGTCAACTAGAAATGCATGAATACAGAGAGAGGGATAGAAAGAGGGGGGGGGGGGGGGGGGGGAGGGGAGAGAAGCAGAAAGAATGCAAAAAGCAAGGGGTGAACAAAGAATAAGGAGACAAACAGCATATACTTTGTGTTATCCATTTTCCCCATCGTTTTTGCCTATAAATGTGTAATGTTGTCTCCCACACAAACTGTTTGTCGAATGCGCCTTCAGCGACCGATTTTAACTGACAATAAAACAGTATGTTCTCAGTTTGGAAACTTGAGGACTTCTCCTTCTGAGGCGGTCTCCTTAACAAACTCCTTAATTGTTAAAGGCAAGGATGGATTTCCATCTTGGGGCAAAGTGCTGATTCAAGAAGCAGTTTTAAGTTACTCCGAAAATCTATTAAAATGTAGAGTGCCAAATTGTTGTTCACTCTCTTGTCTGAGGACCATGTTTTGTTCTTATACAGGTAAACTTAAAGGGACTTCGTTTGGTAATCACTCTTAACATTAAATGGCAATACAAACCTATTGGTTAGAAGCCTACAGCAGCTTTCGATAGTATAAAGCATTTTGAGAAACATTTCACTTCGAAGTTTTGTGGTTATGTAAACATATATCAGATAAACGTTTCTGTTGGAAACGTTTCTCAGATTGTGTATTCCTATAGGGATTATTCTTCCTGCGTGGACATATTCGCTCTGGATTTTCGGCAATATCTAAAAAACGCGACCACCTTTTGAAATGAAATTTTCACAGGTTAGTTTTATTGTATATATACACATTTATTTAGGATTAAAACAACCGAACGGTTCCAAAAACCAAACGTATACTTTGCCTTTAAGTACAGAAATTCGATGCAAATAATGCCAGTAAATTAGCAATAATAATGCGATGACGGAATGAAGCGCCACGTGTAACGAGTCACATTAGTGTGAATATATTAAAAGACACCTTTGTAGCTTAATGAAAACAACTATTTTTTATGGCATGCACATTTGTTGCATTTTTTTGATTTGATGTGAGCGAGTTATAGGGTGTTTTCAGTCTTCCTTCTTCAGTAGAATAATCCATTTGTAGCACTTGCAGGCTATACACTGCAAAAACCGGAGTATTAAAATCAACACCTTTGGTGTTGTCACGTAATAATATATACCTAACAAAAAGCAAAATTAATTTACATACAAGGTGTTAAAATAACACTTATTTCTGACAAAACATTTTTTACACCATATTATGATATTAATTTTGATTATGTCTTGGGTATCTATGTATCCACAGAGCAAGGCCTTGCTCTGTGGTATAACAACACACACTATTTTGTTCATCAAGTCTCGTCAGGTGCTAATTTGTTGTTCTTTTCAGCAACGGATAACCAACGGATAACCAACGGATAACCAACGGATAACCAACGGATGACCCTTCAAAAAGTATACAGTTAAAAGGTTCTCGTACTTTCGGTGCAACACTATAGGCTTTAGTGATATCAACCAATTTCCGTAGATACAGAAACCGTTGATGACTTTACGCCTTAAGTGGGTATTATGAGTTGGATTAAACTAATAGCTTCGTCCTTGTATGAACTACAAATATATCTTCATGCTGTTCTTTAAGAGCAATGTCGGGTATTAATTAACCTCTAGTCAATTTGCTGTTTAAATCACGCATGCGTGGTCCGTGTAAGAGAAAAAACAATTATTGTTCCAAAACGCCATCTTGACTAAAGTGACGTAACTTCGTTAGTTGACTAGAGAAACAGTGCTCCGGGGCTAGGTTGGTCTAGTTGGACTAGCTGGTTCAACCATGCAGCGTTCGAGTGACATCTAGATAGACTATAGTAAGTCTATAGTCGGATCGAGTCATCCAACCGAACTTGCAGCTCTCATGGTGAAAACAGAACTTCTGACGGACTCCTGTCCGTCTGACAAGTTAAGAGAACAATTTCCTCGGGCAATTCTTGCCTTTTGGTTCTGCAGTCCCTAACTTCACTGTAATCCGGTTTTGCGGTCCCCAGATCTCTTATCCGGAGTCCCTGGTTACCAAGTTGACAAAATCTAGAATCAGAAGCAACCCAGAATAAAACTTTGATTAAAGGTTGTTTTCAAGTTTAGTTCAGACGATTTTAAACTCGTTTCAAATCTCGTTATCTGTATTAGAAACAAAACGGGAAATGAATTTAAGATTTTATACGTTGCGCTGTAATTAAAAAACAGTTTTCTAATCATAGTGCTGTCGTTTGCATTGTATCCATAGTTCAAACTTAGGAAGAACACACAATTGCACTAAATTTACACTACACAGACTTGGGTTTTCAAATTGACACCATGGGTGTTATCACATATAGATACCAACAAATTAATCAAATTCTCAATACTAGGATTTACGGTTTCTGCCAACACAATTATTTATGTTATTTTAACACTTATTTATGTTATTTTAACACCATGTGGTGTTAATTTTGATTCTCGTTTGGGTGTTTGATGTGACAGTACCCATAGTGTCAATTTAATAATAATAATAATAATAATAGTGGCTTCTTATATAGCGCTCAGGTCCGTCTTTCAGTGAAGCTCGTGGCGCTTCAACATTATTACCCCTGGTCACTGGGCCATTTTATTTCATTCCTTAAACCATCTCAGCTCCCTTGGAGTATACAGCCTGTGCAACAAATATGTAGCACACCAAGCTAAATCAATCACAAGAACCATCTCCGCCCTCACAGGTACCCATTTACCCCTGGGTGATGAGAAGCAATTATAGTTAAGTGTCTTGCTCAAGGACACAAGTGTCATGACCGGGATTCAAACCCACACCCTGCTGATCAGAAACACCAGAGCTTGGATCCGGTGCTCCTATCCGCTCGGCAACGACACGCTAGTTCTGCAGTGTATAACATGATAAATAAATCACATTACATTTTGTCAGTGCACTATATAATCATGTATACACTGACGAGAAAAAAAAATAATAATACTAAAAAAAAAAAACCCACCCCAAAACAAGAAAATGAAAACATAGCTGAAATTGTTATCAAATGCAGAGACTTGACTCTTTTTTAAAGAGCAATAATAAGAAAGCAATATGTCATTCTAAGTTCGAGAAGTCAGTAAATCTACGTGCAGTCATACTCTTTAATAATGGTCAACTCCCACTGAAGATTCTTGATGCAGACGATTGTAGTCTTTCCTCGGGCCGTATTTCCTCCAGATTATGGATTGGAGACACCGTGTTCCCCCTAGGCAACTAACGCCGAACCTAAGACTACGACTTAAAGCTATACGAGGATTATGTATCGAAATAATTTCCAGGCAGTTCCGCAACGGTTGACATGGTCCAAGCTCTTATCAAAATTCTTGAAATTCGATTATCGTTCTAATGAAAATATTGACGACCTAGAAATATAGGGTCAGTAAACTCAGGGAGGTAAACGAGCTGACACATGCCCCGGTACTGAACTGAAATTGGAAAATAAGAACATTAAAGATTGAATTTTGAATAAGCCTTGAGGAATATTAAGCCATGACTATCTCGTTGTTCGATCAGTGACGAATATAATATGATTGCTTTTGGGTATAGGCAGAATGATGTAAACTAAACAACATGATTACTATATTGTCTATCGTTAAACAGCCGTAATTTGAAGGGACAGTTCGCATTATAACGTGCTCTTGTAGAAAGATTCGAAAGTTTCGTTTTGGGTATAGGCATAATGATGTTCACTAAACAACATGATTACTATATTGTCTATCGTTAAACAGCCGTAATTTGAAGGGACATTTCGCATTATAACGTGCTCTTGTAGAAAGATTCGAAAGTTTCGTTTTGGGTATAGGCATAATGATGTTCACTAAACAACATGATTACTATATTGTCTATCGTTAAACAGCCGTAATTTGAAGGGACATTTCGCATTATAACGTGCTCTTGTAGAAAGATTCGAAAGTTTCGTTTTGGGTATAGGCATAATGATGTTCACTAAACAACATGATTACTATATTGTCTATCGTTAAACAGCCGTAATTTGAAGGGACATTTCGCATTATAACGTGCTCTTGTAGAAAGATTCGAACGTTTCCATGGTGGAAACTTTGGTGTCAACATTGACATCATGGGTGTTGTAATATAATAAGATAATGAAGAATCATTTCCCATTGAAGCATTCCTAACTGAGTTGTTTAATCGTGGCTAATCGCATACAAGAGATTCGCGCAATAAAACGTGTAATTTTGTAATCATTGAGTTCGTTACAACATGGTGTAACATGATTGAACCTCAATGTTTTTAGTGGCATCTATTTTTTTTAAAACAATAATGTAAAAAAAAAAAAAAAAAAAAAAGTTTGGGCGCTATACTTCACAAAAACCTGAGATTGATCTTAACTGCAAATCAACCTTAACTACCGGGGCAAAGTGTGATGTCACAATACAAATAGTAATAATGACAACTCATCTTCAGATAAATCTAATAGTGCTTTGTAAAATTGAAGGGTGATATGTATTATAAATTCATTGCATGGGGTTGGTTATTGTTAGCGGTTATTTAGTATTGTAATTCATAAGGAGAGAAAAATATCATAATAATACAGATTAAAGGAAAAGTATACCTTTGGTTTCAGTCCTATTTAAATGTAGATATTCTAGCCTGTGAAAACTTCACTCTTCAATTAAAGGTGGTTGCGTTTTTGAGATATCGCCGAAAATCCGGAGCGAATAATGTCCACGCATGAAGAATAATCCCTAACATGAACACACAATCTGAGAAGCGTTTCTGACAGTAACGTTTCTCAGATTCAATTTTTGGGGCATAACAACTGCTATCTTTATACATAACCACATTACTTATAGAAGTGAAATGGTTCTCAAAATGCTTTATACTATCGAAAGCTGCTGTAGGCTTTTAACGAATATTAAGTTGTTATTGCCATTAATTTTAAGAATAAATACCTTCCCTTTAAATAGATTCATATCTATATTCATGTTGTACCAACGAATATTGATACCCATTTTTAGTTCCACGTTTCAAATAAACATTTTAAAGCACTAGACATGCTATTGAACAGTTAGAATAATTTTGACTTCAAAGCGGAGAGAGTGCTGGCAAAGCGGAGAGAGTACTGGCAATGTATCTTTGATGAGTCAAAAAGCGCTGCAAAACATACGCAGCTGAGCTCACAAGCCAGTCTTGACGAACGGCCACGATTGTTGACTATAATAACAAGATAAGAGTCTTATATACAGCAGCGCCAAGTCCCCCATCATAAGATGCTTATGGCTGCGGTGTCAGATTAATGCCCGGAGCTTTACTTTCAAGACGGACAAGAAGCGTAATGAAATAGCCCGGTAAAACGCACCGCCGCCAGAGGGCGCTTACGGGTGTCTTCATGCTATTTAACGGGCCCGGTGTGAGGTTGGTTCATCATTTAGGTGGCCATACCTGCACTGTGAGAGAAGAGTCGCATCGACAGTAGACTGGGCATTTGACTTCACACTTCGAGGCTCGTGAATTATGCCAGATACCAGCCGTGAGCGCTCGGCGAGATTCCGTCAGTTATACCTTTGACCTCACATTCATTTTACACAAAATTTCGTAGTCAATTCACACCATAGAGTTATATCACACGTTCATGTGTACATCCAACAACTCTACATGATGTCAACTGTATGCACACAATGCGTGCAGACGACCGATCACCTCGGACCAATCATAACTCGGATATGGGAAGCTTATGTCACAGCACGTTTATCCAATGAAATCATTGTATCCAATGAAATCATTGGGCCCACCTCCACCCACACCACCAATTCTACCTCACCGAGTATTACGTCACTGCGTGAACACGTGAGATTGAATCCCAATCAAACCTCACTTCTGTGAAACTCGTTAAATTTTAGGATTAAAGAAGCCAGATGCTGTGTAAAACTTTGGTTTTGATTTGCGGTCTAGACGGCACCCAGGTTTAAAAAACAAAACGAATGAGTTAAATGTTTCCCTGTGAATGACCCAAGTCACTGTCCTCAGCTTCCTGGAACTCAACAATGTAGTGCAACTTGGTTGTTGAGAATAAAATGATTATTACTGTGTACCCCGTCACACAGATCCCCTACAGCTTGACACGCAGCGGCTTTCGTGTTCCTGCGTAGTTTGTTGAGTGTCACTTGACAACAGGAATATTTCGTTGAATTACAGGACAGTGCTCTGTGGTATTTTAAGCTAGACTTGCATGTTAAAACATGCAAGTCTCTAGCTTAAAGTTGTGAAAGGCTTGTTGATAACATTAATGTTGTATATTTCCTGGCTGGATATGTTGTGATGTCTTTCGGTAAACTTATCAACGAGCAGGGATTTTGTTACGGATATAACTCTCGCGATAATAGTTTATTTAGATATGTGTTTAAACCACATGAAATGTTTATATTATCATTTAAATAAGTGAGCTGTCTGAAGTTACTGTTCTTTCAAAACTCGAGTCCGCGTGTATTGATTTCTAGACACTTAAAACTCCCAGGTCAGAGTTGAACCAGATTTCAGGTCTAATGGGTTGACCCATTTCCTGGTCAGACTGATCCAGAATTGGTATAGGAATTTTAATTTTTAACTCGGATTGTGCGTCATTTTGACAATTTTTATTTTATATTTATATATGTATATATTTTTTTGTTTGGGGGGGGGGGGGGAGTTTGACACAGATTCCGGGTTATTCCGATCCTGAAGTGGGTCCGGCCAAACGGAACCTGTATCAAGGTAAACCCTGACCCGGCGGACTTTCTTAGAGTGTACACCTTTGGGTCATTATGGGTCATTTTGACACAGATTCTGGATCATTCCGAACCCGAAATGAATCAGGAAACTTACTAGGTATCCGGATCCGCGTTAAATTTGTCTCAGAAGGTTATAGAATATCTTTCCTTTTAAGACAGTAGGATGATTTGAACCAGGGTTCAATAGTTATATGACAGGGCCCAATTTCATAAAGCATGTAAGCCCACAAATTTGCTAAGCACATACAAATTTTGCTTAGCAGAAACTGGTTACCAGCCAAAATTTCAATAAGTTTACACAGACTGTTTTGACTGGCGCCCCACTTATTTTTTGCTTAGCATAGACATTTCCTAAGCAGTATTTTTTGCTTAACAGCTTTATGAAATTGGGCTCAGGTGAGGTATATTATCTTAGGGAACTTTTGGCAGATGTTTGATGAATTTTCTAATATGATTGTATACAATGTATTAACTGTTTCAATACTTTTTTGAACTATTGCTAGAAGACGTGTTTATGTTAGTTTATTTTTGGTGTACGAGGTTGCAAGCTTACCCACCGCTCTGAAGACGCAATAGACTGTGCAAGTCTCGCGCGTAAGCGAACTTCCGGGACCATTGTGGTCCCAACCATATGGAGTTTTACGTTGGCAATATTTTGTTTCGTCTATTATTTTAGTTTAACGTACTTTATGACCATGAAAATTAAATATGTTGTTGGGAATGTATTACTAAGTGATCAAAAATATTAAAGTTAAATCAATTCAACAAAACAACGAAGAAAACCCAAGAATTAAACTTGACCTCTGCTTCCGGTTACTTGCAAAAAAATAAGAATTTGTGCCCACCTCCGATCACCAAATTTGTTTTGGTCGCGCGATGATAATCACCAGACGCTGTAATTGTCAGACGCTAAGCCTTTACATTGCAGTCTACGGTTGTCGAGGCGTCAGCGTCCTCTTTAAACCGCGTCATGCGTTAATTCTACGCCCGTGCGATCATCGCGCGTCTGCGTTTAAACCTGCTTTTAGGGGTTGCACGTACTCAGGCGTGGATTTACAAAAGGGTTTCTTAAAAAGTTAAGATCAAATAAGCATCCTTGTCCCAGAGTTTTTAGTTTGTTTCAACAAAAACTAACAAATGATTTGTGTATTTATTATGAAAGCTAAAACTCATATTATGCAAATTGTAAAGATTAATTTTGATGGTCAGATTTTTTCATAGATCTAATTTATAAACAATGATTTGATTTCAGAAAAAAATATGTTCTTCACTTGACGTGTTTTCTCGCTCCGATACGCGCGAGACTTGCACAGTCTATAACGCCGTGTACTGCCCTGGCAGTTTCATTAGGATGACGTTATGTGCAGTGACCCTTTTAGACTTGTGCACGTCGCTTCCTTCCTTAACCTGTTAATGCAATTGGTCGACCCGCTTTTTACGCAGTGGCGTCTCATGCCCTCGCCACCGCACGGAAGAGTAATCAAGTATTTGTTTCTATGATCATTTTTTAGCTGGAGGAACAGAGCTTCCGTAGGCGTGACGAGTCGTGTGCTGTAGACCAAGTAACGGACATACTCACCCACAAACTGAATGAATACTGGCAACAAATCAAGGTAAATCTATGCTTTATATAAGTCAATAATATTCTCGTATTTCATGCATTTGCGACCCGTATAAGACACTGAGACAGGGTCTTGAATAATTCTGTTGTATTATTAATGGATCTTCCTGCCACTCTGTAGATATCCATGGATGAAGAATAGTGGGAAAATGCAGATATTTTTACCGTTCAATGCGTTCGTCTGGTTTTTTGATCATGCCAAGTTACATTTGGATGCTTGGCCTGTTTGTGGCGACACGTTAGAAAGCTCGTTCCGGTTTCATGTTTCTCATATAGATTTTAAAGGGGTGGTGGATTATTGGATTCTAGAGGGGTCGCAAGTTTAAATCGTCAAATAGTCTAGTTACAAGGAAATTGCCAATGAAACCAAACCGTGTGTGTCTTTGAAAGAAATGTTCACTTTTGAAAAAAACAAATAGTAACGCCTTGGTTGTTTTCGTATTTTTGTTCATGTTATACAAAAATTATATTTATAAAGTTCCCCGACAAGATAAATAAAAAAAAAATAAAAAATGCAAACTTATCGTAAACAAGTTCCTTCTGATAAATGAATAAACAAACAATCAATAGAACAAACAGACAGTGCACTGCACAAACGGGGGTTTTAAAATTGATACAATGGGTTTTGTCACGTATAGATATACCATACTAGAAAGACTCACAAATAAAATCATAGGGTGTCGACATAACACCCTTGTCCCTTACAAACAAAGTCCTATAGGCGTCCTAAAAGAAGAAAAATCGTAGAATCATTTAGTACTTAAAGGCCCTGTACACTATTGGTAAGATCGAAAAACACAAATGTTCACAGATTCACACATAACTTACATGATTTAAAGTAAGTAATGGTAGAAAGGGTTCCTTAAAATATTTCTGCCTAAAATTTTATCGTTTCTGAGAAATTAGTAAAACAATATTTTTTATCACGCGTGATAATAAACTCGATGTTTGAAAAACAGAAAACACATAAGGTCTCTTTTCACTATTTTTCTCGTGACCTCGATGACCAATTGAGCTCAAATTTTCACAGGTTTGTTATTTCATGTATGTGGTTGATTACACAAAACATGAACACTGTCTGTGATTATTTTGTCAGCTCTGCCAATCCTGTATAATACCTTTAAAGGGACACGTTGCCTTGGATCGGGCGAGTTGGGCCATGAAAAGCGTTTGTAACCGTTTGTTATAAAATGCATATGGTTAGAAAGATGTTTTAAAAATAGAATACAATGATCCACACAAATATGCCTCGAAATTGCGTGGTTTTCCTTTTACATCGTAAAACTAACACGCCATTTTGTAGAGCAACATTTTTGACTCCACAAAATGGCGTGTTAGTTTGCAAAGTAAAAGGAAAACCACGCAATTTCGAGGCATATTTGTGTGGATCATTGTATTCTACTTTAAAAACATCTTTCTAGCCATATGCATTTTATAACAAACGGTTACAAACGCTCTTCATAGACCAACTCGCCCGAACCCAAGGCAACGTGTCCCTTTAAGTAGGATTGTAGCCTGTATGATTGTTTTAGGTTTGTCGTCACTTCCTCGATTCCTATCAGATTCTCATAGCATTCCTGTAGGTTTGTTTTAAAGGGATTTTGTTGACAGAAATTATTGTTATTTATCACCCTATATTGTAGTTGTTGATTCTTTTTAATATTTATACATGACAGCACCCAAACATGGTTTCAATTTAAACACCCCAGTTTTTGCAGATCAGTTTCAAAACAGATGAGCAATACACTCAATGTATTCAACAAGAGTTCTTTTAAGAAGAGTTCACATTAATTTGTTCAAAGAAAAACGCATTAACAAATTAATGTGAACTCCATTTAAGTGGGGACTTTATAGTCACTGTGTTCAGACGCCCCGTACTAAGAAAAACTGAAGACGTTTCATGCCAAAAATCAATTCAAGAATTAAACAAACATAATAAACGAGACAAGTACAGAAAAAACACCCGCCGCATGCATTTGCAGCTCTAAACACGGTACGAAGCGACTCTGCTATTCGCGTTAATTGAGAATTTGAGTCAGTCGGAAATTGAGTAGATTGAAGAAGTAATGGCTCGTATGAATCGATTTGCATGAGTGATGCAGTTATCGAGGTCTCGGCGTTAGCATGGAGTGTCTAGTTTAATTCGTTGGCACTTAAGTTACGTCCCATCGCGTATGAGCTGTAGGCCTACTTTATGTTACCAATGTTCTTGAAATTTATTTATGTGCAAGCCTTAAATATTTCTTGTATAGTTACTGATATGATGAAGTATCGGTCGTTGAAGGGAAACTGCCTCCTACTTTTTGATTACAGTTTATATTATTTGTATAGTGTTTCGTTAAGCTGTATGTGAAAATTCAGTGTAAAACGAGAAATAAGTTCGTGTTAGTATTCGTGACACAGGCTTTGGAGTTGAAAGGTCACGATTGCGGTGATTACTAAGTTTTTTGCGCAAGGTAACATTTCACAAGGGGCGGGGCTTCACGGCAATCCAACTGGTCGTTATCAACCATTCATAAAAAGAGCAAGACCATTCCATTTGTTATAGGGAATAAGCATTTCTAGCCCCTCTGAGAGCTATAATGCTTGATAATGATGTGAGTTAAGCTTCATACCCCAGAATAATGCGATTTTTCAGACTGTTATAACATTTAGGTGATAACATAATATGATTAAGTGATGACTTACTTTGCAAAAACGGGCTGTTATAATTGCCACTATGGGTTTTGTCAAAAATACTGAAGGGAGAATCAAAATTATTATCTGAGGGTTATAAAATAACACCATTGTAATTACTTTGGGAAGAAATTATTGTTATTTTAATATTCTCTATGGTGTCAATTTTTATTCTTTTCGGTAACTTAATGAGACAAAATCAATGCTTTCAATTTTGACACCGCAGTTTTTGCAGTGTAATGGCAGGGTTCAATTTGTCCTCGTTGTTAACTTATTCTGAAAGGTCACGATTGCGGTGATTACTAGGTTTTTTGCCCAAGGTAACATTTCACAATTCAGACTAGAATTTTGCAACTGAATAACACATTTTATAATTTATTTGTTTTCATTATATACATATTACTAATTATCTAGCAATCACTACTTACCCCTGCTTATAGCCAATCGCTAATTAGTTCTGTTAAGAGTATGATCACTTAATAGGCCTACTGCTACAACTTTTGCATGTTCAATATTTGCATCGTCACAAAAGCAACCCAATATGAAAATTATTACTGGCGGGTGTTATTGGGAAATGGGGTGTGGGGGGGGGGGGGGGGGTATCGGTGTCTGCAGGTCATTACCACTCTAGTGTCATCTTTTTCCAGTTCCAGATGAATAAATCATAGATAATGGTTGCAACTTAACGAACATGTGCCGCCAACTAATTCTCAATTCAACCTCTTTCTGGTTATAAATTAATTGGAACGTAATAAATTAAGCACAATTAAATTTGAACCAAATATATTTGAACCACCGTTAAGGACAAGAAACCAACTCAAGCACCTAGAACAATTAATTTAAAATATCTTGATGGACCCAATTGTTTAACATTTTGTTTCAATAAGTAACCCAAATTCTTTATTCGCCAAAGTGATGCACCACAACTCTGTCCTATGCCTTTTAAACAGTGTCAATCAATCAATTATGGTATATAGCCTGTTCATGTATAGTAAAACTTACAAACTCCATATACATGGCAAATCGCACACGGTAGTCACAGACAGACGAAATGTATCCATCCTTAATCTTACAACTCCCTTGAATGGTTCTAAATTAAGGTACTGTTTTCAGGTCGAAAGCCCAATTTTCATTATCCAGCGTGTCTTTGTCCGGCCTTCCCAACATAAAAAGGGTCCACCCATGGGACATGTCCGTTCGCCATCGGAACATCTTTTAATAAACTTGAAGTAGCAACGTTCTGGGGTGAGCGGCCTGATTTAATTTCACTCGCCGTATTCCCGAGGCAGTTCCACTGCCGCCAAATCGATAGGTACATGTACATCCGGTAAAGGTAAATGAGATTAGTGTAGCGGGTAGCTCCGAAGGCTGATAGTCATTTTCATATTATTTAGACGAGGTCATCGTGACAATAAGGTCACGATGACGTCACCCTGAGAGTGCATCACTACGGAAATGAAAGCTTACTTTTACAATAATCGGAGGACTGTGAACAAGTTTCTCTAATTTACCTGGCAGCATGGTTGCAAACAATAAACATACCAATAACAGAACTGTTTACACAAATATCTATGTCAAAATCGACACCACACAAACTGTAAGTGATAATTATATGCATTCTCTCTCCACTTAAAGGCAGAGTATTTACTAAAGGTATACCCTCTCTTCAAAACCACCTTTGTGTGATACTTATTTAGGGTTTATTTGCGTATTCGTTGACGAATACAGCAACGGTATAGCTGTACGTTTATACAAATGACAGCCATGATTATATGTAAATTATTGTAAAAACTTAAAACTATTTGCGTATTCGTTGACGAATGGGCAGTTATGACTCAACGTCTCTTCCGAAGAACCAATCAATTATTGTTAAGTGTCTTGCTGAAGGACACAATAGCCTTGATTCGGACCCGAATCCGTAACACCGTAACTAATTTACGTTGTTACGGAGTCCGCTGATGACTATCAACCAAACACTACCACAACCAATCACAAAGGCACTGGGATTTTGACTAACGGAAAATAACTACTCAGAAGGGTCGAGCTTCTACGCAAGCGGATTTAGTGGGGTCAGCTAATGCAGCCAGTCTGACCGCACAGAAGGGCAGTTTAAAAGGTGTGCATAACATTTGAATTTTCAAAGACCAGTATCCACACTGTGACCCAACATATAGATGAATTAACAAACCTGTGAAAGTTTCAGATACATCGGTCCTCGGAGTGATGAGAAAACAGTGAAACAAAAACCAATGTTTTCACTGCTTTCAAACATCGGATTTTATCACCAGTGATAAAGACTAATGTTTTACTCATTTCCTAAAAACTATAGCATTTCAAGCAAACCTATTTCAAGGGAAGTTTTCTGGCTACTCTCAGAAATAATGTCATTTCCAACGCCTATTGGGTGGATCTTTGATTACCATTAAATAGATCTCAGTTCAGAGATCTTGCTAGACAAATTTTTGTGTCTTCATCTACTGCTCTGGTGCTCTGGAAAACTGTATTTTAGGACATATGACCACCATATCTACACCAAGAAGCCATCTTTGCTACAATTGTGTTGGCAATGGCACATTCCTGAACTATTGTGTCCACTGACTGCTATTATCGAAGGGATTAGAAGTGATTTGTGCATATACAATGGATGCTATTCACTTCCTTCTCACCGTTTCAGCAGTCCTGAATGCCTGCCAGATGGACTCTGAGCTTTTCATCATCAACATCGCAAGTATCTGCTTTGATCATGTTCTTGTTCGGAAGTGCTTTTCAAAGACTAGAATTCCCTATTATGCAAACAGCCAGTCATCCTTTCAACTTGATCTCCTTGTGGCCGGTGATATCAAACCAAATCCTGGACCAACTGAAGATCATGTCACACGATGTAGAATCGAGCACTTGCCTCATCCTCCATTACAGAACGCTTACAGAACGTTTGGACCTTCATAAGCTTGGTAACGTAGCCAAGTATGAGAGACTCCCTGTCAGTGTCTACAATAGATAGGTTGCAGTATGACGTAAGTCGGCCATCTTTACGGGCAATTTGGAACACACAGTCATGCGTTACGCGTGAGAACGGCGTGCAGCACGCGCACATTTCACAAAACTCATTGCGTGATTGGTTAGTGAATGACGCGGCTGCGTTAATAATTTGAGCGCTTGACGCGCCTGCAAGCCAAAATGCGATTTGCCCGTAAAGATGGCGTCTACTGGGAACTATCCATACAATGAAATCATTGGGTATTTGCCGTAGGGCACCCACTAAACGTGGAACTAGAGGTGGAATCAAGATAAAAGCAAGGATGTGTAAAAGGTCAGATAATTCTATAACTATACCCGTCTGTGAGGGTCACACCCAGTATCAGCCATGTGATCAAACATTTCCGATCCCTGTTATTGTCCGACCACGTGCTCACGTGCCACAGCAAAAAGGGAATGAACATTTGCATTAGCAACAGAAAAATTTGACGTATATTTTGCCAGTGTCGAATTTTTCCAAGTTATGTACCATCAATATGCAATCAATTAGAAATAAAACTACACCTTTCACTGAATTTGTTCTGGAGAAAGACTATGACCTTGTGGCCATATGCGAAACCTGGCTTAAAGATGGTGACGATGCTATTATCAGAAGACTTACTCCCAAAGGTTACAGCTTTGAACATAGCCCTCGAAAAGATAAGACCGGTGGTGGAGTTGGTCTTTTGTACAAGTCATCTATGTCCGTAATCGTTCAGCACATTACATCATATTCAACATTTGAAAGTCTTCATATCCATATATCATGCACCTCTCGACCGGTTAGACTCGTTATTGTGTATCGTCCTGAAATAACTGACACTCAAGGACGTCATCTTCCATTCAGCTTATTCTTAGATGAATTCAGTGCAATGTTGAACACCTACCTTCTTCCTCCCATCTGAAGTTTTATTTACCGGAGACTTCAACATATTATGGGTAGATGTCTGTAATGACTCAAATGCAAAACAGTTCCTGAACTTGTTATCTATGTACGGTTTGAAGCAACATGTTACTCAACCTACCCATCGTGGTGGCCACACTCTTGACTTATTCATTTCTCGTGAATCTGAAAATGTTCTCTTTGATGTAGATGTTTTGCCAGGCTTATCGGATCACCTGGCAATTCAGTGTAGCCTAACATTACACAAGCCTAAGCCTGCCAGAAAAACTATCACAACTCGGAATTTGAAGTCAATGGATAGGTGCATCTTTCTAAAGGGTGTTCATGAATCCTTATCTGTCATTGATTTCCAGCATGATACGGCATCAGTTCAGTTCAGTTCAGTTCAGTTCACTTTATTTCCATACTCAAAATGAATTACAATTTACTAATACACTGAAATATAATAAGGTAGTATGGGGGGGAGCTCACAAGAAGCAAAGCTTATCGAGTGTGAGCTTCCTCAGTATAAAATATTAAGTCAGATTATAAAGTTAACAAAATTAATTAATAATGCAAGTAAGAGTAATATGAGCCAGACTTTTATTATAAGTAAATAAAATAAAGTCAGCAAATCAATATAAACAATATAAACAATATAAACAAACCAGAAGAGCAGGAATGGTCAGTATTAAGATAAAGTAAAGCAACTAATATGTTGAGCAGTAAGTAAGTTCAACAAACAAAGCAACGAAGCGAGTTAAGATAAGAAAATTAGGCAAATATGGCAAGAAGATTAGTTAACAATGCAAAGCTACAGTGGCAGGTAAGAACGGCCATTCATACAAAAATTTTACTTATTAATTTAATTTTAATCGGCGTATTTATCAAGGAGGAAAGTTTTAAACTCTGTTTTAAATGCTGGTAACCTTTCTTGACTTTTCAAATTAGGAACAAGCGAATTCCATAGCTTTGGGCCTTCGAATGTGATACATTTCTTCCCAATATTTGTACGAATTGCTTGGAGATGGAAGTGATGGACCTGCCTGGTATAGTGGCTATGGAGGTGTTCATTTTTTATGAAGGGCGATTGTAAACACTTTGGAACATTATTTTTTGATAATTGAAACATAAATATGCCTAGTTGGTAGAGATAAATATCATTCACTTTTAGTATTTCGTAATGTTTAAAGAGAGGGTCAGTGTGAGCTCGATAGTCTGAATGAGAAATAATGCGAATAACTCTTTTTTGAAGAAGTAGTATTCGAGAAACATATTGATTACAAGCATTACCCCACGCTAATATACCATAGTTAATGTAGGATAAAATCAAACTGTTGTACAACATGATACAAATATCATTCGGAAGTAAATGCTTCAGGCGATTAATCACACCAATATTTTTGGAAATTACTTTACATATGTAATCTATGTGTGTTTTCCATGAGAGTTTATTATCTATAAAAATACCTAGAAACTTGGTAGAATTTGTTTCGTTAATCTTGAAGTTATCAATGCAGATTTCTTTCGGCAGTTTTTTTAGGGAATTGCTAAATAACATGCACGAAATATTACATATATCGCATAGTATTCCATTCTGGTTTGATTTTACCGGTTTTTTGCAAGAAGAACATGGACATTTAACTGGCATAATTAAGTAAGTATAAGTAAAACAAATATAAAATGAGAAAAAAACCCCCAAAAAACAAACGTTTAAATAGTACACAAATAACTATAACATGCAATGAGACAAGGAACGAAAAACCACAGACAAAAAAACATATGGCTCCGTCAATAATATTTGGATGAAAATTAATAAGGAGCAAAATAATTAAGTAAGTAAGTAAGTAAAAGCGCATATTGTTATAATAACAATAAATATTAGTAACGAAATATGCATAAGTCAAATCAAAGGGCAAACAAAATGGCTGATGATGTCTGAAAGCAGGCAGTGAGTATAAAATAGACCGGCCCGGGGCCTCACGCACACGAAGGAACTCCAAATCAGGTCAATGATCAAGCAAAACAAGATAAACAACATCAGGTTAAATTATCAAGTTGCGGAAAGTTGGTGATGGTTTGCTTACGATTGTTGACAAGACAGATGACTCGTCCGTCAAGTGTCCAGGCCTTGGTGACATGGGCGTTTCCTTGGGCAGCTTTGAGTAGCGCTTGACGGGTTTGAGTTAAGTTCTCGGTGATTCCCATGCCGGTTCCCTTCAGTGAGCTTTTCATACCAAAAAGTTTACTTCTGACTGCATACCTGGCCAGCTTGACAATTACCGGCCTTGGTTTACCCCTCCGACGAGAACCGCTGTCACTGACGCCAGGTCTCCCCAGCCGATGTGCGCGGTCTATGTCAGTCTTGGCTATGTGCAATTGTGGCATGAGCCCATTCAGGGTGGACACGACGTTCCCGCAACAATCGCCATTGTCATCAGATTCGTTGAGCCCATGAACAATCAAGCAGTCACGTCTACTGTATTGTTCCAGTTCGTCGATCTTGAATAGAAGACTTTGACGGGCAGCTTCCATGGCTTTTATACGTTGATCTATGGCAGTAATGGCCGCCGTGTTGACCTCGGTGTCCATTTTTAAAGATTCGTAGATTTCTTGTGTTACCTTGGGCTTAATGATTGACGTGATTCCGTTTATCAGCTTGTCTGACTCAGCAATTTTGTCTGCGAATCCGCTGATACTTTCAGGTGACAAAATCTTGACAATTAACGCATCCGAAACAGCATCAGCAATCGAAGCTAACAAGGCAGAGTCAGACAGGATTGCCCTTTTTAGGTCGATCTTTAGCTGGTCGTCCACGGCGGTGTGCAGGGTGGGGTTGGTGACGGTAGCAGGTACCGGCGCCGCGTTCAGGGTTTCCTCGCCTTGGTTGTTGGTCGAACGGGCGGAAGATCTGAGTTTTTTACCCTTAGAATCACTCATAATTATAGAGCGGCTTATATACCGGTTATGCTAGCGATGATATTGAGGTTTGAAGATGAAAACCGCCAAAGGGCAACCAGCTATTTGCTATTTCAGCTCATTTGAAAATGATTTGACGGAGCGCCACAGATACACGTCCTCACATCTTCATCCACATGTGTAACCAAAATATGAAAATTCCCTTGCATCCTTATTGGACAGATTAGCTCCAAAGAAAAAACGTACAGTAGTCATCAAGCCCAAATCTCCATGGATGACTGCTGATGTACGCAATGCCAGATGCCGCCGACGTCAACTTGAACGACGATGGAGGTCTACTAGAAGCATTGCTGATCGCTCACTATATAATCAACAAAAACAGTTAGTCTCCCATCTCGTAGTTGCAGCACAGGAGCGTTACTACTCATCTACTATTGACAACTGTTCTGGAGACCCAAAAACGCCTCTTTGGTATTATCAACAAACTCCTAAATAAAGATACAGAACCAGTCCTGCCCAGCACATTCTGTGATCGTGACCTTGCAAATCAGTTTTGTGACTTTTTTGTAAACAAGGTCACTACCATTCGTCAAGCTATACATGATTACCTGACGACTGGCAGAGATCTTGCGGACTCTACCCCTCTCTCCTCCACCACATACAATTTGGTGGAATTTTCTCCAGCTACAGTCACTGAAGTGAGGAAAATCATTATGTCTGCGCCAATGTCATCATGTGATTTGGACCCAATTCCGACCTGTCTAATAAAAGACTTTGTCAACGATTTTGCTCCACGAATTGTCAATGTGTCCCTTCAATCTGGCACTTTTCCAAGTTGTCTACAACATGCTCACATTAAACCTCTTCTCAAAAAATCTTCTCTGAATAAACAGGAGCTTAAAAACTACCGGCCTATTTCCAACTTAAAGTATTTGGGCAAAGTGATAGAAAGAGTAGTTGCTTCTCGTCTCCAGTCATATTTGAATGAACATGATCTTCAGAACGCCTTTCAGTCTGCTTACAGACAGATGCACAGTGTGGAGAGTGCGCTGCTGAGAGTTCAGAATGATATTCTAATGGATATGGACAGCGGCAAGATTTCTGGCTTAGTGCTGCTTGATCTCAGCAGCGCATTCGACACAGTGGATCACAGCATCTTGCTTGACCGACTGAAACTCATCGGCATCAATAGTTTGGCCTTACACTGCAGTGGCTCTCATCATATCTCTCAGACAGGTCCCAATCAGTGTGTCTTCCCAATGCATCTTCTTCATCTGTTAATCTCAACTTTTCTGTTCCACAAGGATCGGTCCTTGGACCACAGTTATTCAATATTTACACACAGCCATTGCAAGGTATTATCCAGGATCACGGAATTAATTATCACATGTATGCAGATGATTTACAGTTATATTTTTCTTGTCAGCCAGTACAAGAGGATATTGATGGATCCATGGCTAAGCTCGAAGCTTGTGTTAGCGACATACAACAGTGGATGGCTGACGGCTACTTGAAACTCAATGAGGATAAAACAGAATTCCTTCTCCTTGGCTCAAAAAGACAACTCAGCAAAATCACTCCTCCCCTGCTTCACATTGGCTCTTCCTCAGTATCTCCGGCTGAACAAGCTCGCAATCTAGGTGTCATCCTCAACTCATCAATGTCTCTCGAATCACAGATTTCAAACTGTGTTAAACTGGCCAACTACAACCTTCGAAATATCCGTTCAATCAGACAATATCTAAACCCTGTGGCAACCGAACAACTAATTCATGCCTTTGTCACCTCATACCTTGATAATTGTAACTCACTACTTTTTGGATTACCTAACAAACAAATAGTTCGATTACAGCAGGTTCAAAATGCTGCAGTACGTCTTGTGACAAAGACAAGACGTTCATCACATATTACACCCATTTTAAAATCTCTTCATTGGCTTCCTGTTCGAGAGCGAATTTCTTACAAAATTTGTTTGTTTGCATATCGAGCCCTCAATGGACTGGCTCCTGGATACATTTCTTCCCTCATACAATCTCCCTCTGTCACTCGTCCTGGTCTGCGATCATCTAGAATCCAAAAACTTTTTCAGCCTCGTTCTAAAAGAAGTTGGGGGGGGGGGGATAGGGCGTTTGCATCAGCTGCTCCTCGTTTATGGAATTCATTACCACTTCACATTCAAAGCTGTAGTACATTTAAAATTCACCTCAAAACTCATTTAATGTCGCAAGCCTTCTCTCGATCATTGTAATATATTAACCTATTTTCATTGTCAATTTTCTTGGTTTACTTTTTGCTTTGTTTTCATGTCGGCGCCTTGAGCACTCTTAAGGTGGATATGTGCGCCTTATAAGTTTTGCTATTATTCAATTCAATTCAATTCAATTCAATTCGATTCGATTCAATTCAATTTAATTCAATTCAATAAACATTTATTTTCACGTTGGTCGTTACAAAGACATGTACAGGTTACTTACAATGAATAATATATGTCACATAATAAACAAAACAAAAGAAAATTCCAACTAGGGGCCTACCCGATGTAAATACAGCATTATACATGTATAGCCAACATGTAGGAAAAAAAGTGAAGCATAGTGCTTTTATGCCTTTCCCTATAGACAGACAATGACTTGGGAAAAACAATAACACAGACCAGAGGGCTAGATTTATATGACAGATTAAAATTAAAACAACCTAATTGTAAGAATTATATGCAAGTTGACTTCAAAATACATAGCACATTTCTTTTAGTATACATTCAACAAAGTATGTTTAAGTTTGTTGGTAAAAGACTTTAGTGTTAGAGACTTCAGTGTTAGAGACTTCTTGAGATCCGGGTTGTGATTGTTCCAGAATAGAACACCACGAGACACAATGCTTTTTGGGGAGAATGATGATCGGTTGAAATTAGTAAAAATCACCTTTCGATGAAGCACGAGTACCATATCTATGAACTGTTGAACACAAAGTAAAAAGACAATTGAATTCGCTGGGCAATAGGCTCCCTTTATACCTGTACATAAATTTACCAAGATTAAGATTGTACAAATCATCGAATTTAAGGACCTTTAGCTCTCGAAACAATGGCCCTGTGTGATCAAGATACCCAGAATTACTTATTATACGGACAGCTTTCTTTTGCAAGAGATATTATTATTATAGCATTTCAAGCAAACCTATTTCAAGGGAAGTTTTCCTCAATGACCATCTTTATACCATGTCAAGTTATGTGCAAATCTGTGAACATTTATAATTTAAATCTTACCAATGTTGTACTCAACCTGTGAAGGGTGGTTATACCTTTGGTAATTACCAGGGCTCAAAAAATTAATGATCATAAATATTTACTTGGTAAAGAGCACCAGGGAGATGTTGATAGTGTAAAACAATGTTAGAAGTGACACCCTTTGAATTAATGTAGCTTTTAAAGATTGAGTTAATTTTTCACCCCAAATTTGAATCTGAGAAAGGCTTCAGGCATGAGGCCTTTCAAATTATTTTCTTGCAACTTCGATGACCATGCCAGCCAAAATTTTCACAGGTTAGTTATTTTATGCATATGTTGGGATACACCAAGTGAGGATACTGGTCTTTGACAACTACCACCTACTCTGCCTTGAATGCGTTCAAGAAAATAGGTACACTCAAATTTCGTCAACACAATCCGATACAATATGCAGAGAAAATGAATTGAGTGTTAATTGTATTTCGATATACCAAGCCTTTCTAATTATTTTCTTGCAACTTCGATGACCATGCCAGCCAAAATTTTCACAGGTTTGTTATTTTATGCATATGTTGGGATACACTCAGTGAGGATACTGGTCTTTGACAATTACCAAAAGTATACACTGCCTTTTATCTTCCAGTACGCGCTAATCCTCCAATCAGATGCTCGAACCGGAGTGTGATATCAAGCGATAACCTACTCCCAGTTTTTATATTGCCCTCTGCGTATTGAGAGTGTCAATGCGTCACGCTCCGCATACGGTCAGTGCACAAATTACATTCTAAACTTTGCGCGTGCATGCTGTTCGTCATGAAATAACGCTCTGAAATTTTAAACTTTGCGCGTTGCGTTGTTTCTTTATGAGGTTGGTTGACTTATACTAGGCTGGAAGATAAATTCGTTATCACACGCGCGCTCGTGGAATACGGAAAAATATAGCGCGTCTGCGTCCCATATCCAACTCGGCCTTCGGCCTCGTTGGAGTCTTGTGTTAGGAACTGACTAATGCGTTTGATGTTGTGATAACTTATAGTATCCCCCTGCGTTCAAGAACAATAATTATAAGCACGCTCAAATTCCTTAAACACAATCCCATCAGATATTATGCAGAGAAGTTGAATTGGGTGTTAATTGTATTTCGATATACCAAAGCATCACCTGTATCAGAAGATTCCAGTTCTCTGGATGTATCCTTCCGGAGTCTGTGATCAAAGTAACTATAAGAGTGACTTAGTCGACACTAGACTCATATCACATGACTTAATTTAAAGCAGGATGTAAAGTGGATGGAGGCATCCCTTAAGGGAAACAAGATCAAATTAGGTTGCACTGTTTCGTGTTTAACTTGATGTATTTACTCTGAATAAGTATGCGATCCCTAGGCCGTCATAGATTGAAAAATGTTGATTGAAATTAAAAAAAAAAAAAATTGATGTTATGCGAATAGCATTTCAAGACTGACTTTAAATATGTGTGCTCTTGGTATAAGCATACATAACACGTATCTTCGACATTTTAACTGCTACGTCCATTAAATCTACGTTAAATCTCGAATTGTGTTTACAAGCATGACCCTTGACATATACATACATATTTAGGGCATTGTAACCAGTTCATTCGATCCCTTTCTCGAATTTTGTTTACAAACGTTGCACCTTTTACATTTTGGGCACATGTATTTGTTTATTACACATACGTCATCATGACATAAAGCAGCATACCAGCTGATAAGGTTAGGTCTTGAATTGTCGTAGACCAGCAAAATATTGTTCTTAGCAGGATGGCAAAATCATGTCTTCTGCTTTGAAGGCTCTATCACTGTTATGTTCGCGGTTGAAGTTCTGGAATTAATAAATAAAAACTATAACTTTAACGTCACCTAAATGGATGGGTAAGCTACAGCCTTGGCAGGGTAAAGCTTGTGTTAGTATTGTACAAAGATTTATATAAAACAAGTGTGGGTCTTGCATTGACAAAATTATTCTTACCTTATCTTGTTTTTTAACAAGGAGGTTAGATTTCAATCATTGATTTTCAATTTGTTATTCATACTATGTCTACAGTACTGTCACAAATTGCACCTTAAAATCAATGCTGTACATACCCTCAACCTGTATATATCTACATGTACATTATTCATTTGTGCTGCATGGCTTCCCTGCACATCCACAATGCGTGCAGTGTGGAGTAATCTCTTGTGGGTAGACGTATCACATCCAAGGAGGTAGTCATCCGTGGCTAAGACCACGAAGGAATCTATCCGTAAATACCTTATAAGATTGAATCAAGTTGAAGGTCATTATCATTGCACCCTTGACAATCGGATAGTTTCTAAATCAGATGAATGTGTGTCTCTTCAAGTGTGGTAAATGTGAACGTCGAAGATCAACTTC
This sequence comes from Leptasterias polaris, assembly GCA_037783415.1. Classification (NCBI taxonomy): domain Eukaryota; kingdom Metazoa; phylum Echinodermata; class Asteroidea; order Forcipulatida; family Asteriidae; genus Leptasterias; species Leptasterias polaris. The sequence goes on from JAZGTN010000065.1 coordinate 2,209,797, forward strand.
GGAGTGGCGTGTTTGCAATTAGAATAGCGTTCCGTGTTACGATGCAAACATTTTTTGGGGACATATACCTGTTTTTTATCTCATTATTTGTTTATTCTTTTTTAAATGAGATATTGCCTCGCAATCACAAGAGGTATAGGACAAACTGATTTTACTGCCCAATACGTCACGGCCCCATTAAACCATGCATGTAGTTTAGGCACTTTCTGTATGAGATTTCTCCTAACATCACAAGGTCGGACGGCCACTTAAAAGTAAGGGCTTTACTAAACTGATTTGGGCTGTCGATTCAAATAAACTGTCACCAAGGCACGTTGTCACCTACTCCTGGGGCTGAAACAGGGTTACCCCCTTCACAGTCTGTAAGGCATGGGTATCATCCACTAGGAGTCTGGCAGGTAGAGCAGAATGCACTACCTTCCAAACTTTTTACGAAGCAATTCTGGTTAAGTGCTTTGCTCAAGGGCAAATTGTCATGCTCAGGATTCGAACCACTCTGCTGCTGACATTACAAGAGCTTGGATCTAGACCGATCGGCAACGACAGGCCACACAAATAATACAGCCATTTTCCTGGCCCTTCTTAATGAGGAATGAGGTATACTCAAGCCGGGGCTGCAAGGTTTAGACTAGTATGAAACTTGTGTTGCTAACATGCCAATTATTTTAATTGTTATTAACCTTCGGCTCTAATGATTTGAGTGTCTCAACGATGCTACCATAAGCCATCTTTGTATATATATAAAAAAAAAATCAAAAAATCAAGGAATCGCCTTTATACTACGTTTCGTTACGCATAATCAAGACCTTGGGCATATCCTTAGTTAATTAAGAAGTTCAAGTACTACTTGATTAGTAAATATTGAACCTGGTTAGTGAATGTCCGACTGAGGCCATCCGGTGTTTGGTTTTGCCTTGAGAGCTTTTGACGATGTGCAACGTTTCATGTAGTCAGTCTATCGTTGTAATCTTGATGATGTAAAATGATCTTGCTCCCAATAACAATGCACTCTGTACATGTTACGCATTCGAATTGTTTTTACATGACTGCGGGCGAACTGTTATTGTTTTTACTGCTCGTTGTACTCTTTTAAATTATTGTAAGAACGCATCCAAGTTGGCATGTGGGCTAGGATTCGTGTTTGTTTCAATTAAATATCAAATATCAAATAGGGTGTTAAAAAAAACACATAATATGTAATTGTTTTGGCAGAACTGTTAGTGTTATTTTTACACCTTGTGATCTAAATTTAGATTTTGGGTTTTTATAATGTGGCAAAACCCACGGTGTAAATTGTGACTCCACAGTCTTTTGCAGCGTGTAGTGGCTGTTCTTGAATTACATATGTAGTTGTGTCAAACTACAGGAGCATGCAAAGTGAGATGATGAAGTAGACATGTGTAATGAAAATAATGAAATGTTTCTGTGTAACCGTTTGACGGGCCAAACCGTTTCTGGAGTGTAGCGAAGTAATTGGCTTGTTTTATTTGACACCCTTGTTAAAATGCTTGGCACAGCTGTCAAGAGTGTTAGGGGGATCATCGGGCTTAAAAACTGCTATGGGGCACAATGAGTTTTATGAAGATGTTAAGAACAGAAGGTTACATCTTTGGGGCCCCAGTTTTGCAGGCTTTAACCTAATATTATATGTTAATTTGTTGTTATTTTTGCATCGGGGGTAACTAATTTAAGTTGTTTTTACCCTCACACCGATGATAAGCACTGTCTACTCAATACTGTCCCGAGTTCTGTAAAAAGGAAACTATAACTATTATAAACCAACCATACCTGCTACGATTACTAATCGATGAAGGTTTTTTGTATCTGGAGAGGAACGTCATAAAATAGCTACAGGTCATCAAATGCTGGAATAATGTTTATCATCAACTTGAAGAAAAAAGGGTGACTCGTCTTTAAAAGCCCGTCAGATACTCATATCATTGCCCCTGGGACTACCGTGTGCTTCTTACGATGAGAGACACGTACTTAGATTGCTATACAAGGTAGTAGCTGCGTTTCTTCAAACAGTGAAAAACCCTTTCGTTGCTGCTGTTTCCTGTATCAATTTTTTTAAATTTTTCTTTACCCCATATCTTGTTATTTCGTCGTCTTTGTTAGCTCATTCGTTGTGGTCCTTCTCGTAGTTTTGTGTTTGTTTGTTTGCCTGTTGTTTTTTGTCAGTGGTTGGGTTGACATGCTCTCTTTAATACAACCATTACGAACGTTTTGGGGCTGTTTCGATCTGTTGCACCTGAAAGCGTACAACCCAATGACTTAAACGGAATATGCATTGTTTTTCTTTAGTTAAATTGTTTTTGTTTTGAGATTATTTTTTTTCCCGTATATGAAAGGGCAGATAAAGGGGGCACTGGAATGGAGGGTATGGGTACGTTCCCAAGCCCCTCTTCGCTTGGCCACCCACTGGCATTGGATACTACAAATTGTATATGTCAAAGCAGCAATTAAACCAGTGTTTTAAATGCTATTTTTTGTCATCTATTAATTCTGGTTGTGAAGCCAGAGACTCTCAGAAAAGCGAACTTAATCACATACTAGCTAAGCACCCCGTGGAGAGATGACAATGAAGGAAGTTTCAGTTTTAGACGTGGGAGGGAAAAAACCCCAGAGAATTATTCCAGGGAAAACCCACGCAATCAGGCAGGGACTGAAAACCCAATCCACATAGTGCCCCAGGTGGGATTCGAGCCAGGGTCCCAGAGATGGAAGGCAAGGCAAGATACCACTACACCAACCTGACTGCCCGAATACATGTTGTTGTTGTATGTTCATTAAAATTCAAAATTGGAAAAAGTCCCTGTTATTGTGATTGAAACATAGATGTAATTATTGGCAAATTGTACCTCTGACTGGGAGTGTTTCGTGTGCAACACACACTTGAGGAATCTAGCGTAGAGGTGTAGAGTTAATCCACGGGAGGCATTCATCGACACCTGCTGTACAACCCTGGGGCATTTCTTGCTTATAGCACACCCCTTCCTCTATTGCCTCTTTCTATATCTCTATTCAATACTCTGGTGCAGCCAACTGGAACAAGCTTTACCATAATTGCTTCTCTTCACCCAGGGGTATAAATGGGTATCGCTGGTGTAGAGGTTGATATTGTGTATGAAAAAAGCCTCGGAGCGCCACGGCAGCTCGGGCTGTATACTCCCCATGGAGCTAAGAAAGATTGAAGGAATGTTATTGGCCCAATGACCAGGGCATTAATGTAAAGCGCATTGAGACGTTATTGTAAAATGCGTTATATAAAAATTGGTTATTCGTGTTATTATTATTTTTACCCTTGACAGACATTTGTAAAATTTAAGGTGGCCTACTGATAACATCACTTTGTAGATCTCTTAGCTCCGACTCAATGGTTGGCTGCCTTTTCGTTTCGGTGGTGACTTCATGAACACGGGTTACTTATCAAAATAGACAACATTTGTCGAGGAGAACTGAATGATTCCAATAGGCGTAAAGCGTGAATCTGATTAGAATAGGACAACACGAATTCAAAGAAACCTCGTTGGTGGTTGATTGCTATAACATCACATTTAATTTTCTTTTCCAGTTTTGCGTCAAAGGTATGTTTTGAATTTAACGAAACATCCTTTTTATGAGTCCCGTTTGGGTCCCACTAAATGACTCATCGCTTGTAAATTGCAAACATATCAGTGACGGAGCACTAGACCTTATTTCATTAGTTCGAGTCTGACTTTAATCAGAGTAAATTCAGTGCAGCCTTTAGTTGCATTCACGCTGAGAAACACAAAATTGAAAATGTGTTTATGATTGTGCTTTCGTTTGTGTCTCCTGTGCCATTCTTATCTCCCCGTCACCACCAGTGGTTCTTTTACCCTCGCTGTCTTCCCCTCCGATTCCATAGTCTCTCTGTCATCGTGGCCAATGATTCTCTTATAGCCATGATAATAACATTAATAATATTAATAGTAGTGGCTTCGTATATAGCTCTCAAATCCCTCACTCGGTGACGCTCAAGGTGCTCGAACAGAATTATAATTTTTCCTGCAAGGTCTGTGGAGCTATTTTGGGGGGTATGAGGCCCATTCCTTTACATAGCACCATGTAATGGTTTACAAGGTAATGTGGCACAATAATATGTAGCTAATCAAACCAGGAACACCGGGGCGATCCCCTTCTCTTTACGATAAGTGCATTGGGTTCTTTTACGTGCATTGCAAATTAAAACACACGGGGCCTACGGCTTTACGTCCCATCCGAATGACAATGATGCTGTAAGTGTCCACTACACGGTCTCCATGGCCTGCAAAAGTTGATCAATTTATCTTTTTGGTTTCACTATACATCATTAGATTGTCCAACGGTCATCTACTTTTCGGATGCCCTTTGGCTTCCTCGACCTGGCTAATGTATCCCTGTCACCCAGTGCCCACCATTACGTCCTCGGTCTCCGTTGCTCTTCCATCACTCACTTGCTTACTCACTCACTCATTCCGTGGCATCGCTTCAAGCGGAGCACATCATCATCATGCGCGAGCCTCTTCCATTTGTGATGGTTGGGTGTTAAAGGGGCAGTTATATATATATGTTGATATTCATCCTTTCCGTGTCTCTGTCCAGTTTACCAATCCTGGTCATCTTTTGCCGTGTGTTGGTGTCAAGTCTGGGAATAGATGGATTGCAATACGCGTCATTGACCGCCATCTTTGACGTAAAACAATGGAAAAGTGCACGCGTGTACGCGCTTCGCACAACTCTCAGCCAATGATAGCTCTTCACGCGTGCACAATTCATCAAAGATGGCGGCCAATGACGTCTATTGCAATCCATCTATACGTGACTGCTCAATCGCTTTCTTGTTCACAGTGTAAAGGAGACTGCTAGTTTTCTTGGTTGCAGTGATAGTGACTCCGTGTTGGCTGTGATCAAATTCCCATAAAAATAAATTGCATCCGATGAAAAACATTATCAGGATTTTTTTTTTTTTTTTTTCTTTCAGGAAAAAAAATTGCCGATTTGTATCTTAAGGCCCGTTTAGTATACTTGATGACGATTCTTTCCCAGACCGCCATAGTTATCATGGAGTTCACTCTGTAATTTATAACTATTGTTAAAACAGATTTTGGTTAATCATTAATAAAATCAGTCTCAATCCTAAAATGACCACTCTCAATCCTAAATGGACCTGTCTCAATCTCATAATGACCAGTCTCAATCCCTAATGACCAGTCTCAATCCAAAAATGAGCAGTTTCAGGCCAAAATTGACCACTCTCAATCCTAAATTGACCAGTCTCAATCCCAAATTGACCAGTCTCAATCCCAAATTGACCAGTCTCAATGCCAAATTGACCAGCCTCAATCCCAAATTCATCAGTCTCAATCCCAACTTGGACACCTTTTTCAATCCCAAATTGGCTTGCCTCATTCCAAAATTGACCAGTCTCAATGCCAAATTGACCAGTCTCAATGCCAAATTCACCAGTCTCAATCCCAAATTCACCAGTCTCAATCCCAAATCGACCAGCTATAGTCCATTTGATCTGTCCATAGAGAAATGACAGATGATCTGTCTCATCCAATTGATGACTTTCAATCCAATATAGACCAGTCTCAAACACTTGGGATGAAGTTCATACCAGTGTACACACCCTTTTCCTATATAAAGTTGACAAAATTTAAGAAAATAGCGTTACCGAACGTACTCATTGGAAACTTAAGGATGGAAGTATGGTTAGACCTACACTTTAAAAAATAAATGCATTGCTTGAAGTACTTGTGGCGTGTCGTGGCCGAGCGGATAAGAGCACCGAACTCAAGCTCTGGTGTTTCTGATCAGCAGAGTGTGGGTTCGAATCCCAGTCGTGACACTTGTGTCCTTAAGCAAGACACTTAACCACATGCTTCGTCCTTCGGATGGGACGTTAAACCGTAGTTCCTGTGTGTTGTGTAATGCACGTAAAAGAACCCAGTGCACTTATCGTAAAGAGAAGGGGTTTGCCCCGGTGTTCCTGGTTTGATTGGCTGCATATTGCGCCACAGCACCTTGTAAACCATTACATGGTGCTATGCAAAGGAATAGGTCTCATACTGTTCAACACGTAACTCCACATACCTTGTAGGAAAAATACTGAGCGCTTTGAGACACGGCATCGGGAGTATAAAGCGCTATATAAGAACTGCGTATTATTATTATTACTTTTAAGTTTTAACGATTACGAAAAAAACTCATCCTCATCCAGATAGAATTTGTATCTGATTCCCAACTTCTCCATCCCATGTTGCCTGTTAATATTTCGTTATAGTCCATTAATACATATATTGATTGACTCTAGGTTTATTTGGTTGTAATGTCTGCGTTATTCACTCAGTCAATTTGTTTTCTTCATATTTGCCATCTACTTTCTATCCATTGTAGCCCATGAATAGAAACGAAACATTGAATCAGGATTATATTGTAATTAATTGTATAAACAAATATGTCAAGCTTATAGCTGTTGTATGCGGCACGTCCCCTTATGCTCTATACTCCTAATATGATATAGAATCAATGCTTTGTGAGACTACCGGTGAAAAGATATAGACTGCAATAGTCTACAATCAACTCGTGTTGAAATCGGGATGTAAATCGCTTGGCCCCAACGGTCCTCACACAAGACCGCTGGGATGAGCTGATAGGCTTGTGAAATCCCTTTTCATTTTAATGTATAGTGCAGTGATACGTGAGAGAACGATGTGCTCGGCGTTATGTGCACAGTCACACGTATACACATACGATTATGATAGAGCATAGAGTATTGATCCAAAATACGAAGATCGAGCCCCTTTTTAAGTATATACTTAAAAAAGGGGCTACAAGACAAAGAATGAACTCAAATTATTTGTGATGGATTTACACAATAGAGTTATTGTTGATGATCGATTTTTTTTTTTTATAAGAAGAGGTGATCGAATGGTATGGGGAAATTGTCCAATGCGCATGTATTACGTTAGTCTTGGTTTCAAGACGCTCCAGATAGCGGTTCGTGGTGTGAGCGGTTACGGGAATGATATATAGCGCTCTCTAGTGGCGAGTGGTTGTTGGCGTGATAGAGGTATAGATAGCGGTTAGGTTTTCGTAACTACACAACTGGAGCGTCTTGGAACCAAGACTAGTATTACGTCAGCCCATCCCAGAGTCTTTGGATGAGCAAAGTGATGTAGTCAAATCGGAAAGTTTCATTCATCCCTCCTGCAAGCGGTTTTGAAATCTTGAAATTTCATTTAAAGGCAGGTTATTCCTGAGTGATGATTCAGTATCAGTGAGCCTACATGACAGTTTTGGGTGTAATTCAGTTGTTATTATACAAAAATTGATTAAATTAAATCTGCCCCACCTTGCCTAAAATTCTTGATCTTCTCGGATAACTGCTTCTGGTGCACTTCGCCTTGCGTCTAGCCCCATTTATTATGACCCCCTTGTAAAAATAATGTGGACAATGATTGCTAGTCATAGATCTGGTTATACGGTTGAGTGAAGCCCCACTTTTCATTGTACAATGTTGACCCCCTTTCCATCTTGATGGAATTCGATTATAAATTCGACTGACACAAAATAGAGCAATAGTCATACGTGTTCTTTTAGTTTAGACTGCCTTATACCGTGCAAAATTGTGTACAAATAGGTTGTCACCTTTGGGACATACGTTTATGAAGTCGTTGAGTTCGTTAGCAGTAGGTTTCAGGATGACATGAGCTTCACTTCCCTAGTTTTCGCTGTTTCATAATAATAATAAAAATAACGGCTTCTTATATATAGATAGGTTGCAGTATGACGTAAGTCGGCCATCTTTACGGGCAATTTGGAACACACAGTCATGCGTTACGCGTGAGAACGGCGTGCAGCACGCGCACATTTCACAAAACTCATTGCATGATTGGTTAGTAAACGACGCGGCTGCGTTAATAATTTGAGCGCTTGATGCGCCTGCAAGCCAAAATGCGATTTGCCCGTAAAGATGGCGTCTACTGGGAACTATCTATAGCGCGCATATCTGACACTCAGTGACGCTCAAGGCGCTTCAACAGTCAGTATTTTCATGAAAGGTATGGAGCTAAGTTTTGTTTTTTTGAAGTGTGAGACCTATTCCTTTGCATAGCACCATGTAATGGTTTATAAGGTGCAATATGCAGCCAATCAAACCAGGAACACCGGGGCGAACCCCTTCTCTTTTCGAGAGAGTATTCTATTGATATACTTAGTTCTTTTACAACTTGATTATAGCTTTTGCTATGAGCTGTTTTTCAATATAAATGAACCCATTTTCGATTCTCTCCTGGGTATTTGTAAGTGACAGCACCCCCTGGTGTCATTAACACCCGTGTAAAGTCCATGTTGCTTTCTATATTCGTTTCTTGCATTCATTGTTTCCATTCCTCAAATACCAACTACACAATAATGTTCTTCAAGGTCGTAAGTCAAAGCTTGTTTTATTTTCTTCATCTACTTTGTTTCTCAAACCACACGACGCATGATTTATTTCAAATTCCAACCTAGATATGATACGGTTCAATAAATACCCATAAAATGTTGACGCAAGTGACATCCACCAACCCTACGAGAAAAACGTTGATGTAAATGGCTTCTCTCACTTCCCAAGTTTTTAATATATCTAGCAACAACAAACACAAGCGCAGAGGTTTTGATTAATTGACGGGTGGAAGGTGAAGCGAATTTGGTTCTCTGGTCACTATGGAGTATAAAATTAAATAACCTGGGAGCAAAATTGAAGTTTGGTCTACCGTCTAATTAGACCATTAAACCTCGTGAGGAGATCGGCATCATTTCCCTCCACATTTAAAGGAGTAATGCAGTATTGATATATTTTAAAGTTAAAATTTATTAAATGTGTACTGGAGTCAACATATAGTCAAATGCTGAACTGTGTGGCAATGAACCAAAACTATCCACTAAAATATAACAGTGTTGTCTCAGACTAGCAGGGCACTCATACAGAAACATCAAAGAACCTGTCTCTCAGCTTATCGCCTGGTCACCAAAACATGGAAGGAGAAATAGAGGAAGACAAAAACTCAGTTACACAGATTTATTTGCCAGGGACATCGGGGTGCTTCCGACTAATCTCCCCAGCTGAATGAGGTGTAGACTTGAATGAGGTGTAGACTTGAATGAGGTATAGACTTGAATGAGGTATAGACTTGAATGGGGTATAGACTTGAATGGGGTATAGACTTGAATGGGGTATAGACTTGAATGGGGTATAGACTTGAATGGGGTATAGACTTGAATGGGGTATAGACTTGAATGGGGTATAGACTTGAATGGGGTATAGACTAGAATGAGGTATAGACTAGAATGAGGTATAGACTTGAATGAGGTATAGACTTGAATGAGGTATAGACTTGAATGAGGTATAGACTTGAATGAGGTATAGACTTGAATGAGGTATAGACTTGAATGAGGTATAGACTTGAATGAGGTATAGACTTGAATGAGGTATAGACTTGAATGAGGTATAGACTTGAATGAGGTATAGACTTGAATGGGAAAGAGAGAGAGAGAGAGAGAGAGAAAGCACACAATTCTATGCAACTATTGTGTTTTTTCTTTCATTATTTTCTTGTAACTTCGATGACCAATTGAGCTGAAATTTTCACAGGTTTGTTGTTTGATGCATGTGTTTGGATACCTTACAGTACTGGTGTTTGAAAGTTTACAAAAGTCTACCCGGCCTTTAACATGGGGAATGAATGAGGGTGAAATAGTTTGTACAAACAACTGCACAAAGTTAGTTTCTACATAGACGAGTCAAACTGTCCAGTCATCCCAATCATTATTAAAATAGGCCTTGTTGATTGTGCCGACATGTTTACACGAAAACAACTAAAATCTCTTTAAAAAACACTCTTTTGATTGCATACTAACGTTCTTTTATTGAGAATAAACAGCTGCCGCCGGTATTAATATCCAATCATTGTCTATTTCCATGATAATTGACAGTGGAAGAGACGAGAAATCTGCCACCCTGAACATTTGATAGTTGTATCAAGGCACTGTCGTAAATAAAGCAATCCGGAAATTGCTCGACGTAAGAAAATATTCGCCAATTTGTCTCCTACTATTATACTGGTACCGTAATGTATCAGTATTTCATAGTTTTCAAATTATGATAGACTTGACCAAGTGTCTCCTCAAGATAAGAAATTTGTCATCAACAAATAAAGAGAAAAAATAAGGAGAAAAAAACAACAACGACAACAACACAAACAACAACAAATTCAACAATAACAATTAGAACAACAACAACAACACCAACATTGTTGACAAAAACCCAAAACAAAAACAACAACATTAACAGCAACAACAAATGCCCAGATGGATCATACAGATGTGTAAACAATAGAATTTGACCCATTGTTCTTTTCTTGCGTTTCATTGCATTGAATTTCTTTATTTTAACTTTTACAGCGAAGCCGTTACCAATCAATACATTTATCATCCCCATTTTAATTTAAATTCTTCAGTTCAAAGGTAAACATGCTAAAAAAGAAGAAGATGAAAATAAACAAGAAGTGATTTTCCAAGAACATTAGTCTAGAGTTATACCTATTTTTGCAATCAAATACTGCTGCGAATTCGAAAAGCTAAAACCACAGCATAACGGAAACTAGAAGAAACAGCTGCCGCTGATTGAAAATGGGAAATTGAAGAACGCCATTTTTTTTGTAGGCGTGACAGGTGTGAGACATGCAACAAATCAAAATGATTACATTCCGTTATATATCACCAGGACTCGCTGTTCACTGTATCATCTTTCAATATTTTAACAGCGTCTAGTAACGAAAGGTCGTGCCCGACCTAGAATGGGCGTCTTCGGCTCTGGCTTAGTAAGACTGGTCTTTGGTTTGATTCATAGTTTAGTATGGCTAAACAAATTAGCAGTGTTTGTTCAGTAAGCTTTTTTCATATTCACAATATTAGACATATCCGTAAATTTTTATCTAGAGACACCCTTAACATTTTGGTCCATGCTTTAATAACTTCCCGACTTGATTACTGCAACAGTCTTTATTCTGGCTTACCAAAATTATACTTGGATAAACTACAACGTGTGCAAAATACAGCGGCAAGACTTGTATATGGTGCTTCTAGAAGCGCTCACGTCACCCCCATGTTACAGAAACTACACTGGCTTCCTATTCCGGCTCGTATTCAATTTAAAGTGTTGTTACTGACATTTAAAGCATTTCATAACCAGGCTCCCAAATATCTTTGTGATCTATTAACAAAAAGGGTGAATTCCAGTTATTCCTTACGATCTCAAACTTCTAATCTGCTAAGTTTACCTAGTGGAAAGATGTTAAAAACACTCGGTGACAGAGCATTTGTTGTATCTGCACCCACTTTATGGAACCGATTGCCCCAAAATGTCCGCTCAGCTCCGACTCTTGTAGATTTTAAGCGTAAGTTAAAAACACACTTGTTCCTCAGCGCATATGTATAAATGATTGATTTACAGGGTAATCGATTGATTTATGTTATCGTACTGTGTATGTGTTTATTATTAATTAGTATCTTTTTTTTTTTACCAATTATTTAGTTGTAGTTTAATTACATTGCCTTGTTATGCGCATTTGAACATAATTTCTTTTATGGAATTTGCGCAATATAAATTATTATTATTATTATTACTGCAAGCCAGATAAGAAGTCACTGTGAACACTTGGGTGTTAAAATTGACACAATGGGTGTTGCCACTTATAAAAGAGAATCAAAGTTAACATTAGGGTGTTAAAAATAAAACCAATATAGTTGTGTTGGCAGAAATATGTGTTATTTAAAGGTGCTGTTATTACGTTTGGTAATTGGAGCCCACTGTTTGTTTCAAACCTATATAATTGTAGGTATATACAATAAAACTAACCTGTGAAAATTTCACTTCAAAAGGTGGTTGCGTTTTTGAGATATCACCGAAAAACCGGAGCGAATATTTCCATGCAGGAAGAATATTCCCTATAGGAATACACCATCTGAGAAGCGTTACGGCCGTAACGCTTCTCAGATTCAAATTTTGGGGGATAAAAAGTGATATATTTTTCCATAACCGCGGTACTTCGAAGTGAAAAGTTTCTTAAAATGCATTATACTACCCAAAGCTGCTGTACTTCTTACCAAGTAAGTTTTTATTGCCATTAATTTTCAGAGTCATTACCAAACGTATACAGACCTTTTAAACACCCTATCTTATCAATTTTGATTATTTTGTTGGTATTTATTATGAAAGAACACCGATGGTGTCAATTTTCAACACATCATTTTGTACCGAATATATTGAACACCTTTTAAGAAAGAGGGGACAAAAATTAAAAAATTCTTAACTTAGCCATTGAGATTACTGAAAGTTCACAATGTAGCACATGTATACAAAACAAAACAAAAAGGGTTATTTGTTTCCCATTATTTACCTTAGTTTTATTTATTTTTTCTTCCATTTCTTGTTTTGTTAAATTGATAGCAGGCACTAAACATCGGACCAGTTCCCCATTCACGTGTAACTGCCAACCATAACTAAACATTGGCTAACATTTCCGGTATACAACAACGCTGTGTGGTACCCATACAAACATTACACGTACGTTGATTTACTTATTGGTAAAGTTTTGTACAAGTAAACTGGACATCGTTTGTTTCTGGAGAGAACTAATATGATTGGATAGATGTTTCAACGGGTGCCTTTTTTAATGAACTCATAGGTTTGTTTTTAAACGAACTAAGTGACTGAGATTGAAAGAAGAATAACAAACTACTATTCCAGTTGACTTTGCGGGTGTTGAGAGAATTAAGGCGCTTGAATCAGGAACTCGCTTTGTCATCATTTACAGAGACAGTGGGCTGGCCTACTGTTTTCATGACTGGCTACTTATTCATAATACTGTCATAATTGACCTTGCTGTGGATACTGCTTAATTATAACACATTTCCATACGTCAATCTTCCCAGCATGGATGTGTAAACTGTAGGTGTTGATAGAAGGCGCTTGAATCAGGAACTGATTTTGTTATTATTTACAGGGAGAGTACTGTTTTCACATGCCAATCCTGACTGGTTACTTTTTTATAATACTCTCATACTCGGATCATAAATGCTGCGTGATTATAACACATTTTCACATGTCAATCTTCCCTGCGTACTCAGCGTAGAAATCTTGTAAAGCACTTGTACAATTAGCACATTTTCATCTGCCAACCTTGCGTGTGTAAACTGTAAGTGTTGAAAGAAGGCGCTTGAATGAGGAACTAACTTTTTTAGCATTTACAGAGAGAGTGCTGTTTTCAGTAGCAAACCCATCTGGTTACTTGTTCATAATACTGTCATGGATTGTGCACTAAATGCTGCATGGTTTTAACACATTTTCATTTTCAATCTTCCCTGTGTAGGCGGCCTACTACCGTTATAAACCTGTAAAGCACTTGGAAAGTTTTAACATAATGTTCACCTGTCAATCTGCCCTTCGTGTGTAAATTGTAGGTGTTGATAGATAAAACTTGAATCGGGGAGTAACTTTGTTATCATTTACAAAGACGGTACTGTTTTCAGATTCCATTCCCGACTGGTTACTTATTGATGGTACTACCATACACTAAATACCGCATATTTGTATCACATTTTCATCCTTCAGTTTTCCATGGCCTACTACGGTACCGTTAGAATCTTGAAAAGCACTTGCACAATTAGCACATTTTCATCCGTCAATTTTCCCTGCGTACTACCATAAGAATGCCGAAAATGCTAACATATTACTGTAGAGTAAACCTCTTTTTGGTCTGCGTTGGTTGTGGCTACACACTGGACTTTTTTTGTCTGTCAACCTTGTATTTATGTACATATATTTGTTACATTTATTTAGGAAACTGTAGTTTAGTCGATTTTTATTTTTTATTTATAAAAAATGATATCAGAATAGTACGATGCACTATAGTTTGAACATTGATAAAAAAACACGAATCAATTTAACCTTGTAAACAAGGCTTAGGTGATGGATGTTTCATCCATTAAATTTTAATGTATTTTGGGAAGCTGGATGAACAGCCTCCTTTCGTAGGCACATTGTAATAAACTTAGTAATTAATCTGTTTGTTCTGTCAACATTAACGATCATTTTCCATTACTTGCTAGTACTCATTATCGCGTCTTTGTATACCAATCAATTGAATGAGTTCTCGAAAAAAAATGAATAACCGAGCAGAAGTGAAAGCCACTCATTTGGGCACGACAGTGCAACAAATGAAATGATGAAGTCTTTTAATCCTAACGCTGACTCATTACGGGGAATAATGTCACTATTTGACAGCTTCATCCGTCAAAGGAAACATGACAATGAAAGTAGCAGAAAGAGTACAATGAAATGAAAATGATAAAAGTTATACAATACAGAACTCACCAAATAATTATTATAAACTGTAAAAAATAATTAATATTAAAATATAAATAAATACAAAATAAAAAACAACAACAAACAAAACAAACAGACACACAAACACAACGAAAAAAATAAAAAATTAAAACGGGGAAAAAAATTATGAAGAATAAATAAACGAAACATAAAATAAAATAAACAAATAAAGAAACAAAAACGATACAATTTTACGGCTGCTTGCCCTTGTCTGTTTACAGAACACCTTAAATCTTTAGGGGACTTTGGGATGTCGTGGCCTTAGACATCTTCAACAATCACCGACTGTCTGCGTAGATTGTTGGCATGCCATGTTTTTGTGAGCAACGTTGTAATCCTGTAAATTGGTACCACCTGAGTCGCAATTAAAAAAAAAAAAAACGTTTATTAGCTTTGCTTAAGTCACGGGACAAAAGTTGGTAGCCTTTTCGAGATATTGCCGAAGAACTGGAGCGGTTAAAACTAGGCATGGAATATTGATCCGTGATTGGAATACACAATCTCCGAAGATTTCATGCATGAAACGTTTTCTCAGATTGAAATATGTTGAATCCCTCTCTCTAAAACCACATACCTTAGAAAGGAATTGTTTCTGAAATTGTTTAACATTATCAACAGCTGCAGTGCATCTTACCACGTTAATTTTTATGGTCATTACGTTTTGGAGTAATTACCAAAGGTGTACACTGTCTCCCTTTTAATGACTTTGACGAGAGCTGTGCAAAATGGCAAGTTGTTGAAAGTACGCGATGCCCCAATGTATCCAAACATTAACCTGATTAATTAGGCGATAAACCATCAAATGAACATCAGTTATTCGCATTTAATCACATGATGCATTAGTGATATCTGACTTATCAGTCACTTTTATGAATAAATAATATTTTTATTAAAAGGACATAATGTGTTGTTGTTGAAACGCTAAGGAGTGCAAAACTGGATGACTTGTAACTGAAAACAAAACCGAGTTCATTGTGCTTGTACTCCCCAAAACCTTAAGAAACTGCCGAAGAAATCTTTGCATATGGGTGATACATGCATCGACCCTACTGATTCTGTCCGCAATTTAGCAATAAAATATGATTCACATATATGAGCAAGCAAGTTTCTAACATCTGCCAATCGACCAATTTTCAATTACGTAACATATTGGAGAATCAAACGGTACCTTGACAAGGGTACTCTCCATCATGTTGTCAGAGCTTTAGTCCTCTCTCGTATTGACTATGGCAATCTCCTTTTATTTGGTGCCACGTCATATGAATTCAAAGATTACAAAATAGTGCAGCTCGTTTAATATGTTCCACACCCTTGAGAGAACATTATTACCCCATCACTTAGGGAACTTCATTGGCTACCGATTAGAGAACGAATTCATGTTAAGATTGCTCTTCTTGTTTTTAAAGGCTCGAACAAAACTACTCCGCGATATATTTCCACTTTACTGTCACATTACACTCCACCACGATTTCTTTGGTCCACACTTGACATCATTCGCTTGAATGTTCCCCGAGCAGGTCAAAAAGCTTTCAGTGTAGCTGGGCCAATGATTTGGAACAATCTTCCTACTGTCATTAGGGAATCTGTTACTTTATCTACATTTCGTAAAGTTCTAAAGACTCACCTTTTTCCATGTTAATTGCTTTTATGTGCGCTATGATATTGATGGAATAGCGCCTTATAAATTTTAATTGTTATGTTATGTTATGCATATACTGTCATATTAGTGTGAAGTTTCTTTATGTATGACTTTATTGTCGTGTTTTTGTTGTTTTTGTCGACACCTCAGACTTTATGGAATGATCCAGAAGCCTTCACGTTAGTCGTAAAATTTGACGTCACATTTCTTGTCTGTGACTTTTCCCTGGATGTGAAATCAACCGTTAAAACTTTTAAGTAAATTGGGTGGTTTGGTAGAACATTTTTCAAGTGTTATCTGGTGGCCGCGTAGTTAAATAGGAATTTTAAAATTTGCTTTTCCTGGAGCGGCACTGCCTCAAATTTGCGCCGTTTGATTTACCTTACGATAGGGAAGTAATGGGCTTAATTAGAACATGGTGGTATAATTGATTGGAGCTGGATAAAACTCAGTTGGTTGAGCGCCGGCACGTTAATCCAGAGGTCGCAGGTTCAAGTCCCACTCAAGTAAATTTGTCTTTGTTCAACCCAAAATTGCTTAAAATCTACCCAGTATAATAAAATCTTCAGAAAATAGAATTAGCTGTTGCAAACTGCTTACCAATCAATAGGACCTCTGGTATAAATGCAAACAATAACTTAGTGGCCTGACGTTTCAACCCTAGAGTCTTTCTCGAAGGCTAAAGGACAACACAACGCACAACGCACAATGCACAACGCACAACATACATGCATAAAAAGTAACAAGAGCAGTCAAGTGGAAATACATGAATAGAGAGAGTGGAGAGAGAAGCAGAAAGCATTCAGAAAAAGCAGGGGGTAAGCAGGTATTATGGAGACAAGGGGAGGGGGGGTATGGAGGGAAGGGGATATGGAGGGAAGGGGATGGCTTGACCACAAGAAGTTGGAAACACAAAGGACAAATTAGACTTCGTACATTATTGCTATGTGTTAGTCAATACTATTTGAGCGAAAACGTATCGAGCATCAATGCAACCATCGAAATAGTTAATGGAAATAAATTATATTGAAACATCGATGAAGCGTTTGTTCACTAGTTTGAAAAAGAATTCAGGTGGTCGGGCCAAGTGAAAGGATGGATAAGTGAGATCGACCTGTTGTTAGATCAAAGCCTGCGTTCTTGGAAATTATTTAACCGGCAAATTTAGTAACCTTGAGAAAGTCACAGATGAAATATGCCATCAAATTCCCCATCCAGGGACTATGTCTTTAGCTTGCCATGGCTATTGAAGTCAATAATGTTAGTTTTTGATATCACTCCGGCGCCTAAAGGGCCAAGTCACAGACATGGAATTCTAAGTCATTTTTCGCGACTGGGAGCAAGTCCAAGATATTAAACAAAACAAACAAACAAAAAACAAACAGTGTGCGTAAATAAAAGAATAACATAGACGTACAGGACAGACAGGGGATCGGACGGAATATGACAAAAAAGCTAACTCGATCTAACTGAAAAAGAAGGTAAATCATAACTAGAAACTCCTATAGAAGTGAAGGATGAAAAGAGAAGAAGCTGACCGGGATAGTTAGAGACAATTGTCTGTAAGAGTTCAATAGCCCACAGCTGACCCTGACCTAATTTTGCCATCACTATTCCGATTACGAGGCTTGGGCGTGACTTGGTCGGGATTTGAACCCTTGTTGCAAGCCTATAGGTACTGTACTAGAACACTCAGTCAGTACTCTCCGTAATAGAGGGTCGTAAGGATACCTAACGGTCATCAACCGTTTTTATTGACGAAGTTTCATTAAGGATCACTTATAATTCAACTTGACTGACAATGCGACAGGTAGAGAAACATGCCTCTCTGCTAGACGAGAGGATAGTAAATAATGCAACAAATCGTAAAGAGACATCATCAAGACATTACGCTGCCGGCACGATTGGGTGATATTCCTCACTACCACTATAGCAGAGGTCGTTTACCTTGAATACAATACGTACATATAAAACAGAATTAGTCCAGATTCGTGATTGCCCGTATCAGGGGTCAAACCAATTTATCTGTAATACTGAAATGTCCGAGATGCTTTCTTTATTAGTGTGACCTGGAACGGTAAGCGACTTTACGATGAAATCGAGCTTCATGTAAAACCCGACGAGTTAGTAAGAAAGTCGCAACCACGACTGAGAGCAGTCCAGTTAAAAATCGCCCGTACGCGTTCTCAGTGGGCAAGCATTACACTTACAGAGTGTGAACCTCTGAGAATAGGTGTCCACACAAGGCAGGGTTTTTGAACTTAAACACGTCTACAAGGTGTTTTCACCAGTGGTTGCGAGTATTTATTTCTTGAGTGCACGGACAAAAAGAATGTCCACAGATGTAACACAGAGCAAGTGGGGATTTCTTTGTGCTTTAAATCCCCTTCTTATTTTTTTAAAGACAATGCCACCAATGGTAATAACCAATCTTTAGATCCACCCTGTGGAAGATCTTGTGTCGTACCTTAAAGATGGAATGAGTTTGCCACAAGATACTTAAAAGTGAGAACCTATACGCTTGTCCTTCCGTGCAATATGAGTGTTATTTTTTTAAAGAGCCACAGTGCATGGCGTCACCTGACACTTTCATTTTGGGGAACAGGCAGGGCAAGACAATTTTGGGGCAATTTAATGTAACGAACCATTCATTTTAAGATATTATTATTATGATTTTTTTTGGGGGGGGGGGGTGGTGGGGGGGGGGGGGGGGGTCAAAGGTTCCTACTTTGGGGCTCCTGCCTTCTGCCCACCCTCTCCTGTAACGCCACTTTCGAAGCAGTATCGTAGAACGAATGCACATGGGAATACTGAAGACTAAATGGCGAGCCGAGGACACTGTTGCATTTAATAACCTTCTTCAGTTTCCTAATGGTTAAATGGGTCGACCAAATGGACGCACATATCGTACAAATAAAACGGCAAAACATTGATTCTCCTAAACTTATTTGCAGACGTTTACTACACACTGAGTGCTCGTTAGGCTTAAGAGATAAGTCGACAGATGCTCGAGGATTAAATTTATATAAAGTTCAAACAATTTAAGCTTAACATACAGGTTTGGCTGTAAAAATCATTCCTAAATGATCAGTAAGATATATCAAAACACTCATAGTTTCAATACTTGTCATTGTTTTGGCGCCAGGATCTCGTCTGCCCATCATAGTTAAGTACTAGTCTCTTTCCGTGTTCATTTTTGAAACAGTATATCACAATCATGTATCAAAATTGCTTGGTTTGTATGGTCACGTTATAAACTATGATTTATAAGATAAACTTGAACTAGTAGTGCAACAACCGGTACACTTGAGATCTTCTAGCTACAATTACGTTCGCAATTTGATGATTTGTATCAAAAAACCAAGATTGTAACGTTGTGTTGCCACCATGTCTGCTTATTGATATAAGGGCATTACGCTTCAATGCTATGCGAATTAAAAATTGGTGAGAAAAAAAACCACACACACAAACAAACCAGAAACAACGTCAACGACAACGACAGCGATAACGGAAACAACAGCGACAACGACAACAACAAAACGAAAACAATAATGTAAACAACAATAAACAGTAACAGTAACAGTAGCAGCAACAGCAGCAGCAACAGCAGCAGCAACAACTAAAAAACAAACGATAAATACAAATTCGTTGGTGATGTTGAAGGGTCTATGAACTGATTGTTGGCACGTTTCCATTTATGTTATTTCTTGTTCGTTTTAATGGGATTGTACACACTATTGTTTTGTTGCAATTTGACTATTTTAAAATTATTGTGTTTTTGATATTGCTTTCCCTCTTCCCTACAATAGACTGTGCAAGTCTCGCGCGTATCAGAACGAGAAATCACGTCAAGCGAAGAACATTTTTTGTTTCACTATAGTATTCAATTTCCAACAACATAATATAATTTTCATGGTCATAAAATACGATACACTAAAATAATAGACGAAACAAAATCTTGCCGAAGTAAAACTCCATATGGTTGGGACCACAATGTTCCCGGAAGTTCGTTTACGCGCGATACTTGCACAGTCTATTACCTGGGTTGGGTCACACGATGCCGCTGATTGACGTTTGTCAATAAGGAGCTGAGTTGAGTGAGCGTCTTTCAATCGTTGCTATTTTTACTTTTAATAAAACAGCAGGATGACTGAGACTTCAGCATTTTTTGTCTGAACTGGTTCAAAGTTCAATCAAATTCCCCACCAATAATTGATTGATATAATTTAGTTAAATAAGACGTCCAAATAGCATTTTTTGCATTGATGTTCATACGTGCGTGTTGGTGCAAACTATATATACCTAATGTAGACCAGAAACAAACCATACCCAGAAGAGTCTTGGGACGCATTCATTGGACTTACACCCCACACAAGGTTTTCACAAACACAAGGTGAGATAACATCACCTTTATAAGGACAACAAATTATTTAAAATAACTTTAATTTCGTTGCGGTTTTTACCACGAAAATCATTAGCAAGATCAGTTCCAAATATGATTTCCGGTGAAAATGTGAACAATTTAAGTGATTTTATTTCCTTCTGTACTGCACATTATCAGTGCCACGATTGTAGAGCGTCTTCAGGAAAATGTTTAAATCCTCTATCAATTAAGAAACCTGCACAGCAAATAACCCGAAGACGAACGGAACAATTAATTAACTCTCACCGCCGCGTGTAATAAGATTGTTGTATGCGCAGCTTGGTTGACGATTGAACGTTGGGTTGTGTGTGTACCCACGAACCCAAAATAACTTGCTTGAGTTATGTAGATTAACTGCTGGTAGTGTAAATTGACTTGACGCGGCACAGCGGAAGATTGAAAAGGATTAATCAAAATGGCGGTTCTCCATCACTGGTATCTGGATTATTACATCGTGTTTAATAGGCCATATGCATGAGTGCCAGTTTATAAATGTTTACCGCAATGCATCTTGGGAAACCGAGTGCAGATAAAAATGCATCAGCTGCCAAGCTGGACGCCGTGCTTTTATCTTACAATCATCTAATTAGAGTAGCCAGGTGCAATAGTTGTGTACCCCAGTGCTTCAAAACCATTGCGTCGTGACATTGCTGTAACTACAGTGCGAGTCAAAAAAATATATACACTTTTAAAATTGCCCGTTGTTTTATTGTGTAGCAATATAGATAAGATATTTTCACATGTACTTGTAAAGTCACTCTTTCTGCTTCTTTTGGTGCCAGTTTCACTGGATTGGATTTCATGCTTGACTGCACATGAGGCAATTAAGGGGGGCGGGTGAAATTTGGTTTGCACCAACTGGTCAGGGCTGGATAAGAAAGAGACAATTAAAAAGAACATGATCATTGTCTTGGTTCTGGTCATGGATTGCAAATCAATTCAGCTCTGTGAATCTTGCTTGCAAGGGTGTCAGTAGGCCTACTTGGTACTGTTGGAGCATGGTGGGTCCACAGTTCACACCCCAGCAAGGGCCTTCTTGGTCAGTGAATTCACCCGGACGCAAAGTGCCACAGATGTCTTGCGAAGTTTTCGCCGCCAGTTCCCAAACGTAAGATGCCCAACTCGTGAAACAGTGTATGCTAACGTTAGGAAGTTCCAAAACACAAGAACGAGCCACAACCTCAATAAAGGTCATTCTGGTCGTCCAAGGACTGGCAGATCACAGCAGAGCAGTTGGCGCATACCAAATTTCACCTGACCCCTTAATTGCCTCATGTGCAGTCAAGCATGGAAACTAATCCAGTGAAACTGGCACCAAAAGAAGCAGGAAGAGTGACTTTACAAGTACATGTGAAAATATCTTATCTATATTGCTACACAATAAAACAACGGGCAATTTTAAAAGTGTTTAGTTTTTTGGACTCGCACTGTATAAAGATAACATTTTAAGGGTTGCCCCCAAGGGATGCACAATTTTTTTGGAGGGGAGGGGAGCACTTCTTGCCAAGTTTTCGTTTGCCCTTTTCTTAAACAAGCCCCTTTTCAGCACATTTTTAATGTAACTTGCTTCTTTTTTTATAAGATAGTCTGGTGTGAGTGTAGACACAATTAAATTGCTTACGAGTATAATGGGAAAAACCCACTTTTTAAACAATTTCATTTTAAGAGTACTTTTCAGATGTGGGGTACGGGGGGGCATGGGCATCGATTAGGGGAGGCACGTACACCCTTAATAAACAAAGTTTTGAGATAATTTGTAGTAGTAATAGTCTTTTTTCTTTAACAACTTGATTGCATTATGTAAGTGCTGATTATAATGTTATTTTTACTAAAAAACAATACGATTTTGTCCCCCAGCCTTGGTTTGAGCGCATAGATATGAATATTAAAAAAGAACACACTTTGGGTACATCGCATACTATGCATATAGAGCGATTGTTACTATTATTTGTATTTTATTTATTAATTTTTTTCGATGGGACTTTACATTTTCAAATAGTTACAGCATGGCTTAGGACTCTTAACCTAACTACTTAATGTTGTCTGGGATCCGACATTTTAGCCAGACTGCACAATTCCTTTATAAATTAACTGTATGAATGCGTCGCTAAATACAAGAGAAGGTTTATTGGATTCACTGAAGGCTGTTGAATTATTTGTTATTTTATTCTATTTTTCTGTAGGTTTAGTGCAAAGTAGGTTAATGGATGCGTCTCCTGGCATTTATAAAAATGGTGGTTTCATGAAATATTGCTAATGGGAAAGTTTATGCATCCTACCTCCAGTTTTATGCTGTGATCGGTGATTTTTCTTCCCTTTCAAATTCCCTCATCCTAAAAACCTCAATCACAATAAATAAAGTATAAACTACACAAGTCCAATATACTGTTCAATTGCTGATTGTTCGATTTGGATGATTTGTGGCGTGCTGTGGCCCAGCGGAATAGAGACCGATGACAAACTCTGGCGTTTCTGATTAGCAGAGTGTGGGTTCGAGTCCTGGTCGTGACACTTGGTGTCATTAAGCAAGACACGTAGCGATAATTGCTTCGTCCTTCGGATGGGATGTAAAACCGTAGGGTCCCGGTTGTTGTGTAGTGCACGTAAAATAACCCAGCGCACTTATCCAGTGCACTAACTTTCCCTGGTATCCACGTCATCCAACTGGTGCCCATCAGGTCAACCACCGGGTTCCCTAGCCATCCACATGGCCCTCGTCATCCACCTGGTGCCCACGCCATCCACCTGGTACCCACGTCATCCACATCGTGCCAAGGTCATTCAGATGGTGCCCAAGTCATCCACCTGGTTAAGGCACCCACCTATTCCCCAAGTGTAACTCCCGTTAACATTGTCACCAACTCTAGTGGCTACGTTACCCATTTGAAGTGCAGAATTGTCTTATCCTATATCAGACGGATACTTTGAAACATGCCTTAGGAGCAAAATGGGTAACAGAAATATTTGAGATTTGAATGGACATTTTACAAGACTGTTTATTAATCAAAATGTAAGCAACGAGTGTATACGGGGGGATGCCATTCTGCTTGAAAACTACATTTCCACACAGAGCTGCATAGGTTTTCGATGCAAAACATAGTTGTTAAAAATTACCAAAACGGTTTTCAAACAACATACTCGCCATTCGGCAGTTTGTACTCCCTCCACGCGCATAAAAAACAACAATCGTGACTTGATCTTGAGTTAAGAATGTTGCGACCGTAGAGTGCAGATGGTCATTGTAAATACGCCAGCGTGACCCGGTTTCCTGTCAGGGGCCGGAGAGCGGTCTAGATTCCGCTCTCAGTGGGAGATGGATGTTTCACTGGAACGCTGTCTCTCATCGATGTCTTTGCAAGACGGTTGTTAAGTATTGCATTTATTAAAATTCCATCAATAGTGGATATAAGGATTGAGGAATCCATTCGTGGCAGCTATGTTAATCTCCTCAAGCGATCCTTGTTCATCATATGTATTCACGGCCAATTTCAGCAACAAATCATTCAATTTCATTAACACGCATTCAATTTCGGGCATTTTACCCCGATCCACTCAAACTAGGGTTTCTTTATAGTTAGTTATGCATTCAATTTCGTTTTCGTGCACACATGATTTCGTTCTTCTCATTCAGGTTCGTTTCTATCATTCTATTTCATTTATAGGCATCCAAGACTATACTAATTGACCATTCTGATATTAAATTTGTTACTACCTACTCGATGAAATTGGATGGTTGACCAGCTCTTGCTGCTGGCTTTTGCGAAAATGAATTAGTCTTGCGGCCTAATGCAATTGAATTATCTTATGTAATTAGTAAATGCTAAACCAGTGAAATTGAATTACTCCCGTTGACTGTTGAATGTTGTTTCAACGAAGCATTCGGTTGTTAAAAAGAATGGATTTTGTTTTTGAAATCGGCAGAGAAAACCTATTCATAATGGTTGCCATCAATGCAGGCTCAGTGTGCATTATAACCACGATTGTTTTTTTTTTACCGGCTATCGGGGCCATGGAAGACCCATCGACACGAAGAAATAATTTAATTGATGCTTAATTATTTAAAAGTAATCATTCGTGCATGATACAATCCATTTTCACATTGGCGGTTGGGACATCTGATCGAGCATGTTGATTGTGGGCTCATCGTGGGGTTTTTCGCCTGGGATTCGGGAAGCACTGAGTATACAGTAATCGGATAATAACTAATACATTATCTAATATTCACTTTATAGCTAACGCTCGCCCAAATCTTTGTCCATATCGAAAAAAGCTGCCCAACACATGAAGTTCATATGTGTTGATTTGTGCATGAAATAACTGACCTGTTGTATAAAAGAGCACACTCGAGAAATGAGTGTTTTAACGCTACATACGAGGTGCGGACCTGAGCAGAAAAGAGGTCCACATAATGATTTCAAACACTTTGTGGACTTACACACGTCAACATAGTGTTATTTACAGTATTTAGGAATATGATTTTCCTTTGTATTGAACAAAGGAATGTCCACACAGTGACTGCAACACACATTGCGTGTTTATGGTGTCAACCGAGGACTTCTCTTTGTTCTCCCATTGTTTGGACATAATTATTTTTTGAGACGTCCCCATTGGTTTTGTACACGAAATCGAATCGAGGACGTCCTCGGTGTGACTTTTTCCCGGATCCCTTTTTGTTAAAACCCTCTCCAAGTCCTCGGTTTGAATGGGTGTGTGTGTGTGTGTGTGTGTGTGTGTTTGTGTGAGTAGGTAACCACATTCAAACCGGGAACATATAACAAAAGATGACAATAGGTCCACGGTTGCTATCACAAAGGAAAGCATTGTGGTCCACGGTTGCTATCACAAAGAGTTGAACAAAGGAGGGTTCACGATTGCAGGCTGTTACACACTTGTGTGTGTGTGTGTGAAGGGGGGGGGGGGGGGGGGGGGACTGTGGTTTCTGTTTTTGTTTAATTGTTTCTTAAAAAGGGGGTTTGGAGATCAAAACTT
The DNA here is from genome assembly GCA_037783415.1 of Leptasterias polaris. Lineage (NCBI taxonomy): Eukaryota > Metazoa > Echinodermata > Asteroidea > Forcipulatida > Asteriidae > Leptasterias > Leptasterias polaris. The sequence continues at coordinate 2,235,285 of JAZGTN010000065.1, forward strand.
ATTATTAAAGAATTATAGCATTTAAAGCCAAAATAGGGAATTTCCAAAAACACAACGATGCATCTTTATACCCTGTAAGTTCATGTGTAAATCGGTGAACTTAACTCCATTTTATTCTTGTTGTGCATAACCTTAAACACATTATAAACAAGGTTTGTTTTTAAATGCAGCCGGTAAACTGTTGGTAATTGTCAAAGACCAGTATCCTCAAGTTGCGTATCCAAACACGTGCATCGAATAAACTGTGAACTTTCTGGCTCGATTGCTCATTGAAGTTGCAAGAAAAGAACGAGAGAAAAAACACCCTTACAATTAAATGTTTAACTTTTGGTCACAAAACTGGAAATATTACCGTACCTCTAATTTTCGACCGATACTACGGTCTTCATCAGCAGAATGACCCGGATGTAGCATCCGTGACCTTGCGGACACGTGATCCCAACACCGCGTCATAGACTTCTGGCAGTTTACCCCCCCCCCCCCCCCCCCATCCCGCCCCGTTTGCGTGCTTTACAGATGCCTAAAGCCCTTCTCAGATTCAAATGTTTAGGTGAAAAATTACCTATTTCTCTAAAACTACATTACTTAAAAGGGGGTCGTTTCTATGAATGTTTTATAGTATCAACAGCTCTCCAGTGCATGCTCTTTACCGACTACGTTTTGATTGTCATTAATTTTTATTGTAATTACCAAAGATTTTCCTTCCCTATTATTATTTACCTATTAAAGCCGTCTTGTACGAAAATATCCAACGCTTAGCATTTTGAAAATGTCATTCATTGTACACTTCTTTTTTATAATTTGTATTTCTGCAGGCTCAAAAACTGTAAGTGCTTATGAAAACGTTCCTGCCTTAGACCATTCGGATACCGAGGAAGCATTTTTGATGACTGAAACTCTCTACCCACTAGCCTGTTTGTTTTGCTGTCTTCCCAGACCCTTGCCCTGATCGACTCTGAGCATCTTTGAGTTGAATCTATCAGCTACCTCCCCCTGTGATTCACTCCGTAGGGATACGACACCTGATTCCGTGCAGTATGCGCAGTGCAGTTGTGACACATAACCGATAGTCAAGTCATCTCAACTGTCGATGTCTCCTATTGGTGCAACTGTAAGCAGTGAATGCTACGCACAGCGTGGACACCTCACCACTTCGTACATAACAGTCTAACCGACCCTCTTGCCTATAGCTCCGGTCGCCTGCTGTGGGATTTTACCACGGCTACGTGCTCAACAAAACGTTGGCCTTAAAGGAAATGAGCTAGCTTGAAACTTGATGGTTGCTTCAAACAAGTGAAACATTTCCTAGTTGCCAGTTAGCGGACGTCAAGAAGAATAACGCGGACTTCAACAAGAACATTTGCGGAAGTGCAATTATTATTATTTTACGAGACTAAGTTATGATATGCAGAAGAGGATGTTGAACTTACACGGATTGTTAAAGTGATGATGTATCGTGAAACACTTTCCATATACCGGTTGACGAGTATCATTGTTAGAATGATTTGTTATTTGTAATTCGATTTCTTAGTTGTCTTTGAGACTTTCGCCGTGACAGAGCGGTAAGTTTCTCCTACAAGGTTTTAAGACCCGAACGAACCATGTACGGGCTTCTGATTGAGAACACCATTGAGTTTATCAAGGACCGTTACGGTGAGGATGCTTGGCTAGCTATCAGGGAGAAATCCCGAATACACGAGTACGCTTATGTCTCGCATAAAATGTACAGCGAGCGTATTATATCCAGATTAAGCCATGCCGTGAGCGAATATACGGGCTGCACCGCCCAAGAGTTCATGGAAGCAACCGGGATCGAATTCGTAAAGTTCCTTGGTAAATATGGCTACGATCGTATGCTACGTGTGCTTGGTCGAAGCATGAGTGACTTCCTAAATGGTCTGGACAACCTTCATGAGTATCTTCGCTTCAGCTACCCGAGAATGAAACCACCTAGTTTCTTTTGCACAGATGAAAGTGCATCTGGTTTGACACTTCACTATCGCTCACGGAGGACAGGTTACCTACGGTATGTCAAAGGTCAACTCCGACAGGTCGGGAAGCAATTTTATGACCTTGATGTGAGTGTGGATGTGGTGTCCGAGGAAACAAGGGGGGACACGACGTACGTTGTTTTCAAACTGGAATTTGACAATAAAGAGTTTGCGTCAAGGAGCAAGAATGTCTCTACGATGGGGGATGGAGCGGTCGTCCAAGCGACGATCTTTTTCGATCTGTTCCCTTTCCACATCGTGTTTGACAAGAATATGACAGTGAAAAATATTGGTGAGTACCCTTTCTAGTATACTAAGTACTTAGGGAGGTCAGGTTGGTGTAAATGTGTCTTTCCTCACTTTCCACTACTAGGCCCCGGTTCAAATCATGCTGGGGGCACTATGTGGATTGTGTATTTTAGTCCCTACCTGGCTGCGTGAGTTTTGTGTATGGTCCAATTAAGTCCACTGTTTGAAAAAGAAATTACATGGAGATAACAGGTGTGAGTTGTCAGACAAAAAGGATCTTTCATTTTAGCCACTTTCTTTAATGGAGCTTTCCCGTTATGATAAAACACTTACTACACTACAAGTAAACAATGATATTCTGACCTTTGACACGAAAAGTTTAAGACTTAAGTGAAGCATTTTGCCTAATCGGTTTGCCCACAGGGTTTTATAGAAGTAGAAATAGAAAACAAGCATTATCATTTTAATACCGTAAGATAAACAACGTGAACACTTCTGAGAAGTATACAGCATCATATATTACCACCCTTATAGGTTATTTCGAAAAAATCAAAAAAAATATAGTCTTTTATAAAAGACGTACGAAACAAATTGATTGTGTGAATTGGGGTAGATTCTGATCTTATAATGAAATAAAATGGGACAGATCGAAGCGCAAAGAGTGTTATCTTTTAATGCAATTGCGTTGTTTGAGCAACGGATTCACAAGCAGTGTGCATTTACAATTTGTTAGGATGGAACCTAGTTTTTTCCAAAGGAACTCATTAATTTCTTAAGGAGTAATTTGAGGAGAAAGTGAACTTGGACTTAGACTTGCGTTACTTATAGAGACACCTTCTTCTGTGTATGTATATACTTAATGTACTGTGTACCGGAATAATAAATATATATAAACTAAGCACCAGCGTTTGATTTGAAAAAAGATTTAAAATAAAAAAAGGTTAATTAGTTCCAGAGTTTGTTCGTTAAAATATCACACAACATTCAAACCGCTGAGATGTGCTTTAAAACCGGTTAGTATTCAATTTCGACCGGTTTCTCCATACTGGAATGTATTACAGGAACCCCAACAAATCGTTATAATTATCGTCTCCAGACGATGATTAGAGTTAGAGCAAGCTAGTCGAAACGTTGAGACCATATTAAGAACTCACTCCTCGGCAGTGTAGTTAATAACGAGAAGTCACCTCGATTCACTAAGCGAAAGTAGTAGTCCCGGCCGATTTCCTACCTTCCGCCCAGGTAGTAGTTAATAAGCAGGACAGTTCATTTCAGAACTAAGTAGTCTCCCGAAGTCTCTCTAATTGCCAAAAACTCACCGATGCAACATTTGGGGTGAAAAATGGGCAGGGCTACAATGTTGAAGGGGTGGTATCTTAAAAACGAAAAAGATTTGGCAGAACATTTTCATAACACCTAGGCTTATAAGGCTAGAGGGTTCTTTAAAAAAATTGAGAAAACAATCTGAGTCGGTCACGGTTGACCCCTAGGTGAGATGGCATGGAATGACCCAGATATACCACACGGTGTTACCGCAAACCAAATATACATTGATACCTCATCATGCAATGTCTCAAATCCCAAATAATTATAAAGTTGGAAATTGTTTTATTTTGAGAGGCTATACTGAGCACCTGAGAACATATGTCAAATTATTACAATCTGTACTTTCAACACTTCCTCCTGGGGTTTTTTCTGTCTATTTTAAATCTTTCAAAGACAAAGTGTGTTTGAGCGAACACCCAAATGAGGACTGGCCATATATCTTTAATCGTGCAATTACCATTGAACTAATCAATTTTCTGTAATGAATTTTACAAATATATTGCAAATGCATTGTGGAAAATGAACAAAGCCGTCTAACAAACAAACACCCCCCCCAAAAGAAGAACAACCCCCACCCCCCCAACAAACAAACAAACTAAAACCCATGTTGGCAGTTAAAGGAAATTTGAGGTATTTTTTGGTCCTAGGAACATTTTGTTGAATGTTTCCTGTTAAACGGCCGCGAATTTCGGAAAAAACTGAGGTGACACTATGCCTTGCGAAAATAAAAAGGAAATAGAAAAAGAATGAGTTTAAATGTACTTCTCTCAGAAGATTTTAAATAAATAAATGAATAAATAAATACATAAATGAATGTAAAGGGCCTACTGAAGAAACTAAGCAAGTAGTTTTCCCCCAGCGTAATTATCGCTGTATCTGTACCTTATGACATCTTTAAAGCTTAGAGGCGAGACAGAATGGCGAGAAGAGCATCACTAATCGAGAAGCTTGTGTTAAGACGCCGTCCCTGATATGACATGCCCCTTAATCATGCATCCTCTTCACTGTTTTATCAAGCGGATTTAATTCCCCGATGTTTTTATGACTCCAAACTCCTCAAGTGATCAGCGTGTCAGGTTCCTGTTTATTATAGGCAACAACTTGAATGTACCCGAAAATCAATCAATATTTATAACTGTCCATAGTTCTTAATTGTGCTCTTTGAATGTCATTGGCTGTACTTAATGCTTTTCGTGAGAAAAGAATGACAATGGAAGCGCGTGCATCAATCGAATTATTTGCACTGAAAGTGAAAAGCCAATTTGAAGTGGAGTGAATCTGATAACCCAAACGGCTGTTTCGCGTGGTTTCTTAACATGGTGGATACCTAAAATCGCTTACGACATCAATATTGATAATAGCTTTGGGTGCAGTGAGTGAACCCACGCACACAAGTGTATACGCCTGCAATCGTGGACCTCCTATTGTCCCTCTTTTGTTTATATTTTTGCAACAGCTCCCATTGGTTTTGTACACGTTTTCCAACCGTGGACCTTTCCCGAACCGTGGACCTATTGTCCTCTTTTGTTATAGGTACCCGGTTTGAATGTGTATACCTACCCACAGCCACCGCGCATTATGTAGTTGTCAAGAATTTCTAAAAACAAGTTCCTTGCAACAGAAATACCAACCTTTAACAAAAATACAGCTGCTAATAGTAATAGTTGAAAACTTGTATTTTGTATGGCTCGCTTTCCTTTTCCACGCATTCTGTTTAACTGGTTATTTGTGCCCCTGCTAATAAGAACAATAGAAACAATCGGCGACCGGAGTCGCGTGACTCATAGTGGGTATACAATGTAAACAAACCAAGCAAACAATGCACAGCGAGCATGGAAAACCATGGCTGCTTCCCAGCTCTCGGAAGCAGCCATGCGTTTCCATTCACGCTGCTCCATGCTTGATTGGTTTGTTTACATTGTTTACCCACTATGGGTCACGTGACTGCAGTCGCCGATTGTGTCTATTATAAGACCCTGCTCGTTTGTTCTAGTTTAAGTAAGGCTGGATACATACTTGACCCAGGGCAGACGCTTGGGGGTACCTGAAGAAGTGTTTAAGAAAATCAACTTCATGCCTATAACTATAGTGGGAATTGAACCGAAGTCTTGTTTGCGTATCTGTTTTTGCTTTTAAAGTAACATTTTTACATACCCAATAATAAACCACAAGAGAAAATGACTGCGTTAATGGTTTTTTTTAACAGCTTGGGGTTGAACAATATTGACTAGGGTGAGATTTGAACCAACAACCTCCGGCTTGACGTGCTGGTTCTTTACCAACTGAGCTATCTAGTCCCATGTTGGCGATCTCCCTATAATTTGTCAATATCTCTGTTCTTGGGGTGCCAGTCAGAAGCCATACAACCGTTAACAGTCGTGTAGTCATGAATCACATCAGACGATACAACCCTTTTCAACTTATGCAATTGATTGCAATTCTAACAAGCCGTAAACTTTGGCTATTCGTATGTTATTCGACTAAAAATCTTTAGTTAAGATTTAAAGACACGTTTCATCGGGCTAAAGTAGGCGTTGAAACGAGTCGTGCCCCCCAAAAAAAAAAAAAAAACAGTCGTAAACCACAGCTGCTTCAAGAGTCAATAATTATGATTAAGTTTTGACCTTAAGCACAGGTGTTTATTTGCTTTAACAATCATTTCATTTTAAAATAAAGACTAGTCATCCGAAATTAAACCGTGGCTGACTAAGCCACATTTTGTTTTTAGCAGGCTGAAGTGCCGGAAACGAAGCGCATAGAGTCCATCCAGGGTAGAAGAAGCTACTGTAGCTTTTTTCTTTAAAAAAATAATGGTCTTCAATATCTGACTGCGTTCATTCATCCGGTATGATATAGTACGGGTGAAGGGCAATCAATGACTGGTCGGGTCCCCCAGGGATCGAGGCCATACTCCCGGTGCGTTGAGATAACTGGCGTATGGTGCATTTGGGTCACTGTGAGGGTATGGTGAACTGGGTAATATCCCGGGTAGATCTGTCTGCCGAGACAACTTTAAAGTAAAACAAGCAGATCAAAGTTTGTGTGTCCTTTTCCCCGTAGAATTTATTTTTTTTTTCAAACAAAACATTTAAACGCCTGTGTAAGAGCCGTTAGAACTGCAGACCCTGGTAATCTGTTTATATATATTTAAAATAAATAATAATTATAAGTTTCTCAGCCCTAGAGAGCAAACCAAAATACTTTCTGACAAGTAATTTTTTTTAATTTTTTATTGGTCAACCCATACATTGTATTAGGGAAATAATTATATATATGTTTTTTTAGACATACCGCATTCGTGTTACAGAGACAGGGTAATTCTCTGATTTTAATACATTTTGAACGTAATAAATACCAAATAAATGCAATTGTCGTGGTTTTTTTTTATGTGAAACTTTCACCATGTGAAGGGTTACCAATAAGTAGGTTTTGTCAAAATTGTGCCTGGTAGGTTGTTGTGATCTTAACACGTAGAGTGGGTAATGGCAAATAGGGGAAACAAGTATTTCCGTCTGAAACTATGTTCATAATCGGGAGAGGAAAACATTAATATTAATTACAATTAAAATCCTCGCCCTCCCCTTTGCTTAGTTCCATTGCCGTAATCGAACGTGAACAAAATCCACGTCTAAAAATGTTCGTTGTTTTTTAGAAAGGGATCATAATTTGATGAGACCTGATGGTAAATAAATGATGGCGCTTTCCAATTCAGTGACTCTTTATGACTGTTGACTTGAAAACCATAAGTTTGCAAAAATACATTTTTACAGGTTTTATGGGTGGGGTCCGTATCAGTTTATTATATCCGCCATGTTTGTCATTGTGACTGGGGAATGTGGTGGACGAATATATTGGGGGTGACCAAAGGAGCAATGTTGACGATTGCGTCAATAGAGGTGTTGGAGGAGTGAGACCGCGAGGATGTTTTTTCAGATCCTCTAATTAGCAGGTTGGTTTGATTGTATTTCAGCTTTAAATGGTTATTATAAAAATCCACTCGAATACTCACCAGTCCTTTTCTATTCATTACCCTTAGTAACGAGAACAATAGGTGTTTACCACCATAAATACTAAATATTCAAAAATATAAAAAACACAAAAAAATGTCTCTCAGCCTTTTGCAAACAAACAACTTTTTTTTTCTGACAACTTAAATTCTTTTTCTTTTCTTTTTAGGGGCAGTTAGCCGTTTGTCTTTTGAGCTATAGGGCTCAAACAAAAATAAAAACACCCCTTAACGACTTTAAATGGCCAAACTCCGTCTCAGAAAATTTACCCCACACCTTATAGCAAAGTATAGAATGTGTAGAGGTCAAGTGTACCCGAAATGCTCCAGTTTTAAAGTCAAAAACAGGGGCACAATATTGGAGCTTTCTTTATTATTGTATAAGAACCATAACCCTTCAGATCTTTGATTCAAAGAAAAGGTTGTAGGTTTTCATGAGGCCTTGCGCATGAATCTCGATCTATTTACTGTCGTGGATCAACATAAAAAGAAGGGGGAACGGTTAGTAGGACGCCCGCTATCGTCTCAAAAGTCTCCCAAGCCCCAACCTCGTTCCCAGTGGTGTACGATCTCGCCGGGCGCCCATGTTGTTTTCTTTCCCAGAATGCATCGCTCGATCATATCCCCCTGGAAGTGTGACTTTGAAATAACCAAATATAAGGGATATTTTAATTAGCTTTGTGGAGCGCGCTGACAAAGGACGCACAAGTCATAGGGCAACTGCCCCCTCTCATTCCTTTTCAATCTTGTGATACACTTTAAACTGTATGCAGTTTAGGGTGCCCATATAAAAACATGATTCTTTTGAAATGTATTGCGTCGAAATACGTGCATTTTTACACGCGCGTACTAAGCGCCCGACAAGCGCCTAGGGCCAATCGAAAGTTTTTAACAAGCGTACACGAACAGCAGTCACTTTTGGTAAGCCAATCAGCGTTGATTTTTAGTGTTTCCCTTCCAGGGGTTAGAGACGTACGCGGAGTTAGTGGGCGTTACGGCGCGCTGCCCATGGTAGCGAGGCTGTCCAAGCCGACAAAAGGAATAGCCTACTTGCACCATGTGAACATCAGATTCACTTTTCCCCTTGAAGACAAACACCTCAAACTCATCGAAACTTCGATGGCAACACTTGTTTGTAGAAGTTGGTAACCTTAAGACCGTTCACCTGAACGACATGACGCTATCGACCAGGACGATAAATCAAAAACAAAATCTCACATTTCTTAAAATTGACAATACAAATTTAGGTTTAATTGTCTTTACCCCCCCCCCCCCCGAGGAAAGATTTATGAAAATGAAAGCAGAAGATTGCTGGAGTAAATCAGTTTTTGATCAAAAGGGTGCCAGTCTAAGTTTCCTTTGACTCGTTCGGATCTGATCTTTTACACATTTCTTTATTTATATTTATTGTAAGACAATACTCACGGATCATAAACCATTTCTGACAACTGCGCCAGTTTTGCAGCTGAAGATTTTGGATGGTGTATAAGTTATTATGTAACTCAATCCGCGTTGTGAAAGCAAGTGCGTTCATCAACCCTTTGTATATACGTGACTTGATTTTCTTAGTTTGATTTTTTTATATGTGTTATTTGGGGTTGAACAAAGATTTAGTAGAGCGGGATTTGAACCAACGACCTCTTGATTAACGTGCTCTACCAACTGAGCTATCTGGCCCTATATTGGCGGTCTCCATTTTTGTGCACGTCAATCCGGAGGTCGTTGGTTCAAATCCCGCTATATTAAATTTTCTTTGTTCAGCCCCAAAACATAAAAAAAAAATCCCCAGTCAGTTTCCCTTGTGGTTTTTATTTTGATATTTTTAATTTTTCTTCAAGAACATTTACACCGTACAATGATTTTCTTTCCTTTGACAGAGGAAACATAGTCTAGTCTGTATGGTTAGGTTAACGAATGTATATACTGGTCAGTAAGATACCTAAGTTTTATAAATTTAGCGAAAATTATTAGTATGTTGTCGTTGTTTTATATTAGGATTAAAACAATCGAACAGTTAACGAAACCAAAGGTATATATACTTTGCCTATATAGGAAGAATTTGGTGGTAGATAAGTTCAGTTGAATAGCTAAAAAGGAATTTAGCAACTGAGGGGAAAACAACACTCTATACGCTTGTTTTATCGCGGGGGAGTCTGCCGTCAGTTAAGTGCCGTAGTCCCGCTTATCCGTTATCCGTGGCTATGTATCTCGACAATCAATTTAAAATAATTGGCAGGTATTTGATGAATGGACATGTTCCGAACTTTATCATTGTTTTTAATGTTGCAGTTCAAGTCATCTCGATCTTGCTCGTTTACTGATTTTTTATTAAGTGATTGAAACTCTTCGACTATGACTGTCAAGGTCAATTGCAAGCTATATCAATTTACTAAGACTGCAAACACCTGTTTGTTTAAATGGGTAGATGAATCCAAGTTGACTAGGAATGTGAACAAATAATAATAATACAATAATGGCCTCACTCTTCGACCGTAATTTAGCAGAGTCTTTCTCAAAGGTTTACTAAACATCGACATACAAAACAAAGACAAACAGAGCCATTCAACCGATAACGTATCGTGTACGAGAAATAGACTAATGGTGTACTTATTACGCGATTAGTCAAAACTTATCATGTTCGTACACGATATATCTAAACTGTCGTGTTCGTATTAGAAACGATAAGTCCATACTTAATTTGTACGTACAAGATAACTGTTTGTGTACGTACACGATAAGTTGACTTATTGTGTACATAGGGCCTACAAATGTCCAAACTTATTGTGTACGTACACGATAACTTGTCGTACGTACACGATAACTTATCATTGGAAGGACGGCTAGAGAGCTAGCTTCAAGAATATTTACACCGTACAATGATTTTCTTTCCTTTGACAGAGGAAACATAGTCTAGTCTGTATGGTTAGGTTAACGAATGTATATACTGGTCAGTAAGATACCTAAGTTTTATAAATTTAGCGAAAATTATTAGTATGTTGTCGTTGTTTTATATTAGGATTAAAACAATCGAACAGTTAACGAAACCAAAGGTATATATACTTTGCCTATATAGGAAGAATTTGGTGGTAGATAAGTTCAGTTGAATAGCTAAAAAGGAATTTAGCAACTGAGGGGGAAAACAACACTCTATACGCTTGTTTTATCGCGGGGGAGTCTGCCGTCAGTTAAGTGCCGTAGTCCCGCTTATCCGTTATCCGTGGCTATGTATCTCGACAATCAATTAAAAATAATTGGCAGGTATTTGATGAATGGACATGTTCCGATCTTTATCATTGTTTTTAATGTTGCAGTTCAAGTCATCTCGATCTTGCTCGTTTACTGATTTTTTATTAAGTGATTGAAACTCTTCGACTATGACTGTAAAGGTCAATTGCAAGCTATATCAATTTACTAAGACTGCAAACACCTGTTTGTTTAAATGGGTAGATGAATCCAAGTTGACTAGGAATGTGAACAAATAATAATAATACAATAATGGCCTCACTCTTCGACCGTAATTTAGCAGAGTCTTTCTCAAAGGTTTACTAAACATCGACATACAAAACAAAGACAAACAGAGCCATTCAACCGATAACGTATCGTGTACGAGAAATAGACTAATGGTGTACTTATTACGCGATTAGTCAAAACTTATCATGTTCGTACACGATATATCTAAACTGTCGTGTTCGTATTAGAAACGATAAGTCCATACTTAATTTGTACGTACAAGATAACTGTTTGTGTACGTACACGATAAGTTGACTTATTGTGTACATAGGGCCTACAAATGTCCAAACTTATTGTGTACGTACACGGTAACTTGTCGTACGTACACGATAACTTATCATTGGAAGGACGGCTAGAGAGCTAGCTATGAAACCGACAAACAAGTGGTTTTTTTAAAAGTACAGTCACCGTAGTAGACTCTAGGTGGCGCACTACATTGTAGATTGCCTTTTATCGTATAGCTTATAATAGTCGGGACAATTGACAGGCTATTTTGAAGAAGACCGGAATACCTTTGACTCTTATTGAACTGACAGATAAGGATTTCAAACCAGTTGAGTGTCCGGTTTACATATCGAGCGACACTAGATATCATTGACCGAGAGGCACTTTGTATAATAGTTGAGCCCTCTGACCTGAAAGTAAAAATTGTGTGGCACGTACTCATTGATTCTGGAATTGTGAATCACTTTCATTGACAAGCGCTCATAGCGGAACCCCCTGGGAGGTAAACCCCCCTTGAACCCCCGGCAGATTGGAGTCAGTAGAGACGAAGTACTCAACGATTACCATATACCGATTCTATCTCTAGTGTTTATGCTTTTAGATTTCTAAAAAGAGTGTACGTTGCCTCAAACACCAATAAAACCCTCCGGTGGTACTCGCGTTGGCTGCAGCTGCCCTTATTTGTTCACCTTCTAGTTGAACTAACATTTTCGAAATATTTTTGAACAACGTGACTTTGAATTGACCTTATTAATTAATTCATTCGAAGTTTCTAATGGGTGGAACACCATTTGTTCTATAACGAGTGTTTTAACGCTACGTACGAAGTGTAGACCAGATAATAAAAGAGGTCCACATAATGTAGGGACTTGAAACACTATGTGGACTTACACACGTCCACACAGTGGTTTTTAACAGTGTTGAAGAATAGGATTTTCCTTAAGTGTACAGAACAAAGGAATTTCTACATACAGTGACTGCAACACAGAAATGCGGGTGTAAAGAAGTGAGCTTACGGGTGTCCTTGAGGGGTCTTTTAACAAAGGAATTCCAATGGACCCCACAAGGAAATTCTTTGTTCAACCTGGACCCAACAAGGGAATTCTTTAGAAAAGGGAATAATAAAACAACAATAGCAGGACCCAACAAACCGGTTCCGTCAGATTGTGTGTTCCAGCAGAAAAGGGAAAGCCAAACAAAACAGGACGAGAAATAAAACCATATGGAAAATTTTTGGAAACCATTGTAGTGAATGGAGAAGACTGCATGATAGTTGTTCATTTCGTGTGATCTACCACAGCTTTTTAAACAACAACGTGCAACGAGACCACATTCCAGGAAAATTTTCAGGAAGCATTCTGAAGTTGGTTTATACAAAACATAATTGTGTATTCCATGAATGTTCCATGAATAACAACAAAAAAAAAATAATTGAAATGAAATATTTAATAAAAAGCAAAAAATAAACAATCTATAATAGTTTTAGTACAACCCATTTATCTGATGTAATGGGTACGTCGGGAATAAACACTATTATTTTGGATTTTCCCTTAAAGGCCCTCCCAGTGGGCAAAATACGTTGAATTAACGTTGAAGCAACGTCATATGCCGACGTTGGAGTAACGTTGAATGATGATTGTATTTGCAAATTGAATTAACGTTGAAGTACTGACATAGATACAACGTTAAACTCACTACGTTGTTTTAACGTCAAATTTCTACGTTGAAATAATGTTGAATAATGATTGAATTTGCAAATTGAAATAACGTTGAAATGCTGACGTAGATACACTACGTTGTTTCAATGTCGGCATGTATACGTTGTTTTTACGTCAAATTTCTACGTTGGTCCAACGTTGGGCCAACGTACAGTTAATCTAAAACAATGTCTTCGAGTTGAACTTTCTTGTTATGTAGTTAATGCCCATTATAATTAATTCAAGTAATTAGTATATGCTTATTATACTTATAAGGTATATACATGTAAGATATGATACCGATAACTAAATACATTCTACACTATAACTACAACTTATACAGGCCTATACATCCTTCTCCACTGCATGTCTTGTATTTATATAGTCCAGGATCTACAGAATTTCCAGTCATGGTTATAACACCTTTTTAAAATAAAACTATTTAATTTTTAATTCACATCTTGGAATGACAAATGTTTCTTTGTACTTTTGATGTACATATTTTCTTACAAACGAATTACAAAAAAAGTACAAAAACTTGCCTGGGAAATTCCTAAATTCAACCAAAATTGTTTTGATATTGTCAGAAAAAGTCATACACTTCTAAGTCCCGCCCACAAATTTGCATAAGTTTCAACGTTGTCCCAACGTTGTCTCAACGTTGGCTCAATTTTAGCATCTTGTCAAAAGGCGCTCATACCCAAAAGGAATGTATAGCTTTTTGCTTGCCAAATGTTAATGCAACATAGGAATGATATAAAATTAGGTTTGAGATGTCGCATCAATTACCTGAACTTAGTATAAAAACAACATTTCCATACACAAATAATTATCCCCCAAAATGTAAAATTTTAACTTCTTGTCAACATGTTGTGCACGAAAACCTAGTAGAAATGTTAAGCTTTTTACTTGCCAAATATTAATGCAACACAGGAATTGTACAAAATTGAGTACTAGAAACAATTACCCACAAATTGTTAATTTTTAACACCTTGTCAACATGCGCTCAAAACCAAACTGTGAAGGGCAACTTAGAAGTATACATTTGGTTTGAGGTTTCAATCACCTGTCTGAACCTTGAGTGAAAAAACATTTAGATATTTTGTAATTGTTAAAAAAACAAATAGCAACAAAAATGTGAATATTTTAATGGTTGGGGTGACCTCAAGTGCAGTCGTGAACTAAAAGCCTAGAGGAAGCCAACTTTGATCGCATTTTTAGGGCTGGCTTTAGGCCTATATCGATCCCATTGTAGAATAGGTGACCTTTTTCAACATCTGACCGTCCTTGCATTTCTGTATGCTCTGTGGTACTATATGGAAATATTACATTATTATTTGGACCACGAATAATGCCTTTTATTTTGCGGTGATTTTAATCAATGTTATCTGGGCTATTTCTTGGAATCCTCGCCCCTCATGTGTCTATATTTCTTGTGATCTTCTTGGTAATTTTCTTGATGGAAAATGGTTAAAACGAGGCAATAGATGGCTGGTAATAATAATATTAGTATGTTACTGACTGATAGTGTGACCGGACACAATTGTTCAATATTTTACTATAGAGGAAGGATTTTATAAATTCACCATAATTAAGTATGCTAAATTCAATGTAAGAGTGTTTGGTTTAGCTCAAATCTAGATAAAAAAAGCAACTGCAACTTTTATCCAACATTGTACATACGTCAAAAACGTTACATTGAAACAATGTTACCAACTATAATGTTGGATCAACATTGATTTTAGGTTGTTATTATCGCAACGCAATTACAACCTTTATCCAACATTGTACATACTTCAATTGTTACGTTAAAAAAAACCTTACCAGACTGACGTTGGATCAACATCGATTTTAGGTTATTATTATCGCAACGCAAACAAAACCTTTTTACAACATTGTACATACGTCAAAAACGTTCACAATGAAATAACGTTACCAGAATAATGTTGGATCAACATTGATTTTAGGTTGTTAATATCGCGACACAACAATAACCTTAATCCAACATTGCATTAACTTTTAAAAGTATACGTTTTGAAATGACGTTACCCAACTGACATTGGATCAAAATTGATTTAAGGTTGTTATTATCGCGACGCAATAACAACCTTTATCCAACATTGTTCATACGTAAAAATCATTACGTGGAAAAAACGTTCCCAGAATGACGTTGGATCAACATTGATTTTAGGTTATTATTATCGCGACGCAATAACAACCTTTATCCAACATTGCACATAGGCCAAAAACGTTACATTGAAACAACGTTACCAGAATGACGTTGGGTCAACATTGATTTTAGGTTGTTATTATCGCGACGCAAAAACTACCTTTATCCAACATTGCACATATGCCAAAAACGTTACATTGAAACAACGTTACCAGAATGACGTTGGATCAACATTGATTTTAGGTTGTTATTATCGCGACGCAATAACAACCTTTATCCAACATTGCATCAACGTTAATTAGTATACGTTGAAACTACGTTGCCAAATTGACGTTGGATCAACATTGTTTTTTGGTTGTTATAATCGCGACGTTATTTCAACACTTTTCCAACGTTTACACAACGTCAAACTACAACTTAAAACAAACATCGCAAATGTGACGTTGAAATAACGTTGTTTTATGGTATTTCGACGTTGTGACGCCATATCAACCAAAATCCAACGTTGAAATAACGTTGTGTGCCCACTGGGCTGTACACTATTGGTAAGATCGAAAAACACAAATGTTCACAGATTCACACATAACTCACATGATTTAAAGTAAGTAATGGTAGAAAGGGTTCCTTAAAATAGTTCTGCCTAAAATGCTATCGTTTCTGAGAAATTAGTAAAACAATAGTTTTTATCACGCGCGATAATAAACTCGATGTTTGAAAAACAGAAAACACATAAGGTCTCTTTTCACTATTTTCTCATGACCTCGATGACCAATTGAGCTCAAATTTTCACAGGTTTGTTATTTCATGTATGTTGTTGATTACACAAAACATGAACACTGTCTGTGATTATTTTGTCAGCTCTACCAATCCTGTATAATACCTTTAAGTGACATAATTGCAGTTACAAATCCTTACGTCTTATTTTTTGAGGGAAATAAGATAGCTAGCTAGATAGAAAGCAGAGGATAGAAGGTTGACACGCGGAAGAAGGAACCTCCAGTCTTGTATAATTAAGGAGCTTACAAATGCATACTTTTATACATCACATCAATTCAGTTGTAAAAATTTCGTAAGCGGATTCGGATCTTTCCTGTTGTTGCCGCACGGCCTGCGGCTTGGTTGACGATATCCAATTTAACAACGTGTGTTAGGCCCTATAAAGAATAGAAAATGTAGCAATAAAAATATATAAAAAAACGGTGACAGTAGTGATCCTTCAGTATACGTACAAATAACCAATACCCTTTCCCGAGGCGAATTCAGAAAGTGAACGATTTTATTGTAATTTGTGTCTACCTCTTCTTAAAACTGTCACTCACATGCCTACTTTTGTTGAGGATACTTTTCATTAAATAAACTGTCTCTATAGACAGTAAATTCAAAGTGAGGAATGTCTAATAACAACATCGTGGCAGCACTTACTGTCGCTTTACTA
Organism: Leptasterias polaris; assembly: GCA_037783415.1. NCBI lineage: Eukaryota > Metazoa > Echinodermata > Asteroidea > Forcipulatida > Asteriidae > Leptasterias > Leptasterias polaris. Next base: position 2,251,894 of record JAZGTN010000065.1, read on the forward strand.
AACGCCTGTGTGCGCATTGACCTCGTCTAAAGCATTATTGGATTGTTCGGGGCAAGGACGAAATTTTAGCATCAAATCATGTCACACTCGCTAGCAATAGTTGCTTTCTGGAATCAAAAGATGAGGGACTTGCGCAACATATGATGAAACAAAATCTGATAAGAAACCACAATGGAAACTGACTGGATACATTTTAAATGTTTCGGGGCTGAACAAATAAAATTTTACTAGAGCGGGAATTGAACCAACGACCACTGGATTAAGGTGCCTGCTCTCTACCAACTGAGCTGTATATTAGGTAGACGTCCAGCATAGGGCTAGATGGCTCAATTGGTAGAGCGCCGGCACGTTAATCCGGAGGTCGTTGGTTCAAATCCCGCTGTAATAATTGTTTCTTTGTTCAACCCCAAATCAAAAGCCTAGTCTTTTTACCGTCTACAAAGGCGACTGTGATTCAGAAATTATTTTGCGATTGGAATATTACACCTTTACACCTTTTCACAACATGACAAAGGCTAAACCCCAATTTCATATTGAAAAAATACCTCACTGGAAAAACTTGGGTGTTAAAATTTACAATTTGGCTGTCGTCACGCATAAAGATAAAACAGCTATAAATAAATATTTAAAACATCTAAATGTACAACATATGTTGTTGAAATAAGACTTATTTCTGCTAACACAATTATTTTGGTGTTATTTAACACCCTTTGATAATACATTTTTTTTTCCTCTCTTTGTTATCTATAATGTGAAAACACACATGATGTCAATTTTAACACCCAAGTTTTTGCAGTGCAATTAGAGATACTTGTTTCCCCTATGGTATCCTGCTCTCTTTCGAGCTATGCCGAACCTTTGCAGTACCCCTCCAGTGAAAACAAATTACACATCCCAACAGGATTATTAATTCAAGAACAATATTTCAATAATCATATTGAAATTATAGACGTATTTTACTGTATGTCTTTATATTATCAGCCACTTGTTTTCTTGCTGAGTGAGGCTGATTGCTAATCATTAATTTGAACACGTCTTTCCTCGGACGGTTAAAATTGATGACTAGCTCTACGGTCATTTAACTCGTAGGGTTCGGATGGTTTGCACAAACTGAACCATATCGGTAAGCCACTTGACTTTTGTGCTACCTCTTCAAGTCGCATGAACATGGCCTTTCAAAGAATCGTGGTTTGGGCCATAAATAGATAAATTTTTGATGTCCAATCTAATATTGGACAACACAAAAAGTCATGTAGCACAGGCAGCGGCTGTGCAAACACATAGAGCTTATTTCCCTTACAGAGACACGTTGACTTGGATTTGGCGCTTTGTGCCTTAAAAGCGTTTGGTGTAAACATGTTTCGGCACACCGCAGGTTACAGTAAGACATAGGCCTACTTTCATTACCATTGGCTAAATTTTAATTTCCCTAAAAAACGATGTTGTCCTAACAGCCATAAACTACGTTAAAATAGAGTATTTGAAGAAACAAATCATGCGGATGCAAAACTCAATGTGGTTCGGACCAAATTGGTCCCGAAAGTTTGAGTTTGCGCGAGACTTGCACGGTCTATTGCAACAACCTTAGTTACAGCTGCAGCCGTAGTCGTTGTTGTCAATGGAGGACTGTTGGGAGGCTAGGTGGCATCAGACCAGTTATAGGTAAATCCATTGTTCTCGGTGATGGTCAGAGCCACGTAGAAACAATGGACTTCTGCAACAGCCTTCTCCATTGTCTGTCTGCCTTACAAGTTTCAAAGCTCCAACGTATTCAAAACTCTGCTGCTCGGCTTGTCAACCGCTCATCACCCCGCCAACATATCACAGCAATACTCCGTACACTTCATTGGTTACCTGTCTCCAAGCGCATACAGTTCAAACTCCTCCTTCGACATACAAATCCCTCAACCAATCTGCACCCCAGTACCTCCAAGAACTCCTTCATCCATACCAGCCTCGTCGTACCCTCCGTTCCAGCTCTACTTCTCAACTCGTCCCATACACCACTAGTACTAAATCATATGGCCATCGCTCGTTCTCACATTCTTCACCGAAACTGTGGAACAATTTGCCAAACTTCATCAAAACTGCTCCAAATGAAAACATTTTCAAATCTATGCTGAAAACGTACCTCTTTAATTAATTTATTACTGTTTCCTAATGCTCTTCGGGACATTTGTGTGAGGCGCTATATAAGTATGGTTTATTATTATTATTATTATTATTATTATAATTAATGGAAATCTACCTGGTTAGTCTGCTGCCACCTAGAGTTCCAAAGTGTCTCATTCGTACACGACCTTACTAAGTTCATCGTTCTACATTGACATTTCACTTTGTAAATGTACTCACAACCGTAAGCTAAGACCCAATTTCATTGATCTGCAACTGCGGATTTCTGCCAAATACAAAGTGTAATCCTTCAATAAATGGCATGCTTTGGATCTCAAGGGGATAACGGGCACATCATTGGTGTGTTGGGGAAATCTTGTGTCTTTTGTGGACACAATTAAGAGGATTTCATTAGGACACAGTATGTCTATTAGTCATTCTATTACTCGGGTTGAATTTATGACAGAGGAATGCTTTGTCAAAGTCCTTAGACCCATTTTAAAATGAACGTTCACCATTAACTTTACACTTTTATGCATTTTTATTACAACAATTGTAATATCGCTTGATAAATTGTTGGCTCACAATCATTAGTGATTTGGGATCTCCTTAAAATTGAAACCGTTTTGGTTAATCTTTTCATAAGAGGAATCGCAAACTTGCTTAGAGTCTCACTGTATCATTGCTTTCATAAATATATGGTATGCACTAAATACTATGTTGAATCCTTACCCATTTCCCATGTATTATACTTCCATTAGGAAACTTGTTAGAACCCGAATGAGGCGCGTAGTTCAAAGGACCCAAGCTCTGGTGTTGTCAGCAGCAGAGTGTGGGTTCTAATTTTGATCAAGACAGGTGTGCCCTTTAGCATTGCTTTTAACCAATGCTTCATAACTGGTTGTGAAGGCAGCGCATTCTGCTCTATCAGCCAGGCTCCTAGTGGATGATACCCATGCCTACATCCTTAACCCAAATCTCGTGTAATGTTGACCCATTTCTTGGTATGACATATATTCCGGGTCTGAGTGACCTAGTATGGGTCACGCCCGACGGGGTTCAGATCAGGATCATTTCCGACTGGACGTATTTAGAGTGTAAGGTACTCTTTTATTTTAGTGATGTTCATCGGTGCAATTTGATTAATAACTACTTGTTTTTCTCTCATCAAACAGGGAAGAGTCTTCAAGCAATATTACCAGATATCACAGGCAAAAATATCACCACCTCCTTCGAACTGAAAAGACCAATGCTGAACTTTACCTGGGATAATGTAAGTACTGATTTGTTTATGTGAATGACTAAACATAACAGACCAATCAAGGCCCGCAAGTGCTGCACGCTGAGCGGCCATTGCTGTGACGCTGGCAGCACATAGGTTGTACACAAAGACATGGACAAGTCGTTGTCTTCTTGAACTTTCAACGATTTAAACAATAATCTTGACAGGACAGCATGACATAACTATAGAGCACTTAACAAGAGTATTTGCAACTAAACAGACAATGAGTTGTGAAAACGGCGCAGACACTATAGGTGAGTTTAAGTTAGCGACTCTAAAGGCAATAAATTTTCCCCCAAAATCTGTGATGTTTTTCAACACAAATTCAGCAGCAGGGCTATCCTCAAGTAGAGTAGCATTCGATCGGTAAGTTTCATGACCCTGATAAAAAAGTTACAGCGTACAACATTAGGATTGCAATGGTGCTAGGGCCTATGGATACGAAGTGGATTGGCCCTATTCATTGGGCTAAGTTTAAGTGTGACAATACACGGAAACTATACACTGACTGGTATAACTTGTCTAACATCAGCAGAGGTTTTTTTCCCACAGAATGTTTAGTTTATTAATATTCAAGTGTAATCTACATCATTTTGTAATAAATTGTCCCGTTAGGGAAATTGTGAAAATTATTGAGAAAGACACCCAATTCACACAAGAAGTTAAGACAAGTACAGTTGTTTTCATGTCTGTTCGTACAAAACCTTGCGCTGCTAAAAAAGATCAGTCTTTACAATGCATAAGAAAAAGTGACATTACAACCGAGGCAGACAGCGGCCTGAATTGTGACCTATAGTCTCTACTTGTTGGTCTGATTTCATGCCACTGACAAGCTCTTAGGTATTCTTAGCTTTACGACCGTAAACCCTCCAACTAACAGAATGGGTCCCGTTTAATGTTATCTGCGTCTGCGAGGAATGGCTCGCTACGCCATGGCGCAACATTGTAATATATTTTTATTTATTTTTAAACCTTACTCAAGCGAACAAGAAGCTAATAGTAATAAACTACAGCTAGAGTTCATAAGTTCTGAGCAGGTGGCATGTTCATAAGGATATTATGAATCCTGGACTTGAAAGACTGGGCTGATTGGGCTACAACGAAAGAAGCTGGTAGTGAGTTCCAAAGCCTGGCACAGGATGATATGAAGGATCTCTGATGTTGAGACGTGCGTGATTTGGGGATGATGACAGTATCTTGATGTTGTGTACATGATTGCCTAGTAGAGCGGCGTGCTGTTTTTAGAGGAAGTTTGAGACTGTCAAGTGGATGGGGTAAGAGAGAGCACTGAATTTTTTTGAAAACTGTTACTAGGCCAGCTACTCGTCTTCGGTGGCTAAGGGGTTGGATACCGAGCTGTGCATGAAGATTTGGTGGAATGGAAACCACAGCTTTGTTTTCGAGTCTGTCAAGGATCTCCAGTTTTGATTTTGCTGCTGTTCCCCAAACTGGACTGCAATATTCCAAGTCTATTAGGCCTACTCTTAACAACGCAAAGTTCTTAGCTACGTTAAGCATGGCGCACGAATAGTTAGTAATTATATAGGGGGACTTAATTTCCCGGGAGACATATTAACCGGTGAAGACTACAGTTTCCCGCTGACAAAACTGAAAAATCAACCCGACAGACAATACTTCATTTGAGTCTGATTCGCTCGGAGAAAACAATTTACTCAACATTTTAGGCATGTTTGTCTTGGAGAAATTCTCCTGCCGCACCGACGGAGATCTTTTGCAACATTGGTCGAGGAGCTATAGAGGGCGGTCTCGCTTTGCTTACATCAGAGCCGTGTATTGAGGGAGTTACAACAACTTGCAGTTAACATATTATAGAAGCTATTGGTGTCAAAGCAACAACTTGCAGTTTACTGTTATAGAAGCTATTGGTGTCAAAGCAACAACTTGCAGTTTAATGTTATAGAAGCTATTGGTGTCAAAACGAAGAAGATACCAAAAAGAAAGGGAAAACGGAGCCATGGTGAACCAAGGGTGCCAGATGAAACTGCGCTTTGGGTTGTGCTGCATTTGGACCGAAAATGGCGTCTAGTGACCACGTGACACAAAAACTGTTCCCTCCATGTCACAACTCCCTCATTACACAGCTCTGATTTATATAGTGTCGATGACAAAATCCTCGGTTAAGTAGAAAACACGTAATTTGAACCCCTCTTAAATTTGTATTGAGTTGATGTGGTTATAACGGAATGAGACTTAGACTAAATTAAATTCAATTCACTATGGAAACAATACAATATATCATACGCTGAGAATATTAAAGAAACAAATACGGAACGATTCATTGAGAATCTACATTAGTTCGATTTATGTACCATTTACTGAATCAGATAAATGATTTCGAGGGAACGAATTTAAAAGGATCCCGAAAATTCATTTGGCAAATCAAGGATTCCAGGCGAGCTAAATTAGTTCGTTCCCACCAAGATGTCGTTCCCTCGAAATATTGTTTCTTCCCTCGAAATTTCGTTACCTCGAAATGCTATTTCGTTCCCTCTAAATATTTAATTGTGGGATACGAAGTAACACTGAGAGTGCACGAAATACAATTTCGGGGGAACAGTTTATATGTTTTACCTTTTCATTTTTGACCTCCCCCTAAGGGTGGTCCGTACATTTCAGCTGCAGCTGTCACTCGTTTTATTGAATACTAATTTAAACAATCTTGAATGAATGGATGATATACACGGATGGCTAACAGAGTCAATAAACTGGGAAGGTGCCGATGAATCTTTAATTCCGAAGCAGCGATGTATCAAGTACCACTTCAGGAAATGCAATTTAGGACCCCCTCTCTTCGGCCCTTTTCATTTGTAGCCCAGGAAGAATCTTGTTCCGAAAGATACACTGCCGATGGCAGGTTTAATCTGTGTACCCTCCAGTTTTCCCTACTCAATTTGTAGTTTTCCCCGCCTGTTTTATGCTGGAGGGTTGAGTCCTTTGTGTTATTGCACTCTGATTAGTGTGCGGTGCTTGTCTACATGGGTTGCAAGCCGGATGAGTTTATTGTAAAAGGAATTTAATTTCATTTAGGGTCTGTTTTACATCAACAGTGTAAAGAGCTGTTCTTGGGTGCTCCAATCGGTCGTTCGCATCAACAACCTCTTGTGGTCGTGCGAGTCATTTAATTAAAAATGGGCACGAGTTCTGGTCAATTTCCGTTTATCAAGGGTCAGCGATGTTGCTTTGGGAATCTTGCATGATTACAGGAAAATAAATGTTGTGGACGGACCTACCCCGTCAGGAAATAAGATTGTTTATTCACTGGTCATGTTTGTTGTAACGTGTTGCTACAATTTGTTCACGGGAATGAATAACGGAGTTGTATATTCTTAAAAGATAAGTTAAAAAAGACTGATTATTATTTATTTGTTTATACAAATTAAACATGAAAACATCCCACTAAACGTCAATTGCTGAAAGTTTTGCACACGGGGCGTTTGCCATCTGCAACCATAGTTTATAATGATAAAAACAAGCAAAAGTACGTATTATTGTTATTATTTTAATTTTGTTTAAATAGAAAAAAACAGTTATGAAACTCTTGTTCACTAAACAAACGCACTGACAGAATAAAAAGAATGGGAAAGGAATCTCGTCAGAACTAAAGACACAAAAAGACTACATTTACAAATTGTTATCCTTAAAAGTACTGTTATTGGAGCAGACATGTTTAGGCACAATGCTGTTCACACACAGTAAGACATGTTTAGGCACAACGCTGTTCACATACAGTAAGACATGCTTAAGCACAACGCTGTTCACATACAGTAAGACATGCTTAAGCACAACGCTGTTCACACACAGTAAGACAGGTTTATATGCACAACGCACTGTTCACATACAGTAAGACATGAAGTTAGGCACAACGCTGTTCACATACAGTAAGACATGCTTAAGCACAACGCTGTTCACATACAGTAAGACATGTTTAGGCACAACGCTGTTCACACACAGTAAGACATGTTTAGGCACAACGCTGTTCACATACAGTAAGACATGCTTAAGCACAACGCTGTTCACATACAGTAAGACATGTTTAGGCACAACACTGTTCACACACAGTAAGACATGTTTAGGCACAACGCTGTTCACATACAGTAAGACATGCTTAAGCACAACGCTGTTCACATACAGTAAGACATGCTTAAGCACAACGCTGTTCACATACAGTAAGACATGCTTAGGCACACCGCTGTTCACATACAGTAAGACATGCTTAGGCTCATCACAGAATGTGAAGTTCATTATTTACGAAGCACTCCAGTTAGTGTTCGTGTTATTGTGGAAGTGGAGTGTGTATAAGAAACAGCTTTCAACAGTTTCAATTGATTCTCTGTAAATTTGCCTTGTAAAGTGCAGTGTAGTCCACTCAACGAAACCTATAGAGGAAAGTATTTAATTTAAAGCAACGTTTACATGGAGTATGTTTGAGTTTATATACTTTAAGTGAAATATGTACCGGTCTTTCTGTGAATTCGAGATTAAAGGAAGAATAAACAAATAAGTAAATAAATAAATGATTAAAAATACACTATTGACAGAGCAGGCTATAGTCGAAACGTTGAGAGCAACTCTGCGGCAGTAGTTAATAACGAGAAGTCCCCTCGATCCACTCAGCGAAAGTAGAAGTCCCGGCCGGTTTCCTACCTCCACACAGGTAGTAGTTAATAAGCAGGACAGTCCTTTTCAGAACAAAGTTAGACTCCCGCATTCCGAAATCTACTCCCGGCCGCGGCAGTAGAATAAATAGCAAGAAACGTTCTCAAAGAACAAATCTACACAGCATAGTAGATAACTGTACATTGATACCTAACCAGGCAATGCCTTAGATCCAACATTTAAAAATACATCTTGGTTAAATTACTGCTCAAACATGGCTTCGGTGCACCCCGAATTTCAATTGTCAAAAACACGAAGCTATTATGTTGAGCATAGATCATAAAACTAGAAACTTTGTAAAGTATTTCAATCGTTGAAATTGACATTTTTCCTATTATATTCTGGTAACAGCGCTTATTTTATTTTTAGTAGTTCTATTTGGATAGTAAGTTACAACCGTATTTGACTATACAATGGGAAGGACAACGGAAATGCGATTGTGTCGAAGCAAGTCTCCTTTTGTTAAAAATCCGTGGAGGACAACAATAAACATTCTAAGATTAGCTTTTTCTACCTGGAAACATTTTACATCAGTATTTCCCTCCGAACATAGAGCAAGGACCCTCCTTGCTCTATGCTCCGAATGATCCTCCGTTTTGTGTTATTCTCAAAGCTAAATATGACAAAGCTGCCAAATCTATAACAGCAAAGCCGCGTGCCGATAATTACAGTGTAATGAATGTACGCGCAAAGCGTCTTTTTCACGGCCGCGTGCCCAAATCCAGCACACAAAAGAGTCTTGGCAGTACCAGCGTAAATCAAGTTACCTCCCGGCCAGAATTAGATAATTGTCATTCGAGTTACCATTTCGACGAGTCTTTTGACGTTTTCCTTTCAAAATTATCTTCTTGTAATCACATAATACTTGACTTAGAAGCAGGATGAGGACAATGCATGGATGTTTTCTATCTTAAGGATGTTTTGCTGCTTCTTCCTGATCTTCTCGTCTTGACGTCTAAACGTGGTAACTCTAAAAAGGGAAGAAGATCTCATTGAAACTAGTCCTTAAAGGCACTGCACACGTTTGGTAATTGTCAAAGACCAGTATTCTCACTTGGTGTATCCAAACATATGCATAAAATAACAAACCTGTGAAAATTTGGGCTGAATTGGTCATCGAAGTTGCAAGAAAATGATGAAAGAAAAAACACCCTTGTTGTACAAATTAGTGTGCTTTCAGATAAGAATAAAATTAGGCTGCTGGCCAGAAGTCTTTTATTATTTTAGTGAGAAGTTACCTCTTTCTCAAAAACTACGTTACTTCAGAGGGAGTCGTTTCTCACAATGTTTTATACCATCAACAGCTCTCCATTGCTCGTTTCCAAGTAAGTTTTTATGCTAATATATATTTTGAGTAATTACCAAACGTGTACAGTGCCTTTAATGCGAGGTGTAAAATGGATAAGTAATGCAAAGTCTCGCAACCTCTTGAAAAATAATAGAAAGAACGTACAAAAACACCACCAAAAAACCTGAATAAATAAATAAATGAAATCAAGTGTTATCCCCATTATCCCCGTCATCTCCATCAGCGTCACCGTCGTCACATAAACCCATGAAATCAATGAAATCATACATTTGTGCTCAGTTTGACGTCTCCCTATATTTACATCTCAAAAGAAAACCTCCTCTCACCCTCTCTGGGGGTCTCGTGGATCTCCTCTCCGGGGGTCTCGTATAGGTCTCAATTCAATGTCGAAGCTTTAACAGTCTCATTTGTAACTGCAATGTTTCATTTTTGCTGATTGTTTCAAATTTACAACTTGCTTTCGAGGTAACAAAGCTCAAACTGCAATCTATTATTATTTAATTTGTTTCCCTTTGTTTTCTCTCTATCCAGATTCGTGCACACGAGAACAATGTATTCGAGATCGTCTCTACGTCAATGATCGTTCGAACTGTGTCAACAAACGCACCCCAAATGATACCAGAAGATGAGGAGATCCAACCAGTGTCTGATTTAACCGACATTCCGGAAGATGATGAGGAATATAAAGGTAAGCTTATCACGGTGACCGTTGGTGGCAGTATTACTGTCTCATAAAACAGTATAATGGAATATTCAGCAACACATACTTTGAGAAGATAATTCAACCGATATCACAGGAACACAAAAACACATTGTACTCTAATGAAAACATACATTTTTTTGGGGTGCAAATTATGGGGTTTAATTTTGCGTCACTTTCATTTGCAAGTTCGAGGAGTTTGTTATTCGGTCATTTTGGCTACCCGATTCGTCGTGTCAATACTAATTATCTACACGTTTTGGATTAATTATAATGGACACCACTTAAATATAGCAGATAAGTTTCTTGTAATTGTGCACTTCTTCGCTGGTTCCCGTATACTGCAGTAAATGCGTCCGTTTTTCTGTCGCTCGGTTAGGCTGAGTTAAAAACACACGGACGTCATTATAACATTCCCTTTTTGGTTACCATCGCAGCAATAATGTTCTAGAGCTGACAAGCAGGGAACCATTTACTCGCACACGGCCTTCTGGTTGGCTACCTGTATATACCATGTTACATTTGTTTACAGAGTGGTGACCTTGTACATTCTAAAGCTTTTCCTGCCGGGCAAGATACTACACAGGCTTTATGGGAAAATTTACATTTCGTATCATAATTTTCACATAAAATCAAAATTTACAAAAGCAACAGCTGTACAGCTTTTGAGATGTCCCCCCTTTCCTCATATCAAAAGTTGAGAAAAATCAGACAGTGCAATCTCCATAAACCATAAGATTTGTTGTTTTCTTCCATTGATCTGTGTACAAACTGTGCCTGCAGGAAGTCCAGGCTCTGTGGCTCTTTTGTAAACATGTGATGTCACAGGTCACATCGTCTATATGCCAAGCTATATATATTATGCTGGGTTTCTGTGCCTGCTACCGTTGCGGATTGAGTGCATTTTAATTTAATTTCATAAAGCTATAGCACGTGCACAGATTCCTTTGAGAAGCCTTGCATTGCAAAAACTATTCAACACAAATGCAGTATCTTTGTGAAATTCGGCACAGTTAGCTCTACGTGCGGAGAGAGAGAGAAAAAAAGCAACAAAAAGAAGCCTTCCATTAAATTAATGGATCGTAACGGGAACAAGTCAAGGGCAATGATTCATCCTTGATCAAAACGATACAATTTTGCCTTAACAACTTCTCGAACAAAGCAAAGTGGTGAACACAATCACTTGGAACCATTACATTACTTTAGACGGTCTAATAAATTAGATTATTTCAAAATTTCTTCGTTTTATGTTTTCATTATTATACTTGAACTTGAATATTTTTATAACGACCTGTGAAGTGAAAACTAATGACCATACGAAACAAAAGAAAGTGGGGAACCATTTCAAGTGGACTAAATGTCCTTAGATTTTAGAGTAGGAAAAAACAAAGGACCATGCAGTCTGATACAAATTAAAAAAAATAATAAAACAAAAAACGGGGGGGGGGGGGCAAAAATTGAATTGCTGTTAGTGAACTTGGCACAGTTGGTGGTTTTAAACCCGTTTATAGATCGACAATTTCAGGGGGAAAATACGTTTTGTAGTAATAAAAATAAAGTAATCTGACTAAAGTTTGTTAATCAACAGTTAATCACAGCAAACATCCGTGTGGATTTAACTTCAGCTGACTTTTGTTTGTGTATTTATTTAAAGAACCATATTCATTTTCATTTTATCAAGAGTACAATTTCACAGCAACAACAACAACAAACAAAAACAACAAACAAAAACAAAAAACAACAACAACTTCCCCTCCCCAAAAAAATAAAATAAAATAAATAAATTCCACACTGATTTTTGCAGAGTGAGTAAAATAATTTGAAAGCTTAATTTTCCTTGAAGAAGCATGTGATTGGGCTTGGTACAGAGGGGTGGTACAGCATTGGCACAGAAACACTGCAGTGTCACATTATTGTACCATGCTGTGATTTACTTCTTGAAGTTCCTACACTTATGTTAGAAGAGTTTTCTGTTTGGGAACTCTTGTATGCATTTCAAGATTATTAATTTTGTAGTAAAATTTTAAGAGATCACACTGAGATTTTCACAGGTAATAACTGAACTGTAAACAATCGCCTTTTAAAAACACAAATGTACCGCCCCTTTAACATGAATGTTCTAACAAGTCACTTCTGTCACGAGGTGTTCTGCATTACACGTGATAATCTCTGCATTCTGTGTTAAAATAACAACTATCTAACACTACCAGATTGAAATGGTACACATAATAACCAATTAATGGTGTGATGGGAATCGGCTGTGGGTACTTCCTTTTCAAATTAATCCATAGCATGATTTCATCCGCTTAATTATCTTTCCTAACCATTGAGTTTTACGTGCGCGTACTTCAAATTCTTAAAATACATCAGTTAGCCTAGTTTATGGCCATGAATTTATGTTTTTTATTGGGAAATTAAAACATTTCGATGTGAAAGTATAATCAGTTAAACAAATCAGCCAAGGAAACACGAGATTAAGTCCTCAGTTTCAGGTATAACGCGTTAACAAATAAGAACTTTGCTTAACTGTCATCCATGTTAAACCTTTGTCGAGCAGCACACAATAGTTTGGGCGTTATTCGCAAATAAGGTTTCTGAAAGAAGAAAAACAAAATAAGAATACAAATTTCTTTCAATCTTTTTATGTCTTTTTTAGCGCGAATAAGTTTTGCAACATTTATCCAAATTTTAGTTTGTTTCAGTATTAATTTTATCATTGTTTTGTATCATATAGAAGGTTAAATTATAAAATCAGAACACAGATTTTTATTTTAAAGACTTTGGTAATAATGTAAACAAAAGTCTTCATTCGACTTGTTTGCTTGGTCTTGCTACACGCTAGACTTGCACAGTCTCTTATTATTATGCAATGAGAATTTATTTTCACCGAGGTGTAGTTTAATTGTACAAGGTGAGTAACTTTATTGCTTTTTTTCTCAACAAATGCTTCCTTGACGGCAAAAAGATAAGCGTAAGTTAATAAAACGAGGACTTTCTCTGGGAAAAGTAAGCTCCCTCAACGACAAGACGATTACCAAAACAGGTAAAAACGAGAATTAGACATTGAGGGCGAAGGAGCAGTGGTATAATGAGCATGCGCACTAAAGGCACCCAAGCACAACGGCAGATAATATACATTTCATGATCATAATTATTCTTTTAATTTGATGCTTGTTTTCTTAGCTATTTTTTGATGAGGTTTTAGAAGGGGTCAGCAAAGGGTCACTAGGTACAAGGATTCGTTTATTGCACGGCACTCATGAATATACCGGCCTCTTTTTTTGCTCTTTTGTAGTCTTTAGTCGCTTATTCATGACGCACTGCATGATCGTCATTCTACCGAGTATAGTTGATGTATTTTTTATATTCTGGATACCTCTAACGCACCGGGTTTTCCAGGGTTTCACTTCTGGTTGGAAATCGTTCTACTTAGTGTGCAAGTGACAACTTTAAAGTAAAATTCGTGCCAATAGAGGGCGTAGGCTTACCGCATAAACTAGAAAGTAGAGAACATGAAGTTGTTGAAATATTTTATTTTGGTGTCACTTCGCTCATGAATTCGACAGCTGTGTTTTATGTAAACGGCGATCATCGAACAATCTTCAACGAGGGATCTTTTCTTTCGCCTTTCTTTTTCTGAATTCCATTTGTTTTATCTTAGTGTAGAATGAGTTGTATGTTATGTTTCTTCGAGAATTTAAGCTAGCATTTTGCAGCGACAGAGTAACGTCGCAAGTATTCTCATTTATGATTTGAAAACATAGAACCCTATCGGGAATGGTCAAAATAAAATTGTAGAGACACACACGTATGCTGTAGCTTCATACAGGAGGTTTTTTCAATACAATTATTTGGTGAAGTTGACTTTATTAATAGACTTGCTATTTGACATTATTGTTCCAATGTCCTGGTCTATGATTATTTGAACTTCAGGTTGGCAGACTATTTACTTTTATAACACCCCTAACAAATATTCTGCCTTTTCATTGGTTTAGAGCGCGTCACATGATATGTCTTAGTTTTACTAGAAACGGCGGCCGTGTGATAGTGCATCGTTTGCCGTGTGATAGTCCGACGACTATCACACGGCGTGCAGTACCTCGACGTCTTTTTGACCCACCTCGAACCCAATCAGTTGTGCATCTGTGTATCTGAAATGCGCGTACGAACGTTACGTGTACGAGGATGATAATAGTCTGTTGGGGTGTTATAAAACAAATATTGACTGCTTTTATTCGTGCTATGGTTAAAACTACGACTCCCTCGGTGATCTCCGGAGCGTTCTATTTTCCCTCGGCTGCGCCTTGGGAAAATAGCACGCTCCGGGGTTCACCTCGGGAGTCGTAGTTTTAACCATAGCACTCGAAGCAGTCAATATTTGTATATAATTTAATTGTACTTTGCTAGTATTGCAAAAGATAGCACAACTTGCTGGATCCAATACATACGTAGTAACTAATCACTTCATGAATATTCATTAGAGTCAATGATGCAATAAAAAACAACACAATTACAGTCCTGTATGCTTCACAGGGTCTTTGCGATGGCCAAGCAATGCTACGTGGTCAATTCAGAGTGCAATCTGAAATTCTTCCCTGGAGGGTTGGCAACTAAACCCAAAATCTCTTACAAAAATGCCAACGATCAACTATCTTTAAAAGCTCACCAATGCTTTAATGTAGCACTCAACCTATGTTATCAAAAGATCTACTCGTAGGTTTCGTGGGGCAAAACTATAGTGTTCGATAATTACTTTCGATGTAGTATAGACCTTTCTACTGCAACGTCACAGCCCGAAAACGCCAACCGAGGTTGGAAAACTATGGAAGGCCATAACTGCAAATCAAAAACAGATAGCCATAGTTTGTATGTTACACAAATATTCAAAAATAGTGTTGAATTTGTTGGAAACAAATCAACCAATCATGGAAGGTATTTCAGTTCATGAGTCTTTACAGAAAATGTTGAATTTTGCCACAATTGTTTTTATTAAACACGATTGAATGTTTTGCTAACATTCGGCCGTCCATGCAAGCCGGCGTACTTTGTTTATCAACAATGGAAAGGTCCAATCTTTTGATGGAAGCTTGATTTCCTTCCTTTTTTATGGTGTTGGGGAAAAGTTTTTAGTAACTATTACGGTGTTCGTTTGACAAGCCAAACTTTACCCACGGGTATCGAGTCAGCAAGGGGCAGTGGGAAAGATTGTATTCACTTTTAAATATCGTGTTATACTTTATGAGTTGTATTTGACCAAATAAGGTATAACTTTGTATGAAAGTCCGTCCTAATAGTTCTAAAGCTAACCACTAACTAAAAAGTTATTAATTTATTCCATTCGACTAAGCTGGCAATCAACATGTCTGTGGTGCTTATAAATGAAGTTGTAGCACTCACTAATGGTTTTCTGGTGTCTAACTAACCGAATACTACTTGATTTTAGTGACGAGTTCACTATTCTGAAGTGTGATTTGTTTTTCACGTGAGGTTGTGGGATTTTATGTTTATGTGCATTTTGTTTAACATTGTATCTGGTAGGCAGATAATCAAACCGCATGACTGACTGATTTTTATTTCATCATCATCCTCGAGCGGCCATTTTATTGTTTCATTTTCATTTTCCGTTTATACTAATTAGGAAACAGGGGGATTGGGTCTGGCAACTTTCTCTATAGAGCATGAAACTACCCTTTGCATTGCGGTTGAATAACATCAGTTGATGCATGTTAGCAGAAACAAATACAGGCCGTGTCCGAATTGGAGGCTTCGGTTGTGGCTCTGGTCAGCAGCCATTGGCCATAGCCGTAACCAGAACTGCCTATTAATTCTAACGCGGCCTGAGATGATACTGGCGATTCACACAAAAAGGACGCCACCAAGAGTTTGAAAGTCGACAGTCTTTACAACGCAGGAAGTCTACTTTTTGTTGTTGAGAAATGTTCTTCTTTGAGTGCATGTAATGATTATGTTCTAACTGCTTGTTTAATGTGTAAATACTAAAATAATTAGCACGTTGTTAATACTGCATGTCGACAACCACCATTAAAACTTGCAAGTTTTAATGATAGTTCCGTTTCAAACAATTGGTGGAGTACTTTATTGTAAATCACGGAGTTGTTTTCACGACAGGTAGATGTAGTTAACTGCATTGAATCTATTTGCATTACTACTGAGAGTTGAACTGGCATGACCGCTTGGTAGAAACTTTCAGAATAAATGTGTATCTTCTAACGTGACACTTAATGTAATCACTCTTTGTTCGTGTGGTGTTGTTTTCCGGTCAGATTCCAGACATTCATTATGCGGTGAGGAGGCCCACGGTAAGCCATAAAGAAAGGTCCATTCAATTCCAGTCAAGGGAGGCAGATGGCTAGTAGCTTTTCACTGCATCAGATACACCTTTATGTGGTGTCGCTATTTTCAATCAGTAATATTGGTGAAATTGTTGTCAAAGAGGACCAAAACAACAAACCGTGTATGTCAAAAATTTGGTCTGCATGAGTTTATACACTGTTTCTCAGTGTTAAAAAATTGTTCATCTTTCACACTTATGTTCCTATCCTTACAGTCACAGTAATGTAGCATCGATCGAACAACAAGCTCTCAATTTCGATTTTCTTGTCACAGAATACAAATGTATTTAATGTACAAATTTTCTCTCTCTTGTATTCATTTTTTCTCGATTCTTTCTTTTCGATCCAAATTTATAATTGTTTCTTTCGCTTAACTTTCAACAGACTCCTATTTCTACACTAATGACATGATTTTTTCTCCAAAACGTAGGGTTTAATCAGGCCAACCAACACGACCAAATGACAATCATGTGCCACTGCCTCCCTTGATGAGTTATTCATAACTAAAATCTAAAATTGGTTAATTTTAATAACAACATAAATATTAAAACACCAGATCTGAAGGGACAGATTGGTAACACGAAGGTGTGGAATGCACAGTTGAAGTTGGGTGTGGGTTGGGTGGAGTAGGTAACCACATTCAAACCGGGGACCTATAACAAAAGAGGACAATAGGTCCACGGTTGCTATCACAAAGGAAAGCATTGTGTTTCACGGTTGCTATCACAAAGAGTTGAACAAAGGAGGGTCCACGATTGCAGGCTGTTACACACTTGTGTGTGTGAGTGATGGTTCAACATTACATAATCGTTGTTTTAGTCACCCTTTTCACTTTGACTTAGGCACTCTCACGCTCGTCACACACACACACACACACACCATGGAGGTATACTTCAATGCGTCACCCAATGTTTGTCTTACATACACGCTGTGGATAACACTGCTTCCAAATAGTTTAAAACCGGACATTCTTGAAAACAAAATCAAATAGTTGTCTTGAGCGATGGTGTTACAGGTGACATAATAACCTCAAAGAGAAACACAATTATGTTTTTTTTCATTTGTTAAAACATATTATTATGGACGCCTGTACCCCAAATAAGGCCGTGTCCGAATTGGCGGCTACAGCTACGGCTACGGCTAGATTTCCGCGTCATCGTGCATTGAAGTATAGGACGTCCTTGGCAACACCCTTAGCAACAGCCGTAGCCGTAGCCGTAGCCGCCAATTCGGATACGGCCTTAGCCTCAAGACTCTGAAATATTTGACATCGGGTCCAGCTTTAGTATGTAACCATAGAAATAGAACCCGGAGAACGCTGAGCTCGACCGCCCTCTGTGTCGTCTGTGTATGGCAAAATGATCATCACGTGACACGCGTGTATGGCAAAATGGCAACGCACATAGACCGTTTCTACGTGTTTTCATTGGTCAATGTTCATGACGTCTACTGTATGGCAAAATATTATCACTGGCTTATCACTGACCAGCCTCGCTACCATGGGCAGCGCGCCGTAACACCCGGCGTACGTCTCTCTAGCCATACACGCGTTTAAAAAAATGGCGTATGCACGTCCATAAAAATGGTCTCACAACGAAATCGCACGCACAATGGCACACTCGGCGTTCTCCGGGTTCTATTTCTATGTATGTAACACAAACTCACCACCTTCTGTACACAACTCACCCACTATGTAGCTTATCATTTGCATTATTTGCTTACAGGCACCACACCTACTATTACAGATAATTTTCTATCTTGTGGGTAAATATTCAAGGCCTATTGGGAGTCTTGGTGGCAGCATGCTTACCAGGTAAATCTTTTATTCTAGGTATTGTGCGCATGCTCAGGACTACGTTAACAATGGAATTATTACCTGGTAACTCTGCTGCCACCTAGCGTTCCAAAGTCTCCCATTTTATTGACTTGAACCTATTCAACGTGACAACAGTCACGAAGTTGGATTCCATCTCTGAAACTGATAATAAGTGGAACTGCATTTTCAAGCTTGTTCGCTTTTTAAGGCCAAATTATACCACTACTTCCATTTTGCACTTACTGTTTTACCATGTTCGATTTGTAACTGTTACGGCTTGTCATAATTACATGTCAGCGTTTTCAAGTGTCTGTTTCAAATTAAATAAACGTGATCAAGTACCAATCGAATACCGAACTAAGCGACTGTTCGCTCTATTTCCGTGAACTTCGGTCAAGTATTTTTTCTTGAAATTTTGTTGAAGAATAAAGCTAAGACAAATTTTTCTTCCCCTGGTCGGCTGTTTTCATTTTTAAAAAGCACTTCAGCAATCCAGTAATTAAAAAAAATATTAATATTACAAAATTAACAAATGAGCCATAAGTTCATTAGTTAATAGTTATTTTTAATTAGTGCTCTTATTATCACTTCTACACGCAATTTTGCATTAGCAACATGTTCTAAAAACGCTTGGGTCATGGTGAGCCCAGAGTGAGAGGAAACAAATTTGCATTTATGAAGAAAATTAAATGAAAAATCAGAGAGTGACGAAAAAGAAAAGAAAAGAAAAGATATAATAACAAACTGTCTCTCCTTTTACGGTGAAATAATCACATACACCGAGAATCTGGTATCACTAATGGTACCCCTTCTGTTACCCCTTCTGTAAACCCTTTTGGTACCCTTCTGTTACCCCACCCTTCTGGTACCACTTTCGTGTAAGCTTAAACCTGTTTGGGGATAAACTGACCTCTGGTCTTGATTATTTAGTTTGATCTACTTGCCATTTAAGGTTATGTGACGTAGAATATGGTCACCATGCCCTCAGCTGGGTTTTATAGCGGACCCGGGTAAAGGTGTGTTAGAGAGAAGTTCGATCTCAACAATCGAATAGCTAGAAACTATGTACCTCATGCCCAGAGGTTCCAGTACATAATAACAGCAATTACCTTCAGAACTTCGCAAACTCGTTGATAAACACCAACATTCAATGTTTAAATTGTATTACATGTTCGGTGAATCTCTTCTGGGGTGTTTCCTTGTATTCAAACTACAAGTTTATGGTCTCTGTATCTTTGTTGTGACGGTATCTAACACCATAGCATGGAATGATTGAAATGTAGTTAATGCAGCTTATATTTACACTGATAGTATCTTGATACGATAGCATGCAGATGGATACATCTAACTATAAACGGGCATGTGAATACAGACCTTTTTTCACTAATGTAAAGGAAGAATTAGTGCATATACGATTTTCATCATCTGTTTCGTTTCGTCCCCCCTTTGTCCTCATGAGTTCAACCTACCCCAAATGTTGTTTGTTGGTCACAGATGTGATTAGCAATTTTCCCACCGTGTTTCACCATTCACCGGGGTCAACGTCCAATGGTTCCTGCTAGTGTAACCACTGTTAGTGTAATCACTTTTGTGAAACCAGTGTTTGTGTAACCACTAACCTTGCCTGACAGTGGGATGTCTGTTCCTAGTCCGAGCCAGCCGACCACTGACTTTGATTTAAGGTCACATGGTGTATCGATTATCCAAAGTCATGATGTTTGATAATGATTTTGGTCAATGTGTGTGACCTTCCACAGGGTCAGATGATACCCTTACATCTTGGTCAGATCTGTCTTTTCTCTTGAGTTGGTGTCGATGCTCAACCTAGTTGGCAAGAGGTACACGTAGTTCTTTTGTATTATTGCTGTCGCTTTGTTCCCGGGAAATGTTGGTTAATTCGTTGCTTTTGAGTTACGCTGCAGTCTTTTGAGTCGTCTGTTTGTTTAAGGTGGTCCCTTTTCACTACGAAATAATGCTGGCCTTCGTACCTTAATGGTTGACACTAATTGCAACTGGTTTTCTGTTGTTCTTTCGATGCTGATTGATGTGATACTTTGCTTGGTATTAAGAAGGTGAACCGAAACCTGAAGCTTCTCTAAAAAGAATGCAGTTTTAACGACCGTTGTTTAAACGTGTTTTCTTATGTGTTGTTCCCTTTCTTTTCTATTGTAAATGACAATGGGTGCATAAAGTGACGGTTTTTGGCTGGATCGATTCTGGGCTTTGTTATTTTGACCAAATAACAAGGGGGAACATATTCATTTCTGTAACAATCTCAAGGTACCGGTTGTTGATGGTGGGAGTTTGTGAGGTTTTCCAGCTTCTTGTCAACCAGATTTTCCGGGAGTGAAATCATGTCAACATTAAACTTCTTTGTTTGTATTATATGGTTGTATTATGCTGTAAAGGACATTTCAGAAGTGTAGCCGTGGCCAGGCCATTTCTTTCTGCAATGACAACGTTGAATATAGAAAATACCAACATTCGCATAGCTATTGACAATCCATGTGTTTAGCAGCAATAATAATAACTGTCTTTACAAACAATTACTGAAGTGTTAGTGCGGTGCATATCCATGCAGTCTAATAAATAAAACAAATTAATAATCCACATTGTTAAATGCTGGGTATACTTTTTGTGATTACTCTACAAGTTAATGACCATAAAAAAATTAGTTGGCAATGATCACTGAAAAGATATTGATAGTATAAAACATTGTGAGAAACGACTCCCTTAAATGAAGTTTAATAGAGAAAGAGGCAATTTTCATTTCAGAAAAATGTAATGCATGAAGCATTTCTCAGTCATCTGAAAGCACACAAGTCTATTCAAAGAGGGTGTTTTTTCCTTCAATATTGTTTGCAACTTTGATGACCGATTGAGCCCAAATTGTCACTGGTTTGTTATGTTATGCATATGTTAGGATACACCAAGTCCTTTTTATTGACAATTACAAAAAGTTTGACCTGCCTTTAGGAATCTGTCTCAAAACTTTTTTTTAAAGCGATACTCGTCAAAGTTTTGTTCTACTTTTTGCTTTTCTTGCACTCTTCGATTAACATTTTTGTTGGCTTTTTGATTGGTTGCAGTGTTTAAAGTATCCACATTGGATACATACAATATATATATATATATTAATAACAAATTAAAACATAATCATTACAAAATTAAATGAACAAATCGCCGTCACCTTTTTGACTGGAATGACAAATTACTTCAAACTTATTGTGCCACTCGTTTCTATTTCTCACACGGAATGACTTAGTCTAGCATGAATTGAATTTTGATGTTTGGGTGAAAAAAGCACAAACCAAAACATAATAATATAATTCTTAAAGTTACAGTACATCGCGTCTTGACTGTTATTGACAGGTGTTTCACTCTCGCCATTGACTCCCTTACAGAGGGTACAAAAGGCGGCTTACAAGTTGACTGGTAAGAAAATAATTATGATCGCTTAACAATTGGGGTTGTAAATGAATCTTGCCAGCTTACATAAAAACTGAGGTAATAAACACTTTAAACAAGTCACCTGGGCTAGTTTTGATGTGATGAGGAAACCATTAATGAATGAGTTAGACTTTAAAACTTCGGAGGAGTCACTCCGAAGCTGTAGGTATGTTTTCTTGTTGTTGAGATAATGATAATAACAGTGGCTTCTTATAATAGCGATGATATCCGTCACTCAGTGACGCTCAAGGCGTTTCAACAGTCAGTATTTTCCTGCAAGGTATGTGGAGCTACGTTTTGAAGTATGATACCTATTTCTGCATAGCACCATGTAACCGTTTACAATGTGCAGTGGCGCAATATGCAGCCAGATGTGTATTGCGTTTTTCAAAAGTGGTTGTCTTTGGAGTGGACGGTTGAGTTAGATGCACCTTCTACTGGTTTTCAACTGTCACCAACCAACTTGTACGCTGTGTGGCGTCATCCTGGTTGATCGAGACAGCTTGTGTTGGATTGACGTCGTCCAGCCTGGCGAGGGCGTCCTTCCCAAATGACGTCATCTTAGAGGTAAACCGATGATGAAACAATGGAAACGCACAGAATTATTCGAACGTCGCACACAATGGTCAATAAGTAATACCTCCTTTTGACCTTTCAGTGAGGCCGTTCTTCCCGAATGACGTCATGTGCATAATGGGCAAATTAATGTGTGGCATCATTGGAAAATAAAAAACAGATGTACCATTGATGACGAAGTTGAAAACGGGCGTATTGTTATACCATACTTTGCCGCGTCAAATTCTCTTCTTTTATTTTAAAAAGGCAGTAATTTGTAATGGTCATAACTTATGGCGTAATTACCAATTGTACACCTTGCCGTAACATCGCTAAGCTTTTCACAGATGAACCGAATTTGTTATAGGGCCTATATCGTAAAAGGGGACTTAGGGTCTCGACAAACCTTGCCCTCTCCCCTCGTCTGTTAATTGTACAGAAATGGTAAACAGTCACAACGTATGACAGCATTGTTACTTATGTTGGAGAGGAGCGGAAGAATATAAGGAGTATGGGAACAAGACCGACCATGAAGAGGAAGGGAAGCGACCAAATCAATTTGGTGATGTATTCATTTTACCATTTTGCACTTGAAGGGTATCGAATACAATTGCAATTTACACCATTTCATCGTTGGTTTGGAGACTTGTAATTTCCCCCCTAGGGCCATGCCACACGGGGCAATTTACAGGCAACCGGTTCCAGGCAATCTCCACGAAAAAAGCCATTCACATTTCCAAGTTCACATTCACATTTCACGTATTTTTCTTTGGGTTTGTAAGACATTGTTTGAAAATGTACTTATAGGGTTCTAAAGGGGTCCTGCAGCATGCACTGAAGTTGGTTGCCTGTAAGTTGTCTGTAAAAGTTGCCTCGTGTAACAAGGCCCCTATTACTCACAAATGGACTCTATCTACTGAAAAATGAGTACATCACTAAATTGTATTTGGTCATTTCCCTTACTCGTTAAACTTCATATCGAAACAGATCTTCCTCAGCCCCTTAAAAGATGCACAGTGGATTACCTTCGACAAAATCATGACATAAGGTTTTATACATAATTTCCTATGTTCTATTTATCGGTTTGTGTGGGATGATTTTTATTTTATATTTTTATTTGTATTTATTTAGTTTTTGGTTGTTGACAGCTGAAGACACTTTGTGTCAAACATGGTGTAATTATTACCAATTTGAAATGCTTCCAGTTACCAAAGAATCCATTGTGGCAACTAGCAGGGACACTGCTGTCTGTTCGATTGAATGCTTCATGAAACTAATTGAACCCTAAGCACTTAGACAATGTTGAAGTAAAATCTAAAGGGAGTGTGGGTTTGAATTTGAAGGCCGACTGACGGTGATTGACGCAGGTTGTTAGTGACAACACCGGCCTGTGTATTTGGTGAATGGGTCTGTTGAGTTTGTGTTTGCGGATGGATTCGTAAGGACTAAGTTAGTTTCCGGGTTTCAAGTATAGTAGTAGATACAGTTTTCAATATTTCTAGTTAATATTAACAGCGTATAGTCAAAATTGACAAAGTATCTACAATCCTGGCCTAATTTTGCATTGGTACCCATTGCCACTGGCCCCCGTTAATGCTGGTTCCTATTGCTAGGTTGCGCGTACCTGCGCTCAAGCTAAGTATAAGCTTACAGCAATGACGGGACCAGATAGTATGTTTAATGGCAAGATGTCCCAGCCATTTTGGCCGGTGTTGTAGATGCCATAGGATAAACCAACGATGACCGAATCACAAACTCATTCCTGATTGGAATACTGGTTCAGGTTGACCAGGTGAATGGGTCAAGCTTTCCCCGAATGGATCTAAACCCCACGGACCTCGATTGGTCCGGCTATTCCATGCTATGATTATTAATTTTAATTATAACAAATTATTTTCCGACTCCTAAATACTTTCACAGTCACTTTTGCAGAAACCCATCTCTTTAAATTGACCGTTTTAACTTAGTAGGCAAAAGTTTTGTTAGTGTTTATGACGCGCTTGATCGATTCCATAAAAGTCCCACAATGCAACTCGTAATATATTACTCGGTCCGAAAAGTAGAGGCGTAAACAAGTGTTCACTCAAAACTTATTCCGATATATCAAAATTAATAGTTTGTTTATGGTTGTGGGAAATTTAATGTTAAATTTGCTACCATTTTATGGCAACAGAAATCATTGCTGAAGACTTTCATCCGAGGAGACTTCGCTTGAAGGGCCAGATGAAACATGTTCCAGAGTGGGATGGCTATATATTTCTTGCAACTCCTTTGTAAGTATTTTTATTAGTTTGTGTGGTACAAACAGTGCTAAAACCATGTGTGTTGTCACACACACACCCAAGTGTGTAAACACATGCAATCGTGGACCTCCTATTGTCCCTCTTTTGTTTATACTCTAACTTTTTTGCAAAAACTCCATTTGGTTTTGTAGACGATCTCCAACCGTGGACCTTTCCCCAACCGTGGACCTATTTTCCTCTTTTGTTATAGGTCCCCGGTTTGAATGTGTACACACACGCACCCCCACACACACAAAGAAAATTACACCAAAGGTGTTAAATCAACACTGATCGTCTCTTTTTATCTATTTGTGGCAACACCCACGGTGTAAATTTGAAGTTTTTGCAGTGTACTTATACCACATCAAAATAATAAATAATAACTAGTTCTTATATAGCGCATTTTGCAATAACGTCTCAATGCGCTTTACATTAGTGCCCTGGTCAATGGACCAATAACATTCCTTTAATCTTTCTCAGCTCCCTGGGGAGTATACAGCCCTGGGCTGCCGTGGCGCTCCGAAGGCTTTTTCGGACACAATATCAACCTCTACCCTTGCAGGTACAAATTTATACCCCTGGGTGAAGAGAAGCAATTATAGCAAAGTGTCTTGGTCAAGGACACAAGCGTCATGACCGGGACTCGAACCCACACCCCGATAACTAAACCACCAGAACTTGAATCCGATGCTCTTAACCACTCGGCCGTGACATCCCGTCTTCGTCCTTGCTGAAATTCTTGCTGATGTTTGTTTATGGAAATTGATCTTTGTCGTTGACCTTCACCCCTATCTGTTTCTGTCTTGAGTCAAATGCTATCTTAGAGTGGGTCTTGAAAGGCCCCCCCCCCCCCCCACCCCACCCTTAACCCCCTGATGGGCGAACTCGTTATCCAAACTGTTCAACTTCTCTGTAAACTCTGTAAGTTTTCTAAATGGTTCTAATAGAACCTTTAAAGGGAGGAAAGACTTTTGGTAATTACTCCGCAGTAAAAGCACTGCAGCTGTTCAATGTAAAACATTTTGAGACAGAATTCTCTTTTATAAGGAATGTGGTTTCATAGAGAGGAATCGAAAATTTTCAATTTGAGAAATGTTTCTGCATGAAACGTTTCTCAGATTGTGTATTCCAACTGCGGATTCTTATTCCTGAGCGTGGACAAAACCGCTCCAGATTTCCGGCGATCAAAAAAAACGCTTTCACCTTTCAAAATGAAATTCTAACATGTTAGTTTATGAACATTTAGCAATAGGATTAAAACAGTTCCAAAAACCAAAGATACACCATTCCATTCAAAGAAGACTTGACCTTTGACCCGCACATAGAGCTTCTTGCAAAACATCGAAGTCCCAAAATGATCAACGGTGATCTAAGACGCCCCCCCACCCCACCCCACCCCCCACCCCCAGCTCCCATCCCAACATTCAAATTTGCGCAAAACCTAAAGAGTTTGTTGTGATAAAAAAAAATAAAAATCGCTAGAAAATGATAACTTCTTTTTTTGTGTATTTCTTTGTAATAGTATGCCGAACTTGGACGCAATGTTTCAAACGGGGCTGTACATAAACGACCTCAGTATGCACGACTCAAGTAGGGACCTCGTCTTAGCTGGTACCCAGCAATCAGCGGAACTCAAGCTAGCGTTGGATCAGGTAATTGTCATTGTTCATTTTGATTTATTGGTTTGAGTAATTTTTCTTTGCTCGACCCCAAATTAAAAGTAAACGAAAGTCAAACCTTCTTGAGGTTTGATTATTACAAAAGAGGAACATTTAGTCGGCTATTAAAAACCATGTTGAAAATAATGCCAACCTACTGTACGTTTACACTTGCAATAACATTTCATTTCATTTCATTTATTATTTCACAGGGCAGAAACAATCACAAATAAAGAACAACAAAAGAGATAAACATAAGTACATTTTGTAGAGAAGCAAACATGACACAAAGTTGACAGCACCCCTGTAGGATCACCAAATGCGAACCAAATCACAATCGAGTGGCTTTCCAATTTATGCTGCCAAACAACAACCAAAAAAAAATAAAATAAAAAAATCAGAAAAATAAAATCCATCCAAGGGATGTAATACAAGAACAAACCCAATCATAAAAAAAAAAATGTGTGTTTGTTAACGTGGTGGTTCAACAACTTAATATTATTTTATGATTGGGGTAAATCCTAACTTGTTTTGACATTAATTTTGACTATTAATTTTGCCTCAATACTACAGGAATTGCAAAAGAGTGCCCAGCTAGAACAGAGCATGCGCAAACTAGACCAGGAGATGAAACGCACAGATTCGCTATTATATCAGATGATACCAAAAGCTGTCGCTGATAAACTGAGGAGAGGAGAACCAGCGACAAGCACATGCGAGGTTAGTACTGTGAGGCCGTATCCGAATAGGCGGCTACAGCTACGGCTACGGCTGTTGCTAAGGGTGTTGCTAAGGACGTCCTATACTTCAATGCACGATGACGCGGAAATCTAGCCGTAGCCGTAGCTGTAGCCGCCAATTCGGACACGGCCTAACGTATCCGTTCATCCGATACTTTCAACAGCAGGGCCCAATTTCATAAAGCTGATATAAAGCAGAAAATACTGCTTGGAAAATGTATTTGCTTAGCAAAAAATGAGTGAGGCACCAGTCGCAATGATGTTAACTTTGTGGTATGTTGGCTGGTAACCTGTTTTTGCTGAGCAGTGTTTTTCTGTGCTTAGCAAGTTTTTGTGCTTACAGGCTTTATGCAATTGGCCCCAAATCATAGCGCCACGTGCTATGCAAAAGAGTGCCCAGCTAGAACAGAGCATGCGCAAACTGGACCAGGAGATGAAACGCACAGATTCGCTATTATAGACCTTTCTTTTGTTGATAAACAAATTGCGCCGGTTGGCATGGACGGCCGAATGTTAGCAAAACATTCAATCGTA
This sequence comes from Leptasterias polaris, assembly GCA_037783415.1. Taxonomy (NCBI): domain Eukaryota; kingdom Metazoa; phylum Echinodermata; class Asteroidea; order Forcipulatida; family Asteriidae; genus Leptasterias; species Leptasterias polaris. The sequence goes on from JAZGTN010000065.1 coordinate 2,279,362, forward strand.
TTAAAAAATGTTGTGACCAAATTCAACATTTTCTGTAAAGATTCATGAACGGAAATACCTTCCATGATTGGTTGATTTGTTTCCAACAAATTCAACACTTTTTTTGAATATTTGTGTAACACACAAACTGTGGCAATCTGTTTTTGATTTGCAGGTATGGCTTTCCATACTTTTCCAACCTGGGTTGGCAAAAACTCGGGCTGTGACGTTGCAAAAGAAAGGTCTATACCAGATGAGACCAAAAGCTGTCGCTGATAAACTGAGGAGAGGAGAACCAGCGACAAGCACATGCGAGGAGGATGATTCAAAAGAGGGCGCTATCAAAACAAATCAGGCTGAAATGTGAAGAACGCACTGAAAACCATCTTAGTCAGCAATTCTGTTGGTGCTCTCTAAAGATCAGTGCAGACAATAACCAGTGCTATTAACGCTTAAAGAAAATTATTTGCTCACCGAACGGGTTCCCATTCCGTTACGTCCCGTTACAGTAGACATAGCCCCAGGTTCCATCTTGCGCCCAGCGCCGCTATTTGCGGTCAACATGGTATGCCGGGTGTGGCAGGAGATTCTGCCCCCCCCCCCCCCCATACGGCAAACTGTGGACAAACTTTTTCTCATAGCGCCCTCTTTTGAATCATCCTCCTTCGCTAACGTTAAAGTCTCAAACGAGCTGCAGTCGATAGAGTGATTATGCATTGAAAGATGTCACGAGTCTTTGCATTTTAGAGTTTGAGCTAAATCCTAACTAAAGATTGTGCTTTTGGTTTTCTTGTCCAGGTTTTTAAAGATGTGACGATCCTGTTCAGTGACGTAGTTGGATTTACTGAGATCTGCTCACGTATCGAGCCGATGCAGGTTGTGGCCATGCTAAATGGCATGTACACCAAATTTGACCAACTTAGCGAAGCGCATGAAGTTTACAAGGTAATAATTTTCTTTGTTTTGTAAAACACTCATTAAACACAACAAGCTGCAACAACGTTAAAATGATGACTTTAAAAGGGGCCCTAACGCAGTTATTCAACACAGTTACATGAAAACACAATTGTTTCAACGCTACTAACGAAATGTGGATCTGAGAACAGGAGGTCCAGATAATGTAGGGACTTGAAACACTATGTGGACTATTAAACACACGTCCACACACCCATGACTGTATGTGTTGCAGTCAGTGTGTGTGTGTGTGTGTGCTCTCACTTTCGGTACCTTATGGAGACCAAGGACAAAACAAAAAAGGGAAAACAAAAGGACTCCACATGGAATTTCTAAAGACCGGGGTGCTCCACAAGGAAATTTGTGTACAAAGTCTATGGGAAACTGTTAAGTGCAGGGACAAAGGAAAGAACAAAAGAGTGCTCCACAAGGATGCATTTTTCCGTGTGTGTGTGTGTTTGATAGGTATAAATATCTTGAGACCTTAACAAATGAGGATAATAGGTTCACCAGTTGGAAAGTGTGTACGAAACCAATAGGAGCTGTTGCTAAACAATTGAAGTTTAAACATAAGAGAGACAATAGGATGTGCCCGAATGCACACAACCTTACGGATCGGGTTTGTTGGGTCCTGCTATTGTTGTTGTATTATTCCCTTTTCTAAAGAATTCTTCTGTGGGCTTATGGAAGGGCCCTTGTGGAGTCTTTTGTACAATGAAACAATGAAACCCCAACGTTTGTCTTTGTTTAGCTTGGACCCAACAGAGGAATTCTTTAGAAAAAGGGAAGAACAGAACAACAATACGGGACCCCACAAACCTGATCCGTAAGGTATTTGGGAATCGTTCACTGAAAAAAAACTTTATCTGCAGTTAAATGGTCAGCAACATTTTACAGAAAAACTGAAAATATTTCTAAAGCAAGTTCAACGCAGACTTATTTACTGTCCCAAACTGTAGAAGTCCATTTCGGATAGAAAATGCCAACACACTATTTAAACAAGATTCTGATTTGTCTTGTTTAAGGTTGAGACTATAGGCGATGCATACATGATAATGTCGGGTGCACCAGTGCCGACAAAGTACCATGCAGTCCGTGTGGCAGAAATGGCCATGGCCATGAAGAGAGACATCAGCCTTCTGTTTGACCCATCCACCGGAACGGAACTACAAATACGCATCGGTTAGTATGTAGCAGACGTCAATACACCGACCCATTAAGCCACGCCCATTTCTCATTGACCAATCACAACTGCGAAATTTGATCACCATTTGAGCCGTTTGGTGATCTTTGCACTAATTGTGATCGGGTTTCGCGGTTGTGATTGGTCAACTCGTAAGGAGGCGGGGCTTAATGGATCGGTCTATTGATCCTTCCCACGGAATATGTAAATTGCACATCGTGCGTGTGCGCTAACACTTTGGCTGGCAAACAAAATGATTGAACATCTATGATGGTGGCGTGACGCAGGCGCGTTTGTGAGTCTGCTTTATATGGCGTTTGCCAACCAATAGTGTCTGTACGCATGCGTGAGTGTAATTAGCATATTTCATGTGAAGGGTCTATTGGCAACATAGAGTTTAATAGAACTATAGAGGGCGTACTAAACCATGTGACACGACCCGACAAGAATCATTGTTCTTCCATTGGGAAAATGGTGCTGACCCCTAGTATAGTGTAACACGGGTCACTCACCAGTTCACACAGCAAACTTTGTAGGGGGAAAACTTTATGTACTGTACCCATGGGGATTCGAACCCATGATGGGACAGTGCGACCACGTGTATGTTAGTATGTAGCAGACGTATAGTCAATTGGCAACATAGGAGTCAGAAATTTAGTTCTTTAAAATGCAATGGCGGACCCTGTTAGTTCCCGAAGTAAAAGGAAAACCACGCAATTCCGAGGGATATTTGTTTGAACCATACTATTATATCTTACATTTAAACATCTTTCCAACCATATTAAAATCGTAACCAATGTTTTCTTATAGCCCAAAGCGCCCTAATTGAAGGCAGCGTGTCCCTTACTGCGTTTCGCAAAGATGTATATTAATTAGGGCACTAGGACAGCTGAAGCCAGGGCACGGTCTTTAACCCTGCGAGAAGCGAATATTTTGTGATTTGCTCCGTGGAACGAGGTGGCTCACGCGGTAGGCGCATTATGTAATTAGTGAAATTGACACATGAAACAGCCACAGGGTAAAAACAAGCAGTAACCAGGTCACCTAGATATACCATATACCCTGAGGGTATTTCTGGTCAGGATTGTAAACAAACAGCTCTGGTTTCCATTCACAGACATGACAGACAGCACTAGCGGAACCGAGGAACGAAGTTGCTCACGCGGTAGGCACATTAAGGATTGCCGCCTTGGCACTTTGTGACAGCTGGCTTACCCGGTGAACGACCTCTAGGGCAAAATCGGTTCAGCCACTTTGTTAAGGGGTGTTCAGGGTTGGATGAAAATTAAGTTCAGCGAAAAAAAAAAATTAAAAGTGTTTTAATCACTATAGTACCGTAGCTATCAGAATGGCTCGGGGGTTATTACGTTGAGTCCATGTCACTGTTATGTAAGTTATTTAGTTATTTAATCAACCATTTCGTATCCCACAACTGCCACTGACTTAAAGGCAAAGTAAACCCCCTTTGTAGTTTTGAACTGTTCAAATGTTTTAGTCTAGCTGTTAAAATGTCTTTTCGAAAGGTGGTGGTAGCCTCTTTGAGTATCGCCGAAAACTGGAGTTGTTAAGTCCGCGCTTGAAAATTAATCTGTTATTGAAATACACAATAATTTGATAAATGTTTCATGCAAAAACGTTTTGCAGTTTGAAATGTTTTTGAATCCCTCTCTCTAAAACCACATTCCTTTGAAGGGAATTGTTTCTCAAAATGTTATACGATAAGAACAGCTGCAGCGCTTAACCAAGCAGGTTTTTGTTGTCCTTAATGTTTGGAGTAAATACCAAAGGTAAACCATCCCTTTAACATTGTGCAGTGTGCCTGTTGTTTCCCGATTGATTATTCAAAGTCATAAACACTGGTAAATAGCGAAAGACTGGATGAACACAGCACATGCCGACGTTGTGTAATTGTCACAAACAACTTAAGTCGGTGAACAAAATAAAGTTGGAGTCTTTCTTTTGTTTTTGTAGGCATGCACTCAGGAATGGTAGTGGCTGGTGTGGTCGGCCTGAAGATGCCACGGTATTGCCTTTTTGGGGATACGGTGAATACTGCGTCTCGTATGGAGTCTACGGGGCAAGCAATGAGGATTCACCTTAGTGAGAGCACACGACAATACTTACGGGAATGGCCTTTCTACATCCTACAAGAACGGGCAGTGAAGTGTGAAGTCAAGGTACTAGTCTTAGTTTCAGGCAGTTCATATAGGGGCTAATTCTGCAAACCAGTGATGCACCATCGTGATGGTTGCGATTTGTGGGTTCGGAGCTCAAGTATAACAATGTACTCTTATAATTATAGAGAAACTTGCACTCAAGTGTGTGCCGACAACCACACCCGATCTGGAAACGCTCTTTTTGGTAACACATTTTGGGGGACTTGGGCCTCATAGAAACCAAACCTCTCTACACCACACAAGAAGCAACGTTCACAGAAATTGTGCTTGCTGCGGGGACAGCCAACTTTATAAAAAGTCTAAAGCTTCCAATTTGGTTGATTAATACTTTCGACCTTGACCAATCAAACCGTTATTACGCTCTGTTTCCAGGGGAAAGGGATGATGAAGACGTATTTCCTAATGGGGAAGGAGGCAGTGGATGAATCCGAGTTGCCTTTCACTATACGAGGATCAGCAGAAAACGCCTCAAGAAGCTCCCTCAACTCTTCTATGGAGTCACTAAGAAGGTATTCAAATGTTGCATTATTTTGTAACTCAATTTTACATGTGATGCGCCCTCTACTGAAAATATTTAGAAAATGTTTATATGTATTTTTTTCTTGTTTATCCTTGGAAATGTTTCAGTCAAAGGTGCACAGCATTTACAAACAGTAAAAAATGAATTAAAAATTAAAGATTCAATACATTTACAAAGTTATACCAAAGAATAAAATCATTCAATTTTACAGTAAAACCCATAAAGAAAATTAAGAACAACAAGCCAGTGATAAATGCACTTTGATAGGCCTACATAGACAATAAAAGGGGTGAGAAGAATACTCCCTCCCACCTTCAAAAAAAACCCAACAACAACAACACAAACAACAACAAGCCCTACATGTACCATACGTTTTAACCTCAAATTAGTGCACTGTCGTTGAAAACTGGCTAGAGTGGAAGGGAAAGGGTGTTTGGGTGTCGCAGGAAGGTCATTGAAAAGAATTGACCCCACGAGCAGCAAAAATACGTTCTCCTGAATTGTATTTGAATACATATTTATCTAGTTGTGCCTTCACTTTGTACTCTTTCAAATTTTGCACTTTTTGATGGGTTGGAAATAGTTATAATTCTTCAAAGATGGTTGACTTATAATGCTGTTTAATTACGCTATTTATCGTTGCAAAGTGACGACAATAGCTGCTTGGCACGTCACTTTCTGACATGGGTATAGTATTAATAAAATTGCCTTGTCTAGTTTCAATATAAATAAATATCTGGAAAAGTAGAAAAAGCTTTTTCTGCCTGGAATGATCATGCGTTTTCACACCGTGTTGTCCGATTGACATCCACAGCTTTTATCCCTTGTATTTTCTAAGCAGTAGTTAACTGCTGGTTTGTTTTCTCTACGACACTGGGCAGAACTTTAGCCCCTAAAGAGACAGGACAAATAAAATAAAAAAGGTAAAACAAAAATTAAAAAAATCAACATTATTTCGTTCCCTCGAAATAATATTTCGTTACCTCGCAATACTATTTCGTTACCACGAAATGTTATTTTGTTCCCTCGAAATCATTTCATTACCTCGAAAATATGTTTCGTTCCCTCGAAATCATTTCGAGAGAATGAAACAATATTTCGATGGAACAAAATAATTTCAGTATTTGTTTTACCTTTTCATTGTTTTTATATATTACCTGTCCCTTCAGGGGCTCCGTACTTTGGCTGTTGATTGATTAGACAAACTTAATAGTTATGTACAAGCCGTATAGTCGTATCCTTAGCCATAGCCAATAGCCGAAGCTGTTAAATGCCTTTTGCATGATCTAGTGGACCTATACCTTCAGTTGTCACTCACTACAATAATGCAATGCCGCACAAACTGAACTTTCGCTGTCACTTTTGACTTGATTTATCTGTATTCAGACCTCTAAAAATGAAGTGAACTTTTGGGTATGTACACATTTTATGAATTGTTTGTTTCTTTGATTTGCCAATTCCCTTTTCTGGTGTTTGTTTATGTCATTTTATCGAAGCTTTGAATCGCTTACGCTCGAGAGTTCATCAAGTTTTACTGGGTTACCTAAAAAAAATATTCAAAGTTTTCAGACGTTTTGGTAGATAAATCGTACAAGTTATTAGTTTTCTTGTAAGTGACCAATTTATTTTTAGACATTCTTGCATCTGATTAAGAGACATGACGCCAAAGACCAAAGAAAATGACGTGTTAATTTTTTTCTTTGTAACGAGGGACAAAAAGTCTTGTTATCTTTAGTTTTGTATTAAAACTGTTGGCTTTTTGGGGGAAATTTACAATTGATAAACATTGCCATCCCGCAACGATTGTTGATGCTGTACAAGGAAATATTTTTTGTTTAATTAAAAAATCCACTTTTTTATAGTATCTAAATTTTTTAAGAAATAAATTGGTACAGATTTCTCATTTCCTCCTCCTCATTTATTTGCCATCATTCTTCTTACCCGAATCCGATACTTATCATTTGTATTTGCTACTAACAATTAACAGTTCTGATAATATATTTACCCCATTGTAGAGCCCAGGATGTAAAATTAGTCAGTCATTCTGCCCCGTTTGTTTCTCACCGAAAATCTCATTATGTTGTATTTAACAACCTTTTCTTAGTTAGTATGGTAAATAGTTTATGTGTATTTTGGTATGTTTTAAATTGAATTAATACACTGGCACTGATCAGGCGTGGTCGTGGGAACACTATAAAAATAAATGGGTCGACTTGACCCAGTTCAGGGACACTTAGGGCCTGACCCAATTACCGATCAGTTAGTCCTAGAATATACGTCACACTAGCGACGGGCATGTTTGACTTGTAATTGTGTTATTTAAATCAACGTTTCGGTATTTATTTTGTTGTTTATCTTTTTAAAAAGGTTTAACTTTTAAAAACAACCAGCACATTGGGGCAATTAAACTGCAGAAGAATGATTGAGATTTCAGTTTCAAATTTAGCGCCTTTTTCAAATGCATATAATTATCTCCAAATGTTCGTTCAACGTATTTTGACATGCCCGTCCTTTCGCGAAAATATTGTTGAATTGTACTACTCTGAGATTTAATTTGTCTTTGAAGTTTTTAGACAATTTGATGTTTTTATACAATTGTGATACAATCCCATCTTCACTTCTCTAGCCCAGCCTCAGGATCAGCAAAGAGAGAAAGAACGAGAAGGAAAAAACCGAAAAAAACTAACAACAACAGCAACAACAACAAAGGCAAAAACAATAATAACAACAACAACAACAACAACAACCAAGCAAAAACAATAACAACAACAACAACAACAAAGGCAAAAACAATAACAACAACAACAACAACAACAAAGCAAAAACAATAACAACAACAAAAACAACAAAAACAACAACAACAACAACGACAAAAACAACAACAACAACAACAACAACAACAACAACAAGAAAGAGAACACGTCACAAATTAGGATTGGATTGGTTACACTCCTCCCACCAACACCATTGACTGTATTTGTTACTTTTCATTATCACTAAGCTCATTACTATAAAAGGATGTTGATGCAGCTTCAAAATGTCAGCAGAAAACAACATATACAATTGAATTGAATTGAATTGAATATGTCATGTTTTTGTGTGCTCTTGATTTAGTTTTTCAGGCATTATGACCGCTTCACTGCCGCCCCCTGACGCAAGGTCTGTGTGCTATGGTTATATCAACTCAAACGTTGTAGTTAGTAATGTGTGTCATAAACTCTGCTAATCATTTGACCAGTCATCTACATTCTGATATTAATTTGTCGTTTTGCCACATTAACTCTGCCTATCATTTGGTTAGTCATAAACTGCTAATCTTCCTTGTGCCTCTTCTGAAAACTGTTTGGTTAGTGATAAACTTTTGTCACTAACTCTGCCAATCATTTGGTTAGTCATAAACTGCTAATCGTCCTTGTGCCCACCTCTGCTAATTGTTTGGTTGATTATAAACTGCTAATCGTCCTTGTGCCTCCTCTGAACCGTTTGGTTAGTGATAAACTGCTAATCTTCCTTTTGTCACAACATCTGCCAATCATTCGGTTAGTCGGAAACTGCTAATTGACCTTGTGCCCACCTCTGCTAATTGTTTGGTTGATTATAAACTGCTAATCGTCCTTGTGCCAGATTAACTCTACTAATCATTCGGTTAGTCATAAACTTATAATCGTCATTTTGCCACATTAACTCTTCTAATCATCTTGTCAGTTAAAATAAACCCTGCTAAAATCGTCATTCTGTTGCATTAAGTCAACTAATCGTGTGGTCAGTCATCAAATTTGCTTTTGTTGTTTTGCCACATTAACCCTGCTAATTACGTGGTCAGTAATATTCTCTACTTTACGTCATTTTATTGCTACATATTGACAAAAGGGATTTACCCCAAATCCATATAACATTGATATTTTTGTCTGAAGTAATGCTCATCAACTAATTAACTAATTATTTGCTTAACTCTTTCCAACAAATCAAAGAGATACTCCTAAAGAAGGCCCATCAACAGAAAAGCAGTCAGGAATATGGTGTGAATAAACCAATAATAATAATAATAGGTTGGGGAAGTAACGTGATCTCATGATCATGTTTTATTGTTTGGTTTTGACAGGAAAGTTTCACACATGAAATCTACTTGCTTTCCTATTCGTGCATCTCATTTATCTTTTTTCACGAAGAAAATCAAAGTTTGTTAGTCAATCATGTTTGTTGTATTATACTCTATTGATTGGCTGGTTGCACTGTTGGTTTTGTTCTGCCCTTTCAGCTGTATTCTTGGTGTTCCGGGTTACGGTAGCATTTAACCTTGATGGGGGACTTTTTGGACGCTAGGTGGCAGCAGTAGCTGGTAAGTCTGCTGCCATCAAGAGTTCTCAAAAGTGTCCCATTAAATGTTATGTTTATAAGGTTTTTAACCTCTTGGATAACAAAGACTAGTATTTTTATGCAACACATTTTGGTCAGGTGTTGTGTATTAATGTTCGTTTTCGCTTTTTAAAAACACGGCTTTGGCTAACTGTCAAGCTGTTCACCCCCTTGAAGCATCGTGTCGACGGCTAGTGGCGCCCTAACCAGAACCTAAGCTGAAGCAAAACGTCTTAAAGGGGCAGTTTAAGTGAGCTCTTAAAAGACCCATTCACTGATGACGTCACGGTTAATTGTTGTAACTGGGTACTGCGCTTCCTACAGTTGTGCAGAGACACAATGTTTCCCCATTCTTCTGCAGAGTGGTATCCAACGTTGACGTCATCAGTACTAAGGTCTAGTGACACATCAACACTGGATCTTGTCTGACATATTATTCAAAATTAACGCTATCTTGTGACCGAGCAAATGCATTGCACCAAGCCTCTTCCAAATCAGTGATTGCTCTTCCGTAACGTTCCGACACCCCTATGTTCCGACAACCCTATGTTCCGATATACCTTCTTGATCGACACGCTAGGGAAGGGTTTATAGGCTTAGGGTTAGGACTGATGAGGAAAATACACTAGGGTGTCGGAACATACGTGTGTTTTTTCCCCACTTCTACCCAACTCATATTCCTTCTCTTTTAACGTTTTGTTAATTGCATTGCTTCTTTCATACAGTGTTTCGATTTTGTTAAGTATTGATCTTTGCTGCATAGGGACAAGGGAATTAAAGGGGTACCTATCCATCTTGTCGACTGCAGGACTTGATAATAATGAACGAAAGTAACCACTCTGTTTATTTCTTATTCTTTGTTTGCAGCACAATGAGTAGGGGTGGAGTGATAGATGCTGGGAACCCGCGAAGAGCTTCTCTTACCTACACCCCGGTGGGTCTGGAGAACGACCGCGCAGTCACGCCGGTTAACCAGCGAAGTGGCACTAACACATTAGAGGCACCCAAATCGCACTCGTCCAGGCTGAAAACAAATACTGCCCTCAATGTCAACAACTCCAGAGGAAGCTCTGACGTCATCCACGATATACCGTCGTTCAAGATAAAGGATGACTCAAAGGGCCCAATTGAGGGTAAAGTGAATAATAATTTATTTGAAGGGAAATCAGCCAATGAGATGGGCGGAGAGGGTGAGGAAGACCTCAAGTCCAATGTGAAAAGGGGCAACATGTCGACAGAGACTCACGTAAGTGGTTCCAACAACTCAAACGTCCCGCACAGTACAACATGCGTTATTATCTAGCGAAAACATCAAAACCATTTGATACCTTTGGGGAGTTGTTTAGCCACGTACTTTGCTTCGAAGTGTGTGAAAGAAACATAATTAGCACACGGACCTTTTCACAATGTATAGTTACACAGCTGTGTATGTGTGTGAACACCGGTGCCATATTCAATTGAAAGTCTCTCTCAAAAGCAAAATCAAACATACCGCTTATTTTCGTCTTCATACTGGTATTTTAACTGTTATTTATACTCATTTTTTGTAAATACAGTTTGTATGAATATGCAACATGAACTGGCCATTTACATGTATACGCATTACCGTTATGTGTCAAATTGTATAAATTGTACAAGCGGTATTCAGAGTCGATCCGTCTGTCAGAACGGCCATGTCATACTAAAACTTTCTAAGGGTGGGAGTTTGGGAGAAGGGGCTGGTTTGACAATGTTGGAAACACAAAGGACATAATTATACGTTGGAATAGCGCGAAAAAGTAACTATTTAGTGAATCAGGCAGACTATAAACAGAAAGCTTATGATTTCAATACTGATTGTTTATTCAGGAATCACTGAAAGGAGCACAGTAATTTCAAGGTTAATAACTTAGAATTTGATTAGCTGGTGACTGGTAAACCGTGGCTCTTATTGGGAACGCACGAGACATTTAAGGTAAATTATGGACATAGTCACAGCTAAACAACGGTAACCATACTTTAATGATGGAATGCACTGATCTCTATTATACCGACTGGATAGTGGGTATACAAAATACGATGTCTTTTTTTAATTTAAAGAAGGGATTTCATCACATAAACATTTCCCCCAATGTTTTTATGCCCACAATGTAAGTATATTCATTGCACACATATTGGGGATTTATACATAGGCTAGATCATATCTGTGCACAGGACCGTGAAGTCACCGCACACAAGCGGCGGCCATTTTGAAACACCCAAAAAGCTGTTGAATGCACATAGCGGGTATACAAAATACGATGTATATTTTAATTTAAATAAGGGATTTCATCACATAAACATGTTTTTCCTCCAATGTGTTTTATGCCCACAATGTAAGTATATTCATTGCACACATATGGGGGATTTATACATAGGCTAGATTTTCACGATGTGATGGGGGAACATGTAATTTGTTACTTCAAAAGTTGAATGACGAGTGTTTTTATTAAGTAATCCCTGTCATTCGCTCAAACCCTCACACCCACATAAGCCCAGGTACAGACAAGTACATTCGTTGATCCGGTGAATTACACCCCAATTTACTTAAAGGCAAAGTATACTTTGGTTTGTGAACTTCTTGCCAAGTAACCTTTAATGGTCATTTATTTTTTGAGTAATTTCAAAAAATTATCCCGATGAAGCTTTGTATAAAATCATGTAAATTAAAGAATAACACAACAATACATTGAAGAACAAACAAGCATTTTATGAGTTGTTTAAGTGGTGTTTATTCCTGTATATTGCTCATTAGAAATTTACAACAAGCTGGTTTTATCAATTCTATAAAAAAAATATGAAAATAAAAAAAATTACAAATAAATTAAGAATTAAATCAAAATTAAGAATTTCAAGCAAGTTATTAAAAAAAAAATTATACTGTGACCCTCTTTCCTTAATCCAAGCAAAAATCTGCACACTATAAATTAATAAACTAATATTTCACATGGGCTAAAATCAAGAAAAATGTAATAAATAAAATAAAACAATTCAAATTTGTTTATATAAATAAATATATGTAAATAACAAAATAAATAATAAACCAATAAACTAACAAACCCATAAATGAATAAATAAAAAAGATTCAATAAATAAATAAATAGATAAGTCAACCAATTACGAAATACATAACATGCACCCCCCCCCCCCCCAAGGAAAAAATTAATAAAAAATCCCCCAAACATTTCGGCTAAAAAACAGGATTGTATGCACAGATGTGCATGCCCCACGCTGTTTGTGTGGCTGTTTTGGATGTTTCAAAATGGCGTCCACTGAGCTGCGGTGGCTTCAATGAACGCACTCAACCCGCTATCCAGTCAGTATAATAGAGATCAGTGATGGATGGAGTGATTGTAAAGTATAATGCAATAACTCTTGAGGGTGCTATGCATCTGGGAGACTTTCGTACAACAAAATATTCCCTTAAAATGCCATGTAGCTTATTGTTTCAACTGGTGTCACGCTATCATTTTGCTTAGCGAATAAACAAGCTACGCACCATGTTCTGTTTAGCAAAGGTGTTTTAATTGGCCCCAGGTTAGACATTATGATGTTCCATTGTTCTAAAAAGAGCAAATCCATATTCAAATGCATTGATTTAAAGATGGCGAATTTAGGATCTCTGTTACGAAATTAAAATATTTCAAAACATGGTCCCTAATGCCTGTAGCTGTTTGATTATTTTCACCTCTGGGGCGCTATGATTCGTTGGTTTAAATATCAAGGTTTATTGTTATTTTAAATGTAGATAGAGCTTATGTAAAAATCACACAGACGCACTGAAACAGCATTAGGGCTAGGCTAAGCAGCTTTGGGTAGTATGCTCAAGGAAGTTGAGAAAGATTTATAAAAAGGTTTGAAAGATGAACACCAATCTGACGAAAAAAAATTGGCAGCGCCCTCTATTGACAAAATTTAACAACTGCGGTGTCGCACGCCGGAAGCTTTTTTTTTTACACGTTCTGCCCATTTTGCTTGATCAGACAAGCAAAACAAATGTGTCAGCTGACGCTATGGTCGGTCACCTGATAATAAATGTCTGGTGCCTACCGCCCATGATCGATAGACATCGACTTCCGACTTGCGACACCGCAGTTTTTAAATTTTGTCAATAGAGGGCGCTACCAAATTGTTTTCGTCGGATTGGTGTATAACAACGTTGTAAAGCGCCTTATAGGTCAAGTGCGCTGTTTCAGAACTAATGATATGATTAATGTTGTGGTTAATAGCAAGGTACTGTCCCTTGGTTGTAGGATTGTTTGTAATGATGTGATAAGGGAAATCAATATGAACGGGTTTTATTGTGAGAATGCAACTTATATTCAAAATTACCTATTAAAAGTAAATTAATGTAAACACACCCACTGAGTGAAATGATGTAATTGGTGTTGGAATTAGCCGGGAAAATCTTTGACAAAAAAGTAACAATTTCATCGAGATTTCCCTGATTACATCAAAATTTAAACCTGTCAACAATTACCGTGTTGAAATAAACTACGCAAATTTGACCCAATAATTGTTTTGTCGATTTTGCAATGGTTTGTAAAAATGTACATACATGTACAATGTACATACATGAACGGTACGATTTATTCACAGAAGGATATAGCGAATGAAAGATTTGACATAAGTAGCAATTTCTGCACCTACTCTTTCAGTTCCGCAAGATTTAAATGCTCTTTATTTCTAGGTTTTATGAACCTTTAACTTGTTATTTCTTGTGCGTGTTCTCTTTGATCAAACTCTTTGCAAAGCTGGTGAAGAAAGTTGAGGTTCACATTAAAGATGCTATGTTCGATTTCAGGCTGATTTGACCGGAAAAATATAATTTTAATTTTAAATAACAATTTTCATAGAAAGTTATAGACTTCTGTTTGAAGTATTGCAAATAAATATACGAAATTAAATAGAAACACAAAACATAGAACAAAGAAAAATAATACGAAGAAAAAATTGCCATTCACTATAAAATACAGATAATCTCCACGTCCATCTGCCACTTACAAGAATCTTTGGGCATGTCCTTTTAATTCTATTCTTTTGAAACTGGATTATATGTCATTCGTTCAGAGAGGGAGATGGGAAAATCTTTCGGCAAAAATCGGGCCAAGTAACTTTAATTTACGTAAACAAAGCCAAATGCGAGTGCTTGGAAGCCGATTTCCGCTTTGGTGTCAGAGTTGCTTCTCAGTTTTAAAGTCGATCAAACGAACGTAAGCTAACAAACAAATTATATACATAAAAATTAAAAACAAAAATATATATGTATAATAAATTAAAGATGTTCATTGATAACTTGTTGATTATGTTGTTTCCTGCGTGAAAATTAGGACGAGTTTGATTTTGTAATCAGTTTTAAGTTTTATCAAAAAAAAAATATTTGGAACAATTGTATTGAATGGTTTAACAGAACGAAAAGAGGCACATTGACTGTGTAAATAATCGTGTTTCGTTTGAAATTTAATAGTTTTCTCTTAATGTGTAAATATTGAATACCTTTGTTGTAAAATTATATAGAAACGGGTACCTTTAACTTCAAATTTCTCTAAAGTAATGTTTTTAACCAGTCTTTTAAATTATATCTGAAGCACACTAGTCGAACGTCAAACATTCTTTGAAACACTTGAATTTAAAGACTCGTGTTTTACATTTAATATTTTAAACTTTGCATGGTGTACAATTTAATTTAACAGTACACTAGTTTTCTGGTAATAACAATATACATTGGTGACTAAAACATACTACGTTTAAAATTGTGATTTTGTTGGAAAGTTCGAAGAGACTTGACCCTGTAGTTTTTAACCCTTAAAGGGTGTGTACAACATTGGTAAGAATGAAAATATAAATGTTCACAGATTTGCACATAACTTACATGGTATAAAGATGGTCATGCTGGAAAACTTCCCTTGAAATAGTTTTGCTTGAAATGCCATAGTTTTTAGGAAATGAGTAAAATAATATTCTTTATCCTGCAGGATAAATTCCAATGTTTGAAAAGAAGTTAAAACATATAAGGGCGTTTTTCACTGTTTTCTCATGACTCCGAAGACCGATTGAGCTTAAACTTTCACAGGTTTGTTATTTCATGTATATGTTGGGTCACATCAAGTGTGGATGCAGGTCTTTGGCAATTACCAATGTTGTACACAACCTCAAGTGCTCAAGAGATTATTTGGGACATTATTACAAAACCCTGCCAGTTGACATATCTCAATATACTGGCCATCCTGAGGGATAAACTATACTGATAGCAATCTTCAAGAGGGTCTAGAGATTGTATTTTACCATTCCAGGGGCGGATCCACGAATATTTGCCAACAAAAGACTGAATGGGGGGGGGGGAATTACCCCAAGACTAAGGCGTGTTTGCGCAGTAGTAAATGGTGAAATCACCTGAGTTCAGTCGACCAGTGGAAGTTCCAAACAACGACCTTGCCCTGGCCACTCAAACTTTAAATTATGTTTCTCGAGCTTATTCTCTTAAAAGTCAAGAAACATGGGATTACAACAAAATTAATGCGAAGAGGCATATTATAAAAAACGCTTATTCAGAAGTTGCTGACTGGTAGGGTTACGCACTTGAAGATTTTAATAAGTAAATATAAATTGCATGCTAGTTAAAATGTTCCCGGAACAAACTTGATCCTTGGTTCGGAATATACCCTGGCTAGACCAATATTATGCAGGTCAATCTGACCCGGATTCCCTGTCAAAATCTTTGATCCGGATAATCCGTAGACTTCCAAGTCTGTGCTCGTGGTTTTTGTTCTACCTAAAATAGCGCCCTCTTGTGGATTAACTACGTCTTTGACCGAGTTAGGGCGCGTGATAGCTAATCTGTGGGGGCGTTTTGCGTGGCTGATGCAGAGAAATAACCGCGATCTCAGACTTGAAATCAAGTCTACAGGAAAAGCTATATAATTACCTACTCAGTAGACTTGTGGACAAGCCGATGTCTGTCGCAGTGAATCACCACAACACACATTAACGACTTGTCAACAAGTCTACCTACTCATTATACTAATTATATACTTCTCTCCATGATTGTAAACAGTCATTGGTTTCAGGTGTGTTCGCCATGTTTACAGGTTCTGTGCCTAAAACATACATTCATCTTGTTTAAATTTTCACCTCAGAATTAAAATTTTTGTCACAGATAAAAAGAAATAACTATTGTAATATTAAATACAAGAACAGTATTATGTATTGATGCATTTCAAATTGTTGTGTTTTTTTTCTTTTTAAGAAGGATGGAGACTGCTTGTCTTAATAGCAGTAATGGAGATTCGAGTCTGAAATTATTCGGAACTGAGTCGCACTTGAGTTGCGTCATTTTGGCACCACATGGAACTTAACTATAAACCTTTGTCCACGAAGACTTGAGACCAGGTCCAAATTTCATAGCTGCTTAAGCAGAAAATATTACTTAACAATTTTCTGCTAAGCAGAAATGAGCATGATGTCACAAATGGTACATGTGACCGTTTTGACTCTCTATTGTGTTTACAGCATGTCAAGTTGGATATTAGTTATGAAAATATTTGAAAATATCGGCCATTTTGGTTTTGTGTTTATTCGGCAAAAATGTGGCCATGCAACTTAATTGTTCCTGTGCAGTTCACAGACATCCATGAGACTAACGTATTCTAGTTTCTATTGTGTTGTTATCTAATGGTATTTAGATATATTCTTATCGCGGGATCACGGGAACTTGACCCAAAGGTCTTCACCAGAAAGGCTGCTGCTACGACTTGTATGTGCCTTTATGGATAACACTTGTGTTTAAAGGCAGGGAATATTAATTCCAACATAATTATTTAAAATAGCAAACTTCGTGAAAGTTCAGACGAGAAAGACTTCATGCCTGAAGCTTTTCTTATATTCAAATTTTGAGGGGTGAAAATTACCTTTCTCTAAGACTACATTAATATAACCAGCTTGATTATACGCTACTGGAGAACACAAAGTAACACACGGTTGTTGGTAGTTGAAACGTTTATTTACTCAATGCTGATGGAGGCTCTCACTGCCTACTCTCTGCCTTTCACACGGTATTTATTGTAAAACACAAGATTACTTGTTGCAGCAAGTGGACTTGTTTACACCTCATTAAGAATACATTTGAATAATTATACAATAAAAGAATATGTTTGGATGGTTTAAAGAAAGGGGTTGTACTAAACAAATGAGTTGGAAGAGGTTGCCCCATATTTGGGTATGTTTGACCAGTGTCTGGTACTCCCTGTCATTACAGTGGAATGCGAAGACCCATACACACTTGGCACTATTGTCCTGACTAAGAACAATGGGACCACTATGTATACTGAAAGCATAGAGGTCTACTGACACTGCTACAATCTCAGAGGACAATCTCAGATATTCATTATTTGTGTTTTAAGTGCAAGCTTTTCGTTGGGTGATATTACTTCTAAGGCAGTCGTTTCTCACAATGCTTTATACTATCAACAATTCTTCAGTGCTGCTTAAGTCTTTAAGGTCATTTTCTGGTAGCCCTGCCTTAAGAAACGATCAATTCAAATTGTCTAGTTTTCAGGAAAGATTAAAAATGTGACACCCCGTCAAATTGCGAAATGGCATGTTAAAAGGGATGTGATGTCTTCAACATTCTATAATGTTGGGATTAATACTTAACCTTATTGGCCTGAATGTGTTATTTGAGCTCCTTAAGTTTTCTCACTTATCTGATTGAGGAAACAAACTTGGCCATTAAGTGATGAAGAAGAGTGTCTGCGGTTTGGGCATTGTGAGACACCACAAATAAGTTCAACACAGTTTACTAATGGTTTCAAAGGATTTCGTTGGTCTGGTTACATCGGAAATTTTGCTCTGTGTAAAGGGCTTTTGTGTGGAGTTAAAGCAATACTTTAATAGAACGTATGAGTGGGCGTACAGAAAATGAGTCTGTTCTTATTTATGTTTATTTTTTTAGGGGAGGGGGTAAGATTCCAACAAAAACAAACAAGGGGAAACAGTGAGGGCATCAATGTTGGTATTTAGAATAAAAAGGGCAGTTTATGGTTTACAAAAAAGAGAGACTAAAACTTTACAACAAAACAAAAAAATAAGACAGCTCTTATAGTTTGTTCATGATAGGGCGCCCTCACTTGGCACCAATAAAAGGCGCCTAAAGACCAGTTGCTGATTCAATTTGTGTTTATAATGGTAACCCGAATAATCTAAGCCGATCTCCCCAAGGGCGAAAACCTTCGGGTGCTGCATCAATTGTTCTATGGTTTGGAATGACTCTTGGTTGAATTTAGTGGCTTGTTTAGGGTGTGCTCCGACCGCCGCGTATACCAGATCGTCCGTCACCATCTCTGTCCACCACTCGTCGTCCTTCAGAGTTTCCTGGTCGCAAAAAACAGCAACACAACCAGCAAATCCCGTAGTGTCTATGTCTTCTCCCTGGAAAAACTTAGCCAGTGTTCCCTTGCGATGATACTTGTTGAGTAACCTGTCGACATGACAATGGGCGTCAATGAACTCAGTGGTCGGTGGAGTGGTCATCCTGGGTGTAGGGACTAGCAGCAATAGGCTTTGTACTATAGCGTCCTCCAGTGAAGCACCGAGGAGAGACGCGTGGGGAACTGCAGATTTCGTTCTCGTAACGGGGGCAGTCCGACAAACTCGTCGTATGCGTCCCACACGCGTATCTCCTCAGGGCTAAACGTCGAAACTTCGTCGCCCAACTGACGCCGGACAACGAAATTTACCAACTCCCCGGCGGACGACAACTCCAACCTGGAACAGACGTGATGCACAAATCCGTCAAGTCGTTCCGCCAGTTCCGGAAGATGGTCCCCGTTGTATGGGCCGTGCAGATCCACGTGCAGGGCGATATCCCATCGCTGGCACTTCCAACATGTAGCCAGAGGGAACAGAAACCACCAACCATCTTTGGCGATGTGGTACCTGATGACGTGCCGCCTTAGCTTATTGGTCTTCATCCCGCACTCTGGTTGTGGGCACAGCTGCTGGTGTTTTTTGCGGGCAAGAGGTAGCGTCTCCGGTTGGGACGGTCCAGGTAGCGTCTCTGGCTGATTGGATGGTCCAGGTAGCGTCTCTGGCTGATTGGATGGTCCAGGGGGTGAACTGTCCAGGTCGAGTAGCCCATTTTCATTGTAATCTGGAACAAAGTCCATTTCCTCCATCGTCTAAATTTGTTGATTCAAAAAAGTTAAGCATTTTCATTGTTCACCCGTTTTTAAATATTCCAAATATAAAATAGTGGCGATCTCTTGAAAGTTAAGTACTTTAATTTTTCACCCGTTATGAAATATTTTATATTTAAAGGGCCTATGAAGTGGTATTTTTTGTGTGTGTTTTTTATAGCTTTACTAAATTAGTTCATATGAAAAGAAATTATTTTTAAAAACTGTTTAGTGTCTGGAGTGCATTTTTGTATTTTAATTCAATAAAAAAAATACCCCCCCCGAAACTTTCGTATTTTAGACGCCACAAGAGGGCGCTGTTCGTGACGTACACAAAGGCAGCGGCTCCCAGATCGAGATCTCAGTCGTGGTCTGGTGCCCAGGCGCGCGCAGTTTAAGTATACAGCCGAGTCGAGTCGATCGTCAAGGCGTACGTTGATACTCCACTGGAATAAATCGCAAAAACAAAGAAAATAATGTCCGGATTAGGTGAGGATTCCCCTTCCTTTACCTCAGAACCAGAAAGATTTGTCCAGTGTGGGAGCGAATCATCGGACAGCAGTGATTTGTCCAGCGATGGGAGTAGCGATGGGAGCGACACCGACAGAAACGACGAGGTGCTCGGAGTGCAGCCCTACTTGTACGAACCAGAACTAGCAGAAGACGACGGCGAACTAGGATCTGAATCAGAGTCAGACTCCGAAGATGAAGAACACGTTGCTAGGCTGGGCAATACCAATTGGTAGGCAGACAAATTGTGCTGTTTTACAGTATAAATTCTATTTCGAAGTGTAGGGAGAGCGATTTCCACGTTGGTCATGTAATTGAAGATTGAACGTTTTCCTTCCGTGTGTTCGCTCGGCGGTGCGGTCGGGTGGCCACACACACATGACGTTACGTATGACAAGTCGTTCTGCTGAATTGCCTTTGTTTACGTCACGGATTTTATGTTAATGAGGAGGTATGGGTGGGGCGCTGCGGCCCCCCTAAATTTCGAAATGATTTTTTTAATGGTGTAAAATGGCTTGTGAAAAAAAAAAAATAATCAAATATATGTTGTAATAGGCATACTTTATTGTTTCCAGCATTAAACAAATCTATTTCATAGGCCCTTTAAGTAGTGGTGATCTTTTGAAAGTTGAACACTTTCATTGTTCACCAGTTATTATGAAGTCTTTCCTTAAGTTTAAAGTTAAATCCCGTCGCGATAACGAGCAGGAAGTCTAACTTCTCTGCCACTCTTGGTAGTAGTGATCTTTGAAGGTTTTACACCTTCATTGTCCACCTGTACATTCTCATTACCCCGACTGGATGTTCCGTGAAATAAATCCCCCAATTCGTAATCTTCGTGCACTACTGTACAACCCTCTGAACCCTCTGAACCCTCTGAACCGTCCATGCTGCACATGCGTAGTGAATACCTGGAACACAATACAGAATCAACATGGAGCTGTCGTCTGCTTACTACGTCTGTGTGTCTTCAAATTGAAATGTTTTCATGACAAAACTCTGGTAAGTACGGATTTTCCTGTTTGGTTTTTCATTGTATGTAGTGTATGGACATGGTTTATAGGTCATTTGGCGTGTATCTATATGTTGAAATTGTATAATTAAAGGACAGCTTTTGCTTTGGTAGCAAGTTTTGTCGTGACTGCACTCTGCAGTGCACAGTGATCCTATCGGCTTACCCGCCATCACTCCCGTCCCCACACAGCGGAGAGAAACAGACAGTGCGTCTGACCATGGTCTGGCGTTGACGTAGTCTGAGGGAGGTAGCATTTCACACACGTATGAGAGGTGATTTAAGTAGTACGTAGTCGTTGCTGTTTAGTGTTTGTGGTGTTTGCTGCAGTCCTGCAGCTGCACAATAGTTTTATTTTCATGAGTTTCTTTGAAATAGTTCATACAATGTCCCTGCTTGTTGTGCCACTAAACAAAATCCAGTCCTTGCTCTATGCTCGAGTCGTAGACAGTCCAGAGATATCTGGATATAGATCGAGCAAGGTGACACTGCTGACAGTGAGAGAGTGATGATTGTATGTTTAGTGTGTATGCAACAATTACTGTACTGTAGTCCCAACTAGTTTAATTAAAGCCAAACCTGTACAAACCCGGTCAGTGTTTGTGACCAGTTCCACAACAACACGGTGTGGTCACTGTCTGTGGTCCAGTGGTTAGACTGCAGGACTTCCAATCACAAGGTTGTGGGTTCCAATCCTACCGAGCTAACCACTGGTTTCAAAATGACTAGAATAAATGTTGTCACATAGTTAATGAATCACAATTTATTGATTTGGGCAATAATCATAGACATTAAAGTAGCCGTGTTAGGATGTCAGTGTCCGTTGCAACGGAGGAGTGTAACCTGGCTAGACATTAAACCAATGTTTGTATGAGCGAGCTTGACGCTTATATCCCCTTTTGGGAGTTTGCGTAGTTTCCTATACAGAAAGATCATCCAAATAACAAACAGAAAACAAACCTATCGCTATTCACTCGAAATGAATTGGCACACAATACAAGACATTCTAGCTATACATTACACAGTCATCGTTCACATGATTTAAATAGCAACTATCCATTACGCAATCAGCTGATGAAAGTGATGGATACTTTTGGGGGAATTCCTGTGAAACAGTGAAGCCACAGGTGCACTCAATGCTTAATAATTACTGCAACTGCTTGCATTAAGATTTCCATTTTGCTAAAAAGGTGCTTTTTACATACATCTTCTTCCACAGAATATTCCACAGAAAGTTCCTGTAAAGAGATTCCGTGAATGAAGATTCATCAGTTTTAACTTCACCAAACCTTGCTGGGTGGACCCAGTTGCTCAATCCATTATGTCCTAGGACTGCCTCTAGATCTTGACCTCCCAGGTGCCGTTTGGATTCTGCCTCGCTGCAGTTTATGGCCATGTGTTGCCGGGGTGTTGTCGTCAAGGTGGGCAATGTGGCCAAAAAGAGCATCACTGCGGTGACGGACTAGGTGGTCGATGGTGGCAAGCATGGTTCTTGTGGCAACATCTGCATGATATATGAGATGTTTTCATACTAATGGATGCCCAGTTCAAACTAATTCTTTTGAAGTTCTGGTGAGTTAAAACAGAAAACCTTAGTTCTATAACCGCAACGGTTTTTTAACCACTATCTTTGATCAAAACTTAACATCCCTTTTTGCTCTTACATGTAAGTAGCTTGCAGTCCATCCCTTATTTCTACCACCCTGGATCTACCCCCTAAATATCCTTCCTAAACTGATCACGGTCCTAATTTAAAGAAACTAAAAGCTGCTACAACATCTTAGATTTTCAGAACAAACTAGATTAATTAGATCAGCAATTATGACAACTAAAATCTGTTATCTCCATGTAATTCCTTTTCCAAACAATGGAGTTAATTGGGTCATGCACAAACCAGTAGAGCTTTTGACTACCCCAGGCAAATTAACTGCTCATCCATTAAGTTTAATGACCCAAGTAATTCAATGTAAGCACACTCACTCTGTGAAAAGGATGTATACTTTCCGAGTTTTGGTGGCAAAACTTGGAAATTCTGTAATGGAGCTTTCCCCTAATGACAGAACTGGTTGTTTTTACAAGCTTTTGATTTTGGTTCCCTATACGCCTACTTGATTCTTGCTTTGTGCTTATAATTTTATTTTTTTTCATGACTTTTCGATTTCTTTTTGACATTTCTCTGCAGTTGTATATTGTGATTGAGTTCCAACAAGTCCAGTTTGTGCCAACATCTGAGAAAGCCAACTTTACTATTGAGGGTCTCAGAGTGAAGTTGATGGACAAATAGAGTCATACTACTTTCAGCAGCTCACCTGATAGTGATAAAACTGTGAGATGAGGCTGAAGTTGATCGAGAGTGGAGACACCTAAAAGTTAGACAGTTGACGTGGAGACATCCCCAAAGGTTGATACTACAAGGTGTGCACTATGTTTTACAGGTGAACAACATAATCTTATATTTGTTTTCTCTTTTGAGAAACATCTGCCTGAAGTCTTTCTCTGATTCAAATTTGTTGGGTTAAAATAACCTCTTAGTTTAAAACTACACGACTTCAGAAGGAATTGTAATTACTCACATTGTTTTAAACTATCAACAGCTCTTCAGTGCTCCTTAACCCTAACCCTAACCCTTACCAGTTAAGTTTTTAAGCTCATTAGTTAAATTTGGTTAATCTAAAATCCTAACCCTTACCCTTACCCTTACCCTTACCAAATGAATTTTTAATGCACATTACTTTAAAACCTTTGATCAAAAACCTTTATCATAACCCTAAGCTGAACACTCACCCTAAAACTTACCAAACCTTTGGTCAAAAACCCTAACCCTAACCCTTTATATACCAAGTAAGTTTTTATGTTCATTAATTTTTTTAATTTGATTAAAAACTCTAACCCTTACCCTAACCTTAACCCCAACCCTAACGCTAATCTTAACATTAACCCAAACCTTACCAAGTAATTTTGTTTGCTCATTATTTTAAAACTTTGATCAAAAACCGTTACCCTTAAACCTAACCCAAACCCCTAACCGTAGTCTTAACCCTAACCCCTAAACCTATTTATAACCTTAACCCTAACCCTTTCCAAGTAAGTTTTTTTGCTAATTCAAACCCTAACCCTAAACCACAACCCAAATCTTAACCCTAACCCTAACCCAAATCTTAACCCTAACCCTAACACCCAAACCCTTAGCTTAACCCTAACCCCAACCTTAACCATAACCCTTACCAAGTAAGTTATTGTGCTCATTTGATCAAAAACCCACACCCTCACCCTAATCTTAACCCTAACCCCTTACCCTAATCTTGACCCAAACCCTAACCCCTAAACCCTAATCTTAACCCTAACCCTATTTCCAGCCTTAACTCTAAACCTAACATTAATCCAAACCCTAACCCTTACCAAGTAAGCTTTTGTGCTCATTAATTTGAAATTTTTGATCAAAAACCCAAACCCTCACCTCAATCTTAACCCTAGCCCCTTGCCCTAATCTTGACCCAAACCCTAACCCCTAACCCTAATCTTAACCCTAACCCTATTTCCAGCCTTAACTCTAAACCTAATCTTAACCCAAACCCTAACCAAGTAAGCTTTTGTGCTCATTAATTTGAAATTTTTGATCAAAAACCCAAACCCTTACCCTAATCTTAACCCTAACCCCTTACCCTAATCTTGACCCAAACCCTAACCCCTAACCCTAATCTTAACCCTAACCCTAATCTTAACCCTAACCCTATTTCCAGCCTTAACTCTGAACCTAATCTTAACCCAAACCCTAACCAAGTAAGCTTTTGTGCTCATTAATTTGAAATTTTTGATCAAAAACCCAAACCCTCACCTCAATCTTAACCCTAGCCCCTTGTCCTAACCATAACCATATCCCTTATCAGAATTTCGGAAACAGTACTCCTTCCTTGACAACCAATAAGAAGCAGACATGTTCCCCGTTAATTTTTGTTAAATTTTATTATTATTTGATGTCGACAACCTTTTGATGTCTATAAAGACAATAAACAGTTTGCTGTTCCCTTTCCACAATCTTTACTTGAAAATGAATTCATGTTTTAATCAATAATTATTTATTCTTGTTTGTACAGGAATAGTCCCAATCGGTCTCATGGGGAGCTTTGAAGTCTACGACAGGAAAGAAATGCCGCTCTGCAGCCATCTGTAGAATGCAATAACATACCTTGCTTAACTGATACTCTGCTGAAGTAGTGAATAATGCTGATGTAGAATAGATACCATGAACAGCTGTAGAAGTCACATTGATGATAACACAGACAGAATACTTGCCATTCTGCATCAGAATGTTTCAAGGATGTATACTTGTGCTCTGTAGATTTTTGGGTGCATCGGATTACATCTCTAGAGCGTAACATCGTGAACAATTTTTATATTAAGACATTAAGTCTGGATTCCAGTTAATATTGGATGCTGTTCTGGATGTAAAGGATCGAAGTTCTGTGGATTAAGTTCTTATTTAATTATATGTTGCAAATAATAAAGGAAATAGTCATAAAATATCCAAGCAAAAATTAGTAAGCATATAATTTAGAAAAATAATGAGGAACTTTAAAAGAAAAGTTACAAAGAATGACCCATCTTCAAGTTGACTTTTTTTTTAATAATGCGTTTATTGTATGTTCAGTCATAATAATTAAAAATGTAAATTTTAACTTGTGGTAAATGTTGGAATACAAATGTTCAGTTGAAGCTTTTAAATTAACACTTTTAAATTAATAAATACAAATATATGTTAATTTTATTTTTGTGCAAACAATGTTTTGAATAAAAAAGTACACTTTCAGCATCTTAACTTTCCCGATTGGTTTTTGTTAATTTATTCGCTGTCTAACTTGCCAATATTTATTTTATTAAGAGTACACAATCAGACTGCTGGAAAAACCTATATTAGGGAATTAGATACAACAAACATAAAATATTAATTTTATTTTAAGGGAAACATTATCTGCATTATAAAGTTTTTTTTTTTTTTTTTTAAGTGGTGGTATTTTTAACAAACTAATTTTTGTTGTCAGAGGGCGCCATTTACACTTTTTTTTAAACTAACTTATTTTTGTTGTCAGAGGGCGCCCTTTACACTTTTTTTAAAACTAACTTATTTTTGTTGTCAGAGGGCGCCCTTTACACTATTTTTTAGTGTGTTTATAATGTACACACCACGTGGTTGTATATTCATCAGGTTCAAAAATGTATGATTTGTTGTGGGAGCGCCGATGGCCTAGCGGACAAGGTCGCGGACATCAGACGGAAGACCTGCGGGTTCGAATCCCGGCAAGGACACAAGGTAAGAAATAAAGGTATAAGGTAAACTAACATGCACTAACTAACACGCACTAACAAGCACCACGCACATGCACGGAAGGGAGCGGTAGAAGGAAGGAGGGGAGAGGTGGAAGAGGGGGAGAGAGTGGAGGGGTGGACAATTTTTTTTTTTTTTTTAATCCAAAAAAAATTAAAAACCGAAAATTAACGGTCATTTGTTTTCTTAAAATCGGCTGAAACGCACGCTCGTTAATTATTTTCATTTTCGATTTTTTTTTTTAAATAAATGCTGTTTTTGTTCAAAAGTCCATTAAAAATATCGATTTTGGAAAAGTAAACGCTGTAAAGCATCCTAATATGCTTATTCTGATGCTCAAACAGCTTTACTACATAAATTACGCATTCTGGTCACAAAAAACCTTTGAATTTTTTGTTTTAAATACTAAATGTGCATTTTTAAGGCTTTTAAAATTCGTTAAATCACATTTAGAGATGTTTAACTTCACTAACGTACATTTCCACCATTTTATTACACATAAAGTTCAGATCCTTCTGGTTTAAGGGCCTCAAACGTACATTACTGTTTACAAAAAATTAAATGTAATTTTTAACTAAAAATACATTTACAATGGCTAAGAGGTACATTCCAATTTGCAAATAAGTTAGCAAATAATTGATTCTGTGAATTACATACAAGTAAGCCTACAACGTCCAAGAGAAGTTTGCAAATTTCGTCCAGTGACAGCTTTATATGTAACGCTTCATGGTTTAACTTCATGGATTCTGAGAGCAAAATGAAGGGGGCTCAATTTTTTCCTATACAATATAACAAATTTCACTAAACCTTCAAGACAAATTTGACATGTTCTTAACCTTTATAACAAATTTGAGTCCACAGAGCAATATGGTCAAGTACCCATGTTCATGTATCATTGTGAGTTGTTTATTTTAGATAGGGCACCAGACAAAAATGATCACTGACTGATTAATTATTCAAGTTTAAAGAGCATGAGGTAAACATCCTTTTTGTAAAGTGTCAAATTTGCACAGTGGAGAACAAGTTATTTTATCTTACCCTTTAGAGCACTCTAAAAACCTCGGCAAACTTGTGCCTACAAGTAACAATATCTTGAAGGCTTGGTCAACGCTAACAACTAATCAATGCTTACCCTTAAGTAACACTTGAACTAAACATACATTAATGTAACAAACAGGGACATCATAGCTAAATGAGTTTGTTTTGAAAATATAAGATGTCCAGCTTGTCGAAGGTTGAACAGTGATCAGTTTCGAACGGACGTTTTATTATTACAGTTATACACAGTCTCTTTAAATATGACACACTATTAAAGTTAGCTTTGATTGCATTTTGTTCATATCTAGTTGTATACCTATGCAAAAAAGCAGTAGTAATAACAACGTATATAATAATGGTCTGTTTACATTATACAAGACATTATCAGTACACTTTTACTCAATTTTGTACTTCATATTTGGATTGAACAAAGACAAATTGACTAGAGCAGGATTTGAACCAACGACCTCGGGATTAACGTGCTAGGCTACCAACTAAGCTATCTAGCCAGGGATAACAACCAGGGAACCGGCAACAAGGAGATCACCTTAAGGGGATGCAACTTAATCAAATAATAAACCACAAGGGAAACTACTGGGTAAATTTTGAATAAATTTTGGGTATGAACAAAGCAAAAAATTACTAGAGTGGGATTTGAACCAACGACCTCCGGATTAACGTGCCTGCGCTTTATTGAGCTATTTAGCCCTATGTTGGCAGTCTCCTTATTTCGTCAATATCTTTGTTTGAGCCGGGGGTGCCAGCCAGAAGCCATAGTACAACCATTAACTGCCGTGTAGCAAGTGATCACACCCAAGTATACGAAACAACCTGGGAAGCGGTAGGCAGGGGATCACCTTTTAAAGGGGATGTGACTTTTTATTTTAGTTATAAACCACAAGGGAAACTAACTGTGAATTTTAAATGATTTGGGGTTGAACATAGACAAATTGAATAGAGTGGGATTTGAACCAACGACCTCCGGATTAACGTGCTATCTAGCTATATCTTGGCAGTGATCTCCCCATTTTGTCAATAACTTTGTTTGGGAGGTGCCAGTCTTCACTTTTGTCTGTGTTAAAAAATGTCTTGGCATACATATTGTATGTTAAAACACAATCATCGGTATCAATGGTACATGTGGTTTTAAAGAATCATGTGAGGACTAGTGAGGATGATAATGTCATGTAAATGTTGTGTAAACAAGCCTACCTCAATATCCCAGAATTGTGTAAGTTACAGAGTTAAGGTTGCTTGATGCAGAGAGAAGATGACGTGTTTGAATTCATGGCTAAGATGGACGCCAAGTGTTCTCTTCAGCCAATCTTGCGTGCGTCTCTCATTAGAACAAAGGCGTTTAATTGTCAGATCATCTTGAATGTACTGCAATATAAACCCAAAGAAGATGTATGCATAAAATAACTCCAGCCAAGGATCAACAACTTTTTATAACAGTCTTTGGGTGGGATGAATCTTTATTACCACATGTTATGCTTGCAGCAACTCTATCTACAACTTTAGCGTCAAACAACTAAGCACCATGAAAGGGAGACAGGGGAGGGGTGCTTATAAGGAGGAAGACAGATAGGATACAGAGGGGTCAGAAGAAATGTTTAGATGGCAGATACATGAAATAGAGTTTGGATTAATGGAGACGATGTATATTGGTATTTGGATTGACAAAGTATGTGGCACTGTAGAAGGGTAACTTGTACATGTAGGGGGATGATCCATAGAGACATCAAAGTGGGGTGCATGTTTTGGATTGTAAGGCTAAGTCAACACTAAACAACTAGTTACATTAATCTAGACATCATAGCTGATCTAATTGAGTTTGTTCTGAAAATCTAAGATGTTGTAGCAGCTTTTTGTTTCTTTAAAGTAGGACCGTGATCAGTTCAGGGGTAAATTAAGGGGTAGATCCAGGGGGGAAGATCCAGGGGGGTAGAAATAAGGGATGAACTGCAAGGTACATACGAGGACAAAGGGAAGGTAAGTTTTGATCAAAGATGGTGTTAAAAAAAAGGGTTGCATGTTAAAGATTATACAGATATTTTTTTTAACTCACCAGAACTGAGCATCCATTGGTACGACAACATCACAAATGTAGAGGTTGCCAAAAGAACAATGCTTTCCACCATCGACCACCTAGTCCGTCACCGAAGAGATGCTCTTTTTTGCCACATTGCCCACCTTGAAGACAACACCCCGGCAACACATGTCCGTAAACTGCAGAGGCAGAATCCCCCCGCACCTGGATGGTCAAGATCTAGAGGCGGTCTGATGACATCTTGGATTGAGCAACTGGGTCCACCCAGCAAGGGTGTCCACCCGCGGACATAGGACATCAGCGTGATGGACCCCAGGTGTCTATGCGGTACAGTGAGTGACTGAGTGATGAATCTTCATTCTCGGAATCTCTTTACAGGAAGTTTCTGCACAAGGACTGAAAATATTCTGTGGAAAAAGCAATTTTTAGCAAAATATTAATCTTAATGCAGGCAGTTGTAGTAATTATTTAAGTATTGAGTGCACCTGTGACCTTCACTAAGTTCTTAACAAAATTGTAAACAACCATCTCGTGTGTTGACAAATTTCATACAGTGAGCAAAAATTAAAGTTTCAAAAAAAAAAAGGAATTTTCCTAATACAATAAACTATCAATCAGATCTTAATGCTAGGTTCAATTTTTGGCTAGTCTCAACCCAATAGCTAGATTTACATTTTTTAAAACTACTTTTATACAATTGAGAAAGTTATGAGCAGTCATTAAGGTACTGCAAATAAAAAATCTGCAAATGATAAGTGGTAGTAGATTAAAGCATATAAATAAATTGTTGGGATCTTGACATTGTCCATCAGCCAATTAACACAACCATTTTTGCATATTGTGCATTGTCCATGACATTGTATGCACAAGTTTGTTTTTAAAAGCTTTTCGTTTTGAAACAGCTCAACATCAGTCAAAATTCATTGAGGAGAAATCTTTAAAATTCTTATTGGGGACTTTTAAACATTAGGTGGCAATAGATGTGCCAGGTAAAATCCAATATCCTAAAAAAAATTAAAAAATATATAAATGAACATGACTTGCATTACAACATTATCACCAGACCAAACCACATCATGTTTCTGCCATTTGCATGCACCACCTATTTTCTGAACACTTCTTTGGAATAGTATTGATGGGAACAAAATCAAGGTCATTTGCGGTTTGTTTTTGAGAACTTTGTGGCTTCTTCTCTTTTTATCTTCACCTTGATGACTATGAGTTTAAAGTTATAATTTACTTTCTTGTTTCGAACTTGTTCATCAAGTCACTTTTGCTTTGTTTGTTTATCTCATATAATTATTATTCTGTTATTTTGATAAATCTTTGTTCATTTAAACTTCCTAGATAAATACTTAATATGTGTTGCATTGGAAATGTTGAGTTGAATTGAAATTTAATTGGTTTATACCAGGTTTGTTTGCTGCCAAGTACAATAGCAAAAGATGACAGTGTTTTGGGGGTAATACTTACATGTAGTTGTTAAAGGCCTAGCCATAATTCCATTCCCCCTTGAAAGTATTCATCGCTCTCATCAGCTGATGGCGTTATGGATAGTTGCTACTTAGTGTATGGTCAGCGTGGTGGGTCAGAGTGCCAGCATAATGGGATGCATGTTTGGGATTGACACAGTATGCCACCAGAAGAGGGATGTTTAGATTTGATCTAAGACAGCTTGGTTTAAAAAAAAGTGTTGCATGTTTAGATATTATAGGTATTTTATTTAACTCACCAAAAACTTCAAAAGATTTTATGAAGTTGAAGTCGATGAATCTTCATTCATTGAATCATTTTGCAGGAACTTTCTCCACAAGGAAAGATAATTCTGTAGAATGTACATAAAAGCAAAGTTTGAGCAATTTAAAAGGAAAACTTAATGTAGGCAGTTGAAGTATCAAAAGTTAACAGTGTTTTGTTTTTTTTGATCCCGGGGATCCTCATTTATTGTACACTGTCTCTTCTCAATAACAGTGTTTTTTGTAATAATTGTTTTTTAAAGGCCTAGCCATAAATCAAATGTTTTACAGGAATTCCCCAAGAAAGTATCCATCACTTTCATCAGCTGATGGCGTAATGGATAGTTGCTATTTAAATCATGTGAACGATAACTGTCTTGTATTGTGTGCCAATTCATTTTGTAGCGAATAGCAATCGGCTTGTTATGATATGGTTTGTTTGTTTGTTTGTTTGTTATTTACAGGATATGATCTTCCTGTAGAGGTAACTCTGCAAACTCCCATAAGGGGATATAAGCGTCAAGATGGCAACAGCCAATCTCGCTCATACAAACATTGTCTAGCCCAGGTTGGACTCCTCCGTTGCAACGGACAGTGACGTCCTACCAGGGCTAGTTTAACGTCTATGATTATGAATTGCCCAAATCAATAAAATGTGATTCAGTAACAAGATGACAACACTTATTCAGGTCATTGTGAAATCAGTGGTTAGCTTGGTAGAATTGGAACCCACAACCTTGTGATTGCAAGTCCTGCAGTCTAACCAGACCACTGTGACCACACCGTCACTTGTTGTGGAACTGGTCACAAACACTGACCTACTTTGTACAGGTTTGGCTTTAATTAAACTAGTCGGGACTACACAGTACGGTTGTTGTAGTTGCATACACAATACAATCATCACTCTCACTGTCAGCAGTGTCACCTCACTCGATCTATATCTCTGGACTGTCTACATGATCATGGTCTACGACTCGACCGACTGTGAGTTTGTTTGTGGCACAACAGAGCAATAAGAGACATTGAACTATTTCAAAGAAACTCATGATAATAAAACTATTGTGCAGGACTGCAGTGAACACCATTAACAGCAACGACTACGTACGTACTCATCTCTCAAGTCATAGTTCATACGTGTGTGAAATGTCTGTCTCTCCGCTGTGTGTGGGAACGAGAGGGATCCCAATGGCAGATAAACTTGCTACAAAAAGCTGTCCTTTTAAAATGTTATACAACTTCAACAATACACGCTAGCTGACCTATAAAACATTTCCATACATTACAATGTAAAAATACTGAACAAAAAACCCGTACTTACCAGAGTTTTGTGATGAAAACATGACACTTTTAAGACACACGTCGTAAGCAGACGACAGCTCACAATGTGTTCCGGGTTATCACTGCGCATGTGCAGCAAATGATGCGAAGAGCTAGAGAGGGCGCCCTATCTTGGAGGAAACTAAAGCTAGAAGAATTGTCTTGTTTTTATTTTCTCTGTAAAGTTTTGGTACCAGGCTGAAGTGAGCACTAAATTTGGTGCCAGCACCAAATTTGTTGCTGGCGAGAAATTTAGTGCCAGCACCAAATTTCAAAAAACATTGTCAACGACCGTCATGGGCCGTCGTTGACAGTGTGAACGAAATCGCGAATTCTCGAATTTTCATTTGAAAAGTTGTCATCGAAAAAACATAAAATCTTCATTTTTTTCTTCACAGTTGTCTTCCTTATATCCCAAACCATTATGCCTGGGCGCCCCCAATTAATTAACCCACTAATTAGGTCAGCCCAACTAATTAAACAATCGCATAATATAGCCCGTATGCGAATTTACTGTGACAAAGTCTATGGTTCAACATGCAACTACCTAATTTTCATTTGAAAAGTTGTCATCGAAAAATATTAAAATCTTCATTTTTTTCTTCACAGTTGTCTTCCTTATATCCCAAACCATCATGCCTAGGCGCCCCCAATTAATTAACCTACTAATTAACTCAGCCCAACTAATTAAACAATTGCATAAATTAGCCCGTATGCGAATTTACTATTTAACGTCCAGAACAAACACGCAATTTTCATTTGAAAAGTTGTCATCGAAAAATATTTAAATCTTCATTTTTTTCTTCACAGTTGTCTTCCTTATATCCCAAACCATTATGCCTGGGCGCCCCCAATTAATTAACCCACTAATTAGGTCAGCCCAACTAATTAAACAATCGCATAATATAGCCCGTATGCGAATTTATTGTGACAAAGTCTATGGTTCAACATGCAACTACCTAATTTTCATTTGAAAAGTTGTCATCGAAAAATATTAAAATCTTCATTTTTTTCTTCACAGTTGTCTTCCTTATATCCCAAACCATCATGCCTAGGCGCCCCCAATTAATTAACCCACTAATTAGGTCATCCCAACTAATTAAACAATCGCATAATATAGCCCGTATGCGAATTTACTATTTAACGTCCAGAACAAACACGCAATTTTCATTTGAAAAGTTGTCATCGAAAAATATTTAAATCTTCATTTTTTTCTTCACAGTTGTCTTCCTTATATCCCAAACCATTATGCCTGGGCGCCCCCAATTAATTAACCCACTAATTAACTCAGCCCAACTAATTAAACAATCGCATAATATAGCCCGTATGCGAATTTACTGTGACAAAGTCTATGGTTAAACATGCAACTACCTAATTTTCATTTGAAAAGTTGTCATCGAAAAATATTAAAGTCTTCATTTTCTTCTTCACAGTTGTCTTCCTTATATCCCAAACCATTATGCCTGGGCGCCCCCAATTAATTAACCCACTAATTAAGTCAGCCCAACTAATTAAACAATATTGCATAATATAGCCCGTGTACAAATCTGTGACAAAGTCTATGGTTAAGCACGCTATACCTAATTTACATTTTGAAAAGTTGTCATCGAGAAATTATAAGTTCTTCAGGTTTTACATCCCAAACCCCGTTTAATTTGTTTAACAATTAACCCAGCCCAAGTGTAATAAACAACTTACTATAAAATTATCAAGTTTTATCCCCTTTATTATCATATCTTGGATCCGCCTCTTTACAATAAACAATGATAGGCATACATTTTATTCACATTGGTAAACAGCCACCAGCCACTGGTTCCCCGCATTTTACTGTTTTGAACGACTTTTAACTATACACTCATTACAAGTTTCTGGAAAATGTCTTATTAACAGCTTCGGTAGAGGTTGGCACAAGTTTTATGTGAAGCTTCGTTTATGGTTAAGGCCTCCATGGTTAATATAGTACACCGCAGTGGTTAAGAAAGTGCAGTTGTTAAAATAGTAACATGAAATTATGAAGGGGGGAACTTGCGGATCAGGTTACCGGGCGAAGGTAATTCCATGGAGTAGGGGAATTACTGACAAACAACACAAACTTCGTCAGCCGTCAATGGACACTGACAAACCTGTGAGTATTACAGTTTTTGATACCTTTCTTTGCAACTTGATAGGCCTATGTGTAT
Source organism: Leptasterias polaris (assembly GCA_037783415.1). Taxonomy (NCBI): domain Eukaryota; kingdom Metazoa; phylum Echinodermata; class Asteroidea; order Forcipulatida; family Asteriidae; genus Leptasterias; species Leptasterias polaris. The sequence continues at coordinate 2,313,887 of JAZGTN010000065.1, forward strand.
ATTTTGTATTTATCTTTAAACCTCCCTTATTAATTTAAAACGTATATTTAAAGGATAGCTTAAAGGCACTGTACACGTTTGGTAATTACTCAAAATATATATTAGCATAAAAACTTACTTGGTAACGAGCAACGGAGAGCTGTTGATATAAACCATTGTGAGAAACCACTCCCTCTGAAGTAACGTATTTTTTGAGAAAGAGGTAATTTCTCACTAAAATAATAAAAGACTTCTGGCCAGAAGCCTTTTATTCCTATCTGAAAGCACACTAATTTGTACAACAAGGTGTTTTTTCTTTCCTAATTTTCTTGCAACTTCAATGACCAATTGAGTCCAAATTTTCACAGGCTTGTTATTTTATGCATATGTTGGGATACACCATGGAGGAATTTCTTCCTCCATGGATACACCAAGTGAGAATACTGGTCTTTGACAATTACCAAACGTGTTCAGTGCCTTTAAATCATAAATCGCTCCAGTAACCAGGAAAAAAAAAATTGTTTTTACTTATTTATTTATTAATTTATTTGTTGTGTGTGAGGCAAATATGAATGGAAATGTTGTAATGCATGTATAAAGCTGTATCGGTTATCAACATATTTTTGTACAATAAGCGAATCGAAATAGCTGAGGAATGTAACAATTTAATATTTAAAAGTCAATATATTTGGCGATACCATTTAATCTTAGGTAGGTGTCATTTCACGTAAATGTGTATACGGTCCAAAAACGACAACAAAAATTGGGGTGGGAGGAACTTTGGAAATAAATTAACAAACATAAACCTGTCATATCAATATATATCCCGTTGCCATGGTTACAGCTCAATTTGTGTTTTGGCGATTTTGGGTCTACAGATCTGGGTTTCAGTTTTTTTATGACAACATTTTATTTTCGACAACATTTGTATTGTTATAAATTATATATATTCTTATGCAATGATCATTCTCCACAAGTTGCCCCCATGTGGCGCATGCTGTTTATTCCGTCGCCAAGAATATACGTCAACAAGGCTCAACATCATCAAGTTCTCTTTTCAAATAAACAATCGGATTATGAACAAAACGAAAAAGAAAAAGGCGCCATCAACGATGATACTCGTCTCATTCATGAGCATGCATTACATGCGCGGTACGTTCACACAGCATCGGGTTGTCCGCGATCTAGAGGGCGCACATTAAAAAAAATCACCATAGCTACATGTACCGTTGACTCGGTTATCACGAAACCCGACTTGAACCAAGTCTACACGCGATCCCCCTTCAAAAGCATCCCTATACATACCCAAAAATTGAATAATTGCTGAAATATATCATCGACAATTAATAAGTAAAACATAATATTCATGAACCAAGTAAACAAGTTGTCCGGGCTCTGCAGCGGTGTCGGCATTCAAAATTTAATTGGCAGTGTACCGAAATGCAAGACGCATCATCCGCCCAACAAGTTTCAACAGCCCCAAGAAGACCACGTTTTCCATAAAAAGAATGCTTTATTCCTAGTGTCAAGTATAAGATAGACATTTTTATAAATCACCAGAAACTATGAAATCGCTTGCAACGACGTACACATATTGCATTCTTCTCCGTAAATGGAAGTGTAAAGTCCATTTCAACTACACTTACACAAAAATCTCTTTAAAAAACTTTCTATTCTTTAATTTGTTCAAGCTGGTTGCTGTTTTTGGAGACTCACAATGGAGGTCTATGGTTGAAGGTCACGTTCCAATTCTTGAGAATGGTTTTCGAATGGGAGTAAGCTGTACGCCTGGAGCACTTGTTCGGGATATTCATCAGGTATGAACATTTGATATTTTACTTATAGTTCTTATGATAAGCATAAATTAGATGGTAAGAAATATGGTAGTACTGACACGCGCCGTTTATTTACCAAACGATCCTTTGAATTTGTCAAATCAGTTTAATTTACCATGAAATAAAGTTAATGGCGTTGAGATTGGTTATCAGCAACCTTGCTTGTAATACTAATAGTTCCCTCGTCTGTATTTTTCAATATTTTGTTTTCCAAATTAATCTTTAAAGTCAGCATTTACACAACTTCTATTGAATCACAGAGTATTTTCAAACTTTTTTTTAACACGTTTATCATTAACAAATAAACTTTAACATTTAAATTGAAAATGATTGCTATTTAATAATAGTGCATGTGTGTTTAGAACAATATAGAGTAAATCATGCATTTTTTTCTCTTCCTTTAAGTTCCTTTCCCCCTCTATCTTGTTTTATACAGGATATTAAACACCAATCATCTTTCGTGGATCCGGCACTGATTGTCTTTTCAGTGGGGACTAATAATGTATCTAGTTGGAAGTGTAGTTTTGACTCGACCTCGGGAGAATTTAGTCGCTTGATTGATTACACCAGAGAAGTGTATAAGGACAGCAAGGTAGGTATTTTTGTTTTCCTTCGTTGAAGCTAATTTTTATGTAAATATGTTTTTGTTTTTGTTTAGTTTTTTTAATTTCCATTCATACAACAAATAATAACAATAAATAATACACAAGCTGATAGACTACACCAGATTCTATCAACATTTGAACATACACAGGACACATGTGTATGAATGGGGTGTCATCCGAGAGAAGGATAGGGCCTTCTGTAGTGGAGCACCCACGACTGCTGTCAAATTACACAAAAGTACAAAAAATAGCAATTAAGAGTAAACATTTCATTTCATTTTCAGTACAAAATATATTTCCTCCGGGGACACACAATAACAAAGTTACACTGAGAATAAATATTGCCTACTAGCTCCTATGGGCAAGAAAAGCAATTAAGATTAGTACAAAGGAAATTTTTGTACTTGTCAAGATAAAATTCCTTTAAATGCTTCATGAACACCTTTTCAGACAAATTCGTCAAGTCATGTCTCAAATTAGGTGGAAGAGAATTGACAATGGTAGGTATGTGATAATCGGGAGGCTCTAACCACAAGAAGAAGAAGAAGAAAGGGGGAAGAGGAGAAGAGTCACGATCTTTCAGGATGTGTAAATAAATTTTGGTTTTGCCTGATTAGATTGCAGTAACGTCCATCCTACCAAGATTAGACAGTTACGGGTTGTCAGTTGCAAGATACAACAACCTCATCCATCGCATGTGCCGACAGAAGGGGATTTATTACATCGATATTTACGATGAGTTCCCGACGGGGAATCACCAGCTTTGGAGTTGGAAGGATGGCGTCCATGTCAGTGATAATGCGGGGGCCCCGCTTCTCATAGATCTGATTCAATCTCCATTGACGAAGATACTGAAGGCTTCTTCCGGTGTCCACACTCAACCACCCCCTCCTAAAGTGCAACAGCTTAAGCACAATCCGGCTCATTCCCACCCAAAAGGTAATATTTTGTCATAATTTAGTGAGCACATCATTTCATGATTTTGAATGAAAAGACCCTTAATACATTTGAAAAGCACTCTCGACCTTCAGAAAACTGCTAAAGATGACGATTTATACCCTAAGCTATTTCATAAAACAAAAGAGAGGATACTTGCAGAATAGCATTTGCACCGTAAATAAAAATATTTTCTACAACGTTTACTAATTTTGATAAAAGTTTCAAAATAAATATATAGGCCTACACTAAGCACAGTCAGTACTAAGAAAATAATTGATTTATACAAAATGCTTCGTTGTGCTTTTTGCAGACAAAACCGGAAGACCGGCATCAAAAAGGGAGATAGAACCTTTGTCCGCACCAAAACGAAGTCGTGTTGGTTGCCGGGGTGTGCGTCGTGCAGAGGCTGATGAGAAATACTGTCAGATATCGTCGGGGTTATGCAAGTGAGTTTTTTCCCATTTTCAATTTGTACATGACAATAGGCCTATGTCCATATCGGGAGTTACAACGTGCTTTTATTTTTTTTGCGAATATTGATTTTGTTGCTATCACAGTAAGACTGTTATTGTTTCTGCTTAATTTTAGGTATCAACCAATTATGACGGGTCCCGGCGCTAGTCACTTGAGCTCTTGCCCAGTTGATTATGTGATCCCTCTACCAATGGCATCTCTGTACAAGGTAACCCGTTTTATCGAAGTCAACTATAAAGCGTGGCTATGCCTAAAGCAGCAAGATGATCTATGTTTTTGTATTATGTAATCAGAAAAAACATTTATTGATCCATTTTCCAGACAACATTTACAAAAATCTTCATATTTCTGTGAGCTTTTCAATCTGGATTTCTTGAAAAAAATTATGGCAAAGAGCGCCCTATGATTGCAATAAGCCTGGTTCATACTTCCTGGGAATGCAAATGCAAAGCGAATTTTAGTGACACAATAATATGAACGCGCTGCCTGTGACTGTGACGCTATAAAATTCACTTTGCAGTGAGAATTCGCGGGAAGTATGAACCGGGCTTTAGTCTGTTTATGAATAGGCCCTATGTACATTTTCTTCTTACAGAGACATTTCGGGGTCAACGCATCAACGACAAAAACAAAAAAGACGCAAGTGTCCCTCAGAAAGCATTGTGCACATTTGACACCTGAGGAGGTTGTCGCGAAGTGCTTCATGTGCAATAAAGTGTGCCGCAGTGAATCAGGCGTATGGGACCACTTTCGTGCCAAGCATCGAGTGTCCTTACCATCATGTCGTAAACTCGAACGAAAGGTATGTACACTTTAACCCTCTGGGCACAGTTTACTATTTTTTTAAATAGATTCTGATCACTAGGCCATACCTAAATGTGAACAATTTGATGGGAACCATAACAAATCCAAAGAAGACGCCATTAGATGTGTTCGAGGGTGCATGCCCACGTACCCCACTGAAAGATATTTGTAATCTACCCCTTCAACTCAGAAAAGCAGATCTTCTTAATAAAACCAACTTCGGCCTTTGGTTGTCTTAATGTGTAGGCCTATAGCAGATTAGATGAAAATGGTGATAAATTAACATGCTTTCAACCCGAAAAGCACACAATATATGTTGTGCTTTTCGCGTTGAAAGCGCGAGCTGTCTGAATGACATATACGAGCTTCTTCCATCCCCTAATTAATCTGTTATTTTGATGTAAAAGTGAAAACACAGATAACAAATTGTATCCATATTTAAAAAGGGAAGTGAGTAGGCCTAACGCTCCTTCTATATTGGAAATAATATTATAAAAAAATGGGGGAAAAATCAGTGTGAATTCAATATGAGTCATTCTTCTAAGGGCTTTGATTCCTCTGTGTCCATTAGTTCTGCATTAAAACGGTTGCAATTCACAGCGTTTGTTCGATGACTTAACTGCATAAAATTCATTTCTCTAAACAGAAAAAGGAGGTTAAAAAGGAGGTTCTACTTCTAGCTGCACCAAAAATGGGAGGTGGAACAGGTCGTGTAGTCGGAACAGATGATGTAAACAGCAGGGTTCGGAAATTGGCACAAATAATTGGAACTACTATCACCCAGGCAGATCTTCAGGAAAAAACGCTACCAAGAGTATGTATAGCACCAATTAAATCGAATGTAAGATGGGTAAAGAGAGACAGGAAACATGGTATAAAAGCAGTCCGAACAATGTGGACAAATAACACCGGTAACATCAAGGAAATTATTAGACAGATAATAGGCCAGCGAACAAACATTAAACCCAAACGAAGTAATAGGGGAAGGACAAAAGATTTATATTGCATATGCCAGAGGCCTTACAGTAAAGATCAAAGCATGGTTGCTTGTGATAACTGTGGTTTATGGTACCATTATTCATGTTTGCATTTAAAACCTGAGAGAAAGGGAGATTCCTTTATGGAACTTGTAACTTTTTATTGTGGTATAAATGGATGCAACTCCAATGAATTAGTGTTTAAGCATAGGTGTGATGATGTTGATGAAGCATTAGCTGGCCAAACACATGATAGGAATACTTCTGATAACGACATCGATAATCACAATGATGACGTTGGTTTTAATGAAGACGTTGGCCTGAATGAATCATCTTGTAACGTGCCAGACGATTGTGATAACGTAACAACACGAAAACACGCGGATAATTCAAAATTTAACGAAAACTATAGCAACAGCAATAGTCCAGCTGAGTCGTATTATGAATCATGTAGTGTGCCAGACGATTGTGATAACGTAACAACACGAAAACACGCGGATAATTCAAAATTTAACGAAAACTATAGCAACAGCAATAGTCCAGCTGAGTCGTATTATGAATCATGTAGTGTGACAGATGATTGTGATAACGTAACAACACGAAAACACGCGGATAATTCAAAAATTAACGAAAACTACAGCAACAGCAATAGTCCAGCTGAGGCGGATGCCTGTGCACCTAAAGAAAAAGTCTTCGAATCGCCTGATTCTTTTTCAGGCGATTGTGATAGTAACTTTACAAGTCATGATCAGTCTACTGATGATGTCTCTTCTTTGCGTTCATCGAACTCCATCCTTAGTAATGACGACCCTGTTCAATATGAACAATATCAAAAAGACGAAGAACAGTCAATTTTTTCGCAGGATGGAGCCAGTGACAATGACAGTTCAGACAATATGTTTGGTGATATACCGAATGAAGTTGTCTCAGAAATGTGCAGTAAAAAAAAGGGAGGGGTCGCTTCAAGAGAAAAACATAGATACAGAAAACATAGATACAGGACAGTTCAGTCGCCCCCATCTCAGGATTGTTGTATTTACATTGACAGCCGAAAATGGCATAAACTCAGGAGAAACCAAAACGGACACAAATTGCCCGCAGACTGGGTTAATGTTTTCTCCAAACCTCTTAAAAAAATGCATCCGTATTGTTCTCTGCAATTCCAACGCCATTACGTAAGTGCGCAAACAACCAAAAGGGCGTCTACTTTCGCATTTTCGGCAAATGGATACTGCAACTTTAGTGCTTGTAATGTTACGTTTAAAATGAAAATGTACGATGAAAAAAAATTACAATTAAAAGTTGAATTTACAGGTCACCCTACGCACCAAAAATCAGAAATTAAAGGAAGATATGTTCGTTCACACAAAAGGGAAAAATTGAAACGAACCCTGAAATATAAAAAGCCGCGTAGAGAGTATTTAGATAACCTCCAAAAAATGAGGGATGATGTTTTCTTCTCAGGCTGTAGAAGTGAAGCACCTAGCAAGTCCGTCTTACAGAAAATTTCTAGTGAGGCTAAATTAGTGTCAGATCTCCCGAATGACGAGTTACAGGGTCTACAAGAAATCGATCGTAGGCAGATCTTAGAAGGTGGAAAACTTCCTGGTATTCTAAGAAAGGTCAACTTTATTCCACCAGCCATAATTTTGTATTCACACTCAAGCATTAACATTTACCATTACATTTCAAGACGAGATATTATATATCTTGACGCTACAGGTTCTATATTAAAAAATAACAAATGCTTTGGAAGCTCAAAAAAGTACTTATTGTATGATCTTGTAATCAGGCACCCAATACTTGGAAATCCACCTCTGGTTATTGCATCTCTAGTTACAACGGACCAAAGTATGGTCTCTGTTTCATTTTTTTTAACTTCCTTTTTGCATGATGAACAGCGTATTTACGGACACAATGGAGTCAAAAATCCCCTATTAATTATGATAGATGGAAGTGCCATGTTATTTTTAGCAGTCCTCCATTCTTTCACAGGCGAATCAGTAGAAGATTATTTCATACGTTGTTACAGGGTAATTACTGGGGGTGCACTGCGTAAAGATTTAAATAAAGTATTTATCCATCAGTGTGCAAGCCACTTTATCAAAAATGCTTCAAAAAGGTGTAGGAAGCTCTATCGCGCTAATTTTAAAGAGGGAATGTATTGGATTGGTATCCTTTTAAAGTCAACTAGTATTGAAGAGATCGACAATATCATATACTTGTTAGCAATTTTACTTCTCTCTGAAAAAAGTAACGATGAAGTTTTTGACAGTTACCAAAAATTGCAGGAAAAGGTTAGCGCACAGGAAACAAACCTAAATTTAATTTTCCATGATGACCAGGACCCAGAAAGTAATGAATGTAATTTAAATGACACAGACATGAGCCAAACGAATTTCATTGAAAAATTGGCAAACTCTCCATTCAAAAACCGTTTTCAACAAATTGTCAACCAAGCAACGGAACACATAAGTATTTCCAAAGTTTCCGAACAAGATCAAAACTTTCTTCCAAATGCTTATAGAAGTACAGCGTTCATGGAATATCTTCTTACTTACGCATTTCCGTCAATCGCAAATTGGTCAGGGCTTCTACTTGGTGATGTGGGCCGTCACGGCAATGGAGAACCATACGAACAATACACAGGCATGTTTCGATCATTGACAAAATCTAAACATCAAAATATTTCATCAAACAATAGAACGCAAGGAGTTATTGAAAAAAGCATGGGAGAGGTAAAACGTGTTAAACTGCAATATGAGAGATGTAGTCATGTACATGTTCTTGTATCAATTTTTCAAAATGACATATTACCACTTCATCGCGAATTTGCAGAAAGTTTTTGCAAGAAGGCTCATAACAAGAAACAAAAATCCCAGAAATTAGCGTCCGAAAAATGGCTAAAGAGGGTTCGCCGACCAGGAAAAGAGGGAACATACCTCACACCTCCAACCAAACCAATGAAATTTAAAGACGGATATGAAACAAAACAAAAAATGCCCGCAAACCGTTATCCACAAACAAGCACGCCAATTTTGGGACAGAACAAAAACAAGCAGCGCAATAAGGTTCTCACAACTAAAAGTAAGTCTGATTATCGGCCAGTTTTTCAACTTGGTAGAGGGATATCAAATAATTCATATTCTTGTTGGTGGATTGCATCCATTCAGGCGCTCTTACCTTTGTACACTAAAATTCATAGGACTGCTAGTCAGATACCTAATTTGAATGAGTTCAAAAGAAGTCTCATGTCCATATTTGATCAACTTAAAGATGATATAGGTCCCCCAATTGCTTTCAATTCAGTTAGAAAAAGTATCGGTGTGTGCGCTTCATTACTCTCTGTTAATGTCCGCCAACAGCAAGACGCAGCTGAATTTTTAACTTGTAACGAGGTTTGCAGTTTTTTTCATGACGCAGGAGTATCACCACGTTTTTCATTGAGGAAGACGTCACGATGTGTGTTGTGTAACACAGCCTCAACAGTAGACACCACTAATTCAACAGTCTTGACGGTTGCTGCGACAAACCCACGTTTGGAAAATAACATTTCAAATTTTTTCAGTTGCGTACGTCTGTTCGATGAGCTTTGTACGCATTGTGTCAACATGGGAGTAAAAACTATTACTACCCAAATATTAGACGCTCCATTAGTTTTAGTCATTCAATTAATGCGTTTTCGATGGAGAAACTCGAGAGCAGAAAAAATAACTTTCCCAATCCAGGTCCCAAATATTTTGGACCTCACAAAATTGTGTACAAGTCAGAACGAAAAAACGAAGTATCGCCTTCTCTCAGTGGTTGTTCATGTCGGAATAAGTGTGTCAAGCGGCCACTACGTTACATATGTGAACAACCCAAGTACAAAACAAAAATTGTTGTTTGATGATCACATAGTTCGTCAAGTGACTGACGCAGAATTTGAAGAAGCAGTTGACCTAGGGGCATATGTACTAGTATACGAAAAGTACAATCATTTATCACATCCACACAACCCACCACCCACAACATCACCAGGAACAGATAACGCTGACTTGAGAAAAGATCCAAATTTCTTTTACAATTTTGATGAAAGTCATCCTACCCCAAATGATGATGATATTTTTTATCAAAGCAATACTTTCACGGTAAACCAAAATGAAAAGAGCTTCGTAGAAAATGTTTGGGGATACATAGATGAGACTATACTTAATAAAAAAGCAGTAAAATTGAAGTCTTCCAATGAAAATCTGACATTCAGCCATATTGCCATGCTTAATGTAAATATACCAATCAATGTGTATCAATCCTTCGTAAAACTTTCTCCAAATTTTAACAGGGGCTGGATTAGTGATTTTTTTGTAGATTTCTACATGCAGCAACTAGTTGAAAATACAGAAGTAAGTCAAACTTGTGCGGCACTGCTGTGCTGTGAAACCAGTGTAATTATTGGGGGAGTAGTAACAGCCGCGACATACCGTTCGGTGCAAAGAAAATGTATCACCAGTGGTCATTGGTGTAACATCATACTATGCCCTCTTCTTAGCAATTCACATTTCATTCTTCTTGTTGTTGACAAGATAAAACGATCGCTATGCAGTTACAATTCATTGTCGCCCTTGTCAGAAACCTACTTGCGTCAAATCGGTTATTCTTTTGCCGATTTTTTTAATTATGGGAAAAAATCAAAATACTGGAACGTTTTGCCGACATTCATGCGCAGTGATGAACATGTTATCAATATCAAAGACAGATCATTTGTTACCCAAAATGACTCGGACTCATGCGGGCTGTATTGTTGCGCTTTTGCTGAAGAAGTTGCTCTTGCCAAAAGAAAGGTTAGGCAAAATGATAAAAGTGAAACGCTTCGAGTGTATATTACACTTTCTGCTATTCGAAGAAGTCACATATTAGACGTCGGGTTGAGACAACTATTTGAACAGAGTAATGTCTAGAAACATACAGGTATGGTACGCCAATATCCCTACAACACAAATTTTCTAACGTGAAAATACCTTTGTAATTTAATTTCTTATCTTTAATTTATGTAACTTATTTATTTATTTATTTAGTTGTTTATTTTTTGGGAAAAAACACTAGAATATAATTTATTGGAAGTTGTTGAAGTAGGTATTTTGACATTCTATCTCTGACTAAGTTGCACACGGCTACATGTATGATTTAAATGTTCTCCCAATAAACAACTTATCTGAGAGAGAAAATTGATAGTGAACATTATTGTTATTGTACATGTATACAGTTTTACACGATGGTATAAAAAGTGTGATTTTAGTTGATGCGTTAACCCAAAATTAACAGGCTGTTTAAAGAGATGTTTAAAGATTGTCTTTCACCAAACGGTGTTGGTTTAGGACATGATCTTGATACCAGGAGCAGAGTTTTTTTCATACTATTTCAATAACTTTTAGGCCAATGTCAGCGTGCTAAAGTGGCTAATTTTAAAATTGTATGAGCTAGTCTTTATAATTATAGGAGTCTCCCTTTCTCCCAGCCAATGGTTTTGATGGGTAAAAACTGTTGTATCGATATGTTTTTGCAGAAGTAGTATTATTTTGATTTGTTTTCTAACGATTGAAAAAAATCTGGTTAACATTGTTTGTTATAGACACAAGTGGCACTGTGTCTACATTGGGATATGAACGAGTATTGTTTATATTATATTTGATGTGTAAATGTAAATTAACAAGCCACAAGAATCTGTTGTTGAGGATTAATCATTCACCAAACGATTAAGGCATGATGATACCAGGAGTATCCAGTTTCCAAGTCTCAATGCATCAGGGGAATTGATAATCCCGAACAGAGTACGAAGACAAATAACATAGTTATAATATTGTGTTTGATAAGAAATGTAATTGTTAACCTACCTGAGATTATGAACAACAATTTAGTTTTATTTTATCTGATGTTAAAATGTGACTCCATCAGTTATAGCTGCTAAACAAATGGCAATGCATTATGTTAACAAACATCGTCAGTTTGAAATAAAAACAATACAAACATGAAATTTTGTTGTAAATCGAATGGTTTAGATTTTACCTTTACAAAATTGTCTTGTGTTTAGCTATTTCTTGTGCTTAAGCAGCTGTATGAAATGGGCCCACTCACTAATTTGCAAACGTGGGTGTTTCGTTTGTGTAACTGAGAGAGGTAACCACATTCAAACCGGGAACCTATAACAAAAGAGGACAATAGGTCCATGGTTGATATCACAAAGGAAAGCATTGTGGTCCACGGTTGCTATCACAAAGAGTTGAACAAAGGAGGGTTTCACGATTGCAGGCTGTTACACACATAGGTGTAGGCATACACACATAGGTGTAGGCATACACATTCCAACCGGGGACTTTATAACAAAAGATGACAATAATTTTGGTCCCCGGTTGAGTATAAAGGGTCCTCACTTCAAAAGTATGCTTTAAAGGCACTGAACATGTTTGGTAATTAGTTGGGCTGAGTTAATTAGTGGGTTAATTAATTGGGGGCGCCTAGGCATGATGGTTTGGGATATAAGGAAGACAACTGTGAAGAAAAAAATGAAGATTTAAATATTTTTCGATGACAACTTTTCAAATGAAAATTGCGTGTTTGTTCTGGACGTTAAATAGTAAATTCGCATACGGGCTAATTTATGCAATTGTTTAATTAGTTGGGCTGAGTTAATTAGTAGGTTAATTAATTGGGGGCGCCTAGGCATGATGGTTTGGGATATAAGGAAGACAACTGTGAAGAAAAAAATGAAGATTTAAATATTTTTCGATGACAACTTTTCAAATGAAAATTGCGTGTTTGTTCTGGACGTTAAATAGTAAATTCGCATACGGGCTAATTTATGCAATTGTTTAATTAGTTGGGCTGAGTTAATTAGTAGGTTAATTAATTGGGGGCGCCTAGGCATGATGGTTTGGGATATAAGGAAGACAACTGTGAAGAAAAAAATGAAGATTTTAATATTTTTCGATGACAACTTTTCAAATGAAAATTAGGTAGTTGCATGTTGAACCATAGACTTTGTCACAGTAAATTCGCATACGGGCTATATTATGCGATTGTTTAATTAGTTGGGCTGAGTTAATTAGTGGGTTAATTAATTGGGGGCGCCCAGGCATAATGGTTTGGGATATAAGGAAGACAACTGTGAAGAAAAAAATGAAGATTTAAATATTTTTCGATGACAACTTTTCAAATGAAAATTGCGTGTTTGTTCTGGACGTTAAATAGTAAATTCGCATACGGGCTAATTTATGCGATTGTTTAATTAGTTGGGCTGAGTTAATTAGTGGGTTAATTAATTGGGGGCGCCCAGGCATAATGGTTTGGGATATAAGGAAGACAACTGTGAAGAAAAAAATGAAGATTTAAATATTTTTCGATGACAACTTTTCAAATGAAAATTGCGTGTTTGTTCTGGACGTTAAATAGTAAATTCGCATACGGGCTAATTTATGCAATTGTTTAATTAGTTGGGCTGAGTTAATTAGTAGGTTAATTAATTGGGGGCGCCTAGGCATAATGCTTTGGGATATAAGGAAGACAACTGTGAAGAAAAAAATGAAGATTTAAATATTTTTCGATGACAACTTTTCAAATGAAAATTGCGTGTTTGTTCTGGACGTTAAATAGTAAATTCGCATACGGGCTATATTATGCGATTGTTTAATTAGTTGGGCTGACCTAATTAGTGGGTTAATTAATTGGGGGCGCCTAGGCATAATGGTTTGGGATATAAGGAAGACAACTGTGAAGAAAAAAATGAAGATTTTAATATTTTTCGATGACAACTTTTCAAATGAAAATTGCGTGTTTGTTCTGGACGTTAAATAGTAAATTCGCATACGGGCTATATTATGCGATTGTTTAATTAGTTGGGCTGACCTAATTAGTGGGTTAATTAATTGGGGGCGCCTAGGCATAATGGTTTGGGATATAAGGAAGACAACTGTGAAGAAAAAAATGAAGATTTTAATATTTTTCGATGACAACTTTTCAAATGAAAATTAGGTAGTTGCATGTTGAACCATAGACTTTGTCTATGTAAATTCGCATACGGGCTAATTTATGCAATTGTTTAATTAGTTGGGCTGAGTTAATTAGTGGGTTAATTAATTTGGGGCGCCTAGGCATAATGGTTTGGGATATAAGGAAGACAACTGTGAAGAAAAAAATGAAGATTTTAATATTTTTCGATGACAACTTTTCAAATGAAAATTCCGTGTTTGTTCCGACGTTAAATAGTAAATTCGCATATACGGGATAATTTATGCAAATTTTTATTAGTTGGGCTGAGTTAATTAGTGGGTTAATTAATTGGGGGCGCCTAGGCATGATGGTTTGGGATATAAGGAAGACAACTGTGAACAAAAAAATTAAGATTTGATGTTTTTTCGATGACAACTTTTCAAATGAATTTTGGGTAGTTGCATATTTACTCTACGACTCGTGTTGTAAATTCGCAAATGTGCTATAATTATGCAAATGTTTAATTAGTTGTGCTGAGCTAACCAGTTGACTAATTAAATGGGGGCGCCTATTTAATAAAGTTTGGGATATTAGAAAACCACCTGTTAAGAAAAAACATTGAATTTCTTCCTGTTTCAGTGAAAACATTGCAATTGAAAACGAGGTAGTAACTGGAGATTTCGGGAATCCGTACCCTCTGTCAATGACGGTCGTTGACAAGGTTTTTTGTAATTTGGTGCTAGCACCAAATTTGTTGCCAGCAACAAATTTGGTGCTGGCACCAAATTTAGTGCTCACTTCAGCCTGGTAGTTTTGGTCTGGTTTTTTTTTTTTTTGGGGGGGGGGGTTTGGTGGGGGGGGGGGCGGGGGTTTCATTAACTGTTTCTCAGCATAGGCCGTTCTCTTTATATTAAAACGCGAATAAGGCAGATGACCAGTGGCATTGTGGACAAGGATCGGGACTCCGAACCCATGGTACCGGGTTTGCATGCCTGAATTTTGTTTTTAAAATCCCCCCCCCCCCGAAATTGCAGTTTATTCTAAAGTACATCTTATATCGGAGGCGAAAGCGGAGCTCTTTTTAAAATTCAATATACCTCCATTCTGAGATTACACTTAAACACAAACGCAAGTGTTGTATGTTCTATTGTCTTGTTCATTCAAAGGTTTAAATTAAGTTCAAACTCTAACGGAAATTTATTATGAGGGGCAGAGTGCGAGAGCTGAAGTCCTTTCCAAGGAGAGTTTTGTTGGTTCCATAGCCAGATTGAGCTGCAAGAAAACACACAAAGAATCGTCATACTCTTATGTAATGGTTTTTTTAATTATTTAGTTTGTTGAAGGGCGCTCCATTTTGTTTTCCATTGCCGAGTTTGCTCATGCAATTTTAATGTGTTAATTAATGTTGGCCTTGTTAATGTGTTGGCTACTACTATTCAAAGAGGGCGCTAAAAGAACAAGATTTGCCGGCTTTACAAAAATACAATATTATTATAATATAATAAGTACAATAAAGCGTTTAACAATAACAGCTGGTGTGTCGCCGGTGTGGCAGGAGATTCCTGTAGGAGATTCTGTCCCCCAATCCGGCAAACTGTGTACAAACCTCTTCTGAATAGTGACTGATAATGATAGTGATTGATTAATGATAGTACCCTCTTTGGTCTTTACTTTAGAATGGAATCATCCTCCTTCAGCCCATTTTGATTTTTAAAATTTCCCATTTGGGACAGAATCTCCTGGGGACAGTTTTCCCTATGACACAGGAAATATATTCTTTATTATAAACCACTGACACGTCACTAGTCCACTCTACATTCCTTTTTTCCCTAGCCTCTCATCAACAATGTCAAATACCGTAAATTGACCACACAGTCATACCACCACTAGACTTGGTTCCAAGTCTGTGCTCGTGGTTTTTGTTCTACCTGATAGCCAATACATCATTGCCTAAAATAGCGCCCTCTTGTGGATTAACCTCCGTCTTTAACCTACGATCACTAGGGCGCGTGATAGCTAATCTGTGGGGGCGTTTTGCGTGGCTGATGCAGAGAAATAACCGCGACCTCAGACTTGAAATCAAGTCTAGATAATCCGAGTCGGAACAGCTTTTAATTATTCGTCAGTTTATACCAGAGTCCGCACAATGATCCTGATCAAGATTGATACTGACAGTGTGTTTCACTTCAGAAGAAAACAGGTTTGATGTTGATATAATGTCGAGTCAAATAAACTTTCAACTTTAAAGTTCAACAAAATAATGGGGGGCAGAATATCCGGGGGGCAACCCTTGGACACCGACACATTTGATATTTAAAGTTAAAAGCATACAAATAGTTTAATATACAAGTTTGATTTTATAGTTGTATTTCATCAACATTTTAAACCAAAAAATTATTCGGGTATTACACAACACAGATATTTCTTGTCAAGAGTAGTGGGGAATGGTTCCTTTAGAAGGGAAATCCTCGACAGAATAAACTGTATTTCATCGACAACAGATCAATCCCAGTGAGTTCAAACAAGATTTATTAAGTATAAAAACAACAACAAAAAACCAAGCCAACAAACAGACAAAGCTAAAAAGCACCACCACCACCCCACCACCTAATCCCCACTACCACAACCCCCACCACAACAAGCCACACCCCCACCACCACCACCACCACCACCAAACACCACAACCACCGACTACACCAATACAAACACAATTAAAGTTGTTTGGCCGTTCCATGACAATTCCTCCCAGGTCTGTCTGACCATAGAGTATTGTCTGACATGGTGTTCAAATACTCACAATAACTTGTTGAACTTTAGAGTTGAAGGTTTATTTGTTTAACTAAAAAGCAAACCATACCGTCGTCAGAACTGAGTCAACCCTAGACAAGCTGCTGGCTAGTCCACACGTAGAGATCGCAATGGCTCCAAATGAGAGCACGTCCGATCCAAAGCTGATTTCAAGAGAAAGGCAAGACCATGAAGGGTGGTACCAGTTGTCCTTCGATAATGGCTACACGGGGCGTTATCCCTACGTGTGGCTCCGAGACAACTGTCGTTGCTCTGCTTGTTACCACCCATCAGCCTGGCAGCGTACATCCCATATCGTAGATCTTGACCCGGAAATCCTTCCCGACTTCGATGATCTAACCGATGCTGGTGCCGTGTTGAGCATCAACTGGCCCGGGGGGCATCACAGTGACTTCAAGGCAGAGTGGCTGAATCGTCAGCGATTCTCGGAGACCAAAAAGGACTTCGTGGAGGGACAGGAACTGGAGATATGGGGAGCAGAGATGAAAGATGAGGTTGACAAGTTCGACTTCAACAAGATTTTGACGAGTGAAACAGAGATGTATAACTGGCTGAGAGTACTGGGTAGTAAAGGGATGGCCATTGTCCAAGGGGCTCCGTTGAAGGTTGGAGCTGTCGGTCAGCTTGCTAAGAGGGTTGCCTACCTACGAACCACGGTATATGGGTAAGTCAATAATTGATGATATAGAGCCAGTGCGTTAGTGGGAAATAAATAAACCACAAGGGACCCCCCCCCCCCCCGAACACAGATATTGGCAAAATAGGGACACCACCAACATAGGGCTAGATATAGCTCAGTTTGTACAGTGCCGGCACGTTAATCCAGAGGTCGTTGGTTCAAATCCCGCTCTAGTCAATAATAAATGTATTTGTTCAACCCCAAAATAACTTTCCTTTTAACTGATACGTGGGTTGCCATTATTGTTACTATACTTTAGGGATACGTTCCAGGTGTTCAGCAAACTAGACGCCAGCAGTGTGGCATTCACCCCCAAGTCATTGGGACTTCACATCGATCAGCTCTTTTATGAATACATACCCGGTGTAAGTTTACAAGTGTTTTTTAACCCTTTGTCCAATTTCTCAGTCGTTATTATCTAGACACTCTTTTGCTTGCTATTCAGGTTGTTTTGACAATCTTTATTACTTGTCGGTATGGGCTTAGACTTGACTCAAGTCCCAATCCCGTGCAAGGCCCTTCCTTGCCTCATCGTCAGAAAACTATTATTTTGCGCTCTGCATTCCCAACCTCCCTGTTCCGCGCGCGGGACAGGGAGGTCCCAATCCCGTGCAAGGCCCTTCCTTGCCTCATCGTCAGAAAACTATTATTTTCCCTTGATCGCCACCGCATAAATAACTACATTTTGTCGGTGAGGGCGCACTGGTATTCTGTGGCTGCGCGTTACGTTAGGAACCTCGCACGAGAAAGGGACTTGAATCAAGTCTAGTATGGGCTGTGCGTCCGTCCCTGAGTGTCACGTAGGCCTATCATGATTTGTATGTTCCGTGGTTATTTGCTTGAACATGTACCTTTGGTAATATTTTGGAGATTTGTCTGAAATAAACTAAATTAAAATGTATTTAGTCAAGGTACCATGGAATCCGCTAGTGACCAACTAAAGCCCTATCTCCTACGATAATGATCGTGTACGTACACGATAAATCCTATAACTTATCATGTACGCACATGATATATTATCGTATACGTACACGATAAGTTGGGGATTATCGTTTACGTACAGGGTAATTATCGTGTACGTACACGATAAGAGAGGGTTGTTTTTTTCATGTGGCAGCAATACGCTTCCGTATGGTGCTCATATATACTGGTGTAAACAGTTTTTAACGAGTGTGTTCACACGCAAAGAATGTGACACGCATTGGTAGAAACATTATAATGAAACCGTGTGGGTTGAAAACAAAAGAAGACAAAAAGTGAAACAGAAAATGTTTCCCAGTAACAGCTTTATAAATTTGAATATTCGTAACATTAAATAGTTCGTTATCTTCATTTAGATATTGCCTTGATTTAATCTGTCCGTTGTTCCTATCCCGTGTAGGTGCAAATGCTGCATTGTATTGAACAGGCAGGAGAAGGAGGTGAAAATCAGTTCGTAGATGGCGTCAATATTGCAGAGCAGTTGAAGCGAGACCACCCGGAGGTGTATCAGACCCTACGCACAACGCAGATTGACTTCAGAGATGCAGGGGATGATCATGTCAGATACCATCTGAAAAGTAGACGTCCCATGATCCAGTAAGACAATAGACCTTTCCATTGTTGATAAGTAAAGTGCGCCGGTTGGTATGAACGGCCGAATGTTAGCAATACAATCAATCGTGTTTTTAAAAGAAATTACCAAATTTAACATTTTCTGTAAAGATTCATGAACTGAAATACCTTCCATGATTGATTGATTTGTTTCCAACAAATTCAACACTATTTTTGAATATTTGTGTAACATTGCTACAAACTATGACTATCTGTTTTTGATTTTCAGTTATGGCTTTCCATAGTTTTCCAGCCTCGGTTGGCAAAAACTCGGGCTGTGACGTTGAAATAGAAAGGTCAATCATGCTGTCAATTCCATGGTCACGTTCCCTGTAAACCAACAGCAGTAATGGATGCTAATCTTCATTATATACAAAGGAGCTTGACTGTTTGTCCTTACAGCCTCGGTTTGAATACGTTGTTTGCATATCATGTCCGGTACCGTCTTGTCAGCCATTACTGCTGGACAAAACGAGAACTGGATTACTTCCCTAGTAGCTTTAGACACAATGTAATGAAACAAAAATAACAAAAGACCAAACCGGCTCTTTTCAGAGCCAACACTCCCACAAAAGAGACATAATACATGGTCATGTACCCGCAAGTTTACTATTTATTTATTTATAGTTACTTCTTATTTTCACACCATACAAAGCTTCAAACACCACGTAACAAAAACTTCATTTGTCCATACCCTATTTTTAAATCATCGAACTCTTAGAATTTACGTGGATTCAGACACCCTAGGACCCCGGCCCATGGCTGGACACAATTTGATCTGGATTCAGTTGCCGTATCCCGGATAACAAGGTCACGAGTCTGGGCCCCAATTTCATAGAGCTGCTTTTAAAATTGTTATGCTTAATAAGCATAACAATTTTCTTAAGCACAACAAAATTATGCTTACCAAAAAAGGTTACCAGCTAAAATACCATCTCACATGTAGCATCTGTGACTGGTACCCTGCTTATTGTTGCTTAGCAGAAGTTTTCTGCTTAAGCATCTCTATGTAATCGGGCCCTGGTTGTCTTGTACCTGTGTTCTATTGCACCAAACACATCACTATCACCTCATAGTGTTTTTTTGTTTTGCGGCTCTCGTCTGATATCAATCTAAGGCTTTGTGGAGTAAAGTCTTGTGTTTGGGAAAATAAACATTGACACGAAGGCTAGACAGAATCAGGGTGACGATTATCTTGTGTTATTTTGTGCAGGTATGACCGACATGGTAACTTCAAGTGCATCAATTACAGTGATCACTGCCGATCAACTGAGCTATCTGTACCCGTGGATCAAGTCAAGACACTCTACAAGGCTATTAAGGTGTTCAACAGCGTTATGTACAGACCTGAGAATGTGTTCACTCACCGTATGGAGCCAGGTATTATTTTATCCCGTCTGTTCAGAAGCTAAAGGTCACTAATTCCAATTTCATAATTATTCGTAATGATAAAAAAGTCTTTAAATGAAATATGCATATAAATTTGAAAAAAAAATAATCAAAACCAACAAATGAAATTTAACTTAGGAAAAGAATAATTCTTTTTGCCAAACAAATACTTTGAAGACCACCCTTGATCTAATCTACCAGGAGCTCCAGAATATGCAAAGGTAATTTTGTGAAACCCAAATTGCACGAATGACCTTATTGTTCAATGCAGACAAAGACAGAGAGCTCCCACATCATATTTTGAACCCAAATTGCACGAATGACCTTATAGTTCAATGCAGACAAAGACAGAGAGCTCCCACATCATATGTTGAACCCAAATTGCACGAATGACCTTACAGTTCAATGCAGACAAAGACAGAGAGCTCCCACATCATATGTTGAACCCAAATTGCACGAATGACCTTACAGTTCAATGCAGACAAAGACAGAGAGCTCCCACATCATATTTTGTCCCTTCAAACTTCCCTGTCAAATATTAGCACCACGGTTCAGCTTTTCCATATTTCAGACTTAAGATGTTTTCGTTTTTTTACATACGAAATGCCATCCACTGCAAAGCTTAATAGTTCATGCTTCTTATAATTATATATGTTGTTTATAAAAACAGACTGCTGTCAGTACATTAGCCGTCGATTAATGTCAGTAGAAAAAATAGTGCTGTTTGCATGTCTTGAATGATTTTGGCATAAAGTAACTTCGGGACTTTTAAGTTTTAGTGCAACACTATTTTTGTTAAATTATCAGGAATGTGATAAATGTTTTGGAAGATGTTTTCCAGTATTGGGCTCTGTGCTATTTTAATTAAAGTAATGTTTTAACTTTGTAACGGTTTGGTAGCAGCACTCACTTTTTGAGCAAACACAAACATTATGGTTTTGTTTCTGTAGGTGAGATCATGACCTTCAGTAATGGCCGTGTTATGCACGGACGCAGTGCCTTCAAGTTGACAAAAGGGTGTGGCTCAAGACATCTTGAAGGAGCTTACTTTGATTGGGATGAGGCTAAATCGGCATTGCGTATCCTCAGAGAGAACCTGTTCGGAGATAAGAGGCTTTAGGAAAACGAGACATGAGAAATGCTTCAAAGTGATATTGAGTCTACAATAATCCAATGATTGAAAAACCTGACGAGAACCCGAAGGTCAACAAACTAAAACTGTTTGACAAAGTCATACCAAAGTATGAACTTTGTTCGTTAGTTGCTTTATTAGTACTTCAATAGCTTTGCGTTAGATTACGATGGTCTAGTGTTTACATTTAGAATGTCAACATGTTCGGGTTTTCAAGATAGAGCTATAGGCCCTGTGTAAACACATCAAATGATTCAAACAAACTTTGTGAAAAGTTCGAAGTGATTATAAGGTCCGACGGAAATCTAAAAACATTTCGACATCACCTAATTGTTATCCGATTACCTTTCCTGGATTAATGTTTACAAGATCTCTGATAGTAATACATTTTGATTTATTTTTAACACGAACATGACACTGGAAACACTTTGTTCTTTATAATTGTCCGTTGTTCAACCCAACAATCTTTATTTTGATTTTTTCACCAATTTAATCCAATGTAATTAAAAGTAAACAAGTCACTTAGACGTCAACAAATCATTTTTTAAATGAAAATTTAACAGTGTTACAAATCCATGGGGGAGCGCCAGCGACAGGTGGAAGGGTCTAGCATTATGCAATTCACTGCGGACTGCTATCATAATGGGAACCGAGGCTCCCCCCCAAAAAATATATATAATAATAATAATAATAATAATAAATGACTTCACACATAACTTTCGACTCATCAGAAGGCACTTTTAATTTTAGGGCAATCAAGTTTGATTGAGGATGGTCCAGTGGTGATTGCCGAGCTAGAAAGTTTTTTTAGTAGCCTGATGATATATGGATTATGACCTTATCAATAAATTAAATCAAAGTTCGTGTACAAAATAAAAATCGTGTTTGCACGTGTTTCAGTTGGTGTACTATCACCCAACGAAAAGCATGCACTTAAAAGACGAAATAATATCAATATCTGAGAGTGTCCTCTGAGATTGTAGCAGTGTCAATAGACCTCTATGCTTTCAGTTATAGTAGTCTCATTGTTCTAAGTCAGGACAATAGTGCCAAGTGTGTATGGGTCTTCACATTCCACTGTGATGACAGAGAGTGCCAGGCACTGGTCAAACGGGTACCCAAATATGTCCTTCGGATGGGACGTAAAGCCGTAGGTCCCGTGTGTTGTGTAATGCACGTAAAAGAACCCAGTGCACTTATCGTAAAGAGAAGGGGTTCGCCCCGGTGTTCCTGGTTTGATTGGCTGCATATTGCGCCACAGCACCTTGTAAACCATTACATGGTGCTATGCAAAGGAATAGGTCTCATACTTCAACACGTAACCCCACATACCTTGTAGGAAAAATACTGAGCGCTTTGAGACACCCATCGGAAGTATAAAGCGCTATATAAGAACTGCGTATTATTATTATTATTATTATATGGGGCAACCTCTTCCAACTCATTTGTTTAGTACAACCCCTTTCTTTAAACCATCCAAACATATTCTTTTATTGTATAATTATTCAAATGTATTCTTAATGAGGTGTAAAACAAGTCCTAATACGGTTATACTTGCTGCAACAAGTAGTCTTGGGTTTTACAATAAATACCGGGTGAAAGTCAGAGAGTAGGCAGTGAGAGCCTCCACCAGCATCGAGTAAATAAACGTTTCAACTATCAACAACCGTGTGTTACTTTGTGTTCTTCTGTTGCGTATAATCAAGTTGGTTATAGTACAACTTAGAGTTGCTTTTGTGGACATGTCAATGGGGACTGTCGCCAGCAAACTTCAAAGGGTCATGGTGACCTGTTAGTGAACTCAACCCATGGATGACTAAAATATCTCAAAGGGATGGTTCTTAATGACGGATTACACGTAGTATGACCGAATTTTACCTTACGTTTCTTATCTTATTGATGGAAACAAAAAGATATGTGCCTACCGCGATCACCCGTTTGTTTGTTTGTTTGTTTGACGCAGTGTTAAAAGGGGGCAAGGCCATCAAGCCGGCTCTTACCGGAGAATTCTTTCGTATTTGCTGATGCAATATAATACGAGTCATGTGGCCAATTCTCTTTAAGTTTACACAAGAGTAAATAAAAAACCAACCTCTCTTAATTATAGTCCAAGCCAAAACTGTTGTACGAATTGTATACAGGTAAATTAAACCTTAAATTCGACCACAAAAATACTATAGAATAATTTAAACACAATAGACCTTATGCATATGACGTCATTTGAGTAGGGCGCCCTCACCTAGAGGTTAAAAGGAAGATGCTCATTGGCCAGTCTTGTGCGCCGCGCGTACAAATCAGCGCGTTTCCATTGTTTCATCATCAGTTTACCTCTAAGATGGCGGCTTGGTGACGTCAATGCATAAGGTCTATAGCAGGACCCTGCAAACTTAACAGTACAAAAGGAAAATATTTTGTCTGTATTTACTTGATAACGTC
Source organism: Leptasterias polaris (assembly GCA_037783415.1). Lineage (NCBI taxonomy): Eukaryota > Metazoa > Echinodermata > Asteroidea > Forcipulatida > Asteriidae > Leptasterias > Leptasterias polaris. The sequence goes on from JAZGTN010000065.1 coordinate 2,337,499, forward strand.
AAATCTTGACAAAGATATGTGATGTTTTTAGTTTTCGAGTTTATTGATTGCACCCGAAGTAATGTCCAAAATGCGGTCATATTGTTAAATAACAAGTATCATTAATTTATGCTACGAGACGGCACAATGATTATGGCATAACTGACCCTTATGGTAACTAACTCAATGCAGTAGGTTAACCTACCACAATGCAGTTGGGTATCTACGACAGCCATTCTACATTATTGTCAGTGGTTCAAAAAGGCACATACACGATTAAATGAGTTTTCTCTTTGCATTATTGTCTCTTCAATACATTTCATTACACAGAACGCAAAAGGAGTTGTACAGATATTTACAAACAGTTCCGTCTTTTAACTTTCCAGAAAATTTCTTGAAACCTTCAACTCGTGCGAGAAACGCGTCAGATTTAAGTTTCTTCATAGTTGAATCAAACGTAGCGCCATCTTTGCTTTCAAAACATTGAGTTTGACTCTCAGTAGTGAATGAAACATACATGTAGGCACCGTTTGTTTCGATAACTTTCACGTCAAGACCACTTTCAGTTTCTCTCCGCCAAGTTTCAGTTAGAGTTTGTGCGCCACTTATTACCCCATCTGACCGTTTCAAAAGCGCTTTTAAAGACGTCTTTACGAAGACGTGATCCTTCTCAAACTTCATGAATGACATTTCCAACTGGTCTTTTTTTCCGTTTTTCCAAAGTAGGTAGTTGTGTGTCAGCTTGTCAATACTCCTGACCAAGATGCTATCTGTGCTCATGTATACCCCACCCCATCGGTACAAAAGCAGCAAAGGAATGAGGTCGCGATCGAGTGTGTTACTGTTCTTGGACAAACGGTTTGTTAGAGACGAGTCTAAACCCATATATTTTACCACGCCAGTTAGATCCAATTTATATACTTGGATGTTGTAACCACTTTCAGTCAGGACATCAAACTGCCTCTGCTCTACCGTGTCGCTATAAATGTTAATTGTAGCCAGAGGATGATGCCGTAGAATTGATTCAACAGATCTCATTTCAATCCAGGTAGGTTTTACTGCCGACCCATCCTGTTTACGCGCAAGCATTAAATGAAACAACAACTGCTTCGATGCATCTGTAGCATACCTTGAAAGAGGTAGCATGCCAAATTTGCGAGCGCTATCGTAGAGGTGTTGGTTTTTCCGGATGATGTTCCAGTCAGTAGCACGAAGTCTCATCACATCACCTACACCTGGATTGGGAGGAGGACTATTCCACTCGAAATCCCTTAACCACGTCTTGGCATCTTCACGTGACATGTTATACATATCTAGAGTGTGGAATACCGACTTAAGTCCTTGAAGACGACTGCTGCCCCTCTTAGAGTCACCTCCACCACCAGGCATCCCTTGAGCGTCAATAAATATAACCGGAATACCCATTGCAACACACGGCATAGCACAATGTAAACGCTGAGTTATAACCAATTTGGCACGCGAATATACCTCTAATAAATTATATGCTATTTGGTAACGCGCAAGCTTATCATGTTTTGTATCATTTTTCAGTCGTTGACCCAGTCTTTTCGCATTTTGCATAACCTCCTTCGGAAAAAACGCCTCGTACTTCGAAGATACATCTACCATGAGTATATCTTTCGTCGGTGGTCTGCCACGGTTCGGGTTTTGTGTGAGAATAGTTAGGCAGCCAGAAAAAAACGCATCAATCTTGTTTTTTTGAAAGAACGCTAGGGTGTCCGTATCCCGACAACCTATCGGTGCTTTTGTTTCCATAAACGCTTTGCTTTTGGCAATCCTAGGTTGAAGCCAAGAAGTAATGTGCATGGAAAGCATGATTGGATGAATGTTTTTGGGAGGGGGCCAAGTTGTACTTGGATCACCCCACCATGCATTGAAGAACATCGTGATCTGACCACTGTCTTGTGATTTCTTCAAGTTGTCTCTCTCGACAAAGTCGTCAACAAAAGGCAAGAATTGGACACCCGAGAAACCTTGCATTTCATCCCCAAGGTTTGCGTGGCCTACATACTTGACCCGTGAGTCATAGGACAGCGTTCCGAATTTATGCTCTTTGATGCTTCTGGAGGTGAGTTTTCCTGTTGTAATCTCAAAGATTTTCGGACATGATACCAGGTCTTTGGAGGAATTGTACACTTTTCTTACGATTGAAGGGAAGTCAAACGTCAAAAGTTTGGTCTTTGATGTCTTGGAGATGTTTTGATGAGGAAACTGATCGGTAAACGTCTTCATGAGCTTCTTGATGAACGAGTGTCGAGGTGGAAAGTAACACATGTCCAGCAAGCTCCGTGTCGTATCCGTTGTAACCACATCAGTGCTAAGCCATGCGTCGCTGCTTACTGGTGGTGTGAAATCGTGTAATGCAACCAAGGGGTTGAAGTAGATGCCTCCATGCTTCCAAACAAGAGCTAATCTGACGGATTCGTGGAGGTATTCTTCGAAATGAACACCGGTCATGATCTTATGAATGGGATGCCGGGCCAACCATCCTTCAAGGGGTGTTTCACTCATGACGTCAGTCATTACCAAGAATTTAACCATAATGTTTGGCTTCTTGAGGCGTCTAATTGCCTCAACACACTGAGATGTCCCACAATAGACATTCAAGTTGTAACCAGGTTTTTTGTCTGTGATATTTGCTATATTCTGCACAATATTATCTGGTATGGAATCGTCGTATACCCAAGCTGTGGTCATGTTAATGGTTTGACCTGAACCGAATCTAGTACCTGCCTGTCGATGGTATTGTTGAAATAATCCTGTATACGTGCCTGATTGAAAGCCGTTTAAATTGGGGCCTAATCCAAAGACTCCAACACAGATGACACAAACAATAAGTAATTTTTTAACAAACGGTGATGGTGTACTTCTTCTAAGAATGATATTTGCCGCCTGGGGTGGTTGTAATTTATGACGCAACTGCAGAGTCGCAAGCCCAGTGAAGAAGATCACCAGACCAAAAGCCATGTTAAGAGAAACTGGTGTGGCGAAATAACCAACGTTAGCAATGATAACAATAACGCGTTTGGAGAGATTCAGTAGAGCATGGATGACTGGGTTAAAGGCTTGCAGAACGGTTATAGAGGCTGCATTATAGATAAAGTGGAAAACACTCGACAAGATGCTCTCTGTTGGTCGAAGTAACGGCAAAGAGTAGAATAAATACTTAGCCCCTACCAATGGGATAAGAATAACTACACTGTAGATTGAAATTGTCGCAAACTGTTGAAGAGGCTCCCGATGTAAAGATAAATCAGATTTCTTCAGGTAGATGTTACGTACTGGGAAGGCCATATTTGAAATAGCCGCAGCTCCTAGCCCCCAGACGTTCAACGATGCTTGGCTTGATACAAACATACACGATCCAATTACCATGACAATGACCGAAACCCAAAGAGAGGATGTCAACTCTTTACCTTGTTTGTACAGGAGCAACGTCAGAGCCATGGTAAAAATTGGCTCGCATGATTTAATGACCTGAGTAATGCTTGAGCTAACCGCTGCGAAAGAAGCGTTTGTTGCCAGGTTTCCGAGAGCATTCCCAGCAGCGGCAATGAGCATGTACTTAGTGTGGTCAATCGTCTGGTCAGCGAAGATAGACTTACGTTGAATAATAATAACCCAGAAGCTGGCTGCGATGGATCCAACTAGATGCTGCAGAACGGTTAGATCCAGCCAGAGCAGGTCCTCGAACGCCGGTGTCCAGTCCGTCAGGCTGCGACTAGTTCTACGTGTACCAGCGTCCAACATGGACGCCTTCGAAGAGATAGTCGATATCATGTTGGCGGTGAACCAAATCGCCACGGAGAGCCAAATCAACTCCATTGTGTCTAAATGGCATAATCAAATACGAAAAACGTATTAAAATACAAGTTTAGATATCAATACACCGATCCATTAAGCCACGATCATTTCTAATTGACCAATCACAACCGCGAAATCTGATCACCATTTGAGCCGTTTGGTGATCTTTGCACTAATGGTGATCGGGTTTCGCGGCTGTGATTGGTCAACTTGTAAGGAGGCGGGGCTTAATGGATCGATCTATTACCTAAGGGGTCTTGTCAAAATTAATCCAGGGTAAGTAATCTGACAACAATTCTCCGATATTAATTTATATATCTGTTGGACTGCATTTCTATGAGAGACATGGTATTAATAGCTGAAAGGCACACAGTTCTCAGATGCACTAAAGACACGCCCCAAGCTCTCTGCGGTTTGACTTGCTGATTAAATGATAGACAAACAGTTGTCTGTTCAAAACGTCGAGACCAAACCGGCTCTTTTCAGAGCCAACACTCCTCCCAATAGAGATTTTACACATGGTTGTACCCGCAAGTTTACTATTTTATAGTCATTTCTTATTTTTCACACCATGCAAAGCTTCAAACACCACTTGTCATAAGAGGTGTGAATGTGCTGATGTTGGGGAGCCATGTAGAGACCAGTGTTGTATGACTCGAGTCCGTCTCGAGTCACAATTTCGGTGACTCGGACTTGACTCGAGTCACGTCTGCAAAAGACTCGGACTCGGACTAGGACTCGGACTCGGACTCGGACTAGGACTCGAGTCACGTATTTTCACAAACAATACCTTTTTTAAATATTAAAAACAATTCCGATGATCCGATCGTCATTCCCGGAGTGCACACGGAGTTAACGTCTAGCACAATAAATAAGTACACTGTCGTATGGTGTTGCAAGTAATAGTGTTCGTGATTATTGTGTAGATGGCCATCTACGTACAGCGCGTGTATGTTCGATTCGTATGTTCAACACGCATAATAACACTGGGATGCACTACACCAGTATTATGCTGGTATTCTGTCAACGTTAACACCATAGCCACTGCTTGTGCTTGATGCATATTACCAGGGAAATGGCATGTCTGGTACCTGTAAAACACAGCCTGCATATTGCACTGCGATGGCTGTGTGTTGTTTGCACCAGTTTCTACACATGGATGGTCGACACACACACACGACGTCAAGTTTGGTCACGTCACTAGTAAAAAGTAGTACAAAATTGTTTCAATCATGGCATCTGCCGTTCCGCCCCGTATTGTTTCTTTTGGTTATACCAACTTTAACAGAACTTTGTTTAAAATAAATGTGTTTTATTTTGTCATTTCCAATTCTTATTTTTACGACATTTGGTTTGCAATCAATATTTGAATAAGTGACTCGTGACTCGGACTCGGACTCGGACCAAGTGACTCGTGACTCGGACTCGGACTCGGACCAAGTGACTCGTGACTCGGACTCGGACTTGGACCAAGTGACTCGGGACTCGGACTCGACCCAAGTGACTTGAGACTCGGACTCGACACAGGTGACTCGACTACAACACTGGTAGAGACCCCCTGCTTGTTGTCCAATAGATAGCGATCTAATTCACTGCGGTTTGTTAAGGCATGGGACCCCAGCCACTGTGAACTTCTCCCACGGTTACTCTGACACCCAAGTTCAAACAATGTGAATTAACGGATGGTAAAATCTTGTCTTGGACTGTACTTACCCACTGGTTGTCCTTGACTTATTTTGACAAGGTCCTCAAAAAGTCCAACAGATATATATTATTTAACCAGTGAATATGCAATATTGTATACATAGTCTCACCATAGAGAAAGGACTGTGTAAAGTAAAGTTTGACAAGATACGGTCACAGTATTTAAATGAGTTCAACATCTTATATATAGCTTATAATATGTTGTCTAAATTACGATGTTGTCTTCTTTAGTTCTGCTAAAATGCGCAGTAGATCTTTAGACGCCAAGTGTCAGTTAAGTAGGTAGTCAGTCTGGTTGTTATTAAATGCCTCTATCACCCCCCCACCCCCTCTCTCTCTCTCTCTTTTTAAATTAGTCACTTTTCAGTATGGACCACAGGCAGCCTTTTCAAATGCTTCGATCAGAAAGCACATAACACATGAACGAATTTAAATTAAAAAATGTAAAACAACAAAACAGATCAATGATAACAGTTTATGGTTGACCAGCTTCTTGCTGCTGGATTTTATAAAAGTGAATTATCTTTACAGCCTATACGGAAATTGAATGATCTTATTTAACCAGTGAATTGAAACGAAATTTAATAAACTGGGTGTTAAAATAATTGATTTCTTGTTCAATTTTGCCGGGGGAACCTACACATAGTATAGCCACGGCTGGGGCTTATAGGGAGGCATATGGGTGAAGACAAGACGAAGGAATCTGTGTGCCACTAAAATAAACATGAATGTTTTTGTTGAAACATGAGAGCGTTCCGCTGTTCATAAGTGAGAACTTTAGACAAGTTGCTGACATGACAAGCACGCCCATAATTCTTCCATGAGCATCGGAAAGATTCTTTCGTACATATTATAGGCTATATATAACTTCCATAAGATCTTCTGTGGGATTTCGAGGTGATCAGTAAAGGTTTATTTTTTTCAAAATTGACGTTGTAAAGTGAAACATGTTTTGATTTACCTTTGGGCACTGCAAGTTTGTGTTTGTACTGTGTACTGTGGCATGTTTTCAGCTTTGAGGACGTGTCCTTGAGTCCGATACTCAGCCTGCAAACAAGCCAGCTGCAAATCTAGACGAAGAAAAATTACAATCAATTCAAGCAGCTTTTATGTCTTGCGCAAAGGGCAAAACTAAATAAAAAATGTTCTAAAACATCAGCTAAACCATGTGTCATTGAGTCCGATACTCAGTCCGCAAAAAAGCCAACTGCAAATCTAGACGAAGAAAAATTACAATCGAATTCAAGCGCTTTTTATGTCTCGCGCAAAGAGCAAAAACATCTTTTCTAAAACATCAGTTAAACCATTACAATGTGATTGTGCGTGTTTTTGTCAATTGAAAAAACTGTTTTCTGATTATATCTCACTGACCCAGAAAAGAGAGCGAAGTTGGAATGGTTTATCCCTTGACGCATTATGTTTTTGTGTACTTAACCACCACCAGGATTCCGATTTAGGTCTTGTTTTCCACTGAACGAAGAAAAAGGCTGGATCGTGACTGGTCTTTGTGCCTAGACACACATGTTCCGAACCGAACTAATGAGACCAACTATTCTGACAAATTCGTTGAGATAATGTAATTTTTATTTTTTCATTTCTGAAGAGAGACCAACAACACCTGTTTCTAATAATAGTTTTTACCCTTACACCGATGTGTATTAAGCACTGTATATACTCAGTAGGCCTACTTTCCCGAGTCATTTCACAGCAGTTATTTTTGTTCTTCCTTTTTCCCATTTCAGTGATGCGGGAAATCTGAAAGTGTTTTGCGGGACAAATGTTGTTAGAGATGAGGAATGATAAAGCGAACAGTTCCGTAGCCATGGATCAGGTAGCCTTCTGGACAAGTCGTTTAATGTCTGTCGCGGTGGTAGCGAAACAGCTCTCTCGCAACTATCTCGTGAGATTGCGGCTGTGCGCGAGGCTAAGGGCGCACCACACTAATTTATAGGCCGAAATTCATGCATAATTTGTAAACCCACAGTATATTTTGAATTATAACGTTTCCGGGGTCATGCAATTAATATGGTTTTCAAGAAGCTGAGAGACTTACACGATTTTTTGATTTTTTTTGAATATTTATCAATTGCATTGGTTCCTACGGGAGTTTATTTAGTGTGGTGCAACCCTAAACTGCTCTAGTATCCCAACTTGAAGAGCGCCAACAATGTTGAAACTAATCATATTCGCTGCTTCGCCATGAAAAGAAAAACAAAATTATAATTAAAACAATCGCTCATTTGTGAACAGGGACAAAAGGAAAGAACAAAGAATGCTCCACAGCGATGCATTTTTTGAGAATGGATTTCTGCACGTATAAGAGAAGGGGGGTGTAAATTTTACCATTATTAATTATGTTAAATAGTCGATCCACTCAGTCCAACCAACCGTAAACAGCAACTTTTTAAGGCTTTGGGTTCGATAACTTAACTCGTACTATAAACAATAGATAGGTTGCAGTATGACGTAAGTCGGCCATCTTTACGGGCAATTTGGAACACACAGTCATGCGTTACGCGTGAGAACGGCGTGCAGCACGCGCACATTTCACCAAACTCATTGCATGATTGGTTAGTGAACGACGCGGCTGCGTTAATAATTTGAGCGCTTGACGCGCCTGCAAGCCAAAATGCGATTTGCCCGTAAAGATGGCGTCTACTGGGAACTATCTATACTACCAGAGCCCTATTTGACATAAACATTAAGTACTCAAGGCACTTGGACAGAGACAATTTATGATTGGTTTAAAAATAAGAAGAAGAATATTGATGAAACCAATTCATGTACTTATGGCTCTATATTAAGGTAACTGCAGCGCGGCCGGCACTCAGCAGTCCTTGCCAGAAACACTGTGCATACGATTCATAATGCTGCAGGGAAGTACGGGCGTCGTGCGCGTATGCGCGTGGCCAGTGGTGATGTCTTTTTCAGTGTGGAAACTATGAGCAAGGCCATGGTCAGCAACGATAAGTGCCTTGAACCGAGATACGCTCCAACCCGTATTGAGCATTATACTGCAACGGAATAAGCTATCGGCGTAATTAATCCTGGCCTTGAAAACAAACTTAATAATAAAACAAAAAAATCGTTAACCTTAGCAGATGTCTTTATTGATGTCTTTATTAAGCTATATCATCTTATAAACAGATTCTAACACAAAACTATATCAATTATTAAGAAAGTATGATTAAAAGTAGTTTCAGGGTCATCCAGGCAAGGAAACTTGTACAGAGATTTATAAATATTACTTGGCTAAAAACTTCAAATATTATTTTATCTGACGGTGCCATATTTTACATTGATAGGCCTATTTAACATTTATTTACAAATATCTCTTACCCATGAATTATTGTAATTATTTATTCAGGTTTGTTAAAGTGTATTACATAAATAAAAATTATATGAACGTATGTGTAAAGAAAAATAAACACAAAAACAGCAACAGCTGCAGCAGCAGCAGCAGCAGCAGCAGCAGCAGCAGCAGCAGCAGCAGCTGCAGCAGCAGCAGCAGCTGCAGCAGCAGCAGCAGCAGCAACAGCAGCAGCAGCAGCAACAGCAGCAACACCAGCAACAGCAGCAGCAGCAGCGGCAACAGCGGCAACAGCAACGGCAACGGCAAAGAAGAAGGCAAAAAGCAACAGGAATTGTCACCAATTTTGATTTCATTTATAAACCGAAAGAGACCGAAAACATAATACAATTTTAGTATCGGGGATAGGCCTATCTACATAAGTGATGAGGTGTTATAAATATTTAAACATGTATTTGAAATACATTTTAAAACAAATATTAGGGCTAAGTTTTAAGTTGTGCTGGCAAAACAAACGCATTTGGGATTGGTAAAGTCAGGATTGAATTTTAACCCACCTCGTTAGGGAATTTGTATATGGACATTTTGTATGTTCATTTCCCTCAGTCGTGATACTACAAGCAAACATTATATTTTGATGTTGAGGGTAGGTGACAGTTGTTGGAAGAGCCCCAGAGACAGTTAAAGGCAGGTGTTGTTATTAGCTGTTCCGACTTTCTGTCGGGACAGGTATAGACCTTATACATTGACGTCACCAAGCCGCCATCTTAGAGGTAAACTGATGATGAAACAATGGAAACGCGCTGATTTGTACGCGCGGCGCACAAGACTGTACAATGAGCATCTTCCTTTTGACCTCTAGGTGAGGGCGCCCTACTCAAATGACGTCATATGCATAAGGTCTATTGTTTTCGTCGAGATTTTTTATTATTTTTAGCTGTCTGACATGTAGTCGGAACAGCTATTGTTTTCGTCGAGATTAAAAAAAAAAAATTACATAGGACTCTTTCAAAGACCATATGTCAAATTTAGCAATACAAAACTGTAGTCAAATGTTATACCATATGGAAGATTATGCCGTTACCTAAATGTTTGAAGTATTTATATTAACATTCTTAATAAAAGTTATTCACGTGACAGCGGTGTGAATATTTATTTAGCCAATCTTGTGCCTATCATATCTCAAGAAGTTTACATCCGAACCTCAAACTTTTTTCAGTTATGGCCTTGTCTTGTCCGGGCTAAATTCTCCATCACGTCATCATGACGCCATATCCTGGCGGGTTTTTAACTGTGTACAAAACACATGGCGCTAAAAGTGTAATGTTTTGCTGGTCAGAAAACATTATTTTCCAAATCCACAAAAGTTATTTGTTAGTTTCCTAAATTACAAATATTGTTTTGAAAAGTGATATGCTTTTAATAAGAGATGTTCCAGGCTATTAAAAGTAACCAAAGTACCACTCTAGTTAACTTTCAAGTCTACGGAAAGTTTAGTACATGACCCATACATGTAATTCCTACGTGCGTTTAGGGTTTTCGTTAAAAGGCATTATATTGGAACAAGTTGCTTACCATTGTGTACCTTATAAAATGTATTAGTATGACAAAAATATTGTTTTAATGTGACGTCATCAGGTGTCAAATACGGTAATTCAAAGCTTAGTACTAAACAAAAATCATATCTCCTGAACCACAAGTCATAATGCTTGTATTGTCTTGTAGCATACATTACTTGGGGTATTTCGTTCAAAAAGATGATCCACTTTGACCTTTGTCTTCCTGTTTAAAAAGGAAACTCAATAATATTGAAATAATCAGATCTCCTAAACCACATGTCAGAGTCTTAATGTTTGAGATTTCTTGTAGCTTACAACACTTCCAACGTTTTATTCACAATGATGACCCTACTTTGAACTTTACTTCTGGTCCAAACTGGAAGCTCAACAAAAAACCATATCTCCTGAACCACATGTCATAAAGTCGTATGTTTGTGTTGCATTTTAGCTTACAACAATTGCGACATAAAAAACTCACTTTGACCTTTCTGGTCCAAACAGGAGCTCAAAAATGAATTATTTCCTGAACCACATACCATAAAGGCATAATCTTTGTACCTTCCTGTAGCTTACAACACACTTTTATTGTTTATTTTTCTAATATGAGATGACATGTGATGACATGTTTAAACAGCACCCTCTGGTGACATGTTTAAAATAAAAGAATATCATGAATGATATGACATGCATAATATTTGCTTATTTTATAGATTCAAATTTGTCTTGATTATTCCGTTTATAACATTTGCATCCGGTTCAAGTATGATTGCAGGAAGTTTACACAAATTAAATTATCTATCTTATATTTTTGACAAATTTTTTTTACTTCTTAGGTCAACGTCGAGGAGCAGCTCTGTGATTGTTAGTTACAGTCACATTAAGTCTAGTATATTTGTAAATGCTTATCTTACTCAGAACCTGCATTCCAACCCTGAACATTCCTGAACTCTTCCCTCTATAAACCCCAAAATGGTTCTATAATAGTTCTATAAACTTCAATGGTCTTTTCAAAGGACTGCATAGTCTGGTCATGGATGGTCTGTCAAGTAATTCCTACTCTCTGAGTTCTTCACTCCCACATTTTGGGCGCACCAAAGCATTCTTACAACGCCACAACAAAATCCATTGACTATGGCACATCAATCGTGATGAACACAATTTCGATCCCAGCGCGGAACACAACTGGTTATAAAAGTTCCCTTCCAAATTCACAGACCACTGAATTGCGATCACCCTGCATCTCTTTTCTAATAAGTGCAAGGTCAGTCTAGAATAGTTCAACAAAGGTGCCTAGTTGTTTACACCGAGTTGTAACTTGATTATTTGGACAAACTTTTTGCTTTCTCACGCTTTCAGAAAAGGCAAGAGAAAAAAAGAAACCAACTGTGACAACGTATGCAATTAACATGTCAAAAGTAATCATGAATAGTAGTTTTGTTAAAAGACTCAGGCTTTGGACGCGATGGTTGGGAACATGGGCGCATGTGTGAATTTTAAAAGGATATATTTCGCATCTGAATGTTTTTAATAGGTATGGTACTTACCACCACATTACTCACGACACCGCGAGCTTTACAGAAGTTAACCATGCTGTTTATTACCAAGTATATGATGCTTTTTTTGGGATACAAGTTTCTTAATTTGTAAGCATTTACCGAAGAGAACCAGTGGCAAATGACACTTAAGAAGTATTATTGATGCCATTATTAGTTTCCAAAATTACAAAAAATACATATTTTTAGTAGCGATATAGCCTAGGACATCAGTGTATGTTGTATCGCGTTGTATCTAACCTAAGATATATCAGTAAGAGAAACAGATGGATATTATTGGTAGAATTACCCCTATTTATCTATAGAAATATATATTTTATGAATACACATACTTCTAGTAGATAAATCTATAACATTAATATCTGTAATATTAATAAAGATATCTCTATTTCTGATTGAATATCAAGGTGCAGGACATCAGTATCTGTTGTATCGCGTTGTATGCAACGGAGGAGTCCAACCTGGGCTAGCCTGAATGGCCTATCGTTTAACACGGAGGTAAAACCACTGTGGCAGTAACGCCATCTACCTCAATGGTAAAACTAACATAGAAAATACAACTTCCACTTTACTCATCAATCAACATCGGACTAAATTAACAAACTTACCCGTTGAAGGATGTTGTTTAAGTTCCAGTTTTGCTTTATACCACGTCAGGTTCCAGACCAGTCTGGAGCTACCGAGAATGCGTGTTTCAATTCCTCGTTTACTGCTTTATTTTGCTGTATTGTTATTCGCTTCTAAACCTGTAGCGTCCAAGCGTGTGAATTTTTAAAGGCAACATTCTTCATTGATTTTTCAATTCAAGTCAGAGAATATATACTTCAAACTCTTACATAACAGTGACATGAGGTCAAACAAATACACAGGGAAAGAAAGAAGTAGTTACGACAGACGTAATAAAACAACTCATCTAGGCCTGTGTGCAATATAAAGTAGGCTGTTGAAAGAGCCAAAACTTGTTTAAAACAGCATTAACGCAAACAACAAACATGGAGACTAGACAAATGAGAAACTAAACTGAACAGACCATCAAACCAAACACAAAAACCACAACAACAACAAACAAGCAAACAACAAACAAACAACCCAACACCCCAACAAACACCTCCCCTCCTTAACAAACCAGTCAAGAAAACCACAGGAATTACAATGTGAAAAAGTTACAAGGCTCTTACATACCGGGACAAAGTATAATCCTTTCATATGAAGATTTTAAGAAAATTTGTTCAGTGGTAGGCCTATTGTGGTATACAGTTTATTTTCCAGGTGACTCTACAATGCCTTTTCTAACATGAAGTGAAGTAACAAAATGATCAATCAAGAGTAACATTCTTTGATATTTTCCAGCCTACGCTTGTTATACACACCAATAACACCAAATGGTGTCAATGGTTGTTATTTACCTGGGATTGTGCACAACCGTCGTAGGTAAAACAGAAGGAAAACAAAAAGAAAACACATCGTGGTTTTTCAAAAGAGTATAATCATTCACACTCTTTAACGTTTTAGTAACTTGCAACCCCCCCCCCCCCCCCCCCCCCCCAAAGGACGAAGAATTAGGGGGGGGGGGGGAGTGTTTGTAGGCCTGTATGTAAACCATCAACAAAATGTTAAACGAAACATTTCAGTTCCACATATCACATTATTTGTCCCTCCCAGACGATTCAGATAGAAATTGGTAAATAAATAAAAGTAAATGTTTTCTTATTACCTTACAGCGGTATCTTCCCAATCAACGATCACAATAACAAGTCATAATAGGCCCTATTATATATTATAAGTACTACTGGCAAGTCTGTGTGTTTGTGTTTTGACTGTCGACAAAGAAACAGTAGCCCAAATCAAAGTGGAAATTACATGAACTGCACTTATCAAAACTATATATTTAAAAAACTAGCATCCTTTTTTGTGGTAAAAAAACTAAAAAAATACTCTTGAGTGTAATGAGAAATCCACCTGGCGCTGTCGAGTTTCCTTGAACCATGGAGGTAGGAATAGTCTCCATGCTTGAACCGATTTCAAGTCTTTGTTCGATAATGCAAATGACCCCACCTTTTGTGCAAAACTACTGAAAAGATGCACTTTCTGCCGGGCATGCACGTATACAATACATGTAGTTGGGCAGAAAGGAGGGTTATGTGCTTTGATGGAATTTGGTTTGCACAATAACAGTTTGGCTAAGGGCCGTCGCATATATTGTCCATTGAAAAGAAATAGGGTGAACAACAAGCAATAGCAGCCATTTTGGAAAATGTGAAAACTGCTTGTCATTCTACTTGTTGTCAAATCTACGCTGGCCATAGTACAGTGTACTAGCAATGAGATGGCTAGTGCACGTTCATGCACCCAGAGGGACTGTGAGTAGCCAGAAGAACCTTCCATTACCCGGGACCAAAAGCTGAGGGAAAGAGGGAAAAAGGACCCCCTTCTAGTTATTATTATTTTTATTATTTATTTGACCAAGACTAACAAAACAAAATTACAAAGCAGCAAGTACAAGAAGATGAATAAAGAAGTAATCCAAACAAAAACAAAAAAGTAAACAATAGAAAACAAACAAATAGGTAAGTAGGCCCTAAAATAAATTATATATATAAAAAGTGTGACAAAAATAATAATTAATAATTAAGTAAATATATAAGTAAACAGATAATACTTGTGTTTAAGTGTAAATGTAGGCTCGGTGGGATATTCTAGATCATGTACACTGTGCTTGTGTAATTATGGACATATTTTTTTCTTGTGCAGAGTACAGAATAACATATAGTGATTGTACATTGCCTTTGATTCGGCGATTTGGGCTATAAAAAGCGTTTGAAAGCGTTTGTTAAAGAAAGAGGCCAGAATAACACATCATTTAATTTCACAACTAAAACCTGTTATCTTCATGTAATTCATTTTCCAAACAGTGGAGTTAATTTGCCCCTTTTCTTAGCGTGGTCAGTAGATCTACAGGATTGGAGTCCAGACTACTGAGACTTTTATTACATGTGTCGCTAACAGATCAACTTAATAACCCAGTCCTCCCGATCAAATATCTACTAATAAAAAGTAATCTAGCATATTTATGTTGCACACTAAATTAGACCCTACTGTTGCGAGTAGCAGAACCAGTTGATGATGCGACACCAAGGCTATAGCTTCTCGGCCTGCTAGACATCTCACCACGGAAAGCATCCATCCATAACATCCGCACCCGTGGGTTACACGTAAAAGATAAAAATAACAGTATGCCTTGAAGGGAATTGAGGATGATGAAGATATACCATAAGACGTTAATATTACTTATGGCTGCAGCGAAACCAAAGACCCAGGTGAACCCCATCAATGTGGAGATCTAGCATAAAAAGAGAAGAATTCAAGCAGCATCACAAACAAGCGGTTTTGCAATTCTTGTTTCAGACCTGCCAGCAAAAGTTATCAATTTCATTTTCCCCATCTATTTTCCCTTATTTATATAATTATTACAGCTTAACTGTAAATCGTTTATGTTTTCAAGGAAGGAACCACCATTAGTTTTATTTTCGTGTGCTCAGGTAAAACTTGTTCATTTTATTCTGTTCTCATTGTTAAGAATTGCTTTGTTGTTCAAATTGCGAAGCGCCCTCTACTAGTGCATTTGGTTCGGCCGAGCGAACATTGGTAAAAGATGCCTATCTGGGCAAACTCTTGGTGGCGCCAAAGACCAACCGGATTAAACCTGTCTGTGAGCTAAATAAATGGAAAGCCAAACGTCCTTGACTTACGTCACTTGCGAACTGCCGTAAAATCTTGAGTCGAATAGTAAACGTAAATGAATGGAATGAAATTAAAATGAGAATATTCTTCGTTTATTTCAAACTAAACAGCGAACTTTTTTCAAGTTTTGATCAAATGCTCTAACTAACAATTTGAGTTCTTTTTTAACTCTCAAGTTAACACGAAAACATGTTTTTATTTTAAGAAACACGAATAGCAGCAAATAATGTGTAAAGATTTGAAACTTTGTTGTTACTCACTTTAATATACACAAGAAGTTCCTGTCCCAGCCGCTTGGCTTTACTTATATCCTTCTTCACACATTTGGTATCCCTCTTGGTCCTCCTAATGCCACATACAGTCAAAGAAAACAGGATGAAGTTGAAGATCAAGACTATTCCCAATGGTGCACCAAACACAACAAAGCTAGACGGCCCATTGCCAATCCAACACACTTTGCTGTCACCATACCACACTGGAAGGTCACTACAGTCGCACAAGTCAATCACGAGACACGGTATAACTATCAGGAGCCCACCACCCCACGAGAAGAAAGCGTATGTCCGCACTGTTGGTCTGCCGCCCGCAATCTTACGATTACTGCATGCAAAGGTTCTGTTTAGATCATATGCAAGGATTGCAGTCCAGAAGATTGTGACCAACCAAAAGTAGTGTCCTAAAAAGGCTATTATGGTACAGCCACCAGGATTGGATGTGGCCGATCCAGTTAAAAGAAGTAGGAGTTGACCAATGAAGAGAGAAGCTATCATATTCATGATGCAGCAGGTGGCATGAGTGCGCAAACCCTCAAACACAAAATATGTCAGGAAAGTCACTGCTGCAGCAACCAGAGATATGATGCTTCCTACTAGACTCAGTAATGACTGTGACTTGGAGTAGTCAAAAAAGTCAACTTGGTAACTCATGTTGCGAGTACCGTTACTTTCAAGAAAAGAGCATAACCCAATTTCGTCTTGCCGATCGACATACTCCCATTTTGTAAACTTTTCACCAGTTGGGATATACTCGATAGATTCATTGGCGTCTTTTCTGAACAGAAACAGAGTCCTGTTGAGACGAATCAATGGACATCGAAACAATTCACAAACTTCTACCCCAACTAACCGTTTGGAGTTCGGTCCGACCATATCATCGTATGTAACCCAAAGCCTAGTTTCACTCAGCGGGTATGAAGACTTCCCTGAAATCAAAGTAACCCATGAAATATTTTCCCTTTTTGAGATAGTATAATCTCCAGTTTTCAAAGGTCGCCACCTGCACTGACCAGAACTGTCATTTGGTGGGTACACATTCAGCGACCATTTCTCAGCATAAGGACACGAGGAGTTCTTGTTGTCACGATGCTTGAAGTGGTGCTGCAAATGCTCCCAAATTGTATGATAAGTTGAGGAACTTGGATCAAAACTGTAGCTGTGCGTGCATAATCGGTTACTTTCATTTCGCATAATGTCTCCGGGTTCTACATCGGTCAACTTTGAATTTACACCAAGGACGCTCTTGATGCATATGACAGCAGATTCTTGACCAAAATGGCAGTTCCTTGTTGTGTCATTCGCTCTCATCATGTGCGACATAGTTATGACTCCCAAATTACCATTTGTCGACCTTGTCTGCTTGTTCAAACACCTGTTCTCATCTAAGACGAACCCTCTTTGACAAAACAATCGTCGACACAGAGAGGTAAATGGATCAAAGACATTTCCTGTTTGGCACGTGACTTCCTCGTCGACAACAACGAGCTGTCTTCGAACTATTTTCACGTGGTTGCTGTTTTTAAAATCTAACAGGATCGAGATTGGAGGCACATATATCTGTGGCAGTGCTCCTAGTTTGAAGTTCTTTAAATTATTTGCAACTTTAGTTTTTAGATTTGCGCAGTGGTTGGTGTCCGACAAAACGTTCGAGTTCGTGGAATTGTGACACATCATACAATGTGGATTCCTATACAACGTAGAGTTATTAAGGTAGATTGCTGTGTAGGATTTACATTCATCAGTTAAATTACGACGGCCTGGACAACTGCTGATGACGTCAAGAAAGCATTGGCGTATCGGTGGCATGTTCAGTTTGTTGTGGTTTAAACTACCTACACTGATGTCCGTGCGGCAGTTTGGATTCTTCATAATAGCATGGAGATTCGTCGTTAGGTTTTCAGGGAAGCCATTCTTGCAGTGCACATCTACAGGCCACGTAATGACGTCAGAAATGGTAACGTTATTGCACATTGCGCAGTAGATATTCCTGTAGGTCAACCCATTGGCCAAACTCGTCACGTGAGCGATTGAGAAGAAAGATGATTGATGCATATCCACGCATGCCTTGGCGATGTATGTATTAGCGTATTCGTCGCTGCATGCAGTTACCAAAAAGTAACCCCAGTTTTGACCCTTGACCTCTTCGCAGCTGAAGTGCTCCAACTGTTAAAAATGAAATTAAAAGAATTCTTAGTAAAAAGGCAAAAGCAACATTGCAAAACGAGAAAATACAAAATAACGTTCTATTAAATCTGCAACACAATGTGTTAATGAAAAGGGATATTTGAAACTTCTTCACAAAACCCATCAGTTCTACCCTGACTCTAATCATACATGTACCACTCGAAGCAACCCGCGCAAACTTACTCAGCCCGATGTGGTAGGAGAATATATCCCCCCCCCCCCCCCCCCCCCCCCACACACACACACATGTTGAATTGTGTCAAAATTAGTCTTACAGCGCCCACTTTTGAATCTTTTCCGTCAGCCCATGTTATTTACCATTATTGTAGGAGACACACACACTCTGGGGTACAGATCATCTATGACATCCTGTAGTAACATTTCGAGACATTTCCATTCGATATCAATTTAGGGGCAAGGCAATGGTTCTGATTATGAGAAGGGGCCCCCGCCATCTTTTCACGCCACTGTTTGACGATACTAGCGCCCTCTCCGTTGGCGTTTATGGCAAATACGGCGTGCAAACCTTCAGTGAATGTTTTATTTTTAAACTAAACGTTGCCCGTCTTTGCCTCTTCATTGCAAACTCTCAGTTGCGTTCTGTTCTAAGAATCACTCTAAATAATAGGTTGATACAACATTAAAGGCACTGTACACGTTTGGTAATTACTCAAAATATATATTAGCATAAAAACTTACTTGGTAACGAGCAACGGAGAGCTGTTGATAGTATAAAACATTGTGAGAAACGACTCCCTCTGAAGTAACGTAGTTTTTGAGAAAGAGGTAATTTCTCACTAAAATAATAAAAGACTTCTGGCCAGAAGCCTTTTATTCCTATCTGAAAGCACACTAATTTGTACAACAAGGGTGTTTCTTCTTTCATCATTTTCTTGCAACTTCAATGACCAATTGAGTCCAAATTTTCACAGGCTTGTCATTGTATGCATATGTTGGGATACACCAAGTGAGAATACTGGTCTTTGACAATTACCAAACGTGTTCAGTGCCTTTAAATAACTACCTTTATATTCCATTTTGAACTACCGGATGATGTTTTTTTTTCATCCGTCTTATTGCATACTTCAGTGTAGTCGTTACAACAGTCGTCATAGAAAGCACAATCTCTGTCACACTGGCACAATACTGGTTCGGTGTCATTACCAGCCTGAAAATTACATCCACGATAATGACATGAATGAAGCTTAGTACATAGTCCTGATATCGGGCCATCTGTTAAACGAATGAAAACAAAAGTTTGAGAAAAAATTTGAATACTTCTTATACCTCCAGCGCTTGGTATAGCATCCTATCAAAGACAATCACTGACAAGTCACAACAACTTTGGATAACTTGACATTTTTTTCCCAAAATTCAAGACTCTGTGTCTTGCTGAATGTGTCTCTTGAGAAGCTATTTACTTGTCATCAATTGATATGCTTAATATTTACGATAAAAGGGCATCGGGAGATGTCTTGTTATTAGGAGAGATTTTCAGTAATTGTTTTGATAAAGTTTCTAAAACATCCACCTTTATGCATTCATATGAAAAGCTTTATGACTAACAGTGTAATAAAACCAACAGTTTGAAACAGTGCAAACCCTCCTTGCATACATGCTCTGTATGCTATCAAGCTGGGTAACATACCAGCCTGATCACTGTAGATTTTCTTATCAACTCAAAATCAAGTCTTTCGAAATGTTTTTATTGTTGTAATTATTAATTTATGAGGTTTTTACAAGTGGCAGGTTATCAACAATACATGCAAACTGTTTTTTAACTTTCATTCCAAAACTTTACACTACAACGTCTTTAATGTTATTAACTTTTCTAAAATGATCGATATAAACCCATTTGACTTGTAGTTCTAGATGAAATTCACACTCCCCGACAAGATGGATGTAAGGTTTGTCAAAGTAAGATTTAAGCTTCGTGGAAGACGGTGGTTTATCCTGAGTGAATTAACCATCCCTAGGTGGTTTGGAGACTGCTAGGAAGGTTTCTTCTTTATATCCTCAGTAATTGGCACCAGTTTTCTCATAAAGGGCAGGCATGGCTGAGCATTCAGCAGACATCTTAACTCGCAATATTGGGAGGCAATCAATCTACAGTAATCACCTCTACACAAACCGACGTGTTAAAAGCAATTTAAAAGTCAACTTGAAGTCAATTTATTGCCAGCACTACACGGTCCCTCTGTCAAAGTTTAATGTTTTCACTTTAAACTCATGCGAGTATATCATTCATATCTAACGAGTAAAGATGTTCTGAGTGAAGAGAGCTTCGTAAACGATAAGTGCAGCAGTCGAGGTACAATTTGCTTTTTATCATCAATTATTTATGTTGTGATGAAATTACACGCAGTCAATTATCATGTCCAGCTACATGGACCACTGGCTGTCCCTATGATAAATTGGCCGTACAAATAGAATGTATTGTTTATTTAGACAGTGTTACAACAATGATTTTAAAGGTTTTATTGCACACTTTTCAAACGTTCTGTAAAAAGCAATACCACCACGTCGCGGTGGCCGAACCGCACCACACGCATAAAATTTGCAAAATAAGTTAAATTAAGTTGATAAAAAAATGGATCATGTATAAACATATGTTTTGTTGAAGGCGTTTCCTGGGTTCTACAGGGCCTCTTTTATCTATCTGTTTATACCATTTGTGAATGGACAATGTGCACCAGAGCTAAATATATTACACGTTAATCAAACGGACTTCAAAAAGGGGGCTCACCAGGTAACAAATGTTCACAGTTCTGATACTTAACCGGAGGGTTTTCAGATCAACAAATAAATGCCGCATCCAGACAGAGAACCACCCCAGCCACACACTTTATGTGTCGTGCGTTTACCAGGGAGACATTAGGACATGAATTAAAACGGGGATCAACGAAGATATTTTTTTTTTAATTATTCAAAGTAAACTAGCTTGGCAAGACTCGATTAATGCAAAGACTGCCTAATGGAAAGTGGCACCCAATCGTCACGACACACTCTCGTTTATCATTTATTTCTTATAATGAGCAATATCGGCTATGCTCGTAGTTAGCCAAATATTAATTTGAGTAGTAAACATAGACCGATGATGTACACGTTTTTATCCGAGTTTGAGGGCTGGTTTGTGCGACGGACTTTTTATATAGCATACATCATTATATAAGTAAAATATTTGGTTTGCACTGGAATGTTGCACTGGAAGGGTATCGAATATAATGACAATTTACACCATTTTAAAGTGAGGTTAGAGATTTGTAATTTTCCCCCACTCACATATATGAGGACTCTACCCATTGGAAAATGAGTACATCACAAAACTGAATTTGACATTTCCCTTCCCTCTTTAAATTAATTTGCTCTCATCGGTCTGAGAAAAAAAAAAATCTGACAATTTTATCTGTAAATCACCAGCAGAATAGGATGCAGTTAAATGAAACCAAAATAGCACACAACAGATATCAGTTCGTGATCGAGAAATCAGATACTGAGGGGCTTTTCCTTGTTGACACTGCATCTTCCCAAATAACAGACTTCTTACTGAGTTACATCGTATCGATTATCACCCCAGAGCGTATAGGCCGTTCTTACGTACCAACAAATTCCAATAAGGTGTTCTAATACGACGTGCCTTCTTGGAAACAACTGCAATAATTGAAACAACGAGTTGGAATGAGGAATGGTAAACAGTCAAGCCTTCAGCAAAACAAACGTATTAATTGGTTTGGTATATAAACCCGGATGACTTATTGAAGGTTAACAATACAGCTTGGAGTTGTAATAAAATTACAGCGAAAGGCCAAAGGAAGAATACGATGGCTGTATTGAGGTAAGAGTCAATTGCATACTCCAGGAACGTGTTGTTAATAAGACAACGCTTTAGGAACGGGATCGACAACAATGTCGGATTATAGCTTTAAAGGCAAAGTATACCTTTAGTTATTCGACTGTTTTAATCCTATATAAATGCTGATAATGCAATCAAAATAGGAAGAATAATCCCCAATAGGAACATACAATCTGAGAAGCGTTTCTGACAGAAACGTTTCGCAGATTCAAATTTGGGAGCATAACAACTGATATATTTTTACATAACCACAAAATGTTTCTCAAAATGCTTTATACTGTCGAAGGCTTCAACCAATATGTTTTTACTGCCATTTTAAGAGTGATTACCAAACCTAGGCCGTGTCCGAATTGGCGGCTACAGCTACGGCTACGGCTAGATTTCCGCGTCATCGTGCATTGAAGTATAGGACATCCTTAGCAACACCCTTAGCAACAGCCGTAGCCGTAGCTGCAGCCGCCAATTCGGATACGGCCCTATAGACGATGTGACCTCTGTTTACAATCAAACCGCCCTCTGTTGACAAGTCTGTTGTCCAAGTCATGTTCCGCCGGGCAAAAAGACGCGTAGTCATGGTAATAGTGCGTGTACTTTCTAGCTGGCTGTCAAGTACACAAAGGTTTTGCCCGGCGACATGCGCGCGCATCATGTTATGATTTTCAAATGACGTCAGAGGTCACATCGTCTATACAGACCATTTAAAGATATACCAATGAACAATAGTAAAAATAAAATAAAACAATAATAATACACATTTGTGAAGCGCCATCTATATCTATGACCAATTTAATCCGAGGTGCTGAAAAAAGTTCGTAGCAAAATACAAATACCTGCAAATAATATACTGCAAAAAACTGGTTGACACCGGTGTTGTCACACTATAGATACCAAACAAGTACACCATTGTGCGTTGAAATAGCACTAATTTCTGACGAAACAATAACACTTTCTAATCTCCTTCTTCGGTATCTATATGTGATAAAACCCAGGGTGTCAAATTTAACACCTCATTGTACACAAAAGAACTAGACTATTTTTTCCTTCCAGCCTCGGTTTGGTTACATTGAGTTGAATGGAAGAAAATCAAGATGGCTGCACCAGGAAAATCTAAATAGTAATTATAAAAGAGCACATTGATCCCTCAAAATGAGAGATTTGGTAAAACAGACCGAGACATCCACCCCCCCCCCCCCCATCCCTTAATTCACCAACAGAACGTGTGCAGACATTCATCTTCATTGTCTTTACATGACCTGATTTAATGTAGTTTTTAATTTGTTTTTAAATCTGAACCATGCTTATACTGTTCCTTATTTTGAAACAAAGCATAAATTCAAGGCTTTCGGGGTAGAAATCGTAATCGTATGGTGGCCCTGAAGGGACATCAAACATATGTATTCACCTGAATATTTACGTAAATATTTGCGTGAATAGGCCTATTCACAAATTGTGCCACGTGAATATTTACGTGAATATTTGCGAATTGGGGCAAAAACCGTGAATATTTACACACATGCATATTCACGTAAATATATATGTTTGATGTCCCTTCAGGGCCACCATATAATCGTGCTAACCAAAACAAAAGTCATGATTTGAGTCCATACGATTGACTCTATCACTAACAAAATTGTCAAGATTATTTCATCCACCTAAATCGACAATTTAGAAACCGAGTGTTTTAATATCCTTGGCAACAATGTACATTATTTGTAATTATATATTGAGTGAGAGAAAATGTTTTATCTGAAAACACACTAATGATAAAGTTCATACGAACGCCATCAATCAAGTCGTGATAATGTTGTCCTTCTGAAATACTGTCAACAATTTAAAAAACAATATTTTAAATGTTCATATAGAACCCCAAATTAACAATGCCCCCGTTAACAAAATCTGAGACAAAGCAAATACTGAGTTTCTTTGTTTCCATAAAAAATAATCACATATTATTATGATTAATTGTACACGTTGAATGGACGGTGGATTTCTTGAAAACTAGAGGACTAGTCATTAAAATATAGGGCAATAATTACACAGGCCTACTCATTGACTATCATAAACTTTATTTTACATCTTTAAAGTGGCCTGACGCCAACTATCTGAGTGCATCAAGTTCGCTGTCTGGCTTTCTAGATGTTTCCAATTTATTAATTAGTTTAGGTAAGAGCTTTGTCAACTTCAGGAAACGTTTTTTCCTGATAAACGCCCCCGGGTTTTGACATGTTGCTTTCCTTGACATGTTTCTGAATTGTTTGTACTGTCTTCATACAGAAGACAGCACTTGAGTCCCCACTCCTGATGACTTTAATCACTTTCAGTTTGAAACCTAACACAACATGGGATGGGCACACTATTGGCCAAACACGCCACGTTGAATGACGTATATGGTACAGGTAAAAATACTGTAAATTTCAGTCACGTTCTCTGGTGGCCGTTGTGCTTCCACCATTGTATTACCAAAAATTGCCCAATTTCATGGCTCTGCTTACCGCCAAATTCTGATCTTGTGATTACCATTCTCCACTTGACGGGGCAAGCGCCGAATTTCTGCGCGATGTGTATAAAGCGAAGAATACACAGTAACGTGGACTACGCACGCGCCACAAGCAATAATTCCCTGCTAATACGTGAAAATATACGCTCGACGTAAGCGTGGAATTTCCTGCTTCCGTAAGTGCCGATTATTGCTTACGGTAAGCAGAGCCATGAAATTTGGCCCAGCAGGTTAAACGTTGCGCACTCGCACAATCCCATTATTTGGGATGAATAACATTTTCCTTGTCTTAAAAAGGTGAAACAAATTCATGAAAAAAATCACTTGTCGTTTTAACTTAAAGATAATCCAGAAAGGTTTAGAATACAATAGAGGGCATTGTCAGTTGAAGACAATTCCTGGCGCCCTGTAGTGGATTGAAGACCCATGCTTTGTACTGTTTGCGCTGCACGCGGCACACTGCATCTTACAATTAAGTGTATCCAAAATCCTTCGGGACCCCTTTGACAAAAGCAAAAGAGACAGGCAAAAGTTGCTCCGCACTAAGTACCAATATTTCACACTTTTTTTTTTTCACTTTTCTACTCACGCAATATCATCAATGACAGACAGAAAGCTTTTCCGCGGATCCTGCGATGGTTTTATTTCACTGCATTCACTATAGGAACCCTTCTTTTGGCTTAAGGAGACAAGTTAATAATAATAATAATAGTGGCTTCTTATATAGCGCTCATATCCGTCACTCAGTGACGCTCAAGGCGCTTCAACAGTCAGTATTTTCCTGCAAGGTGTGGAGCTACTTTTTGAATTTTGAGACCTATTTCTTTACATAGCACCATGTAATGGTTTACATAGCACCATGTAATGGTTTACAAGGTGCTGTAAGTTGCCTTGAACTTGGGCGCTTTGGGCTATAAAAAGAGTTTGAAAGCGTTTGTTAGGAATGAATAAGGTTGGAGGGATGTTTTAAAAGTAGAATAATTATATCCACACAGACATCCCTTAAAATTGTGTGGTATTCCTTTTACTTCATAAACTAACACAGAGTCCACCATTTTTTGGAGTCAAAGGTTGGTTCAACAAATTGGCGGACCGTGTTGTATACTTCACGAAGTAACCATGCAGAGAGGCTGTTCGTCTGAGTATAGGGAGTGTGGATGATGCGCCTCTAGACCACTCAGACCCATATGGTTTGAACATCCAAGAAGAAAATGACTATTGTCTTTGCCTTCTCCTTTTCCCCCCACAGATATCCACATTTTAAGTCTGCCTTATTTACTTATTATTTACTTTTTCTCCCTCTTCCAACTTTCCATTTTGTCCTTTGTGTTTCCAACTTATTGTGGTGCAGCCAGCGCCTTCCCTCCATAAACCACTCCCCCTTTTGTCTCCATAATCCCCGTTACCCCTACTTTTTCTGAATGCTTTCTGCTTCTCTCTCTCTCTATTCATGTATTTCCACTTGACTGCTCTTGTTACACCGTGCCTGTGTGTTGTGTTGTCTTTTAGCCCTTGAGAGAGACTCTGCTAGGGTCAAAACGTCAGACCACTAACTCATTTTAGCAAAGTATAAAGTCATTCAACCCGAACAGAGCCCAACAACGTTTCAACGAATGACCCCATTACTTCGATGTTGTACAATGTTTGTTTTATTAAGCAGAAGCAAGTGGTTTGACACCTCATGCTACTTTACTGTAATTTTACGTTACATCCTTCATCACTGGATCCACATTTGGGCAGGACATACTTTTGGTAATTACAAATTAAGTTAATGGTTATACAAATTACTTGGCAAAGAGCACTGCAGCTTTTGGTACTATTAAACATTGTGAGAAACGATTCCCTTGGAAGTACTGTAGTTTAAGTGAAGGAGGTAATTTCCACGCCATTTTTTTTTTATGGCGTGCAATTATATGCAAAAGGCTTCAGGTATGAAGCGTTTCTCAGGCATCTGAAAGCACACAATATTATGCAACAGGGTGTTCTTCTTTCATTAATTTTGTGCAACTTTGATGACCAATCGAGTCCAAATTGTCACAGGATTGTTATTGTATGCATGTTGAGGATACTGGCCTTGGACAATTGCCAAAAGTACATCCTGCCTTTAAATCACATCCCTTAGCCTTTTATGCATACATCAAACAATTCTGTCTCCGTCTATAAATCTGTGTCATTGCTCTTTGCAGTCTAATGGATGCAGCCTTCATCTTCCCCCACTTTATCTATCTGTTCCACACAAACCGAGCCCCAATTCCACGGCTCAAACGAATTACGAATTCACCGTTAACTGAAATAAATTTGCAGCAGTGAGAATAAATTTACAAAGCAACCTCATTTTGCAGTTTACAGTTTACATCATTCGTCGACTAAATAACTATTTGTTCAATGAAAATTGGTGCAGAACGCACTGTCTTATTATTATAAAATTATTATTAACATATATCAGTATTTTTTCCTTATATAAATTGTGCGCAATGTTGTTGAAATTGTTCTTGTTGTTTGTAACTCACACAAATATGTTTTTATTTCTAAATTTTATGACTTAGGGCCTACACATCACTTTTTGCAAAATAATTTGTTTGCCTTAGCTTTCTACATATTTATTATTATTTTTATTTTTTATTTATTTTTATTTTTTTTTGGGGGGAGGGGAATGTTTGGTTTTTGTACTTGTGCAAACCCTTAGCTTGCTACAATTATGCTGATTGTTCAAGTGAATGCTTCGAGGAAAAAAAAAAGAGATACACCATGTCGGGACCAAAGCACTGTGTGGCAGACAAATCGAATTTTCACGAAAATGGTTTCAACGAGTCTTTTTGTTGTATCGAGCAGGTTGGAAAGAAAAATCGAATTACTCCAAGTCTGCCTCACATCAGGTACACAATGCGGAGAACGTGTTTCCTTCTCTCCCTCTCCCCTTTCTCTCCCTATTTTTATTTTCTTCCCCTTCTTTCTTTATTTCCTTTTCAATTTGAAAATCAAATTTGTTCGGACCATAGGCCTACCGTGAATCAGAGAGATACAACCATTGAATAAACTGCACGGTATCAAATGTCTGCTTGATGCTGACGATAATGGACGCTTTTAATCTGAAAGACGGGTTGGCTGCAGAAGTGTTCGTTCTGTCAGATTTCATGATAAGCATAAGGTCAGATTTGAAGTTATCTTTGAACAAAACCGTCTTTAATCGTTGGCTTTCTGTGGTGGCTCTAAAGGGGTAGGCCTATCGCACGTTTACAAGGGCGCAGATATTTGCGTAAATATTAAAAGATTTGCGGTTGAAATGAGAAAAATTTACTAGAGCGGGACTTGAACCAACGACTTCCGGATTAACGTGCCGGCGCTCTTCCAACTGTCTAGCCATATGTTGGCGGTCTCCCTATTTTCGCAATACCTTTGTTCGGGGATACCTATCAGAAGTTTTAAATATATATATAAACATTACTATAGCTTTTCATGGTTATCCCTTATAGACTTTTTTATTCCAAGTTCCAACGTTTCTGTAACATAACATTATTAAACTATATCTCAATTTGTATGCATCATTTTGACCGAACTCTTATCTCAGTAAATAGCTTATGGCCTTTGAATACAAATATTGAACTAAAATATTGAACTAAAAGGCAGAATATGAAAAAGAAAAAAGAAACATTTATTTTGCTGCTGCCTTGTACGGCGTGAACAACAAAAAAGGGTGGTTCAAGTTTCAACCTTTCGTTAACTTCATGGATGGCATTACAGAATGCACTCTTCCTATTCTCAAGAGTGTTTAACAATGTCATAAAGAGTGCCTGCATATCTGACATTGTATATCCAAGGTGTTTTAGAGTCAAGGCAAATTGCAAAAGCTGCCTGCAGTAAAGCTACACTTCAATCTGGAGCCATTAAACCATGCCAGAAGGCTTTGTCAGATCGAGGCCAGATTGAAGCCACCAAATTCATCACTAAATCCGTTGGGATTTGATTGCTTTGGTCGCTTTATTTGTTAACGTACATGTCCATGAATACTTAAGAGTCACTAGATCTCGTTGCTTCATAACTTCATAAAGAGCCTTTTTCTCAATATTCCTGCTGGCTTTGTTTTGATACCATTTATCATTGACGTTTAAAATGCACTAATTATCAAGAACAACTGCTTCGTTTTATTGTGAAAGCTCACTGATAGTAAGGCTTACACAATATCCTTACTCGAGAGAATTAACAATCCGTTTTAAATTATGTCAAAGTTTGAAGTAACACCATTTGAAGACATCACCGTGTTTGTCAGTTACCACAAGAGAAATCAAGCTTTATAATATGAACGTTCACTACGGAGCTCTGGAAGTGCCATCCGACATGTTGCGATCATGACATAATTATCTCCGGATGACGACATCCTATAGAGGCAAATAAGTCGACATACCAAGATAATTATATCGGGATGTCGACATCTTAAAAGTAGGATGTCGTCTTCCTGTGTTAATTTATCTCGGGATGACGACATCCTGAAAGTAAAATGTCGTCTTCTTGTGATAATTTATCACAGGAAGACGACATCTTACTTTTAGGATGTCGACATCCCGATATAATTATCTTGGTATGTCGACTTATTTGCCTCTAGGATGTTGTCATCCGGAGATAATTATTATCTCAGGATCTCAACATGTCGGATGGCACCTCCAGAGCTCCGTACAAACCTAAGTGTATACTTTGCTTTTAGTTACGCATCAGAATAATCGCATGAATATGTTGAAACAAAATCTTATCAAATAAGAAACCACTGACTGGGTAAAATCTTGTGTAATTCTAGGACATGCGGAATCGGAGATCATTTTATTATCACTACTGCAGACTTGTCTTTCTATGATTGTTCGATTGTCATCCACATCATTCAAAACAATATCCTACTGTCCTTGTTTTTTCGGAACATTCCATTTTCTATGTGTACAGCTTTCAAGAGTAAATCAGGCTTTTATTTGATTGCTGTTTTCATAAGCATTCACGGTCAAGGTACGTCCATTGCTTTATTTCCATCACAGCCAGGCCTCAAATGAGAGATCGTGCTTTCTTTCGGAATTGTTTAAAAGGAAAAGGCCTACAAGGCCAGACGAGATTAATGCATAACGCTGCTCTCAATCAAGCTGTATTCTTCCCCCTATACCAAGGCACAATGTTCAGCAGATATCTCAAAATGGACAAGATAAAACAACCTGTGTAGAGTTGAGGGAACATGGTCGCTGTTGTGTGTATACGCGCAATGTATGAATTGCATGTGTGATATCAATCAAAAGAAACCAAAACAAATATCTTATCGTGAACGTACACAATAACTTATCGTGTACGTACACGATAAATACTTGCATTGGTAGGTCATCGTGTACGTACACGGGTACACGATAAACTTTGAATTATCACAAACGTACACAATAACTTATCGTGTACGTACACGATACATATTTGCATACGTAGGTCATCGTGTACGTACACAAACAGTTTGGACTTATCGTGTACGTACACGAATTTTTTGGGAATTATCGCAAACGTACACAATAATTTATCGTGTACGTACACGATGAGAAAGGTTTTTTTTCTCATGTGGCGGCATTACGCTTCCGTATCTTGCATCATTGACACTTAAACGTTTTTCAATCAGCGGTAACCAATGGCGAGTGGGAGGATGGGCAGGGGGGGGGGGGGGGCAAATTACTAGTTCATTACAGAAGAAGCACCCCACCCGCCCCCCCCCCCGATTAATTTTTGCCCAAGCTTGGAGGAAAATAAGGGTTGACTGACAAACCAAACGATACACATACTTGCAAAGCGATAACTGCCATGTCCATTTTGGCTGTCATGGCCGAACTGGGCTCAATTTCATGGCTCTGCTTAAGCACAAAATTTGCTTAAGCACCAAAAAACCTTGCTTAGTAAAACCAGATTAGCGGCCAATACTCCACTCGATTGTTATGCTAACTAAACAACAGCTAAATACAAGTCACGAGCAATGTACATCGCATGGAGTTTTGGCCAATAACACGAGTATAATAAGCAAGCTTTTTTCGTGCTTAAGCAAATTTTGTGCTTAAGCAGCTCCATGAAATTGGCCCCTGGTGACAGTGACAGGCAATAAAAATGCCCGGCCATACAAGCAGTAAAAACATCGAGTCAGCTCAACTGACTGTTTTTGTATGGATTCAATTCCTTGCAAATAAAATTACTAAGAAATGCGATTACATAAAACGCTTTCATTGAGGATTTATTAACAATTATATGCCGGTTACCCTCCCCCCCTAAACATCTCCCACCCCCTCACATCTCTCGACTGCAACGATTCAGACGGATCATTAAAAAAAATCGCTGTTCCATTTCCGTTTCAGAGAGATCCACAACAATATAGAAGATTCTGGTTGTTTTCTAGATAAAATTTGATACATACCGCTGTTTATCTCTGGTGTTGTTGTCAATGTGTGACGCTGTGAGTTCAAACCTTGAGTGGTGACGCCAGGATCGGATGATATCACTAAAAACATCAGCATCAGCACACTAAACACGCAAGTAATAAACATTGTCTCAGTTTAGGAAGTCAAATCACAAGGTATTGGCAACTGACCAAATCCACACACGTACTGATACTTGTGTCTGCCACTCTGTGTCTCTAGTTTACTCTGAAAGTGTTTTTCCCATCCGTATATCCAGGCTTCACTTAATGACGTCACTAACTTAACCACGTGATTGCATGTGAGTTGCGCTGTACGTTAATAGTTCTCAGGTTACTTGACTGGCATCATTGTCCCTGATGGAAAACGCAGCCTTCCTGAGACGTTCTTGCAAAAATTTCCAGAAAAGATGTCCCCAACTTCAAAAATATGAGAATTAGATTGTGATGAGATTGTGTGGCGTGTCCAGTGTTCGTCTGTCGAGGCTTTCTCACTTGTGTGACTTCCTTGACCTTCATGCAGTCACAATTTCTGAGTAATCTCGGCGCATTATCATGCACCGATAACCTTTTACTTATTGACCATGATCAAAATACGTGATTTTATACGTGAGGAAGGAGCCTCGATCGTGATTTATAGCAAATCAATCATTCGTTTTACTGTTTGTTTATTATAACATGGAGTTATTTTGCATGTAATTAGATTCCTGAGGCTTGTGATAATGACTGTCACAACACAAAACAAAAAGGAACACAATTTAATCCCGTTGACGATTGGAGGTTTCTTCTCATTATGTTGTTACCATCCCAAATAATGTATTCTGTGTAAAAATGTTATCATCATTGTGTCTCAATCAATTTATGGGCGGCACGAAAGTGTCGCTTGATACCTAAATGTAGCATAGGAACTACAATGTGGCCCCACCCTGTATCAAAATGCAGCTCCTAGCTCAAACCCTGAACTGAAATATAGCCCAAACTCTAGACCAGAATGAGACCAAATCATGTACTGAAGTATACCCAAAATCTGAAATATAACCCAGAACCTGTACTGAAATGTAACTCAAGCCAAGAACTGAAATGTAGCCCAAACCCTGAGCTGAAATGTAGCCCTAACCCGGTACTAAAGTGCAGCCCAAACCCTGTGCTGAATATCCCAAACCAAAGTACTGAAATGTAGCCCAAACCCTGTGCTGAAATGTAGCCCAAACCAAGTACTGAAATATAGCCCAGACCCTGTGCTAAAATGTAGCCCCAATCCGGTACTGAAATGTAGCACTAACCCTGTGCTGAAATGTAGCCCAAACCCTGTGTTGAAATGTAGCCCTAACCCGGTACTAAAATGCAGCCATATAAATAGAACCCGGAGAACGCTGAGTGTGTCATTGTGCGTGCGATTTCGTTGTGAGACCATTTTTATGGACGCGCGTACGCCATTTTTTTAAACGCGTGTATGGCTAGAGACGTACGCCGGGTGTTACGGCGCGCTGCCCATGGTAGCGAGGCTGGTCAGTGATAAGCCAGCGATAATATTTTGCCATACAGTAGACGTCATGAACATTGACCAATGAAAACCACGTAGAAACGGTCAATGTGCGTTGCCATTTTGCCATACACGCGTGTCACGTGATGATCATTAAATTTTTGCCATACAGACGACACAGAGGGCGGTCGAGCTCAGCGTTCTCCGGGTTCTATTTCTATGAATGCAGCACAAACCCTGTGCTGAAATGTAGCCCAAAACCTTTACTGAAGGGGATCCCACATCTGAAATATAACCCATACCATGTACTGAAATGTAGCCCTAGACTGAAATGTAACCTCTGAATTGTATAGCTCAAACTCTAAAATGTAGCCCAACCGGCCATAGACTGATGTAGCCCAAACCCTCAACTAAAATCATAGCCCAAACGCAGTACTAAAATGTAGCCCAAAACAACTACTGAAATGTAACCAGAACCAAGTACTAGAATTTAGCCCAAACCTGCCTGAAATGCAGCCTACAAAAGTTACAAAACTTCATATAAAAAAATAAAAAAATTAATAAATGAATAATTGGACTCTGAATAAGTTATATGATTTGCACGTCGGACAATAGTGCCGAAGGGTCATTCGCTAAATTAAAGAAACAGCTTTAACATCTTTTGTTTTATTGAAATACAAAGTTGGGGTTTGTGGAACTCCAAGATTTAATGCACCCGGTCCGTACCGGAACAAGAATCTCTATTACGTCGATCATAGAAATAATATGAGCATGTGTCTGCTGGTTCAACCAGCCCCTTAGCTTGACGGCTCCACAATAAAAAGGTCAATTCAATTCAATTGACTTTATAATGCTCTAAAAAGTAGGAGAAATTAAGCAATCCTCCGCGGTGCCAAGTACCCACCTGACTTTTCATGGCACCTCAATTATTTTTCAAGAAAATTGACCATGTTGTACAACAATCACTTTAAGAGTTTGTTGTACGGTGGGCGCCAGTAGTCTTGTTTTGCCGGAACTAATTTAAACAGGGCACCATCATCGCTACCACAAATCACATCAGCTATTACATACAGAGCTAAAAGCTTGAATAAATGTCACTCAACTTAAGTTGATACACGCTCCATTTTGTCAAAACAATGTTTCACTAATACAAGGCTCTCTTATTAAACTTAGTCTGTGGATGTTTCTGTATAATATAAACAGTGTACTGCTGGCGTCTGCATGTAGTATGTTAACATGTAGGCGAAGCATACATTTTTAGTTATGCTCTTCTACGACGCAAGGATGTAAAACACATTCAGGATACTTTACACTTTCTTTCAGTGACATTTGATGCGAATTGAACTAAAGACACACCATTGAACACTCAGTAATAATAATAAAGTTATAGGATTTCATAATGCGCCGTTATCCATTATTGAGATGCTCACGGTGCATCAGTAGTCCTCGTTTGGTCGAGTCTTGAGGGAAGTTTTGAACGAAGTCAGTGATCGTGGAGAAAGTTTAATATGATCGGATAAATTGTACCATAATGAAGGGGCAGAAGAAGTACACAGTCTTCCACCCCATGGTGTTTTGTCCAGGGGTTCCTTTAACAAAAAATAGATTTCGATCTCCTAAAGAAACACCGTAGGAAAGATTGGTTGAAGTCCTAAGAGATAAGTAAAGTGCCTGTTGATCAGCGATGAAGACATACACAAGAATCTTGAAGACTATTTTGCGAAATGAAGCCTGAATTAATTTATGTTGTATTCGTTTGTCTGTATTCATTAAAACTTGTGTTTACTTTTCAGGGGGGGGGGGGGGGGGAATAAAAATAAAAACTAGGATACAATGATCCTACAATAAAAAGAAATCATTTATATTTCTGCTTGCTACCCGATATTTGCAGTGAATATCTATTACAGACTCATGTTTGCACACAGTGAAGAGCCGAAAGAAAGTTTGCCAAGGGGCTCCGAATTTGATCCTCTCGAATAAATTAATCATAGCTGCATTAAAGAAGAGATCAAAACTAAGGTGGTGTATATTTGCCATCGATTTAGTTTGTAAAAGACAACGCTTGGTGTTCAAAGGGATAAATATGTCTAGGTAGCTTGCTCTTAAATTGAGAAGGAAAGAACAAGGACAGTGGGCAGGGCTTAAATTCACAAAGATAGACACATAATAAGATGTTGTCAATATCACCATGACAGTGAGTTGTATTGTGACATATCACTTTGCTTAGCAATTAAGATTGATTAGATCTTCAAGCTTAGCTCTTTTGTGATCTCCAGTTGGACTGTATAAAAACGTCTACGTTGATTTTCATTCCTAGCATACAATGAATTCAACCAAGTGTATTATTTGTTGACACCCTTTTTACAAAGGTT
Organism: Leptasterias polaris; assembly: GCA_037783415.1. NCBI lineage: Eukaryota > Metazoa > Echinodermata > Asteroidea > Forcipulatida > Asteriidae > Leptasterias > Leptasterias polaris. Next base: position 2,372,246 of record JAZGTN010000065.1, read on the forward strand.
TATTTTTTTTTTATTTTTTTTTTTATGCAACTGTAAATTTTTGTTGTATACATTATATAATAGATAGTACATCGTAATTATGTTTATTTTATATTTTGTGGTTAGACGTATTAGTAGTCAACATCGCAATACCGATACCTATGGGGCGCCGTTTGTCAATTAATTGTTTAGCGTTTTTTTGACAAGTTTTTACCATGGTTTGTAACAATTAGATGTAAACCATAGAAATTGCTGTCAATGTTTGTTTGTGGTTTACATACCATAAATATACAATCAAAGCTTATAAATTATGGTTTATAAACCATGAAAATTGAATTCATCCATAAAACATGGTTTATAAACCATGATTTGTAAACCATGAAAATTTAAGCACATTCAAAACATGGTTTATAAACCATAAAAACTTTAGCACCTTCAAAACATGGTTTATAAACCATAAAAATTCTAGCATCATGGTTTAAAAATCATGGTTTATAAACCATGAAAAACTGAGGCCTCACAAAACATGGTTTATAAACCATGAAAATTTAAACACTTTCAAAACATGGTTTATAAACCATGATTTGTAAACCATGTTTTATAATGCTATAATTTTCATGGTTTATAAACCACGTTTTATGATGCATCACTTTTCATCATTTATAAACCATGATTTGGAAACCATGTTTGATGATGCTAGAATTTTCATGCTTTATAAACCATGTTTTGAAGGTGTTTAAATTTTCATGCTTTATGGACCATGTTTTGTGAGGCTTCAGTTTGTATAAACCATGTTTTTAAGGTGCTTAAAATTTCATGGTTTATAAACCATGTTTTTAAGGTGCTTAAAATGTCATGGTTTACAAATCATGGTTTGTAAATCATGTTTTATGGATGAATTCAATTTTCATGGTTTATAAACCATAATTTATAAGCTTTGATTGTATATTTATGGTATGTAAACCACAAACAAACATTGACAGCAATTTCTATGGTTTACATCTAATTGTTACAAACCATGGTAAAAACTTGTCAAAAAAACGCTAAACAATTAATTGACAAACGGCGCCCCATAGCTATAGATACCCGACTGCTAAACATTAAAACAACGTATCATTAACTCTAATGATAATAATATCCCTTTACCAGCCATACTGGTGGTACCACCCACAAGACAAGGGGTCATGTCACCTGCACCACCACTAATCTAATATCTATCTAATATCTTGCAGAGTCTGTGTTCAATATATAGGTGAAACAAGAACTACACTCAAGAGGCGTTTCTATGGCCACAGATCCACAGTCAACACCCAAAAGCTGGATACACCTGTAGGACACCACTTTAACCTTCCTAACCACTCCATTTCTGACATGAATTTACAGGGCATTGAGGCACTAGGTAACTGCAGAGAGACTGTCCGTCTGAGTAGGGAAAAACTTTGGATAAAGACCACTCAACTCCATGGTTTGAATATCCAAGAAGGAAATGACTAATAACCTTTTGTTTTTGCCTTCTCCTTTTCCCACACAGTTATCCACTTTATTAGTCTGCCCTTCATTGTATTAACTAATTATTTACCTCTCTTCTAACCTTCCATTTTGTCCTTTGTGTTCCCAACTTATTGTGGTCAAGCTATCCCCTTCCCTTCATAACCCCCCCCCCCCCCCTTTGTCTTCATAATCCCTGCTTACCCCCTGCCTTCTCTGAATGCTTTCTGCTTTTCTCCCTCCACTCTCTCTATTCATGTATTTCCACTTGACTACTCTTGCAACTCTTGTCTGCTTGTATGTGTGTTGTGTGTTGTCATTTAGCCTTCGAGAAAGACTCTGCTAGGGTCGAAACGTCAGGCCACTAACTTATTTTTTGCATTTATACCACAGGTCCTTTTGGTTGGTAAGCAGTTTGCAACAGCTAATTCTATTTTCTCGAAAATAATATCTTTTAGTTATGAAGGCTTACCTTATCGCTGCCGTCACGTGCAAAATTTGATGTTTCTTTCCATTTATGATGTGCCGATATTAGTTTAAGAAACTTTTATATATTTATTTTGTTTACTATTTTTGTATTTATTTATTTATCTAATTATCTTAATTTTGATTATTCATTTATATATTCAATTAAAATTTCGTAGTTTCTTTGTTTATTTATTTATTTATGTGTTTTTATATTTATGGGTTTGGTTTTTGGGGTTGTTTTTTTACGGTATAATGGTGGCTGCACCATCGATTGATTAATTGCCCCATTAGCAGTCAATGAGACAAGATTAATCACAAACAGGATGCAGTCATCTGATGAGTTCTAGCATGTGGCTACCAACACGGAATCCCTTCTAGGGTGGTTGTTAAAATCATAGACATAAACACCAAAATAGCACTAAAAGGTGTGAGGCAATTCTTGCAAATATTTCCCTACAAAACACCTGGCCCGAATTCGCCGCTATAATCTAACGTTACAATGAGATCTATACAAATGTTTAAATCCTGTGAGCTTTTAAGTGGCAACAAGATTAGTGCTTTGAACTTTGGGATCTCTTGTGTACGTGCCATGTTTCAAAATCACTGGAGATGAAAACACAAATGAAATGACTGTCACGTCTACGTGGATAATTCTGTCAAACAGAGGTATCATCACGCACGCTATAAAAAGAAGCCACAAGAACGCCATCCATCAAACTATTGGAATAGAAAGGTTGCTTTTAGAAATCAAAAACCGCGCATTTCTCTTCTTTATGGTGTTGGTGCATAAGAATAACTTATTGGGGTTCAAGTTAAAGTACTTGCAGTGCAGGAAATACATATTTGTTCAATTCAGGAACTGGACATTCTCAGACAAGACAGGGGTATGATTCGCTTTGCTGTTTCAGGAATCAAATTTTCTGACCCCCCCCCCCCCCAAAAAAAGAGTTTTCGTTGCAAAGACGCAAGAGATGATTCAGTGTCACAGGTTACTAACTTGTAATTGTGTGTAAAACCTTACCGTTATACTGACCACAAAATAATGGCGTCAAGGGGTCATTATGCATGTCACCATAATACTAAGAAGTTTTTGACTTTGGGCTGAATGAAAAGCCTAGCGTTTTTCCTACATGAATTCTATTACTATTACTATTGTACTGAATAATGACAATCTTTAATGCAGATATCAAAAGGGTTGAAGGGGCACCCATGGGGTGGGGGTACGACCCATGGGGTGGGGGTACGACCCATGGGGTGGGAGTGCCCCTTGGTTTCGCCACTATTTTGCAAAAAGCTCATGTTTGGAGAGGTTCTCCGGGGAGGTATACTCTCTGGAGACGCCTACCTTCTTCCTACGCCGTTTGCTCCCGAACTAACGGCTTTCAGTTTTAGAATTTGGAAGGAAACATTTCCCCCTGTTTCTCTTGCATTTTTTTTCTGTGACATCAGAATGTCCAACCCCGTTAACTAAAACGTTAGTCATGGTGCTGACAGGAATTTGAATAAACCACGTGATTCATACCACCGTATAATGGTGTCCAAAATAAGTTATTAATATTTGATTTACTTACTGTTTTCTTCTTTGTTGTTATTATTATTTTTTAGGGCGGCGGCGGGGTCAGTCGTGTCTACAGAACTGAAGAGAATATCCTTTCCTGGAGGTCATCCAGATTTGCTGGAGGAGTCGAGTACACCCGAGGTTTAAATTAGCCCCATAAGAAGAAGTCCCTGAGTGGCCAGATCAGGAGATCTTGGGGGCCACTCCACCGGTTGATTCAAGGCAATGACTCCGAATAACTGTCTCAGGCGATCATGTGACAACCTTCTTCTGTGTGGAGGAGCACCGTCCTGTGACCACCACAGATGCCTCAGCTGAACTGTCCATTCTGTTGGCGCATACCAAATTTCACCTGTCTCCCTTAATTGTCTCAAGTGTAGTCAAGCATGAAAGCTAATCCAGTGAAACTGGCACCAAAAGAAGCAGGAAGAGTCACTTTACAAGTACTTTACAAGATAAGATGAACATATCTTATCTATATTGCTACACAATAAAAAGAAATGGCAAAAGTGTATAGTTTTTTTGGCTCACACTGTAGATACGCAATTAGCCAGAACTTGTCTTTCGTTAACTCTCAAGATGAATGGCGAATAATTAAAATCACGCTCAAACTAAGCTTAGCAAATGAGAAATACTAGGTCGATTATAACAATGCTTTCATACGCAAATGGGTGTCAATTATTATTATGGAGACCCCAAAAGAAAAGAAAAGTAAACTCCTGTTGCTGTAAGACTTCCCTATTAGCTCTTTATACGCCGGCCATTATTTAGACTACAGCACAGGTTATTATACTTTACTACTGGTGTCGTTCATCTCGATAACGTTTCTCTTGGGAGCGACTCCTTGGAGACTGAAAGCACTCCATACTGTCGATGGAAACATGGTTAATAATGGCTATGAGAGGCGCTAAATTAGTGCATAGAGAAATAGGTCAAGCAATGGGATAGATAATGAGCAGACACAGTTGGGTTTGTGTCACACCGCTAATGCGATATTTAGGATGCACTTCACGTTCTGTGAGAATAACAGACTAATGGTTTACATGTAATTTCCATACTGTTCGTCGATCGTCTGGATGACGCGTCGTCTTGATGAACCCGTGGGTTGCTTAGATCAGTTCCTCTTTTAGATTGAAGCAGAATAATTAAAGCTGTAGTGCAAAACTTCACTCATTGAATTGTAGTCAATATTTTTGTAAACTCTCTTTCTGTCGGTCGTCGTCTCCATTCAGGTGAGAATTTTTTTTTTACTAATCAATGAAACAAAAATCGGGTCTTTAGAAGTATTTATGTCGAACTGTTGAAATCGTTTCTACACAATTCACCATTGGGGGATTGAATTCCGCCCCCCCCCCCCCCCCCCCCCCCACCTCCCTGCATGGAGATACACATACGATATCAGATGAATGTTACGTTTTGCAAACAAGATTGTGCTAGACTTGATTTCAAGTCTGAGATCGCGGTTTATTTCTCTATCAGCCACTCAAGCAAAACTCCCCCGCAGATTAGCTGTCACGCGCTCTACATCCATTAGAGGGCGCCATTTCAGGCAATTGTAATGGTAGACTAAAAACCACTCACCGAGTGACGTTGACTGTTTTTGACGATCGTTAACGATTCATTTGATATTTCGTTGCGGTATCAAAATTGGTGCTTGCACCAAATTTAGTGTTAGAAAAAGAAGAAAAGAACAGATGACTGATGTTTTGATTATAACCCTTGTCTGCGAATGCGGAAGGAAGTTTTGACGTGCGTTTGTAATTCGTGAGGAGATTGAATGCTCTAAAAACGGTAGGTTTATAAATTATGTTATTTGTGATTTCGTTTCATATTGCCTTCGGTGTCTCTCCAGTCTCTGTTTTTACAGTGAACATCTGACATTAAGTACGGTAGTCCTTTTCTTTGCAATAATGTTTTACATGATGATTTCCTATAATGCCGTCATGTTTGTTTTTGATCGACCAACCGACATTTATTTTCGACAGGGCTCATAACACTGGACCACAGGCCCCAGGCCAGTAATTTTAGTGTTGGGCCAGTAAACTTATGACCTAACAAGTCCGATGGTCTTGGGACTTGTGTTTTTCAATTGAATAACAGAAACAAATTATGTGTTGACTTTGGGTCTGATAAATTATCTTTCAATTCTATGAGTAATCAAGGATACTTTTCTCTTACTTGTCTCAGTTCGGGTTCATATAAAAGCAGTCAGATGCATGTTAAACTGTGGCAGCAATGTTTTATTTTCACATTTTGAATCTGGTCTTGTAAAAAAATGCCTGGTCCAGTAAAGATTTTGAGCTACAAGCCCTGTAGTCTTGTGAATTTTCTCCCCAAATTCGAGCCCTGATTTCGATCCCCCGTTTTACAGCTACACGGTGCGAGATCCACAGCCAACTCTAAAGCTCAGCCCAACAAGGTGGGCTATTATTACTAGTATTACTAGACCCAGTAAATGGGGCGCTGTACTCCTTTTTACTATTTTTATTTTGACATCTTTCATTTCAGTTTCACTTTCAGTTCAGGCCAGTACGACCAAATATTGAAATAATTATGTCAATAATTATATGTCAATCCAATCCAGGCTGTGTACATTTTACACACTTGTCCCTGTGTGCAACTTAATTGTGTGATGTGGGAACAAACGTTTTCTGGCTTGTAAATTCTGCAAATTAACCCACCTACTGTTCGCAACATTTTCAAGTGAGTTGACCAACCATTTGAAACCATTCAACTGCCAAAGTTGTGTATGGTGGCACAACTGTGCACAGAACTAACTGTGTACTGTGTACATGCATGCATTCCCTCATGGTATCATATTGCAAGGCTGGCATAGCTTATCTATCATTCAAAACCACAGTGAATGGTATTGAATGGTCAGACAGCAAGAGGGTTAAGTTGTGAATGTGGTAATGGTAAGCCTTTTTTTTAGCATGTTTAGGCCCCCTACCAATACCATGCCTATACTACATGTACACATTTAGGCCTAGATGAGTGAAATTCACTGCTAGACTAGAGTACATGTAGTTCGTTGCGCTTCTGTTCAACTAGTTGTGTCTTCGACATGACACTAGTCGCAACTTTTTTCAAAATCAGCGCTTTATTTAGTTGCTTCTTCGACACTAGTTGCAACTTTTTTCAAAATCAAAGATTGTGGATCTCTGCAGGCGCAAGAGGGTAAAATTCAGGCTGAAATTTGAAGTAGGCCCTGCATGTATGTTTGCATTGCAATTGATGTCATAAGCAACTCTTTGATGCATCAAGACTTGTTATCATAGCAGACAATGACAATTAGACTTTTGCGACTAGTGAAATTCATTACCCAACTAGTCGCACTTCAATTAGTCACAACTTTGACACTTAGTTACAACTAGGCCTAGTTACTAATACTACATACATGTAGATTAACTGGTTAAGAGCTGTTTAAAGGCACTGAACATGTTTGGTAATTATCAAAGACCAGTATTGTCACTCGGTGTATCCCAACATATGCATAAAATAACAAACCTGTGACAATTTGGGCTGAATCGGTCATCGAAGTTGCAAGAAAATAAAGAAAGAAAAAACACCCTTGTTGCACAATTTTGTGTGCTTTCAGATGCTAATAAAAGGCTTCATGCATGAAGTCTTTTATTATTTTAGTGAGAAGTTACCTCTTTCTCAAAAACTACGTTACTTCAGAGGGAGTGGTTTACAGTACATGTATGTACAGTAGGCCTACATAGATGTAGGTTATGTGTCTTTTTTTATTTGGTACCTTTTTTGCTGATGGTCACTATTGTGTTTTTCAGGACAGAATTAGTTTACTAATATCCGAAAACGATTGATATGCGATTGTAATATTCCTGAAATATCTGTAACATGTTCAGTGCCTTTAAACACTGCCGTTTTTTTTACCAAAGTGGGACCTTTCTTTTCTCGTTTCAGTTGCTTTAGTGTTTGTGTGCACGATGACGTTCCTCATCCCCTGCTAAGAAACATGGTGGAGTTAAAAGTGAACGTAGATGGTGTGCAGAGGATAGTGTGTGGTGTCAGTGATGTCACAAAGTGCCAGGATGTCATCATAGCCCTCGCTCAAGCAACTGGACAAATCGGACGCTTCAATCTGATCGAGAAATGCCATGATTCCGAACGCTCACTCAAACCTCATGAAACTCCTCTGAGGTTGATGTCTAAATGGGGGCCAAACTCAAAGGATTTTTATTTTTTATTACGAAAGACGGGAACCACGCCCGGTAACAGCCGCCCACCCTCTGTAACCCAAGAAATAAATGACAGATTCAAGCAAGTGGTAAGCCCCACGGAATCATTTGAAGATTTCTACCAGCAGCGCCAGGCTAGCGTGAGACGGTCACAAACATTTAGTGGGTACCGCGGGGGCACATCCGAGAAGAGAATCAGCCAGAAAGATGTCTCCAACCCACAGAATAAACACAAACACCAAGATTTGAGTGAGTTAGTCTCCCTACAGAAGTCCAGACTTGCTCAACAGCAGGAAGATCTGTGTCACATTGAAACTCTAATTCAGACTCTAGAAGAATTCTCACAACCACAAAACAACTCCGATCTAGACATTGAAGAATTTGAACTGCGCTCGAGACGAAACAAAGCGGAACTCCAGGAGTTGGAATTCTGGGAGAGTGAAGTTGAGATCGAACGCCAGCTCCATTCTTCCCTCACTAAAGAGATTGCCAAGTTCAAAGGTCGTATGGACAATTGTGTAAAAGAATTGGCGTTACAGCAACATGAGATTGTAGTTCTGAGCAAGCAGATGGAGGAACACAGAAATAAACAACGTCAAGTGGAAGAAGATGCTGCTAAGATAAGACTTGACCAGTTGAAAGATGAAGCCAAGCTACTCCAACAAGAGTATGAAGAATACACAAAGACAACTAAAGAGGTAATTTTTGTCTATCACATGTAGGGCCTGCTGTATTTTTACTCTGCACACGAATGTAAGACAACACATACTTTCACACAGTCTGCCTACCAAGAAACAAAGAAGGTTTTTTTCTAAAGTGCCTTTTATTAGGCCCTAATTGTATGTTATGCATGATCTCTGTGAGTGTTGACACCTACAAAGCCAACTTAATCAAACCAGCGTTCTCCCTAACTAAACAGTGGTCTGCTGGCTAAATACCAGTTAAAACACCCGAGGACCAGTCAATCACTCCAAGTGGTCCTGCTGGCTATCAGTGTTGAAAAGCTTTCGTACTTTCATTTGAAATACGGACCAGTGAAAACGCTAATGGACTAGTGAGATGACAAGCTTAGTGGCCCTGCTGGCCAGTCACTAAGAAAGTTCAAGGCAAACACTGCAGTCAGGTTGGCGTAGTGGTATCTTGCCTCGCCTTCCACCTCTGGGACCCCGGTTCGAATCCCACCAAGGGCACTAATGGATTGGGTTTTCAGTCCCTGCCTGATGGCGTGGGTTTTCCCTGGAACAATTCTCTGGGGGTTTTCCTCCCACATCTAAAACTGAAACCTCCTTCATTGTCTTCTCTCCACGGGGTTCTTGGCTTATGAATATTAGTGATTAAGTTCGCTTTTCTCAGAGTCATTGACTTCACAACCAGGGCCCAGTTTCATAGAGCTGCTTTGAATAAAAATTAGCTAAGCACAACAAAATTATGCTTACCAAAAAAAGGTTAAAAATAAGTTAGTGGCCTGACGTTTCGGCCCTAGCAGAGTCTTTCTCAAAGGCTAAATGACAAAACAACACATACAAGCATGGATACAGGAGTTACAAGAGCAGTCAAGTGGAAACACATGAATAGAGAGAGTGGAGAGAGAAAAGCAGAAAGCATTCAGTGAGGGCAGGGGCAGGGTAAGCAGGGATTATGAAGACAACAGGGGGGGTGGTTATGAAGGGAAGGGGATAGCTTGACCACAAGAAGTTGGGAACACAAAGGACAAAATGGAAGGTTAGAAGAGAGGTAAATAATTAGTTAATACAATGTAGGGCAGACTAATAAAGTGGATATCTGTGTGGGAAAAGAAGAAGGCAAAGACAAAAGGTTATTGTAGTCATTTCCTTCTTGGATGTTCAAACCATGGGGCTGAGTGGTCTTTATGCGCCTTATCCAAAGTTTTTCCCTACTCAGACGGACAGTCTCTCTGCAGTTACCTAGTGCCTCAATGCCCTGTAAATTCATGTCAGAAATGGAGTGGTTAGGAAGATTGAAGTGGTGTCCTACAGGTATATCCAGCTTTTGGGTGTTGACTGTGGATCTGTGGCCATAGAAACGCCTCTTGAGTGTAGTTCTTGTTTCACCTATATATTGAGCACCACAGACTCTGCAAGATATTAGATAGATTAGATTAGTGGTGGTGCAGGTGACATGACCCCTTGTCTTATGTCTAAAAAAGGTTACCCGCTAAAATACCATCTCACATCTGTAGCATCTGTGACTGGTATCCTGGTTATTGTTGCTTAGCAAAAAAAAATTATGCAACAATTTCTTCTTAAAGGTATTATACAGGATTGGCAGAGCTGACAAAATAATCACAGACAGTGTTCATGTTTTGTGTAATCAACCACATACATGTACATGAAATAACAAACCTGTGAAAATTTGAGCTCAATTGGTCATCGAGGTCACGAGAAAATAGTGAAAAGAGACCTTATGTGTTTTCTGTTTTTCAAACATCGAGTTTATTATCGCGCGCGATAAAAACTATTGTTTTACTAATTTCTCAGAAACAATAGCATTTTAGGCAGAAATATTTTAAGGAACCCTTTCTACCATTACTTACTTTAAATCATGTAAGTTATGTGTGAATCTGTGAACATTTGTGTTTTTCGATCTTACCAATAGTGTACAGGCCTTTAAGCAGCTCTATGAAATTTGGCCCAGAATGGATTAATAAATAAACCCATGTTTGTACCATCTTTTCATTCTTATATCAGATGGACTTGACCTTGTCTGAGCTGAATTGTAGTCTGGAGGACAGGAGATGCTTAGAGTCTCGATTGAAGCAAGATCTTGCCTGTGATAACCTGAAGGAGTTTGGCAATAGCTCCTCCAAGCATCCTGAAGAGGCAGAAGAGACCAAGACTGAGACTCTAACCAGACTACCACGCCAACGGGCTGAAAGCTCACCTGTACAAAGTATGTATTCACTGCACTTAAATACTACATGTACTAGTATAGCCCTATATAGGACTCTTCCTCTGTGCTGTACACAGATACAGAGTCCTAGATATTAGGGCACGTTTCTGGGGCGGAAACATTTCAAAGCTTCATAACTCGAGTCTTACCTGCAAGAAACCACTAATTTCACCGGATTCACATTCCATGGCGGCATACATTTTTCTGCGGTGGGTTTTGGACGGCATATATTCCTCATTAATCTGTCATTTCCATGAAATAATGAAGCTCTTAAGCCTGCGCATCGTGAATCTGAAAGGCAGAGGTCACAAAGGCTGTGTACCTTGTTCGCTCGATGTCATAAGCAGGAAAACAGTATTGACTAAGTCTAGTACCTAATGTAGACTTGCATCCTGTGCCATTGCAAAGTCATGCATGAAAGTGTTATAAAGCAGGCGAGTTAAAAATTGTCATCACTGTTAATATGTTTTTCTCTCTGTTTTCATGACAGTGTATGCAACGTTCCCATTTCGACGTTTAGTGAGTGCTCGTCATCTTTCTGTTGCAGCACCCTCTAGTGATGATCCAGAAGGTGTATTTGTTTGAATCCCATCAATTTATTATGTCATGTACATCAGGTAACCAGGTGCTGTATTAATTTATAATGTTCAAGTTTGTCTCGTTTTAACATAAGTTACTGTACATGGAATGTTTAGTGCCTAAAGCATTTACACTGAATGTATACTTGGTTTGCGGTAACACCATCTTCTACTTGCTAGGTAGATTTTGTTCTTTATTTATTCTACTGCCGCGGAGTAGATTATTCGGAATTCGGGAGACTTCTCAGTTCTGAAAAGAACTGTCCTGCTTATTAACTACTACCTGGGCGGGAGGTAGGAAATCGGCCGGGACTTCTCGTTATTAACTACACTGCCGCGGAGTGAGTTCTTAATAGGTCTCAACGTTTCGACTAGCTTGCTCTAGTCATCGACAGGAGAGTGTAATACATGTTGGTCTATTTATAGGGGTTCAGAGGTTTCAGTGTAGAGTCAGTCACTGCTCTGATTGGTTCTTCTGAAAGGAGAACTGTGGTTGAAGTTAACAACAAATATTTGTATGAATCATTACATTGTACTTTTAATAACCCTAAAAGTACAAATCCTTCAATATCCTCTTTGCAAAACTGAAGGAATTAGGAGGACCTCGGCTATCAATCAGCCAAATAAATTCAAAATAATCCTACTCACATTCAAGGCACTACATGGTTTAGCTCCATCCTACATAAAAAATCTGTTGACGCCCTGTACGACAAGACCAGGCCTGAGATCTATCAGCAATACGCTTTATGTTCCTCGAACTCGCCTGGCCAGTTACGGGGACAGGGCCTTTTCCAACATAGCACCAAGACTTTGGAATTCAATTCCTAAAGACCTCAGACAAATGTACAGCATCACTCTCTTCCAGCAGAAACTAAAAACACACTTGTTCACGCTTGCTTTCCCAACAATTTGATAATACTTTAACTTATCTTAAGCTTCTACTAGACCGACGTCTTTGAATGGTCTACAGGAAAGTGCGCCTTACAAATGCTGTATTATTATTATCAGGGCATTACAGGGAGGATTGGTCTCGCCGCGCCATTTTTTCCCAGCATGCCTTGCTTCCTCATATCCCCCTGGAATTGGTTCATTAAAATGTGCTAGAATCTAGCACATTTTAAATTAGGCCTGTAGTCGATCCATTCTATGCGCGCGTTAGTGTGGTAGCCTGCAAACCACCGGCATCAAGTCACAGAGCAACTGGTACCCTCTCATTCTTCTTTGATCTTGTGACATGTCTAACTGCATGCAGTTTAGGGTGACCGTGTAAAAACAAGATTCATTTGAAGTCGAAACGTGTCAAAATACTTTCATTTTTACACGCGCGTACCATCGCGTACTAAGCGTCCTTCAAGCGCCATGCAAGCGCTCGAAAGTTTCCAACACGCGTGGACGCAAAGTATTAACTTTAGATAGCCAATCAGCGTTGTTTTTCTACACATCCCTACCAGGGGTTAGTGATGAGAGGTATCGATACGGCGCGCAGCCCATGGTAGCGAGGCTGAGTAATGGAGGACCCAAAAGGATTTGGGCAATGATGAGATTTTTGTTGTGAGAGGATTAATAAGAAGGAATTGTGCTATCAGGTTATTTTTGACACAAGAGGAAAACAAAGGATTTGGGTTGTGCTGCATATTAACCAAAAAGGCAATCTGAATGATGGGCTTTTGGGGATGGGAATATGATGATGAAGCTAGTCACAGGGGAATTTTGGGCCATTGGTCATTTTGAGGGAAAACCTAGAGGATTTAGAAAGATGTTGGCCCCTTGAGCTTCTATCTCTCTACTTCTTAAGGAAGTAGGAGGATTTGTGCTACATTAGTAAGCTAACATTCTTAGTTTGTTAAGGTTCATAACAGTTTCACCATATTGACCCCTTGCACAACGCGGAACCCACCTACCATTACAGCAATTTGGAATTTTTTTTAAATTAAAGTGATTAACTATAGTGGCGTGTCGTTGCCACGCGGTCTAGTTCACTGGACCCAAGCTCTGGTGTGGTCATCAGCAGAGTGTGGTTTCAAATCCCAGTAAAGACAATTGTCCCCTTTTGCAAGGCACTTGGGCCTTGTGATGTTAGGCGATTTCTCACAAAAAATTTTTAAAACAAAATCCTGATGTTAACAGTAAATGAACTCAATCACTTGTACGTCCATTGAGCTTTCACATTTCATGTACAGTAATGATGTACTTGTCATGGTGTAGCTTAATAAGAATAATACGCAGTTCTTATATAGCACTTTATCTACTCCCGATGGGTGTCTCAAAGCGCTCAGTATTTTTCCTAAAAGGTATGTGGAGTTACGTGTTGAAGTACAATGTATGAGACCTATTCCTTTGCATAGCACAATGTAATGGTTTACAAGGTGCTGTGGCGCAATATGCAGCCAATCAAACCAGGAACACCGGGGTGGACCCCTTCTCTTTGCAATAAGTGCACTGGGTTCTTTTACATGCATTACACAACACACGGGACCTACGGCTTAACAAGGTTTTAGCCAGGATTTGGTAAAAGGGTGTCCAAATCTGCTGGAAATTTAAAAACTGGGTGTCCAAATTGTTCACTTACAATACATTTACATGTAAATGACAGATGAAACAGGGTGTCCAAATTTAAAACAGGGCGTCCAAAAGACACCCAGACACCCCTCTGGCTAACACTATGCGGCTTAACGTCCCATCCGAAGGACGAAGCAATAATGGTTAAGTGTCTTGCTTAAAGACACAAGTGTCACGACCGGGACTCGAACCCACACTCTGTTGATCAGAAACACCAGACCTTGAGTTCGGTGTTCTTATCCTGTCGGCAGCGATTCAAACGAGTTATAAATTGTTTGTTTGTTATTTGTTTGTTTGTTTGTTTTCAATTTTGTTACGGTGTATATCCTGTTGTTAAACCTAAAATAAAAATCCACCTACTGTATCCATCATATATTATTGCATGAAGTCTAGAAAATAGGAACTAAGTTTTGTATTTTTTCACGTAAATACAGTGTATAGCACGTTAAAGGGACACGTTGCCTTGAGTTGGGCTATGAAAAGCGTTTGAAACTGTTCGTTATGAAATGCATGGTTCTGTCTAGTTTTTATTATTATCCTTCTTGTGGTTTTTAAACTGCCGTTTCTATATTTTGTGTTGCTTTTTAAAATATTGTTTTTATTTCGTGTTAAGCGGGAGCCTGGCATAAGGCGCTATATAAATACTTCTTTATTATTATTATTAATGATATTTTAAAAGTAGAATATAATGATCCACACAAATATGCCTTGAAATTGCGTGGTTTTCCTCTTACATCGTGAACTAACACAGCCCGCCATTTTGTAGAGCCAAATTTGTGACTCTATAAAATGGCATACTGTGTTAGTTCGCAAAGTGAAAGGAAAACCAAGCAATTTTGAGGCATACTTGTGTTGATCATTGTATTCTACTTTTAAAACATCTTTCTAACCATGTGCATTTTATTAGAAATGGTTACAAATGCTTTTCATAGACCAACTCGCCCGATCCAAGGCAACGTGTCCATTTAAGTCTCTTCCCTACCAATGATAATTTTGGTTTTGTGTTCATGTACTCTGTAAGAATAATATAATCAAAATATTTGCCAATATTAAAAGATTTGATTTGAGGAATTCAAGGTAAATTTAGCAACTTACATTTTAATTAAAATTCTATTAAACTAGCCATTTTCTAAAGTTCTGAAATTATTGCAGGGCATTGTGTTTATGGACTTCAGGCCACAAGCATCTCTACTTTTGTGTTTTGCGGAAATTTGTTTTAAAGTAGGATTTAGGATATTTTAAAATATACTTCTTCAAGAAAATTAATGTAAGTGGTAGGCAAGCAAGTATAACATTTCACCACATACATTTTGTTACAAACTTAAAGGCACTAGACACGTTTGGTAATTGTCAAAGACCAGTATTCTCACTTGGTGTATCCCAACATATGCATAAAGTAACAAACCTGTGCAAATTTGGGCTCAATTGGTCATCGAAGTTGCAAGAAAATAATGAAAGAAAAAACACCCTTGTTGCACAAATTTTTGTGCTTTCAGATGCCTGAAAAAGGCTTCAGGCCTGAAGTCTTTTTCAGATTCAAATATTTTAGTGAGAAATTACCTCTTTCTCAAAAACTACGTTACTTCAGAGGGAGTCGTTTCTCACAATGTTTTATACTATCAACAGCTCTCCGTTGCTCGTTACCAAGTAAGTTTTTATGCTAATATATATTTTGAGTAATTACCAAACGTGTCCAGTGCCTTTAAGTAGACTTACACATGTACATGTACATCAGTGGTCTTTGAACAAGTACATTAAATTTGTACTAATCCAGGGGTGGATTTCACAAAGAGTTAGGACTGGTCTTATCTCGAGTTAGTACGAGTTTTGTGAAATTGATCTTAGCATCGATCCTATGTCTAGGACTAGTCCTAAGTTAGGACTATCCTTTGTGAAAACCACCCCAGGAGTTTTCAATCCATTCATTGCACAACCAACCTTGAGCAAATGCTGGTTTAAAGGTGCTGTATACGTTTGGTAATTGGAGCCTACTGATTGTGATAATCCTATACAATAAAACCATGGAGGAAGGAAAAAACTAACCTGTGAAAATTTCACTTCAAAAGGTGGTCGCGTTTTTGAGATATCACCCAAAAACCGGAGCAAATATTTCCACGCAGGAAGAATATTCCCTGTTGGAATACACAATCTGAGAAGCGTTATGACCATAACGATTCTCAGATTCAAATTTTGGGGAATAAAAAGTAATATATTTTTCCAGAACTGTAGTACTTCGAAGTTAAAAGTTTCTCAAAATGCATTATACTACCCAAAGCTGCTGTACTTCTTACCAAGTAAGTTTTTATTGCCATTAATTTTCAGAGTCATTACCAAACGTATACAGACCCTTTAAAGGGAGGGCATACCTTAAGTAATGACCATAACAACTTACTCACTGTAGCTGTTGATAATGTATAACATTTTGAGAAACAATTCCCTTCAAAGGAATGTGGTTTTAGAGAGAGGGATTCAAAAACATTTCAATCTCAGAAACGTTTCTCTGATGTGTATTCCAATTACGGGTTATCCTTCATGCGTGAACATAATTGCTCCAGTTTTTTCGACAATATCTCAAAAACGCTACCACCTTTTGAAATGTAATTTTCACAGGTTGGTTTGATTGTATGTATTTACATTTATATAGGATTAAGACAACTGAATGGTTCCAAAACCAATGGCATACTTTGCCTTTAACAATAAGTCAAAACTGACTTGTCTTTTTGGCAGTTGGTTTGTATTTTTTAGCAGACCTATGACTCATTGTCTTAGAATGCATTATATTGTTACCAAATGTCCATAGCTTTACAATGGCTGTCATACAACTAGGAAGTTCTTCAAAGTAGAAAGTTGAATATTAACAGTGTTTGTCTTTCCCTTCACACTTTTGAAGAAACATGCACATTGTATTACAGTGTTATTATCCTAAAG
The DNA here is from genome assembly GCA_037783415.1 of Leptasterias polaris. Taxonomy (NCBI): domain Eukaryota; kingdom Metazoa; phylum Echinodermata; class Asteroidea; order Forcipulatida; family Asteriidae; genus Leptasterias; species Leptasterias polaris. The sequence goes on from JAZGTN010000065.1 coordinate 2,388,916, forward strand.
TTAAAAAAAACAAATAGTAGGCTAAATATTTTGATTGCCCATGTTTACCTGCAAGGGTTGTCATAGAAACCACAGAGGTCGTTGCCCCTCTCTGGTCCCGAGTTGAATTCTCATTGCTTAATGGAAAAGGGCTTATAAAAAGAAATTCTAGTCCTGGGTATCGTTATATTGAAGTAAACCATAAAAGCAACCTAAGTACATGTTTCACATAATCATTTCTCAGCAGTGTTGCCAGATGCAGTTGACAAGTTTTCTGAAGTGAGCCATAGAACGTAAGAGCACAATTTATGTTGTTATAATAAAGTTGTGTTAGTTCAAATACATTTATCTCATTTGTGCAACAACACCGTACATGTATCTCACATGAAAATGGTTCTTGCAAAAATGCCGTTCCTCGTCATCTAACTGGTTTCTTGTGTACATCTGGGTGATTTTAAGAAATATACAACGTTTTGGCTCTCATAAACCTGTGTGTAAATGCTGTTTTAATTTTGGGTTGAACAAAGAACACATTACTAGAGCGCGATGGGAACCAATGACCTTGGGATTAATGTACCGGTGCTCTACCAACTGAGCTATAGAGTCCATGTTGGCGGTCCCTCTATTTTGTCAATATCTTTGGTGTGGGTGCCAGTCAGAAAGCTATACAACCATTAACTGCAATAATACAATGTGAACAGAAAGACAAACACTTGCGGAAAATATTTAACTTTCTACTTTTCAAAGCTTTCTGTATTACAGCCATTGTAAAGCTTTGGGTGTTTTAAGAGATACAACATTTTTGCTCTGACATATGCCTATAAACTTTTGCAAGTGGATGCAATCTTTGAAACTTAGTGTTTTTTACCTTAAGACATTATGCTACGTGTGCAAAAGAATTTTTGAATTAGTTTGTTGTACAAGTGTTTAATTAATTTGAAGCTTAAAACCTTGCCAAGATGAACAAAAAAAGCCAACAGGTGTATTTATAATGTAGGACTGACAGAGTAGACGTGTGATATAATCGTGTTTTGCTATAATTATTTGAGACCATAATGACTGCTTCATGCTTAACACTAATGTACAGCAACTGGGGATCAACAGGAGGAGTTGAAACAAGGACATTACATGTATTTCACTTTTGGCAAACACCATAGTGAGACATTAATGATAGGTCAGGTGAAGCTCATCAACAAAAAGTGTTCAGAGGCTAATAACTGAAAAAATCAATTGATTTTGTAATGACTTGGATAATTATTACGGGAAAGCTCCATTAAATAAAGAGGCCAAAATAATACATCCTTTTCCTCTTTACCAACTCACACCTGTTATCTCCATGTAATTCCTTTTCCAAACAGTGGATCTATAGTATTATAATTGGAGCAAGAACAAACCAGTAGTGCTGCTGACTGCCCCAGGCAGATTAACTGCTCATCCATTAAGTTTAATGAGCGAAGTAATGAAAATGTAAGCACATTCACTGAAAAGGATGTATAGTTTTTGGGTTATGGCGGCCAAACCTGGAAATTCTTTAATGGAGCTTTTCCGTAATGTGGATACAGAAAAGTAGTTCAAAGTTCTTAAGAAGAGGTATGTGTGTGGAAATGAGGTTAATTTGTTGAGAAATTATAAATTTAAAGTTGGCCATTTTATAATGTTGTGCTTATTAGAAAAGATATGTATGGCAGGTGCTGACCTATATTGTTATTGGAATATTTACATGTACTTTATATTTAATGTCAAAAAAATCCACCGATAGAAGCCGTCTTGGTTTTATTGAGAGGAAAGATGGATTAAAAGTTATATAAATGAGAAGCACCGTGTAAAACGGTTTTGTTTATCTCCCCCCGTTTCAATAACCCTTCAAAAGAACAATTTCCCCACCCTCTATCCGTCCTAACTTTTTTTTGTAAATATTGACACCACCTACATGTACCAGTATCAATTGAAGTCGGCTCCTTTCCAATGGTCAGGAAAAAACCCACTAGGCATTTTTGACTTGCTGAATACAGTTGTATTCCAGCAAGTTGAAAAATTCCCTTAACAGCATGGTTTTAGGCCATGGCACAATACAATCACTTGAAATTCAAAAACCAAAATAAACTTGTGATCTTAAAATGATATCATCAAAGTATCGTCTGCGCAAACAAAATCCATTCCAATTTAATGTCTGAAACATACATTGTAAGGCCAAAGTAAAACTTTAATAATCCCGTTAAGTGTCTCCACCTGCTTCCCTTTTGGCCCACACTATTTTCAATTTTTTTTTTAGGTTTTGAAAATTAAGATCATTAAATAAACCTATTGTAAGTGCTCCAGATTGCACAGTAAACATTTCAAACCAAACATAAACGCCATTCCGTGCCCAGGCCTTTTTTCAATTTGGCGAAATTCAGGTCCAGAATAATACAGTTTAAAAAAATCTTTGAGAGAACCCTGCTATTGAAGTCATGATAGGTTCCAAAAAAGTTGTCTTTTAATATTTATGAAAGCACTTCAGAAAATGAGACGTAACCTGTAATTTCAAGTATACATACTGGTCCAGGCCTGGCAATTTTAGGAGTATCTAAATTTCTTAGTTTAAAGAGAGTTATGATTCACTTGTGAATCTACATGCACCAGGGAGTTAGTGACATTTGCAAACTCTAGTGATTTTGTTGTTTTTGTAGCAGGCTAGATTCAAAATGTACAATGCCCATGGAACATGTACAATTCAACATTTCCTTTGTCTGACTTGATGGACTGTACATAATCATTCCCTGGTCAAGACCAGCTGGCTCCTTCCAGCTTCCAGGGAGCTACATGTTTGCAAGCTAGTGTTTGTGCCTGGCAATACATGAAGTTGGTACATGTTGATGCATGCATGATGCATGAATAGGGGAAGCAAGGGGACATGATGAAACAGTTGTCATAAATAATTGACTGAGCAGAGATGCTAACCTTTTAGCCCACAAATAAAGTACTCCTTTAGTGTTTTATTCACAAAAATAACATTTTGTGAAAAAAGACTATAAGGACAATATCGTATCTCCATGGTTAGGCCCACTATTTTTATTGCACAAAACATGACAAAATATACTGGTTGGCATCTCTGATTGAGACATGGGAGTAAAGATTCACCCAAATTTATGTCACTCCTTGCCCCATGATTTGATGTGATATGATATTACAGGTACACTGTAAGTTCATAGATGTCTACTCTATTTGATCATGTATGATGCATCCTTAATAAAGCAGAACCTCACAAATCCCAATAATTGTTACAATTTAATGGAGAGCTCAGAGTTTTTCCAGATAATTCTGTGTAACCATGGAGGGTGTAACCTGGTCCAAACAAGGGTCCAAAGTAGTGAAGCATCAACAAAGAAAAAAACAATCCAGTTTTTGTCATAGGGTGCAATGAAATGTTTTACGGTTGTCTCAGAATACATGAGAAAGTGTACTAAAACATTGCACTGAAAATTACCAATATTAAAAAATGTGCTTAATTAAATTTCTAACCCAAATTTGTTCTAAAAAACAATGGTACTCAGTTAACCCCATTATTCATGACTGCCAAAATGCAATCATGGTAACAATGCATGGAAAGCTCTGAACCATGCTCTGAACAACCACTTCGACAGTGTTTAAGTTCAACCATGGAGAGGAATAAACCAATAAACTTAGTGTTTCCATTTCTACCTCCATGGTGTTTCATATAGCATCTTTCTTTTACCACTTGCCAGGACTGTTTATCTTTGACTGATGTGGTTAATCCCTTCAGGCAATTTGCAACACCACAGGTGGCCATCCATGCCTCTCTGGACATATGATGGAGGAAGTGGACTGGCTTGGTTGTAATTACAATGTACATGCTCCATGGTACATTCCTTGTTGTTAGGGGGGGGGGGGGTGTATTCATATAACTCTTGGAGGAACCATGGAGGAGGTTTCCTTCCTCCATGGAGGAACCCTATGATTCACTGAATAAATCTTGATTTTCGTTATTAATGTTATCGTTTTCTACCACCATGATTTTATGTACCAATTCCAATGCACAATAATTGCAAACAAAATCAATTGCAAGATTATAACAAATCTCTGTATTTACAGAAAACAAAGGAAGGTTTTAGGCAAACCCCAGCGCTTGTAAAAATGTAGTCAAGTCAAGTGATACCACTACTGTGGGGCTGCTTGTTGTTCCTCGCTAGTAAATTCATTTAAGTGATGAAAGCTCGGAATTAAAAAAGAATTACATAAAAGCTGACATACTGGTTCAGGGCTCGATTTCACAAAGAGTTAAGATTGATCTTAAGTGCAAATCCATCGCAGTTGCTTAGCAAAGAGTGATGTCACAATACAAATCACTATGGTAATACTGTCAACTCATCAAGTAAGATGAATCTTAGTGCTTTGTGAAATCGACCCCAGGCCTGGCAATATACCCAGAATATAGGCCCTGAGAGTGAGAAGCATTACTGGGTTGTTAAAGATCTTCACAGACTGCCTTTTATCCTTTGCTACAATTGCGATTGAATTACATCATAGAGCAAGGACCAGACATTGAGTTACACTTTATCTCTTCTGAACCATGCATGTAGTTTTAGGAATGTCTAAATTTGATAGTTTAAACTTTTTAAAACTTTTTAAAACTTTTAAAAACTTTTTAAAACTTTTTAAACTAGTTTAAACTTTTTTATTCAACTTTTGAATCTACATATACCAGGGAATTGACATTTGAAAACTTAAGTGATTTTTTGTTGTTTTTTGTAGCAGGCTAGATTTAGAATGGAAAATGCTCATCCAGCATAATACAATTCAACATTTCCTGTGTCATGACCATGACTTGATTGACTGTACTGTTCAATAAACAGTTGTCATGGTTGGCACCATCTCTGAGCTGGATTTGTGAGGTCAGATATAGGAGTCTCAGATAAACAATCAGTGGTGGTTGCTAGCCCAGGTGGAGAGATTAAAAGATTAGGGATTAAGGCAGAATAAGGAGATTATTTTGATTGTAATTATGATTTTTAATCAATTTAACTCACTGTAAATATTGAAGGCATTCTGATGTTAGATGAATGCAAAATTGAGTACAGTTTTGCTTTTCAACTTTACCAGTGCCTTGTGTCTTTTATTTTTACAGTTACTAGCATCAAAAATAACACGTTTTGATAATCGTATTGCTTTAGAAACCACAATTGAACATTCCTTGTAGGACCAAACGGCCTAATAATTTGGGCCCCAAAAAGTTGTCCTTTACAAAATCTTACAATCAATGTACGGTAAAAACACTCAGCAACAAAATAATTTCTGTTGTGTTGTTGGATTCCAATAACTTGTCAAAGTTCAGAAAGTTTCAGTCCTCTGTGTGCTATCATAGTATCATGTTGCACTCTTCACTGTCTCCATAACAGGAGACAAATTGACCCCATTTATGGAAACATGCCTCTAAAACTGGAGTCAATCACAATGCCTGCACTGAAGATGTTTCCTGAGACTCAATGATGATGTGGGGCCATGTTGATAGTCCAACAGCTCATTGGTAAGACCACTGAGCAAGGACCCCCATAAGCTGTCAGACCATGGAGCTATATTATGGGTACAATTAATTATTTTACTCAATGGTCTGACAGCCCATTGGTCTGAAATTGGTATTAACATGTTGGATGATTGAACTGTGAGACTAATGGGTAAAAAACATTGTGCGACTAAAACAAAATGGGCTGCCAGATTATTGAACCCCTTTTAAGGAAAATAAAAGACAAAAAATTGTCATACCAATGGGCCATTGGACCAACAACTTTCAAAATATTGGGCATTCCCCAACCTTCTGAAACAATCACATTGTATCCTAGGGTACATGTATGTACATCTCTATGGTTGTTCAAATGATGTTGTCTCCACAATAAGAAAAATGCTTCCTGAACAGGAATCCTATGGGCTGTCTCCAAAATTGGAAACAGCCAAGAACCTCAGGAATGTTTCCATATCAGGAAACATTTAAAATGTCTCCAAAAGTGGAGACGTTGCATGATGTTTCCTGAATAAGAGACATTGTAAATGCCTGGAAATAGTGTCTCCTATTCAGGAAATACTTGTTTCTAGCTTTTACATGTGATATTTGGCAATCCATAACTTTAGTTAACGATAGGTAACGATAACGCCACTATGTGCAAAATATTCATAATAGATGGGTTAATATTTCCTCAAAACGGCTTGGCGGTGAGGTGTGGCAGTCTCAAGATATAGCCATTTGAAATTTTCTTTGCTTAAAAAAAGTATGTAAAAAGGTGAACACGTCATGATGACGTCATCAGGTGTCGAATTACAGGGTTTTTAGACATTTTTGTTTTACTCTTTAAAATTCTGTAACAAATCACACTTAAGAGGCCGGCGGTTGCTTTATGCGGGATCATACTTAGGTCATATAGGTCTTTATTTTTTGTTGTGTGCGTGACCTCACATGACCTCTACTTCCGGTCGAAACCGGAAGTGCCTAGTAAATTGACTGTGGCAGAAAGTGGCAATAATTTGTTGAGGTTTTTTTACGATAATGTATTCTTGCAAGTGTCAGGTTTGAAAAAATTGGACCGGTGACGTCACATAATTCAAAAGCGCCCTCTAGCGACAGGTTGAAAATAGGTCAAAACACACTTTTACTAGATGCCTGTGGCAAAGTTTATTAGAATCTCTTCAAAACAGGTAAACATATTAACCTTTATGCAGACAACATATTTGTGGAGTCGTAGTTTGACGACGTCATCGTATGTCACGTGGTAAGGCCTTAAAGGTGCACTTTTTGAAGCCTTGTACCTACTAAACCAAACAGCCGATTGAGTTGAAACTTGGTGTACTGTTAGACATTGGCCATGGCTTGTAAAATGTGGAGTGACGTCATGATGACGTCATCAAATTATTTTTTACAATTTTTTATAAAATCAAAGCTTAGTACTTGAAAAAATCATTGCTCCCGAACCAGACATTGGATTTTTGTTATCTATATATCATCAGAAAGGTATTCAAAAACTGAATGGATGATACACAAAGTGTGACCCCGTTTGACCTTGTCTTCCGGTTGAAACCGGAAGTTGAAGTTTAGTAACGGAAAAAATCTTAACTCTTGAACCACATGTTCCTTTTTTACAATCTACACACCATCGGACATGTCGTGAAAAGTTCAACAAAAGTTACATAGAACCTGACCCCATTTGACCTTTACTTCCTGTTCAATCCGGAAGTTGAAGTTTAATCATTCAAAAATCATAACTCCTGACCACACATTCGATTTTGCAATCTATACATCGTTGGAAAAGCATTTATCAACTTCACAACTGCTACACAGAGTGTGGGTCCATTTGATCCTGAACTCTTACACAAACTGTGGCCCGTTTGACCTTTACTTCCGGTCGAAAACAGAAATGAAAGTGCAAAGAAATAATCCCAGGCCTCGTTTTGTGATACAAAAACATTATGATCTTCAATTTGGATTAGATCTCTACATATACATGAAGAAAGTTTGACCCCTTGGCCTTTCAATTGGAAGAACAATTATAGTAATTTCAACAGCGCCCTCTCGTGACAAGTTTTTAACAAGAAACTAGTAATTGCTGAAAACCTGTTACATAAATCCAAAAAGATTCAAACTTATGATCCGGCAAGAAATAAGCTTTAGATACATCATAATAGCGTCATCAGCAAAACCATGTCTTCATATTTTAGACCACTTCTTACATAACTCCACCCCACAACCAGAGTAATATCAAAACTTGAACGGTTGACTTATTGAACAAATGCCGAACACCCTGTTTTTGTTTTAAAACAAAAACTTAAGTCTAGTTTTGTGTTTGACATTTCTTCCACTTTAATAATATTTTGCATAAAATGTTTCATAAATATACAGGTTTTTATAAAAATCCGTTTTATTTGGTTTTCTTGAATTGTTTCCTGTTATGGAAAAATGTGCCCAGATCAGGAAACAAAATCAAATGTTTCCTGAATTGGCATTGTACCGGACTGACATAAGAGGAAATTTGAGTTTGTAGTTAATTACGAATAGTCTACGTCAATCTCCTTACAATATTTGCTTCACTATATGGCCAGTTTAACCAGCGAATGAGTATTGCATTCGGGATGCAATTTGTATTAATAATAATAATAATAATAATACGCAGTTCTTATATAGCGCTTTATACTCCCGATGGGTGTCTCAAAGCGCTCAGTATTTTTCCTACAAGGTATGTGGAGTTACGTGTTGAAGTATGAAACCTATTCCTTTGCATAGCACCATGTAATGGTTTACAAGGTGCTGTGGCGCAATATGCTGCCAATCAAACCAGGAACACCGGGGCAAACCCCTTCTCTTTACGATAAGTGCACTGGGTTCTTTTACATGCATTACACAACACACTTAACGTCCCGGCTTAACGTCCCATCCGAAGGACGAAGCATGTGGTTAAGTGTCTTGCTTAAGGACACAAGTGTCACGACTGGGATTCGAACCCACACTCTGCTGATCAGAAACACCAGAGCTTGAGTTCAGTGCTCTTATCCGCTCGGCCACGACACGCCACACATTAATTTAGGATATACTCTGTATGCATTCTGGATCATTCTGGATACATCCTTACAAATGGCATTTTGAATGAAAGTGGTGGTTCCTACATGTACATGTATAGTAATCATGACCCCCAAGAACAAGCAATATAACACATCACCATAGGACCAGACACAACTAACTTTGCTGTATTTGTTTTCCTTTCTTGCACCTTGTATCTTGCATTGTTGTACTCTCCTAAAAGCATTGCTGCTGTCCTGGAAAGGTGGGTTTCAAATTCCATTTTGTGCTCTGTGCTTGCGCTGTCAAGATGGGGATACTTTCAATTTGTCCCGAGAGAGACTGGAATTCGCTCTGCGGATAGCTGGCAGTATCTCGCTCTGGAACCCTTTCAGATTTGTTGCAGTGACTGCAGCCACTGGTAGCCTGTTCCAAATCCGAACAGCTCTTGGGAGAGGGCTATAGAGATGGGCAGCTCCATTCCTCTTATAGCTGGCAGTACCTCTCTCTGGAACCCTTTCAGATTTGTTGCAGTGACTGCAGCCACTGGTAGCCTGTTCCAAATCCGAACAGCTCTTGGGAGAGGGCTATAGAGATGGGCAGCTCCATTCCTCTTATAGCTGGCAGTACTTCTCTCTGGAACCCTTTCAGATTTGTTGCAGTGACTGCAGCCACTGGTAGCCTGTTCCAAATCCGAACTGCTCTTGGGAGAGGGCTATAGAGATGGGCAGCTCCATTCCTCTTATAGCTGGCAGTACTTCTCTCTGGAACCCTTTCAGATTTGTTGCAGTGACTGCAGCCACTGGTAGCCTGTTCCAAATCCGAACAGCTCTTGGGAAAGGGCTACATGTATAGAGATGAGTGGGCAGCTCCATTCCTCTTATAGCTGGCAGTGCTTCTCTCTGGAACCCTTTCAGATTTGTTGCAGTGACTGCAGCCACTGGTAGCCTGTTCCAAATCCAAACAGCTAAGCTCTTGGGAAACTAGAGCTATAAAGGTAGCAGTCGACTCTGGTAAAAGGAGGCCTGTAGGTGAGGCGTTGCACCCTTTACACTTGAAAGTCTGAAAAACTACAAGAAGCATAATTATTTTCTTTGAAAATGTTAGATTATAAAACTGACTACCAAATCCTTGATTAATTCATAGATCAAATCTCAGCACATTTTTTATTTTCCCTTACAACACACATTATACATACTTTGACTTAATATTTATTTATTTTTAATGACGATAATACTAATACACTTATGCATTATGACACAAAGCAAACTTTCATTTCTAAAAAGTTTCTAATAAATTATAAAACATCAATGTCACAGTTGAGTATGTTTATATAAAATAAAATAAACGTAAACAAAATATATAGTTTGTGCTTCAAGCAAGGAGAAAAGAAATGTCCACCTTATGTCAACTTTTTATTATTAAAGAAATAATAAATACCATGTCCCTGGATTAATTAAAAGCATGTTACTATTGAAATCAAGCTGTCATTTCATCACCAAGCATGCTCAGTTGTCACAAAGTTAAGAATTATGCTTTAAACGAGGTCATGGGTTCAGATCCAAACTAAGCAACTTTGCATTTTTATTTTCTGCAGGAGCACCAGCTCGAAAAGCACATGTGTATGAATACCTGTATACCTCTAAAACCACATTCCTTTGAAGGGAATTGTTTCTCAAATTGTTATCCATTATCAACAGCTACAGTGGAAGAAAGTTTTTTATGGTCATTAGTTTCTGGAGTGTGATTACCAAAGGCATACCCTCTCTTTAAGAATATGCTTTTAGTCGGTCAAAATCTTGCAAAGGTCATCAGGGCCCAATAGACCGATCCATTAAGCCCCGCCTCCTTACGAGTTGACCAATCACAGCCACGAAACCCGATCACCATTAGTGCAAAGATCACCAAACAGCTCAAATGGTGATCAGATTTCACGGTTGTGATTGGTCAAAGAGAAATGGGCGTGGCTTAATGGATCGGTGTATTTCATGGCTCTGCTTACCGTAAGCAAAGAATCGGCGCTTACGGACTGAACACTCAATCCACACGCAAGGCTCCGGTCTGAGGTGGGATTCGAACCTAGGTCCACAGAGTTGAAAGGCAGAGAAACCACTGAGCCAGCCTGAACCCCATGATGTTATCAAAAACTACTCAACAAATCAATTAATGTCAATCATTTGGTTTTTGATACCTGACCAAAGTTACCTGTAACATGAGTAACAGCTTTGAAGGCTTTAAGAAACCTTTTGTTGTTACTTCCATATGCATATATTCGCTGCATTAAATACTTCAATACCAAACTGAGTACATGATATGTCACTTTATCAAGTAGCTTATTAATTCTGCGTTCAGTGTATTGGAAAAATTGCTAGTTAGTACTAAATTTATTGCCATACAACATGGTTTGTTCTGACATTTCTGCATGTCTTTGAAACTGAACAAGTGCAACGCTGGCAACTGCATCTACCTGTACATGTTGAATACTTAACTGTGACCTGAGCATTTTGAAGCCTAGTATGACACCTGGGCCCAATTTCATGGCTCTGCTTACCGCCGAATTCTGCGCTTGCAATCACCATTCTCCGCTTACCGAGCAAGCGCCGAATTTCTGCGCTAGCTGTGTAAGCGTAGAATGCCTAGTAACGTGGACTACGCACGCGCAGAAGCAAAAATTCCCTGCTAACCCGTGAAAGACGCTTGACGTAAGCGCAGAATTCCCTGCTTCCGTAAGCGCCGATTCTTTGCTTACGGTAAAGTAGAGCCATGAAATTGGGCCCTGGTGACCTTTGCAAGATTTTGACCGACTAAAAGCATATTCTTAAAGAGAGGGTATACCTTTGGTAATCACACTCCAGAAACTAATGACCGTAAAAAACTTTCTTCCACTGTAGCTGTTGATAATGGATAACAATTTGAGAGACAATTCCCTTCAAAGGAATGTGGTTTTAGAGAGAGTGATTCAAAAACACTTTAATCTGAAAAGCGTTTCTGCATGAAACGGCTTCTCAGATTGTATATTCCAGTTACGGCATATACTTCCTGCGTGGACATAAACCCACCAGATTTTCGACAATATCTCAAAAATGCTCCCACCTTTTGAAATGGAATTGTCACGGGTTAGTTTTAGTTTAGATATCTACATTAATGTTTTATTAAAAACAATTGAATGGATAAAAAAAAAAGGTATACTTTGCCTTAAAGAAAAATGCATTGATAAAAATATGAAATGAAAAATTGACAACAAATTCAGAGTAAGACTAAGTTCAAAAACAAATGTTACAAACATTTTGCTTTGAGATACATCGATTGCATTTTACATTTATATCGTTTTGTTTCCGGTTAAGAACAATTGATTGCTTTTCTGAGTTTATATCAGCTGAATTTCAGACAAAACAATTTATTGACTTACCAATAATATAGTTTCAACCATACAGTACAAAACACCCAGTCAACTATCCTAAATGTACAGTATAATGTGTTGTTATTGGTTGTACGTTTGTTTGTTTTTGTAAAAAATGTAATTTTCTATATTTATAGATATTGATCAAAAACAGAAATATCAATTTGTTTTGCACCATTGAGAATAATCATCAAAGATAATTCACACACTGCTATGAAATCCAACAAATGGCATTATATAACAACAATTATTTTGAAGTTTCACAAACTTCTCGTCTACAATAATTTTCTTTTTACCTTTTCTTACACTACACTAATTGTATACCTGTTTATGTGTGTTGTCATGTCATTAGCCTTTGAGAAAGACTCTGTGTGAGTCGAAATGTCAGGCCATTAACTATTTTTAGCCTTTAGGTCCTTTTGGTTGGTAAGCAGTTTGTAACAACTAATTCTATTGTTTCACTTTTACCTTTTGATTACAACAAATACATGAATATTAAAACCTCTGCAATAGCACTCAACACTAAAGACATAACTTTTGCTCAGAACACCCCGCTGGCAGACAAACATCAACGCGCCAAACTGCACCAGTAGTGTTGTCAGTACATTTGAGTAGACTTGGCGATGTGCACACACGTATGTTAGTGAACTTGGATAATATTGTCATAAATGGGACTTGTTGAAAATCCTGACAAAGGGCTTGGGTCAGAGTCCCCCTTAGTCTTGACCCAGAACCTCCCAGATGTTACAATTCAAGGTTTACAGACTCGGTGCATCACCATAAATACACAACTACAGGTTTGGACACAGTGTGGACTATTCCTTCTCCCTTTGCCGACTGCTTTACTTCTTTCAAGAAAAAGGAGATTTATAGAAAATCCTAAAATCCTGAAAAATAACATGCCTGGTTTGTCTGAGATTTGAGTATTTAGCTTCTATTCTTAGCATTAGTGCAAAGTTCTATTTATGCAGCAACAACAGCAGCTCCAGGAAGCAGGGGAAACATTACAACATCCTTTTCCAATAGACCTTATGCACATGACGTCATTTGAGTAGGGCGCCCTCGCCTAGAGGTCAAAAGGAAGATGCTCATTGGCCATGGCCTGTGCGCCGCGCGTACAAATCTGTGCGTTTCCATTGTTTCGTCATCAGTTTACCTCTAAGATGGCGGCTTGGTGACGTCAATGCATAAGGTCTATTGAGTTACAAACAGAGTCGAATCACTGGTATAAAAAGCTTCTTTCCAAGTGGATGGATATATTCAGACCAAATCCTCAGTTTTATGGGAAAATTTGAGTTCACATGAGTTCTTTTTGGCAATATTTGCCATGAAAAGTTTTGGTATCATTACTCATCTTCTCTCTTGTTTCTTGTTACTATAAATCCTATGGCCACATTGTACATTAATGTATGTTCTGTGGTTGCTATACAAATAAATGAATATTCATATATAACAAAATATACCACCAGCAGTAGGAACCTAATGGAATTCTCCCTTTTCATACAATGGAATTCTCCCTTCTCAAATTCTTGTTGCCATGTGTGTTTCTGTGTCCATTTCGATACATATTGTTATTCTTTCCAAGAGTTCTTCTTGCTTTTGCTCCAAAATTATTCTGTGTGTGTGTGGCATGACGTCCTGGTGCAAAGATCTCGTTCAAAAAAGAACTGTGGCATGCAAACGTCAAGGGCAAAACGTTTCAAAGAAAATGAGGATTTTCTCACGATTGCATTGTGGAAATAGCATTTTTTGTAGGCCTATATTCTTATATAACAAAATATACCACCAGCAGTAGGAACCTAATGGAATTTTCCCTTTTCATGGATCCGCCATGTGCGTGTAGAGCCTCGAATTGATGCTATAACTCTACTTACTGCATTAATATATTTATTTAAATGAAAGTATGATTACCTTACCGTGACAAATACAGAGTTATATAAATGCTTATATTCACTGCTGTCCCCAATTCAAGGCTCAAAACGCAATCGATCCATTAAGCCCCGCCTCCTTACGAGTTGACCAATCACAGCCACGAAACCTGATCACCATTAGTGCAAAGATCACCAAACAGCTCAATTGGTGATCAGATTTCGCAGTTGTGATTGGTCAATGAGAAATGGGCGTGGCTTAATGGATCGGTGTATTGGCTGACCGTGCAAATGGTGATGCCACTCAGAATGACTAAGTCCACATTGAAGGCCCCAGTGGATTGTAAATAATTCTACTATCTTAATAATACACCGATCCATTAAGCCACGCCCATTTCTCATTGACCAATCACAACCGCGAAATCTGATCACCATTTGAGCCGTTTGGTGATCTTTGCACTAATGGTGATCGGGTTTCGCGGCTGTGATTGGTCAACTCGTAAGGAGGCGGGGCTTAATGGATCGATCTATTCCACTCGGTTCAAATAGTCCAATATTTGTACAGACAAGTGTTATGACAAATTCCAATCACCAGTGCTCAATTCAATAAAGCTGCTTAAACACAAAAAGTAGCTAAGCACGTAAAAATTATGCTTACCAGAACACAGTTACCATCCAAAGTGATATGTCTTATGTACATTCTTTGACTGGTATCCTTCTTATTGTTGCTCACAAGAAATTTGTTCAGCATAATTCTGTGCATAAGCAGCTCTATGAAATTGGGCCCTTAAGGTTCCATTTGACATTCAATATAGTCATTAAAAATATTTAACAAAAGACAGAAGTCACAGCTCCTGATCTTTGGTTTGTAACAACACAAACTTTCCTTCAACGAAACTTTTTAAAACAAATTTTAACAAAAACAAGCTTTGAGGAAGTACCAGCAGAAAATAAAAAATACAATTTTTGTTAAATAAACATTTGTTATTTTGTTAAATGTACACAAAGTTTTACACTTATTATATAAAATGCTTACACCTGTTTAAATCTGTACACACTGTTAATATGACATTCCATGTTTAAACAATCCTCTATAGATTCAACACCTTCCATTGAGAAATAAAAAAGAAACCTGATGCTAAAAGTATCTTAAGACAGCTTTGATTATAACACAAACTGTTAGAAAGGCCTTACAGATGATGGTATGACCTGTGACCAATTTCATAGATCTGCTTAAAGGCACTGGACACGTTTGGTAATTACTCAAAATATATATTAGCATAAAAACTTACTTGGTAACGAGCAACGGAGAGCTGTTGATAGTATAAAACATTGTGAGAAACCACTCCCTCCGAAGTAACGTAGTTTTTGAGAAAGAGGTAACTTCTCACTAAAATAATAAAAGACTTCATGCATGAAGCCTTTTTCAGGCATCTGAAAGCACACAAATTTGTGCAGCAAGGGTGTTTTTTCTTTCATTATTTTCTTGCAACTTTGATGACCAATTGAGCCCAAATTTTCACAGGTTTGTTACTTTATGCATATGTTGGGATACACCAAGTGAGAATACTGGTCTTTGACAATTACCAAACGTGTCCAGTGCCTTTAAGCACAAAAAGTAGCTAAGCACAACAAAATAACACTTACCAGACTAAGGTTACCAGCCATAATACTTGTCAAATGTACAACTGTTGACTGGTATCCTGCTCTTTTCTGCTTAGCAGCAATTGATTAAGCAATATTAATTTGCTTAAGCAGCTCTATGAAATTGGCCCCTGCTAAAAAGCCAATTGCATGCAGCAACAACAGTGAACAACCTCAATTAAATTTAATACTGCTGTTCGGTATACAGTGTACCAATCTTTTTTATATCTTCACTAATAGCATGTTAGTCCTTCAAAAGGTGTTTTTAATATTTTAAGATACCATTTTATGGTACCTTTGTGTGTAAACTGTTGTATTAATTTTGTTTATTAACTTTGCTTCAAGTAGAGTTTGTTCACAAAAACCCCCAAAATAAGTGAGTCAGTACTTTTAAAAATTAGCTTTGAAAGCGAAATTATTTGACATTACAAATTTATATAGTGGATTATACATGTGCACGTAAAATAATAATGAGATTTTGCTGTCGTTCAATGAATAATTCAGCCACAAAGGATTCTACTGAAGGTGATCGGAGTACACATGTAAACTTGTGCAAATTTTAAATAAAAATACTTCTGGTAAATTCATGTAAATTTAGCGTGCTGTTTCCTTCAGGCCCATCTTTGTAATTAGTAAACTTATTTATGGCAATGTCATTTCCTGTATAAACAGGGATGTGATTGGCTGTTGAAAAAAAAAAGAACTCTGAGCGCAAAGCGTGAAAGCTTGCGAGCTTGAAAACTTGCGAGCACGAAGCCCGATAATAACATTTGTCTTTGGTTTTAAAAGCCCTATTCTGCAATCTGGGGCGTTATATATGGTGTTATCTTCATTTTATTATGAATTTGATCTTAAGAGAAAAAAAAATTATTATTTGGGTGGGGGGGGCAAAACAAAAACTGATTTCCGGTTAAAAACGGAGAAAACTCATCCCTGATAAAATGTTTGCTTTTGATGCCATGAATGCTTTGTTGAATCAAAAGCCTGGCCGACCCAGACATGGCACAGAATACAACGATACTGAAGTGTGCAGCACAGCACTTTTCCTAAACCCCCACCTTATCTTTGCAATTTAAGAAGTCTTGTGAGGTCTGTTACCGAACTCCTTAAGTAATCTCTCTCCCTGTCCACAGTCAAGAGTTCCTCCTGAAGATGCTCCAACGTCCCCAGCAACGAGGACCTCTCGTTCTCCAAGACATCTAACGCCTTCTTCATCTGTACCACTTGTAAAATGAGCTGTTGGTTTTCCTCTTCAAGCTGTGCTGGGGAGATCGTAGGCGTCTTATCTTCCATGACAGTAGACGCTGATAGAGTCTGAGGAATCGTAGTCACACCTTAGGTACAGATGTATCAAAAAGATTTCAGAAAATATTAAAATATTTTCTATTGCAACGTCACAGCCCGAGTTTTTGCCAACCGAGGTTGGAAAACTATGGAAAGCCATAACTGCAAATCAAAAACAGATACCCATAGTTTGTAGCAATGTTACACAAATAGTCAAAAATAGTGTTGAATTTGGTGAAAACAAATCAACCAATCATGGAAGGTATTTTCAGTTCATGAATCTTTACAGAAAATGTTGAATTTGGTCACAACATTTTTTAACACGATTGAATGTTTTGTTAACATTGGGCCGTCCGTGCCAACCGGCGCACTTTGTTTATCAACAATGGAAAGGTCTATATGCAAACAAATAGTTAATGGAGTGACGCTTCGACATTAGGGAGGTTTCGCATACGAACGGATACGGTTAATGTGACGAATACGTCATCATTATGACGTCATACGCTACTCGCTATCCGCTATACGTGCAGACGACACTGATATCCCGCTTGCTACACGTAAGTAAAAAACACATAGGAAAACTCGAACTTCTAGTAATTCTCCTGTATTTGTTTCCAAATATGTATGAATAGTATCAAAATAAATGAATCACTGAACATGTACGTGTCATTTTGTTGATTTCTAAAGACTTTGAAATACGAAAAATGCACTGTTTCTTCGTCATTTTCCTCTAAAGCTATGAACATAAGCTCGTCTATGGAGGATGCCATGTTGAACAGCGCCACCAAGTGCTGTGCTGGAACAGCGAACAGTGCCACCAAAACGCTGGGATTGCAAAACAACAGAAAGGCTGCTAACGGTTACGGATAGCTAAACGTATGCGTATGCGTATCCGTTCGCGTGCGAAACCTCCCTATTAGCAGAGTCTCTCTCGAAAGCTATATGACAACACAACACACAAACACAAGTATACAAGTTTCACAGAAGTGGTTAGGTGGAAATACATGAATAGAGATAGAGGCAGAAAGCACACAGAAAAATCAATCAATAAACAACGAGACAAAAGGGGGGTAGGAGGGAAGGGGCGAGACAAAGTTGTGATTTGACCAACCCAACAAAATTTCACAAAGATCTGTCTGAAGTTTAGTAGGCAAATACGATTAAACAACTATAGTGATAACGGCTATGTGAAATCAGACCTTGACTTGAAGTTTCAGCACTTTTTGTTGGAGAACGTTGATTGCATGGTCACTTTTGTTACATGTACTTATGCTGTACTGACTACAGCTATCAGAATAACCTGATCAGTATTTTTTTCCTGCAAGGTATGTGGAGCTACGTTTTGAAGTATGAGACCTTTACCTTTACAGCACCATGTAATGGTTTACAAGGTGCTGTGGCACAATATGCAGCCAATCAAAACAGGAACACCGGTGAACCCCCTCTCTTTATTATTAGTGCACTGGGTTCTTTTACGTGCATTACATAACACAGCTACGGCTTCATGTCCCATCCAAAGAATGCAGCAATAATGGTTAGATGTCTTGCTTAAGGACACAAGTGTCAAGACCGCAACTCGAACCAACACTCTGCTGATCAAAAACACCAGAGCGTGAGTCCTGTGTTCTTATCAGCTCGGCCATGACACGCCACCAGACATTTGCTTTGATAGGAAGGGCTTAATACATGTTTACAAAACAGTTTGAAAATGCGTTTGATGCCATGTTTGTACCTTCTATGTGGAAGACCCCATCTGCTGACCGATGAATGAAGACCTTAGATAAAGCAAGACACATTGGCTGGGGGCCGGGATGTGTGGCATAGATGGCTGGACTATCATCCTGTAGTAAGAGAAACCAAGAAGATATCACGTCATACTTATGTCATTTTCATTATTCACAGTATGTAAATGAGGCTGTAACATGGCTAAGGTCAACATGGCTAAGGTCAACATGACTAAGGTCAACATGGCTAAGGTCAACATGACTAAGGTCAACATGGCTAAGGTCACCACGGCCTAAGGTCAACACGGCTAAGGTCAACACGGCTAAGGTCAACACGGCTAAGGTCAACACGGCTAAGGTCAACACGGCTAAGGTCAACACGGCTAAGGTCAACACGGCTAAGGTCAACATGGCTAAGGTCAACATGGCTAAGGTCACCATGGCCTAAGGTCAACATGGCTAAGGTCACCATGGCCTAAGGTTGCTATGCCAGAGGAATTTAAGAGTGAGATCAATACAGGGGACTCAGTCCAAGACAAATACCACTGCAACTCGTCAGGTTGGTGTAGTGGTATCTTGCCTCGCCTTCCACCTCTGGGACCCCGGCTCGAATTCCCACCAGGGGCACTATGTGGATTGGTTTTTCAGTCCCTGCCTGATTGCGTGGGTTTTCCCTGGAATAATTCTCCCACATCTAAAACTAAAACTTCCTTCCTTGTCTTCTCTCCACAGGATTCTTAGCTAGTATAGTGATTAAGTTCTCTTTTCTGAGAGTCCTTGGCTTTACAACCAGAATTAATAAATGAAAAATGAAAAAATAAGCGATACGACACTGTGTACATTTACATCGTTACAAAATATGCCCTGCAGACCAACCCCAAAAATTGATTGGGGTATATAATCTGACGAAATTTAACTTCAATTGTTTTAAATCCGCTCTTACCATTAGTTCAATTTTGGAGTTGAATACTTTGATGGCCATTGGCATAGCATCACCTATTACTTCATCAGTTACAAAGCTGCCTAGATGAGTTACTGTGGACATACGGAAAGTGGATCCTAAACCATACACCTGACAAAATAAACAAGAACAATTTACTTTAACTCTTTCACGCGCCGACCGGTCACTATCGACCGGTTTAAATCCCTTTTAGAAAATAGTTGTAATATGAAAAATAAAGATCGCACGGCCACACAGTTTTCAGAATGGGAATGAGGACTCCTGAGTGTGCTAATGATCATTGCGCTTCACACATCATTACCCCTGGTCACTGGGTCATTTATTTCATTCCTGAAACCATCTCAGCTCCCTGGGGAGTATACAGCCAGTGCTGTCAAAGCGCACTAAGCTAAATCATTCACAAGAACCATCTCTGGTACCCATTTTACCCCTGGGTGAAATGAAGCAATAATAGTTAAGTGTCTTGCTCAAGAACACAAGTGTCATGACCGGGATTCGAACCCACACCCTGCTGACTCAGCCACCAGAACTTGAGTCTGATGCACTTAACCACTCGGCCACGACACGCCACAATACTTGTTTGGGGACACAATTCTTTTTCTAACGGTCGGAACAGATAAATAAAAGTCCCCCACACCAAATACTGAAGCAATCTGGCAATTTGCACATTGGTTCTCCACTAATTAGTTTTAGTTCATATTTGGGCATGCACAAATGAATGGGCCTTTTTTCGTGTACGCGTTTGAATTAGGGCTTGGCTGAGTCAAGTTTTCCCGCAGTCTGGTGACCCCTGAGTGAACTCACCCCACGAGTAATTACACTATCTCAAAAACAGTTTACCTGCAACTGTAAAAACCCTCCGTCTCCTCCCCCTGGGGAGAGAATTTCTGCTCTTGGTCCACTCTGGAATCTCAACAGCACTACAGGGACCTTGACTGAATCATCTGCCTCCTTCTGGTCTTCTTGTTTTGTCTTTTTACTACGATCACCTGTAACACAAGAAAGAACAAGAAACAAACACTTACTCACCCTCAATCATAATAAAGATCCCACAAAACATGCATTAATATCCCATACCCAACATTAAATTGTTTTTGTAAACAAGTAGCAATTGTAAACTCAGGTAGTTAAAATACAAATAAATCTGGTGTAAAAACTGCAAAACATTGGCTCAGGACCACAAGGTCGTTAGTGCAGTTTGTATGGATTTCATTTTAAAAAGAATTGCATATGTTGGAGCTCCTGGTAAATGGAGTTTATTGATCATTCAAGAGTGGTCTCCAAAGTAATATTTGTCAAGAAATAAAAATAAAAATGCTCAGAAAAAATAAATTACTTGTGGATTTTGGTTTGTTTCTTTAAATTTATAGATGATGCCTCCATATACTTTTTTTATTTTCTGCCTTGTAATTAATACTTCTTTGATTACTTCTTTAAATCAATGTTTTGGCTATGTACTGTTTGGAAATTTCATGAAGTATGGAAATGAATGTGAGTTTTAATTGAATTGAATTGAATACGCATTTTTCACTTAACGCATTTTTGATCATTACAGATATGAAGTTGCAGTTATTGACATTATAGCACTGAGCCGATCATAATCAGATCAGCAAAAAGGTCAAATACCAGAATGAGTGTAGCACGCAGGCAAGGATTACTGGTACCTAACTAGTCAATCTATTGAACTCAAATACCTACATGTACATGTACATTAGAAGCACTTTACAATCACAATACAATGGTCTTTGAAATGATTGCAAATCTGATTGACCAATATTTTGACACCCCTAGTGCAGTTTCCTATTCCTAACCCTAACCCAGGCTAACCCTTTCCCCCACCCTGACCCCAATTCTTGCACTAACCCTTGCCCTTGAACCCCTATAACCGTAGCATGTAAATTTTGAGTTACAGATGTAATCAATTGTCAATCAATACTTCCAAAGCCTGGTTGACACTTCACGCGAAAGATAAAGCAAACTGTCTTGCACAATGTATGTAACATAGCTTTCTTTCCATTGACTGCTTTGCCAGGTATATCATAGCTTTCTTTCCATTGACTGCTCTGCCAGGTATATCATAGCTTTCTTTCCATTGACTGCTTTGCCAGGTATATCATAGCTTTCTTTCCATTGACTGCTTTGCCAGGTATATCATAGCTTTCTTTCCATTGACTGCTTTGCCAGGTATATCATAGCTTTCTTTCCATTGACTGCTTTGCCAGGTATATCATAGCTTTCTTCCCATTGACTGCTTTGCCAGGTATATCATAGCTTTCTTTCCATTGACTGCTTTGCCAGGTATATCATAGCTTTCTTTCCATTGACTGCTTTGCCAGGTATATCATAGCTTTCTTCCCATTGACTGCTTTGCCAGGTATATCATAGCTTTCTTTCCATTGACTGCTTTGCCAGGTATATCATAGCTTTCTTTCCATTGACTGCTTTGCCAGGTATATCATAGCTTTCTTCCCATTGACTGCTTTGCCAGGTATATCATAGCTTTCTTTCCATTGACTGCTTTGCCAGGTATATCATAGCTTTCTTTCCATTGACTGCTTTGCCAGGTATATCATAGCTTTCTTTCCATTGACTGCTTTGCCAGGTATATCATAGCTTTCTTTCCATTGACTGCTTTGCCAGGTATATCATAGCTTTCTTTCCATTGACTGCTTTGCCAGGTATATCATAGCTTTCTTTCCATTGACTGCTTTGCCAGGTATATCATAGCTTTCTTTCCATTGACTGCTTTGCCAGGTATATCATAGCTTTCTTTCCATTGACTGCTTTGCCAGGTATATCATAGCTTTCTTCCCATTGACTGCTTTGCCAGGTATATCATAGCTTTCTTCCCATTGACTGCTTTGCCAGGTATATCATAGCTTTCTTTCCATTGACTGCTTTGCCAGGTATATCATAGCTTTCTTTCCATTGACTGCTTTGCCAGGTATATCATAGCTTTCTTTCCATTGACTGCTTTGCCAGGTATATCATAGCTTTCTTTCCATTGACTGCTTTGCCAGGTATATCATAGCTTTCTTTCCATTGACTGCTTTGCCAGGTATATCATAGCTTTCTTTCCATTGACTGCTTTGCCAGGTATATCATAGCTTTCTTTCCATTGACTGCTTTGCCAGGTATATCATAGCTTTCTTTCCATTGACTGCTTTGCCAGGTATATCATAGCTTTCTTTCCATTGACTGCTTTGCCAGGTATATCATAGCTTTCTTTCCATTGACTGCTTTGCCAGGTATATCATAGCTTTCTTTCCATTGACTGCTTTGCCAGGTATATCATAGCTTTCTTTCCATTGACTGCTTTGCCAGGTATATCATAGCTTTCTTTCCATTGACTGCTTTGCCAGGTATATCATAGCTTTCTTTCCATTGACTGCTTTGCCAGGTATATCATAGCTTTCTTTCCATTGACTGCTTTGCCAGGTATATCATAGCTTTCTTTCCATTGACTGCTTTGCCAGGTATATCATAGCTTTCTTTCCATTGACTGCTTTGCCAGGTATATCATAGCTTTCTTTCCATTGACTGCTTTGCCAGGTATATCATAGCTTTCTTCCCATTGACTGCTTTGCCAGGTATATCATAGCTTTCTTTCCATTGACTGCTTTGCCAGGTATATCATAGCTTTCTTTCCATTGACTGCTTTGCCAGGTATATCATAGCTTTCTTCCCATTGACTGCTTTGCCAGGTATATCATAGCTTTCTTTCCATTGACTGCTTTGCCAGGTATATCATAGCTTTCTTTCCATTGACTGCTTTACCAGGTATATCATAGCTTTCTTCCCATTGACTGCTTTGCCAGGTATATCATAGCTTTCTTTCCATTGACTGCTTTGCCAGGTATATCATAGCTTTCTTTCCATTGACTGCTTTGCCAGGTATATCATAGCTTTCTTTCCATTGACTGCTTTGCCAGGTATATCATAGCTTTCTTTCCATTGACTGCTTTGCCAGGTATATCATAGCTTTCTTTCCATTGACTGCTTTGCCAGGTATATCATAGCTTTCTTTCCATTGACTGCTTTGCCAGGTATATCATAGCTTTCTTTCCATTGACTGCTTTGCCAGGTATATCATAGCTTTCTTTCCATTGACTGCTTTGCCAGGTATATCATAGCTTTCTTCCCATTGACTGCTTTGCCAGGTATATCATAGCTTTCTTCCCATTGACTGCTTTGCCAGGTATATCATAGCTTTCTTTCCATTGACTGCTTTGCCAGGTATATCACAGCTTTCTTTCCATTGACTGCTTTGCCAGGTATATCATAGCTTTCTTTCCATTGACTGCTTTGCCAGGTATATCACAGCTTTCTTCCCATTGACTGCTTTGCCAGGTATATCATAGCTTTCTTCCCATTGACTGCTTTGCCAGGTATATCATAGCTTTCTTTCCATTGACTGCTTTGCCAGGTATATCATAGCTTTCTTTCCATTGACTGCTTTGCCAGGTATATCACAGCTTTCTTTCCATTGACTGCTTTGCCAGGTATATCATAGCTTTCTTTCCATTGACTGCTTTGCCAGGTATATCACAGCTTTCTTTCCATTGACTGCTTTGCCAGGTATATCACAGCTTTCTTTCCATTGACTGCTTTGCCAGGTATATCACAGCTTTCTTTCCATTGACTGCTTTGCCAGGTATATCACAGCTTTCTTTCCATTGACTGCTTTGCCAGGTATATCATAGCTTTCTTTCCATTGACTGCTTTGCCAGGTATATCATAGCTTTCTTTCCATTGACTGCTTTGCCAGGTATATCATAGCTTTCTTTCCATTGACTGCTTTGCCAGGTATATCATAGCTTTCTTTCCATTGACTGCTTTGCCAGGTATATCATAGCTTTCTTTCCATTGACTGCTTTGCCAGGGATATCATAGCTTTCTTTCCATTGACTGCTTTGCCAGGTATATCACAGCTTTCTTTCCATTGACTGCTTTGCCAGGTATATCATAGCTTTCTTTCCATTGACTGCTTTGCCAGGTATATCACAGCTTTCTTTCCATTGACTGCTTTGCCAGGTATATCATAGCTTTCTTTCCATTGACTGCTTTGCCAGGTATATCACAGCTTTCTTTCCATTGACTGCTTTGCCAGGTATATCACAGCTTTCTTTCCATTGACTGCTTTGCCAGGTATATCATAGCTTTCTTTCCATTGACTGCTTTGCCAGGTATATCATAGCTTTCTTCCCATTGACTGCTTTGCCAGGTATATCATAGCTTTCTTTCCATTGACTGCTTTGCCAGGTATATCATAGCTTTCTTTCCATTGACTGCTTTGCCAGGTATATCATAGCTTTCTTCCCATTGACTGCTTTGCCAGGTATATCATAGCTTTCTTTCCATTGACTGCTTTGCCAGGTATATCATAGCTTTCTTTCCATTGACTGCTTTGCCAGGTATATCATAGCTTTCTTTCCATTGACTGCTTTGTCAGGTATATCATAGCTTTCTTCCCATTGACTGCTTTGCCAGGTATATCATAGCTTTCTTTCCATTGACTGCTTTGCCAGGTATATCATAGCTTTCTTTCCATTGACTGCTTTGCCAGGTATATCATAGCTTTCTTTCCATTGACTGCTTTGCCAGGTATATCATAGCTTTCTTTCCATTGACTGCTTTGCCAGGTATATCATAGCTTTCTTTCCATTGACTGCTTTGCCAGGTATATCATAGCTTTCTTTCCATTGACTGCTTTGCCAGGTATATCATAGCTTTCTTTCCATTGACTGCTTTGCCAGGTATATCATAGCTTTCTTTCCATTGACTGCCTTGCCAGGTATATCATAGCTTTCTTTCCATTGACTGCTTTGCCAGGTATATCATAGCTTTCTTTCCATTGACTGCTTTGCCAGGTATATCATAGCTTTCTTTCCATTGACTGCTTTGCCAGGTATATCATCATTTGTTCTTTTTCATAATTATATATATCATATTTTCATTTTAGTTAATTAAGCGTTGTTGTTGTTTGTAAGTTGTTTTGTTCCTATTCGTACGTCCTCTGTTTGTCCGTTTATCTTGTCTCTGTCTGTCCATAGGCTGATAATAATACAAGCCTCGGCTTATCAAATCGGCCTCCATACTGTTCCTTTTCTTTGATTGTATAAACCTTAAACTACTCTGTTTGCTATTACATTGTATATGCATTCTGTAATGCTGTGTTTTTGACAGTATGGAAATAAATAAGATTTGAATTGAATTGAAATTGAATTGAATAACAATTGGGGAAACGGTGCGTGCCGTTTGTTGCGTCGCAAAAATTTGCTTTGCATACACTTTTGCGTGAAGTACCGACCAGGTTTACACATTGAAGAAGGCAACGACCGAGTTACAATTAATGAAGGAGTAGTAATACAATGGTAGGAAGGGGGACATTGGTTTGTGTTTACTGTACCATGGTGTCTATAGACATTTAGAATACTTGCCATAGGGTCAGTACATGCACAAAGTACCAGCGCATTAGTGTCAAAACATTGTCATGGAATTACCAGCAGAGTGGGGTAAGTATAACTAAGGAATACAAAAGGAACAATGCTGTCCTCACATTGGAAATCTTTGTGTTTTTGTTTTTGTGTCCTCACATTGTGTACTAAAGGCCATATCCGAAAGGCAGCTACAGTGTACAGTTAAGACTGTTGCTAATAGACCTTGTGACCTGTGACATCACATGTTTACAAAAAGACCCACAGAGCCTGGACTTCCTGCAGGCACAGTTTGTACGCAGCTCAATGGAAGAAAACAATAAATCTTATATTTTATGGAGATTGCACTGATTTGTCGCAACTTTTGATATGAAGAAATGGGGGACATCTCAAAAGCTGTACAGCTGTTGCTTTTGTAACTATTGAATTTATGTGAAAATTATGACACAAAATGTAAATTTTCCCATATGGCCTGTGTAGTATCTTGCCTGTAAGGAAATGCATTAGAATGTGCAAGGTCACATTTCTGTAAACAAAGGTAACATGGTCTATATTGCTAAGGACATTCTATGCTTCAACGCTTGATGACACTGGACTCTGTCCGTTGCTGCCATTTCAGGCACAACCTTCTAAGGGAGTACATGTACTCACACTGATGGAAATAAAAAGGTATGTAAATGCAACTGTTAATTTTGACTAGAGCGGGATTTGAACAAACAATCTCCGGAGGTCATTTGCTCAAATAGTGTAGAAGGCATGCTGTACGAGGAGAACTTGTGTCTGTGTCTGGACTGTGTAATGCTTTTGTATGTGTAAACTTCCGCGGAGCCAGACTTTAAGAATCCTGAACCTTTATTTCGTTTCAATAGGCAATGTTTTTTCAGCGGGATTTTTTTTTCATGCAGCGTGATTTATTTTACGCAGAGTTTTTTTTCGTAAGGCGGATTTCTATTTTATAAAACACGGAAATCCGCGGATCCACGCAAGAGTTGCATGCCTGCACAACTACAAGTCTACAGGTCCATGTAGCAGAGTGCAAAGAGTAAAGCCATTGTCAGCAATGACGCTCAACAGATTCCCAACTCCACCGGCAGCAAATCCAGCATTACACACAAACATGACAGACAAGACAATAGACCTTTCCATTGTTGATAAACAAAGTGCGCCAGTTGGCATGGACGGCCGAATGTTAGCAAAACATTCAATCGTATTAAAAAACAATTATGACCAAATTCAAAATTTTCTGTAAAGATTCATGAACTGAAATACCTTTCATGCTTGGTTGATTTGTTTCCAACAAATTCAACACTATTTTTGAATATTTGTGTAAAATTACTACAAACTATGGCTATCTGTTTTTGATTTGCAGTTATGGCTTTCCATAGTTTTCCAACCTCGGTTGGCAAAAACTCGGGCTGTGACGTTGAAATAGAAAGGTCTATACATACATGTATAAAGAGCTTAGATTGAATGTCCCTGACACCATAAAACACCACGGTTAATGCAACAAAGCCCAGTGAAAGTAAACTGTCTAACAACAAGCCACTTTCATAAGTTTTTATATTTGATCGGGGGGGAGGGGGGGGGGGCGATTTTTAATTTCTTGGATCTTGGATTTTGTGTATTTTCATGTGCGTATGTAGCCAGTGGCATCAGAAAGGTTTTCGAGTTACGGATAACTTTTTTTATTCCAGGCATGTGCCATTGGTATTTGGTCCCTTTTGAATTGGTTTGTTCCTTCTGTATTTTGTTTGTTCTTTTTGATATGCCAAATAATAATAATAATAATAAGTCTTGATGTCTTGATTGAAAGCTTGATTCATAGCAGCTATAACTCATCACGGAGTGTTAAAATAAGCAAGTGTTAAATACATGTACAGCACCAATAGCATCCCCTTGACTTACCTTTGAGGCCAGGAAAACTAAAAAGATTCCCCATGGTTTTAGCTGTTGTCTTATTTGACTTCCCTGGTGACGTAATTACTACAATAATTAGTGCATGAATAGAAAGAGAAGACGGTCATACCACTTTAGTCCTACAAACATGACAAAGGTTTCAAGTTGAATCATTATACATTTACCCAATAGGTTTTCCTTGTGGTTTATAAACAAGTTGCATCCCCTTAAGGTGATCCCCTGGCTGCCGCTTCCCAGGTTGTATCGTAAACTTAGGTGTGATCCCTAGCTACAAGTCAGCTAACGAATATGGCTTCTAACTGGCACCCCCCGAACAAAGATATTGACGTAATAGGGAGACCGCCTACAAAGAGCTACATGTGTACATGTAGATAGCTCAGTTAGTAGAGCGCCGGCACGTTAAGCCGGAGGACGTTGGTTCAAATCTTGCTCTGGTAATCATTTTCTTTGTTAACTCAAAATAATTTTCAAATTTACCCAGTCAGTTTCCCTTGTGGTTTCTAACTTGGTATTTAAGTTATATCACCTAATAGGACCAGGTAGGGAAGCCACTCAAACGCACCCATTATAGACTGTGCAAGTCTCGCGCGCATTCGAACTTCCGGGACCATAGTGGTCCCAACCATATGGAGTTTTACGTGGGCAAGATTTTGTTTCGTCAACTATTTTAGTTTAACGTAGGTTATGACCTAGAAAAGTATACATGTTGTTGGGAATGTAATACTAAGTGATAACAAAATATGAAAGTAAAACCAATTCAACAATACAACGAAGAAAACCCAAGAATTACACTTGACCTCAGCTTCCGGTTATTGCAAAAAAATAAGAAATTTGTGCTCGCCTCCGATCATAAAACTTACGTAAACGCTTGTTTTGGATACGCAATTATAATCGCCAGATGCTGTAATTGCAAAGCAAACCCTTTTCATTGCAGTCTATGGTTGTTGAGGCGTCAGCATCTTCTTTAAACTGCGATACGGGTCCATTTAAGACCCGTTTGACCATCACGAATCCGCGTAAGGGGTTTCTAAAAAGTTAACATCAAATAGGCATCCTTGTCCCAGAGTTTTAATTTTTTTTTAAATAATAATATACACACTATTGTATTTTTTTTTTCAAAAGCTAAAACTTTTCATAAAATTGTAATGATTTATTTTTGTTGTTCAGATTTTGTCATGAGATATAATTTAAAACAAAGATTTAATTTCAGAAATAAAAATGTTCTTCGTTTGACGTGTTTTCTCGTTCGGATATGCGCGAGACTTGCACAGTCTATTATAAAGTATAGTCTTCAGACTCTCTATGTAACATACCTGCTGCTATTGTTGACATGAAGGCTGAATAGTCTGCATTCCCTTTTTCTTCTCTTTCAAGATGACCTACATCAGCCTTGACTGCAATGTCTAACCCCCTGATCTCTACAGCTGCATTCACACCAATCAGATGAAAGGTCACTACTGACACCTAGTGGGACAAAATACAAAAATACAAATTCCATACAATTAGACATTGTAAACTTGGGTGTGGTCCCTGGTTATAAGGCAGTTACAGGTGGATTGACTTCTGACTGGTACCCCGAACAATAATATTGACAAATTAGGGAGACTGCCACTATTATGGGGATAGATAGCTCAGTTGGCAGAGCGCTAGCTAGTGTCACAGAGAAATCTGTCCCCTGGAGATTCTGTCCTCCAATATTATAGTAAATTAACATGGGCTGGAGTAGGATTACATATTTCTTATATTCTTGATCATATCAAAGGCACTGTACACTTTTGGTAATTACTCAAAATAATTGTTAGCATAAAAACTTACTTGGTAACGAGCAATGGAGAGCTGTTGATAGTATAAAACATTGTGAGAAACGACTCCCTCTGAAGTAACGTAGTTTTTGAGAAAAAGGTAATTTCTCACTCAAATAATAAAAGACTTCAGCGAAGCCTTTTATTATTGGCATCTGAAAGCACACAAATTTGTGCAACAAGGGTGTTTTTTCTTTCATTATTTTCTTGCAAGTTCGAAGACCAATTCGGCCCAAATTTTCACAGGTTTGTTATTTTATGCATATAATAATAATAATAATAATAATATCGAAGTCTTATATAGCGCACGTATCTACCAAACAAGGTACTCAAGGCGCTGAGTATATACATACTTTCAGAAAGATAGGTT
Source organism: Leptasterias polaris (assembly GCA_037783415.1). Classification (NCBI taxonomy): domain Eukaryota; kingdom Metazoa; phylum Echinodermata; class Asteroidea; order Forcipulatida; family Asteriidae; genus Leptasterias; species Leptasterias polaris. The sequence goes on from JAZGTN010000065.1 coordinate 2,418,838, forward strand.
ATTGCAGTGATGAAAATCTGAGACCCAATTATTTAGCACCTTTATAAGGGTTTACAAGGTGCTACGGCGCATTAAGCAGCCACAACCAGGAACACCGGGGCGAACCCCTTCTCTTTTCGATAAGTGCACTGGGTTCTTTTACGTGCATTCACAACGCACGGGACCAACGGCTTTACGTCCCATCCGAAGGACGAAGCATGTGGTTAAGTGTCTTGCTTAAGGACACAAATGTCACGACTGGGATTCGAACCCACACTCTGCTGATCAGAAACACCAGAGCTTGAGTTCGGTGCTCTTAACCACTCGGCCACGACATTCCATGTTGGGATACACGAAGTGAGAATACTGGTCTTTGACAATTACCAAAGGTGTCCAGTGCCTTTAAACACGGTTTGCAATTATTCACATACAAGAATCTCTATTAGAATAAAGCGGAAAGAACTAAACAAAATATTTGTACACTTTTAGGGGTAGAGGGCGGGGGTGTTGAAAAATTTTACAGTTTGTACGCTATTAAAAAATGTTGGTAACTGTGAGCGACCCACATTCAACAGTAGATTTTATCTCCCTGTTCTATTATAAATAATAATAATGATAACCAGGCAGTGGCCCCAGAGGTTGGATCTGACTGAAGTAAAATTAATAGACAAGGGTTTTCCAAAAATGGCATCTTCAACTTTCATAAAAACAAATTGGTGGCATAAAAAAATTACGGAATAATCATAATAATAACTAGTTCTTACATAGCCCATTTTACAATAACAACTCAATGCACTTTACATTAGTGTCCTGGTCATTGGGCCAATAACATTCCTTTAATCTTTCTCAGCTCCCTGGGGAGTATACAGCCCGGGCTGCCGTGATGGCGCTCAGAAGGCTTTTTCAAACACAATATCAACCTCTATCCTTGCAGGTACCCATTTATAACCTTGGGTGAAGAGAAGCAATAATAGCGAAGTGTCTTGCTCAAGGACACAACCGTCATGACCGGGACTCGAACCTACACCTCGATGACTAAACCACCAGAACTTGAATCCGATGACTAAACCACCAGAACTTGAATCCGATGACTAAACCACCAGAACTTGAATCCGATGATCTAAACCACTCGGCCATGACACCCTATGAATAGGAGATAAAAATGGCCACATGAATCAGATAGTGATAAAGTCTACAGTGATAGTACCTTTTTGAGTTTGTGTTTGTTATCCTTGTAATCTTCTATTGTAGCAGCCGGTAACGTCTCTTCAGCACTTCCTGTTGATACTTTACTCTGATCTTGCCCTGAAAAGTCAAACACCAATTAAATAATTCTACAATGTTGCTTGTACTCAATCAAAGCGTGTCAAGATGCACAGTACATGTATACACAAATCATGCAATTATGAAACCAGCAATATGATATTATGAAGAGATTGCATCTACACAGTACACAGATTTAGTTATAACACACGTTACAAGGTTTCTGCCTTTTGACTCGACTCTTGCAATTCTCTTCTCACTGGACTTTCAGATAGAGAACTTTCTAAAATTCAGCGTGTTCAAAACACTGTTGCTCGCCTCGTCTCATGCACAACTCATTCTCAACATTACACCCATCTTACAAGAACTCCACTGGCTCCCGATTAAATTGCGTACCGTGTAAATTTAAATCTTCTCACTTTCAAAGCTCTTCATGGCTTATCTCCTGACTATATATCTGATCTTCTCCATAAATATATTCCTGTTCGTCCTCTTTGATCTGCTGGCCAATCCTTACTGACGCAAACTACTTTTTCCACTAAATTCTATGGTCAAAGGGCCTTCAACTTCATTGCACCTTCGTTATGGAATGACTTACCTCTTAATATTCGCCAAGCTGGCTCTCTTCAGATTTTCAAGGGACTTTTAAAAACTCATTTGTTTGAATCCTTATTTTTGTAACTTGCTTTTATATTCATTCATTGTTTTATGTTTTGTGTTGCGCATAGAGGCTCCTGCATTATGCGCTATATGAATATATTGTATTATTATTATTACTGATTGGTTTAACGCTATATAAATGCTTAGATTATTATTATTATAGTATTATTATATTAAGGTGTTATAGGAGACTTACCGATATCACTATCTGTCTCTGTACCCTGACTGCTCCCAAGAGATTGCCCGTCAGTCTTCACAGCCATCACAAAGCCTTCACTTGAATCGCTACTCAACGAGATCATATCCAGATCAACTGACTCATCCAATGAAGTCAAGGAGGAGGCTTTACTAGAACTCGATTCTATCTGTTGTAATGAGAAGGACATCTGGGTGTGATGGACACGGGCAAGATCTGACTGGGATGAGCTCCTTGGAGGTTGACCAACGTCTATATTCCTGAAGATTGGACTTCCGGAAGCAGAGTGGCTCGTCAGAACCTCCTGTGATTTACGACGCTGTGATTGGTTGGAGTGAGTTGAGCCGTCTGAAGGAAGCCGAGAGTGCGACATTGAGGAAGATCTCGTAACGGACGTCTCCTCCGAGACTACAATAGCACCAGGGGGGCCACTACTAACGGGAGCTCCAACAGAAGGTTTGGAAGTGATGTCAAACTGAGTTGGCTGAAACCTTCCTGCGGTTGAGTCTTTAGTGGGCGAGGAGTCTGAGATCTCTACTGTGGGTATATCACTATCAGGTGACCCTTTGTCAAGCACTCTTGGTGACCTCTCATCATTTGACCTCTTAATATTTGACTCCCCAGCATCACTAGTAGAGCCAATATCTGATAGAGTTGCACTAGTCCTTCCTAATGAAGAATCCCCTGTAATGACATCATCCTCTCCGCCTTCCTCTCCGGGAATGGGAGGCATGACTAGGGTTGCTTGGATATCAGGCGCTTCAAAAGCTACGACCCGGCTATTCAAGGGAACAGGTTTGTCTTTAGATACAAACATATTTTGGTCTGCTTCCATTGATTGCTGTAAACTTTGAATAGATTGCTGAAGTCGTAGTAAGAACAACATCTGATAAGAAAATAATGGAACACAATTATTCACAGGAAACTAGAGTTAGCTGTTGCAAACTGCTTACCAACCAAAAGGACCTTTAGTATGAATGAAAACAAAATGAATGGCCTGACATTTTGACTATTTTGACATTTCTCGGAGGCTAAATGACAACACAACACATGCATATCTGTTAATGTTTGTTATGATAGATAGATAAAATGGTTTATTTATTATTTCAAAATACAAAACGACATCACAATCAGAACATTGAATTACGTCTAAATTTACATAAAACATGTTGTCATTTAGCCGAGAAAGACTCTGCTATGGTCAAACCATCAGGCCATTAACAATTTTTTGCAATTTGTTTTATTACATAACACCAGGTTCCTTTTTACACTTGTATATAATGACTGGTTACGCATCCAATCGCTCTCACTTCTTTCATGCTACGCTCACCAGCAGTTCTCTTTCTTATCAGTCAGCCAGTCAAGCGCAACAGTATGTACATGTAGGTTTCCCTCGCTAGCTTTTTTGCAGACTCTTGTTTACTGTGGCATCTTGTTTGGCAGTAGCATACAGATAATAAGTCCGCCACAGTAACATAGCCTTTCACCGACCAGCCAACATTTCAAGCAAGTTGTGTATTTCCTTCACACTTCCCCGTTTACCTTTTTCAGGCACATGTGCTGCCGCATTATTTTGCGTTTTAATAAAAAGGCAAAGTAGCCACGAACCAAAATTATTTATTCATTAAAATAGAACATGATTGAAGAACTAAACTGGTGACCCAGACATGCCCCAACGCAAGTGACGACAGCTGCGCGTAAGTTCTATTTATGAATGTATATTTGGTTTGCGGTAACACCATGTGTACATGTATATCTACTTGCTAGATGTAGGTAGATTTTGTTCTTTGAGAACTTGTCTTGCTATTTATTCTACTGCCGCGGAGTAGATTATTCGGAATTCGGGAGACTTCTCAGTTCTGAAAAGAACTGTCCTGCTTATTAACTACTACCTGGGCGGGAGGTAGGAAATGGGCCGGGACTACTACTTTCGCTTTGTGGATCTATTTATGAAACAGTACATACCTGGTAGTGGTTTAGTATGAGGTGAATTTTTGAAGGAGTCTGTGCAATGATATGCAAATCAGCCGTCTGATTGTTCCCCGGGCAAGATGATCCATTCGACTCTTCTGATGATGTCATCTCTTTAGTTGAGCTACAAAAGATGTTGAAAGAGACATGATTATTGAGTCTTGTGTTCAATACTGGGGTGTCGTGGCCGCGCGGTCTAGTTCATCGGTCCCAAGTTCTGTATTCAGCTGAAACGTTCACATGTGAATTTTATTGCATCTTTCTATATAATTTTGCCTATAAATAAACAGTTCATTGATAAAACCTACATGTATCTGTGACCCTACCGTTAAAAGGTGTGTACAACATTGGTTAGATTGAAAATATAAATGTTCACAGATTTGAACATAACTTTGGTATAAAGATGGTCATGGTGGAAAACTTCCCTTGAAACAGTTTTGCTTAAAATGCTATACTGTAGCTTTAAACAAATTAGTAAAACAGATAGTCTTTATCATGCGTGATAAAATCTGATGTTTGAAAACAGTGAAAATATATAATGGGTTTCTCACTGTTTTCTCATGACTCCGAAGATGGATTGAGCTTAAACTTTCACAGGTTTGTTATTTCATGTATATGTTGGGTCACATCAAGTGTGGATACAGGTCTTTGACAAATACCAATGTCGTACATGCGCTTTAAAGAGCAAACAAAAATAATAACATATGTACAACCTGTAGACACACATTAAGCAGCATGGAGCCATCAATATGCAACAAGACACCTATTATTACATAAAAGCCACATTACATAACCTCTCATCACAGCCACATTACATAACCTCTCATCACAGCCACATTACATGTACGGTTACCACTCGGCTGGTTCCTAAATATTGATAAACCCATGGGCTTTAGTTTCCCTTGATACTTACAGGTGGCCGGTACCCTGTGAACACTGTGTCTCATCAACAGGAACACTTCTCTCTTCATTGCTTTGTAGATTTGCATTACTTGGTGTTGCCATGGAAACGACCTCTTGGGTTGACCTCTCTTGGATTTGAGAACCTTGGAAGAGTTGCGGAGGCGAATTGAAATTCACAGACGTTGCTGATTGGTCGTTGTCTGCAAGACTTGCTCTGAGTTGTTCCGTCTGATCTGCTACATTCTTATTGGCTGATATTCTTCCGATGATTTTATGTCCAACTGTTCTTGGTGGAGACTTATCAGAATTAAGACCAGTCCTACTTGATTCATTATTTTCAAATTCTTTTGACTTCAAATTTTCTGTTGTATTTTCGGCTTGGCTGCTGCAAGATCCATTTTGGTGAGTCCTCAGCTGTGATTGACTATCGTTGGTTCTTCTTGGCGAGCATGTCCATAGATTCAGTGGGATTGGATCAACCAATGGGATCGGTCGATCCAACGCACTTGGCACACCATGGAAGTCCGCCCAGATCTGCTCGATCTTTACATTCCATACATCATCCACAGCATTAGGCCTGAAGACGTAGGTCGTCAACCGGCTTACTCCAGAACCAACCGGCTCACTTGCTGGTTTGTTTGGCAAACTACCGTTAGCAACAGGGTCTCCTATCTCACACTCCTTAGGGAGGAAGTAGTTGGGTTGGTAGGCATGTTCCCATAACACATTTGGTAATGTGATCAAGTCACTACCTGTGCTTGGGAACGAGGAGTTCGCCATGAAAAGCTTTTTAGTATGCAGTGCTTGTAAGATATGGGAGAGATCTGGCCGGCTTGATCCCGTCCCAACTCGGCAGTTTGTAGCGGTCACTTGAGACATTTGCACATGAAGCTCTGGTGGACGGTCTGGCTGACCATCAACAGGGACTTCTGCTGGTAAGATGACCTAAGGTCAAAAATAAATACAGATGAAACTGTGAAATTTGTTCACAGAACTCAGGTTAGTACTGAACACACATCGGTGTAAGGGTAAAAATCAAGTTATATTAATTTTCCCCGATGCAAAAATTTACATCTATTAAGTTGTTGTGGTACCCGCTGCTAATGATTCGAACTGCCTCTAGCCATCGGGCTAGCTCGGTGGTCTAGTGGTAAGACATCTGCTCTAGCAAGGCAAAGGTCATGGATTCGAATCCCACCCGAGTGATTTGCCTGTGGATTATTTTCAAAGAACTTGGGTAAGTACGAGTATACAGTGCTCATACACACATTGGTGTAAGGGCAACAACCAAATTATACAGATGAAACTACATGAAAACTTTGGCAAGAATGAAACATTTAGAATTAAACATGTGTTTAGTGAGGTCATAATCTAGGTCCGAATCCCAACCTAGCCTACTTATGAGCTACTTAATCAAACTGTAGTTTATGTGTTTCATAAAGAGGGTAAAAGAACCCAGTTTTTTTTATATTATTTTATGAAATATCGTCTAACATCACAAGGCCGGACAGCCACTTCAAGTTGAGTGATTTGGGCTGTCGACCCAAATCAACTGTCACTAGGGGCACGTTGCTACCTCCTCCTGGGGCTGAAACAGGGTGACCCCCTTCACAGTCCATAAGGATGTAGGCATGGGTATCATCCACTAGGAGCCTGGCTGGTATAGCATAATGCACTAACATCCCAACTTTTTACGAAGCAATTATGGTCAAGTGCCTTGCTCAAGGGCACAAGTGTCATGACCGGGATTTGAACTCACACTCTGCTGCTGAAAACACCAGAGCTTGGGTCCGGTGAACTAGAATGCTCAGTCACGACACGCCACAGTACAGGAACAATGAAGACAAAGAAGTTGATTTGGGTCATTAGCCCAGATCAGTTTTGGAGTGATCACCCTGAAAAGGCCGTCCATGGCCTTGTGATGTTAGGTGATCTCTCCTAACAAATTTCTTTTTAAAGGACACTTGAGGGGCCAGGACTAGGATTGGCTCCTGAGTTCACTACACTACACCCCTTAGCCACAGCATGTTGTATGAGATTACCTTGGGCATAAGCGCATCAATGCGGATATCAGTATGATCCTTGCCTTCCGGTAGAGTCCCAGGACCCGAATCATCAACATCTGACTGTAATTAACAATAAAACATTAACGTTAATAAGTTACAAATCGTCTGCTCAAAATAATACCGTCATTAATTGAAATTTCATATTTGTAATGATCCAAAGGTCTATGTGATTTGAGGCATTGCATGGTGAGGTATCAATGTATATTTGGCTTGCCGTAACACCATGTGTATATCTACTTGCTAGGTAGATTGTGTTCTTTGAGAACTTGTCTTGCTATTTATTCTACTGCCGCGGAGTAGATTATTCGGAATTCGGAGGACTTCGGGAGACTTCTCAGTTCTGAAAAGAACTGTCCTGCTTATTAACTACTACCTGGGCAGAAGGGTGGAAATCAGCCGGGACTACTACTTTCGCTTAGTGGATCGAGGGGACTTCTCATTAATAACTACACTGCCGCGGAGTGAGTTCTTAATAGGTCTCAACATTTTGACTAGCTTGCTCTAGTCATCTTTCAGGATTAAAAGGTCATTAAATGACAAATTACGTACATGTGAAAAAATAAATCTTAATCAACAAATGAATGTTTCTACTTTGAAAACGAATGTTTCTTTTTGTCAAACAAACAATTTGTAGACCACTCTTGATCAGTAAACCCCGTTTATGAAACCCAAACAAATTGCATTAATGATCTTATATTTCTGAGCAGACGAAATATTATTATTACATTTATTGGGCATCAGGATGGCTCAGTGGTTTCTGTCCCTGCCATTCACATTGTTAGAAACAACCCCCTTTGAAGTACGATCGTCTCATTCGCGACGGTATTGTTATTATTTTTGTGGGCAGCAGCAAGGCCAGTGACTTCATTCTTCAGTGAGTTTCGTTAAAAATGTGAACGGTGTAGGTTTTATTTTAAGAAAAATGTGACATGTCGAATTACCCTGGACGAAATAAAGAAACTATTTTACAGTATAAATGTAAGATTTCACATTGTAATCTTCACAATGAACTCAATCGAAATCAGATAAGACTTTTTTAAGCAGGAAAGTACGGTAATGCAGTTTAAGAGAAAAAGAAAAATTGTAACCCCAAAATTTTTATCTGAGAATGAAGCCTTTCTCAGGCATCTGAAAGCACACTATACCATGCATCAAGGGTGTTTCTCTTTTAATTATTTTCTTGCAACTTCGATGACCAATTGAGCCCAAATTCACACAGGTTAGTTATTTTATGCATATGTTGGGATACACCACGTGAGGAGTTGGTCTTTGACAATTACCAAAAGTGTACCCTGCCTAAAAGATTGATTTATAGTTACCCTACAAAAAAGTCCTATCCTATAGGCAAAATTCTTATAGAATCCAAAGGAATTCCATAGGGTTCCTGTGGGATTCTTATAGATTTTTCTTCACTTCCTCAATTTCTTTAGATTCCTATAAGATTCTTATCGGGCTTTTTTGGTAGGGTAAACTCATCTCAAAATAAATCTTTAACTTTATTGTAGCCAAAATTAGTACCAGTGTTTGGAGAATATTTGATGAGAACTGATTGAGCCACAAGACTGATGTGTAGTCGAGGCGAAACTGAACAGGATTCAGCTGGATGTAGGCAATCGGGGAAGGCACTGAAGAAACAAACACAAACAATAACAATTAATGTAATAGACTATTGTCCTAGAAATACCTCCACAGAATTGAAGGGTGTGTACAACATTGGTAAGATTGAAAATAGAAATGTTCACAGATTTGCACATAACTTACATGGTATAAAGATGGTCATGGTGGAAAACTTCCCTTGAAATAGTTTGCTTGAAATGCCATGGTTTTTAGGAAATGAGTAAAACAATAGTCTTTATCCTGCAGGATCAAATCCGATGTTTGAAAAAAAGTTAAAACATATGATGGGGTTTTTCACTTTCAGTGTTTTCTGATGACTCCGAAGACCGATTGAGCTTAAACTTTCACAGGTTTGTTATTTCATGTATATGTTGGGTCACATCAGGTGTGGATCCTGATACAGGTCTTTGGCAATTACCAATGTTGTATACATCCTTTAAAGTGCATTCATGGTCAGCCATTTTGCGTTCTATCCCAAAATTCAAATCCATGTTTTAAAACTGCGACTGGAAGGACCTTGAGTCTGGTCCCCTTTTGAATAATGCAAATCAATTAGACCTACAGGTACCAGACAAGGAAGGTGACTGCTCCATAAAAGTTCAACTTGTGTTTTTGAAAAAATTATGATTTTTGTTTTGATTTTTTTTTTATAATACCTTTTACAGCTATTTTCATTTAGTAGGTAAATATAAACTTCCAATTGAGACACTGAACGAAAAATAACTGTCAACAATTAGTAGTAGTTACATGTAATTAAAAGAAAGAAATTTGTTATTGATGGGACCTGATTATATCTCACACTGTCAGCCATGCAAGCCGCCATGTACATGTACCATGTGTCCATGTACAAACAATTACCATGTTAAAGATTTAAGATTTATTTGTGTAATGTGCATGGCAAATGAGAAGGGTTTTATGTTCAAAACTTGTTTGCGACAAAATTGATTAAGTTGGGGGTCTTTTGGCAAAAATCAGGTGATGCAACTTCAAGGTTTAGTAAACAGTCATACATTGTACATGTATGCACTGAACGATTTCCCTTGTATAGCAGAGTAAATTGCTACTCAAAAATCAGGAGTTGCTACTCAATATTAGCATTCGATTCAGTGTGCACAAAACAAGTTCAGTCTAAATAGTTTGCTATGCACTCTGCATGTTCATGTACAGGTGGTGTGTGTATACATGTACATGTACATATACTTTTTATTATAAAACTTATAAAACTTGATAAAAGCAAAAACTCTTATGAATCTATGCCTCATTGATACTGTGCTTTGGGTTAATCATTACCCCCCCCCCCCCACCCTCCTGTACTTCTGTAACTTTTGAAAGAGACAGTATTTGCTGAAAGAAAGAAATGAGTAATGCAAATGCTTGACATTTCTCAACTTGGCTGAACAGCTAAAACTATGAGTAAATAATAAGTAAAATATAAAAAGCACACTGTAAGCCTTTTGAAATTACAATCTCTTCATGTAATGTGCTGAAATAAATTTCCACAGTGTAGAGGAATAAGTTAAGAGTGAGATGTGAGAACAGCATGCAGAGAATCAAAAATTTATTATTATACACAACGGTAGAGATTCATTACACCATGTACCTCATTAGACTGTTAACCAGTTAACGTCAGGGGTCTTCAATTTTTTCTTTCCACCCCCCACAGGATTATCTTCTCAGAATTGCCAGAATCAGCTTTCTTTGAGAGAACCCCTTGCACAAAGAAACCCTGAATTAACAAAGCCAACAATAATTCTACATGTAGTTGAAGCACCAGTGTTTTTTCTCTTTCGAGAAAACACCATGTGCACGCATGGTGAATAGCAAAACCTTGGCCGTGAGAAACGGCAACCGTTTGGGTCCACGGCAAGAACCAAGGCTGAAATCTCGATCCACTCGGACTTTACAAATGTACATGTGCCTCCAATGAATAATAATCATAAGAATAACTAGTTCTTATAATAGCGCATTTTACAATAACGTATCAATGCACTTTACATTAGTGCCCTGGTCATTGGGCCAATAACATTCCTTTAATCTTTCTCAGCTCCCTGGGGAGTATACAGCCCTGGGCTGCCGTGGTGCTCCGAAGGTTTTTCAAACACAACCTCTACCCTCGCAGGTACCCATTTATACCCCTGGGTGAAGAGAAGCAATTATAGCAAAGTGTCTTGCTCAAGGACACAAGCGTCATGACCGGGACTCGAACCCACACCCCGATGACTAAACCACCAGAACTTGAATCGGATGCTCTAAACCACTCGGCCATGACACCCTACCAACCAAAATGGCAACCAGATTATCACAAAGTTAACCCTTAAGAAACCTTGTGGTGACTCCATCCCAAATATGGCTGATTCTGCTGTTTTTTTAATATTATTGTGTCAAGAAAATGTCAGAAGAACAAGTCAGGAGAAATGTGGAATGTGCGAGTGCCCCCGTAAGTTACGTGGTCCCAACGTTCCAAAAACAAGCACAAACAATGGCATGGGAAACGGCCACACAAAATGAAAAGTTTTACACCGTTGCCAACTGGTACCCAATATGTCTTTTAAAATGTTGTGTAGATCTTCATGTCCATCTATAATGTTTTACCACTGATGAGATTTAAATATGAATTTTACTGAAAATATTAAACATGCACAAATTTTAAGTGAGATTATTTTTTGGCCGATGATTGACAACAACAAAAAGTGTATGAAGCGTTTTGCAAAATTTATTCAGAAAACTATGTTACTGATAAATATAGTCATATCAATGTCATAGTAACCATGCAATCACCTAGCCTAGGTTGGACTCCTCCATTGCATATAACGCGGCAAAGTCCAGGGCAATAAGGTACCCTGTTTTTGCGAACAATTGTTTTACGAAATATTCATACCTGATGGAGGAAGCTGAAGCTTCGTTCACATATTCCAAAGATTTCGAGTACTGCTGGGTTCAGAATTGTTAATTTTATCCTTGGGTGAATTTTTTTTTTTAAACATAACGAAAATTGACGTTTTCATGTACATGTATGCTCACAATATTCAAAGCTACCACAAGAGAGGACATGGTCTAAAGTTCATCACACTTGTATACATTTAATTACACATTTGTATGTTTTTGAAGTTCATTAAATCATTATTGCGTCGGTATCGATTGTTTACAATCATTCAAGTAATATCACCCAGTACAGATTCGCCACCTTCACTTTATTTTTCAACAAACAAAGAAAGGAGTATCAGCACCAAACTAACACTAATCGAAAGTTTTGTTTCAGTTGACGTGAAAAGTGAGCGGAGTTGCTATGCATTGCAAGCTTGTTCACATGTGTTCACATGTCCATCAGCACATGATTTTTATCACAGAAGAGTGGACCTGCCATCTAGAATATTGTCACCTGTGAATATATTTGTTGTATGTTGTGTATAGACCCCTTGCATAACGCGGAACGCTAAATGGACCCTGAGGTCACGCACACTATTTTACGCACAAAGAACACCTATCGTCCTTTGACCTCAGTGAGGGCGCTTTTTGGCCTCAGTAAGGGCGCTTTTTTAGCGTGTGATGTCATATGCAAGGGGTCAATTTGTTTGTAGACCCATTAAAAGTGTAGTTAAGGACACAAAGAAGGTATGAACGAAACTTCAGCTTCTTAAATCAGATAAAAATATAAACGAACATTAGTTGAAACTTTATTCGCAATGTACAGAAGCTGGACGCCACTAGCAGTGCAACGGAGACAACCGCCTTACCAGGACTAGCAATCACCCTAGTGTGTATTACATGTAGAACAAACATGAGTTTCAACAAGTAATGGAACAGACAATCAGTACATCAGCAGTTTCACAATTATTCTTGGTAGTTATTTTTAACTGAAGAAGAGTTACAGCTTAGCAGAGAGGGCTAAAGGATGAATTTCCGCCACCAGTAAGATTAGCGACAATTAGTGCGTAAGGGATTGCATAGAAGAAACTCCCAATATTAGAAGTCACAGAATGAGTTCATTATAGTTACCAATTCTTTCAATGCTCATATCTGGACATCAAATATACAGCAAATTCATGAGGGGAAAAATAAATGCATAAAAAAAAAGTTCATTTCGGAATTTCTACCACGCTGTTTGAAACTGTGCTAGTGTACAAATGCAAAAGTAATGTTTTCTGATGCCTTTATACTGTACTTACATTCGTATTAAAGACTAACAAATTACCATGGCAATTTCAGAAATAATGCAGAAATACCCCACAGTGGCTAAATTCACATAGCAACCGAGCACACATATTAGTCTTACTTAACCCTCTTGCTGTCTGACCATTCAATACCATTCACTGTGGTTTTGAATGATAGATAAGCTATGCCAGCCTTGCAATATGATACCATGAGGGAATGCATGTACACAGTACACAGTTAGTTCTGTGCACAGTTGTGCCACCATACACAACTTTGGCAGTTGAATGGTTTCAAATGGTTGGTCAACTCACTTGAAAATGTTGCGAACAGTAGGAGGGTTAACATGTAAGCGGCTAAATTCACATAGCAACCAAGTGCACATATTGAAAGTTCTAAACCCAAAACATCCCCATACAAAAATGTAGCGACCCATTTTTCTCAGAATGATGTCATCAGATGTTTTGGATATTGACAAATTTTACCCCGGAAGGTTATCGAATGCAAAGGCAATTTACACCATTTTAACGTGAGGTTAGAGACTTGTACTTTTCCCCAACTCACATGAGGACTCTATCTATTGGAAAATGAGTACATCACAAAGTTGAGCAGGGCCCGAATTCATAAAGCTGTTTAGCAGAAAACAATGCTTGGAAAATTTATTTGCTTAGCAAAAAATTACCAGGGCACCAGTCGCGACAATGTTAACTTTATGGTATGTTGGCAGGTAACCTGTTTTTGCTAAGCACGGTTTTTCTGTGCTTAGCAAGTTTTTGTGCTTACAGGCTTTATGAAATTGGGCTCTGGGGTCTTTCTCAAACCTCGGCTTGGGCTTTGTTATAAATTTTTGCTACAGCGTGTATTTGTACGCGGTGGTTTGAACATCAGACGGAGCCTGGAGCCGGAACCGGAGTCCAAGCCGAGGTTTGAGAAAGGCCCCTGGTCATTTCTCTTCTTCTTTAAAAAGAAAGATGGCAGAAGTTTGATTGAAATTTGAACCAACCTGGGAAATTCAGCTCATCCGGGAAGTAAAATGAAGTGTACTCGATGTGAATGGAGGGCATCTCACCAGGTAGAAAAAACGTCTTCTTGTCCGACTGGAACAAGAAGTTGTTGCTTTTAGTATGGTGCCCCGCGCTCTTCCCTACCGCCACCGTATGGAACTTGAAATCCCTCAGTCTAACCACCATGCTATGCGACATCAATTTCACCCTTGACTTCTGTCGACTCGCAGGTTGACCTCTAGCGCTTGGTTGCTGACCTTTGACATGCTGCCCACTCTTAGATGACTGATGCTGCTGTGCCTTGGTTTGGTGGTGACCCTTAACCTCTTGACCTTTGGCCTGAGGATGACCTTTAGTCTGATCAGCATCTGCCCACTGAACTTTGGGTTTAGGTCCAGTTTCAGGTCTTGGTGGGGGTGTCATGCGCTCTGAATGGAAGAAAATAAAATAAACACAGATTTATTAAAAAGAAGCCATCAAGCCTTTAGACTAGTCCCCTGTCTCTAACAGGCACAGGGCAAAATTTCATAGAGCTGCTTAAGCACAGAAAGTAGCTAAGCAAAACAAAATTATGCTTACCAGAATAAGGTTACCAGCCAAACTACCATGTCACATGTTCAATTTGTGACTGGTATCCTGCTCATTTCTGCTTAGCAGACAATTGTTAAGCAATATTTTCTGCTTAAGCAGCTCTATGAAAATGGCCACTGGTCTTACAGACACTGGTCTTACAGACACTGGTCTTACAGGCACTGGTCTTACAGGCACTGGTCTTACAGACACTGGTCTTACAGGCACTGGTCTTACAGACACTGGTCTTACAGGCACTGGTCTTACAGGCACTGGTCTTACAGGCACTGGTCTTACAGGCACTGGTCTTACAGGCACTGGTCTTACAGGCACTGGTCTTACAGGCACTGGTCTCACGGGCACTGGTCTCACGGGCACTGGTCTCACGGGCACTGGTCTTACCGGCACTGGTCTTACAGGCACTGGTCTTACAGGCACTGGTCTTACAGGCACTGGTCTTACAGGCACTGGTCTTACAGGCACTGGTCTTACAGGCACTGGTCTTACAGGCACTGGTCTTACAGGCACTGGTCTTACAGGCACTGGTCTCACAGGCACTGGTCTCACAGGCACTGGTCTCACAGGCACTGGTCTCACAGGCACTGGTCTCACAGGCACTGGTCTCACAGGCACTGGTCTCACAGGCACTGGTCTCACAGGCACTGGTCTCACAGGCACTGGTCTCACAGGCACTGGTCTCACAGGCACTGGTCTCACAGGCACTGGTCTCACAGGCACTGGTCTCACAGGCACTGGTCTTACAGGCACTGGTCTTACAGGCACTGGTCTTACAGGCACTGGTCTTACAGGCACTGGTCTTACAGGCACTGGTCTTACAGGCACTGGTCTTACAGGCACTGGTCTTACAGGCACTGGTCTTACAGGCACTGGTCTTACAGGCACTGGTCTTACAGGCACTGGTCTTACAGGCACTGGTCTTACAGGCACTGGTCTTACAGGCACTGGTCTTACAGGCACTGGTCTTACAGGCACTGGTCTTACAGGCACTGGTCTTACAGGCACTGGTCTTACAGGCACTGGTCTTACAGGCACTGGTCTTACAGGCACTGGTCTTACAGGCACTGGTCTTACAGGCACTGGTCTTACAGGCACTGGTCTTACAGGCACTGGTCTTACAGGCACTGGTCTTACAGGCACTGGTCTTACAGGCACTGGTCTTACAGACACTGGTCTTACAGGCACTGGTCTTACAGCCACTGGTCTTACAGGCACTGGTCTTACAGGCACTGGTCTTACAGGCACTGGTCTTACAGGCACTGGTCTTACAGGCACTGGTCTTACAGGCACTGGTCTTACAGGCACTGGTCTTACAGGCACTGGTCTTACAGGCACTGGTCTTACAGACACTGGTCTTACAGACACTGGTCTTACAGCCACTGGTCTTACAGGCACTGGTCTTACAGGCACTGGTCTTACAGGCACTGGTCTTACAGGCACTGGTCTTACAGGCACTGGTCTTACAGGCACTGGTCTTACAGGCACTGGTCTTACAGGCACTGGTCTTACAGGCACTGGTCTCACAGGCACTGGTCTCACAGGCACTGGTCTTACGGGCACTGGTCTTACCGGCACTGGTCTTACAGGCACTGGTCTTACAGGCACTGGTCTTACAGGCACTGGTCTTACAGGCACTGGTCTTACAGGCACTGGTCTTACAGGCACTGGTCTTACAGGCACTGGTCTTACAGGCACTGGTCTTACAGGCACTGGTCTTACAGGTACTGGTCTTACAGGCACTGGTCTTACAGGCACTGGTCTTACGGGCACTGGTCTTACAGACACTGGTCTTACAGGCACTGGTCTTACAGGCACTGGTCTTACAGGCACTGGTCTTACAGGCACTGGTCTTACAGGCACTGGTCTTACAGGCCCTGGTCTTACAGGCACTGGTCTTACCGGCACTGGTCTTACAGACACTGGTCTTACAGGCACTGGTCTTACAGGCACTGGTCTTACGGGCACTGGTCTTACAGACACTGGTCTTACAGACACTGGTCTTACAGGCACTGGTCTTACAGGCACTGGTCTTACAGGCACTGGTCTTACGGGCACTGGTCTTACAGACACTGGTCTTACAGGCACTGGTCTTACAGGCACTGGTCTTACAGACACTGGTCTTACAGACACTGGTCTTACAGGCCCAATGATTTCATTGGATACAATGATTTCATTGGATAAACGTGCAGTTACGTAAGCCTTTCATATCTGAGTTATGATTGGTCTGAGGTGATGTAGTTTGTCAGCTATAGCACCTTCAAGCGGCTACAAGCAGCAGAGTGTGCGTAATGTTTGTACAAGTTCATGTACATGCATGTAGGCTTTGTTGTTTTATTCACTGTGTAATGTGTGTACATGTGTATTGTGAATTGACTGTGAATATCCGTGTGAAATGGATGCAAGGTCAAAGGTGCGTTTGGCAGGATCCTGCCAGACGCTCAAGGCATTATTCACGAGCCTCGAACCCCTTCTCTTTTCGATATGTAAACTGGGTTCTTTTACGTGCATTACACAACACACAAGACCAACGGCTTTACGTCCCATCCAAAGGACGCAGCAATAATGGTCAAGTGTCTTGCTTAAAACAGAAGTGTCATGACTGGGACTCGAACCCACAATCTGCGGAACAGAAACACCAGAGCTTGAGTACTGTGCTCTTATCGGCTCGGCCACGACACAACACTTCTAGTACATGTAACTAACAAAATAGCCGCCATCTCCGTGTTTTTACATCATGAGGACCATAACCATAAGAGAAGTAGTACCTTTATTTGAACTCTGACCTCCAGGCTGAGGTTGGCCCTTATTGGCTGTTTTCTTGGTGATGTGATCAGCTGCATATTTATACTGCTGTTTGAGATGTGCAAGTAGAGTATGAATCCATTTATCAGATGTTTTCATTGCTTCATCGTAGAAATCCCAATGTTCTCTGCTACTACCTGCATCAAAATAACACAAACCAAAATATTCACAGCATACTCTCGAAAAAATACTGTCAGATTTTGTCAGATATTTAAAGGAGGGTATACCTTTGGTAATACACCGATCCATTAAGCCCCGCCCATTTCTCATTGACCAATCACAGCCGCGAAATCTGATCACCATTTGGGCCGTTTGGTGATCTTTGCACTAATGGTGATCAGGTTTCGTGGCTGTGATTGGTCAACCTGTAAGGAGGCAGGGCTTAATGGATTGGTCTATTACTCCACAAATTAACCCTAACCATGCTAAATGCAACAATAGATAGGTTGCAGTATATGACGTAAGTCGGCCATCTTTACGGGCAATTTGGAACACACAGTCATGCGTTACGCGTGAGAACGGCGTGCAGCACGCGCACATTTCACCAAACTCATTGCATGATTGGTTAGTGAACGACGCGGCTGCGTTAATAATTTGAGCGCTTGACGCGCCTGCAAGCCAAAATGCGATTTGCCCGTAAAGATGGCCTAAACAAGGATATTTTCACGCTTTGGTGACGGAGCTTTTTCTGTTGCCACTCCAAAATTATGGAACACTCTCCCTCCCCAAATTCAAAAAGCTTCATCCTTAGAAACATTTAAAACTATGTTGAAGACTCACTTAATGCAAATCTCTGTAATTACCCAATTCTGCAGCTTGTTAATTTATGTTAGTTTCCTTTTCTTTTTGTTTACTTTTGTCATGTTTATTTTCTGCTTTTGTTTTTGCATTATTTTTGTAGTTTTGTATCTTTGTATTTTGGCGCTGTTGCCCTGGTTTTACTTAATAGTCTGCTACATGTAGGACATCAGCACCATAGCGCTTAGAAACGTAGCATTAAGCGCGGTATAAATATTTATTTATTATAATTATTATAATTATTATTATTATTAATAGGGAGACTGCCAAAATAGGGCCAGTAAGCTCAGTTGGCAGAGCGCCGGTGTCATAGAGAAATCTGTCCCCCGGAGATTCTGTCCCCCAAATGGGAAATTACAAGGGCTGGAGGAGGTTGATTCAAAAGAGGGCGCTATCAGAAGCAATTTTTACACAGTTCTTCGCATGGGGGAACAGAATCTCCAGGGGGAACAGAATCTCCAGGGGAACAGAATCTCCAGGGGAACAGAATCTCAAGGGCAACAGAATCTCAAGGGGAACAGAATTTCAAGGGGAACAAAATCTCAAGGGGAACAAAATCTCAAGGGGACAGAATCTCCAGGGGAACAGAATCTCCAGGGGAACAGAATCTCCAGGGGAACAGAATCTCAAGGGGAACAGAATCTCAGGGGGAACAGAATGACAGGGGGAACAGAATCCCGGGGGAACAGAATGATCTCCAGGGAACAGAATGACAGGGGGAACAGAATCTCCAGGGGAACAGAATCTCCAGGGGAACAAAATCTCAGGTGGAGCAGAATCTCAGGGGGGGGGGGGGGGGGGGGACAGAATCTCAGGGACAGAATCTCAGGGGGGACAGAATCTCAGGGGGAACAGAATCTCAGGGGGAACAGAATCTCCAGGGGAACAGAATCTCCAGGGGAACAGAATCTCACGGGGAACAGAATCTCACGGGGGACAGAATCTCACAGGGGACAGAATCTCCAGGGGAACAGAATCTCAGGGAGAACAGAACCTCCAGGGGAACAGAATCTCCAGGGGAACAGAATCTCCAGGGGAACAGAATCTCAGGGGGAACAGAATCTTCAGGGGAACAGAATCTCCAGGGGAACAGAATCTCAGGGGGAACAGAATCTCCAGGGGAACAGAATCTCCAGGGGAACAGAATCTCCAGGGGAACAGAATCTCAAGGGCAACAGAATCTCAAGGGGAACAGAATTTCAAGGGGAACAAAATCTCAAGGGGAACAAAATCTCAAGGGGACAGAATCTCCAGGGGAACAGAATCTCCAGGGGAACAGAATCTCCAGGGGAACAGAATCTCAAGGGGAACAGAATCTCAGGGGGAACAGAATGACAGGGGGAACAGAATCCCGGGGAACAGAATCCCGGGGGAACAGAATGATCTCCAGGGAACAGAATGACAGGGGGAACAGAATCTCCAGGGGAACAGAATCTCCAGGGGAACAAAATCTCAGGTGGAGCAGAATCTCAGGGGGGGGGGGGGGGGGGGGGGGGGACAGAATCTCAGGGACAGAATCTCAGGGGGGACAGAATCTCCAGGGGAACAGAATCTCAGGGGGAACAGAATCTCAGGGGGAACAGAATCTCAGGGGGAACAGAATCTCCAGGGGAACAGAATCTCCAGGGGAACAGAATCTCACGGGGAACAGAATCTCACGGGGGACAGAATCTCACAGGGGACAGAATCTCCAGGGGAACAGAATCTCAGGGAGAACAGAACCTCCAGGGGAACAGAATCTCCAGGGGAACAGAATCTCCAGGGGAACAGAATCTCAGGGGGAACAGAATCTTCAGGGGAACAGAATCTCCAGGGGAACAGAATCTCAGGGGGAACAGAATCTCCAGGGGAACAGAATCTCCAGGGGAACAGAATCTCCAGAGGGGAACAGAATCTCAGGGGGAACAGAATCTCATGCCAAACCGGCATGATAATCCAGAGGAAGATGGCTCAAACTCCGCTCTAGTCAGTTTTTCTTAGTTCAACCCAAAACCATATTGTTATAAACAAGCTGACGACTGAGAAAACAAAGGTAACAAGTCTTGAGCTTTGGTGTTGGAGGCAAATGCTAAATATCAAATGGCAAGACCATACAACTAACATGTGTTGGAGAACGTCCAGCTTAGTTACATCATACTATTGAAAGAAGTTGGAGTATTTTGGGCATATTGAAAGGAGATACGGGGGAAGTCTTGAGAAGCAGTGCATGGAAGGACGTGTTGCTGGTCGCGCTGGCAGAGGAAGGCCAAAAGCTAGGTGGACTGACAACATTCGTGCACTTTAAAAGAAGTAGCATGCATGAGCTAACGACAACCGCTCTGGACAGGGAGGCTTGGAGGGAGTTTGTTTCTCGGACCACCACGGGTCGGCGGACGCCCTAATGGACTTAAGAGAGGGAGACAACTGAGAAGAGAAACACACATGTACTTACTTGCTGTATGGAACGGGTAGTAATCAAGCGAGAATCCATGGAGACCAATCTGCATCGCACCATTCTCAACACGACGCTTAAACCTCTCTAGAAATAGAAAAAAAACAATAAGCATGAGTTAACAATGTGAACATTATATAGGATTTGAGGCATTGCATGGTGAGGTATCAATGTATATTTGGTTTGCGGCAACACCATGTGTATATCTACTTTGAGAACTTGTCTTGCTATTTACTCTACCGCCGCGGAGTAGATTATTCGGAATTCGGGAGACTTCTCAGTTCTGAAAAGAACTGTCCTGCTTATTAACTACTACCTGGGCGGAAGGTAGGAAATCTGTGTATGGGATTTGAGGCATTGCATGGTGAGGTATCAATGTATATTTGGTTTGCGGCAACACCATGTGTATATCTACTTTGAGAACTTGTCTTGCTATTTACTCTACCGCCGCGGAGTAGATTATTCGGAATTCGGGAGACTTCTCAGTTCTGAAAAGAACTGTCCTGCTTATTAACTACTACCTGGGCGGGAGGTAGGAAATCTGTGTATGGGATTTGAGGCATTGCATGGTGAGGTATCAATGTATATTTGGTTTGCGGTAACACCATGTGTACATCTACTTGCTAGGTAGATTTTGTTCTTTGAGAACTTGTCTTGCTATTTATTCTACTGCCGCAGAGTAGATTATTCGGAATTCGGGAGACTTCTCAGTTCTGAAAAGAACTGTCCTGCTTATTAACTACTACCTGGGCGGAAGGTAGGAAATCTGTGTATGGGATTTGAGGCATTGCATGGTGAGGTATCAATGTATATTTGGTTTGCGGCAACACCATGGGTATCTACTTGCTAGGTAGATTTTGTTCTTTGAGAACTTGTCTTGCTATTTATTCTACTGCCGCGGAGTAGATTATTCGGAATTCGGGAGACTTCTGGAGACTTCTCAGTTCTGCTGACGATGACTAGAGCAAGCTAGTCGAAACGTTGAGACCAGTTAAGAACTCGCTCCGTGGCAGTGCAGTTAATAACGAGAAGTCCCCTCGATCCACTAAGCGAAAGTACATGTAGTAGTCCCGGCCGATTTCCTACCTCCCACCCAGGTAGTAGTTAATAAGCAGGACAGTTCTTTTCAGAACTGAGAAGTCTCCCGAATCCCGAATAATCTACTCCGCGGCAGTAGAATAAATAGCAAGACAAGTTCTCAAAGAACAAAAACTACATAGCAAATAGATATACACATGGTGTTACCGCAAACCAATTATAATGTGAACATTGTAAAATAAGCTTATTGTGTGATCTACATCAAAGTGTTTTCAAATGTACTGGGTCTATCCCAATCCTTGGCCAAAGTGTGTTGTCCTTGTCTTTAACTCGAGCTTTAAACTTCATTCATATTATTTCACGCATTCCGTGTTCCAAGAATTGTATTTCCATAACCATGTGAACTCTACTGTCCCCTGACTGTGGCAAAATTGTTAGCTTTTGTACCAAACACTGCAACATACATGACATGATCCAGTTTACATAAAACACTTGTACATTAACCCTCCTACTGTTCGCAACATTTTCAAGTGAGTTGACCAACCATTTGAAACCATTCAACTGCCAAAGTTGTGTATGGTGGCACAACTGTGCACAGAACTAACTGTGTACTGTGTACATGCATTCCCTCATGGTATCATATTGCAAGGCTGGCATAGCTTATCTATCATTCAAAACCACAGTGAATGGTATTGAATGGTCAGACAGCAAGAGGGTTAATGATTTGAACTCATGCAACATTCCATACAAGTGACAAAAGTTCCACTAAAGGCTTGCACTGGTTAGGATGGAAGGACTAAACATTTTTATTTAGTTGTTAATAAACAGGGAACGATTTCATCCACCAATTTTGAGACTAAACTTGTTGTGTGCACACTGAATGCTAATATTGAGTAGCAACTCCTGATGTTTGAGTAGCAACTGATGCATTTTGTGTAGCAATTTGCTCTGCTATACAAGGGAAATTGTTCACCGATAAACATACATATGTACACAAAGTGTGTTCAAGCATACATACATTGTAAATGTGTGTTAGGAATTAGGAATAACATGTTAGTTGTTAGTTAGTAAACAATACAACTTGCTGTACATGTACATGCATATTAGTGGATGCGTTTACTTAGTTTACCAGGATCAACTTGAATAGAATTTGGTTTTTACCCTTACACCGATGTGTGTTAAGCACTGTAGTCTCAGTACTTTCCCGAGTACTGTGAAAATACTGAGTATACAGTGCTTAACACACTTTCTGTTACTCTCCTCTATTGTGATATCCACTGTACATGGACAGTTGTTTGAAGTCCTCAGTGTAAATTGGAGACCACACATACATGTATCCACCCACACACACGTTTGTTATTGTTTGGGCTAGATTTTATTTTTAGCGATGTCGCTTATTTATTCAAGGAAATATTCTTAACTTCCATACATAGTTTCTGGTTTCTCCCTTTCCTCAGTAATAGTGTCAATTTATGAATTTTGAACAAAAACAAGAACAACTCAAGAATCGTTTCTGTGGCCTTCATTTAAAATAAAATCAACGTAAACAGAATGAATGTACAACACACTAAATGCACTAATTGAACGTGTAAACACACACACACACAACTAAATCAAATGCCATGATAAACACTACAAAAAAGCACAACATCAACTTAACATTCAGTGTAATGCAAGAACTCAAAATGGTCTCATTATCAATGCATGAATCTAAGATCCAGACAATAAACATGTGCAGTTGTTCATTACACAACGAATCAGGCCAGGAATTTATACAATCATGCATTAGTACCTTCCATTCCTGTTAGCCAGAGGGTGGGATTACAAAAAGATGAAAAACAATAAAGATATGAGGTTAATATCGTCAGTAATAAACATGAAGACATATAGGTGTTGTGGCCGAGCGGATAAGAGCACCGGACTCAAGCTCTGGTGTTTCTGCTCAGCAGAGTGTGGGTTCGAGTCCCGGTCGTGACACTTGTGTCCTTAAGCAAGACACAACCATTATTGCTTCGTCCTTCGGATGGGACGTAAAGCCGTTGGTCCCGTGTGTTGTGTAATGCACGTAAAAGAACCCAGTGCACTTATCGTAAAGAGAAGGGGTTCGCCCTGGTGTTTCTGGTTTGATTGGCTGCATATTGCGCCACAGTACCTTGTAAACCATTACATGGTGCTATGTAAAGGAATAGGTCTCAAACTTCAAAAGGTAGCTCCACATATATACCTTGCAGGAAAATACTGACTGTTGAAGCGCCTTGAGCGTCACTGAGTGACGGATATGAGCGCTATATAAGAAGCCACTATTATTATTATTAGTATTAGTGTATAGACCCATTACACAACGCGGAACGCACCTCCGCACATGATGCGCACCCTTCCATTTTGGGAGTCAACTCTATGTTTCTTGTCATAGAATAGGACAGGCCCTTATATGTGCATTGGGCATTGTGCAAGGCATCTACAACATACATACAATGTATACATAAATACCCAGTGAACAGTAACAAGTACAGTGTACACTATTGTGCTTAGTATCCATGTACATGAACACTGATGCATTACATCATAAACTAAAATGCAGTCAATTAATACAATGGCTAGATCTGCTTTACCGTTTAACAACTTGAATTCCAAGTTTTATGAGGTATAACGTGTCTGTGTCTGTGTCTGTGTCAAACTATCACAGTACCAGCAACATTTGACATGTGTGATAGGAATTACCTTCTGTACATGTACGTGTACGTGTACATCACGTTATCAAAACGTATACACAAAAGTATATGGTAATGGCTTACATGTACCTAGACAAGATGAAATGATTGGCAACATGGTTGGAACTCATGGGGATACCGTTCTTTTAGCCCATCAGCATTGTTTATCAGTACATCCCGACCAGGGGTTAGTGACGAGAGGTATCGATATGGCGCCCTGCCCATGGTAGCGAGGCAGCCTCTAATATGGCCGCTGGATGACGTCAATGCATTTATAAGGTTCATTGTGTGAACTGACAGGGATGAGAGTCATTGCAGGCAAAAAAGTCTGAAACTACATGTTGGATCCAAATGTTAGGACGTAAGGCCTACATGTATGTTGAAATGATGGCGTTTCTACCTTTTGGTAACCCCTAGGGAGGGTTTGGAATTCAAAGAGCTTTTAGGAACAGTGTCCTAAGCACTAGTGAAGTAGATCAAAGGGCAGTCTTTCTTTTATGTGGAAAAATGAAAGTCTTTTTTTATTCACCAGGCTGATATAAAAAGTCTGAATTCAGACAAAAGTTTGAAAAATCTCATCCCTGGAACTGAGCTCGAATCTCACCTTGCTCTGGCTGGTTCATCTCATCACACAGATGTAGGTCTATCCTCCGTGTGAATAAATGATATGAAGTTTCTTGGACGTCATATTTCTCAAAGTACTGTAGGTTCTGGAGCTCCTTGTGCGTCTTGATGTTATGCGTTCTATTGGCAGAATTATCTTGCATTGGTGATGGAGAAGCAGTAGGCTAGTATAAACAAAACCACCAAACAAACGATTGTTATTAAATATTCATAAACACCTTGGACAGCTTATCCAATCTGATTGGTCGAGAGGACATCACATGGCCATGTTTAAACATGCAATAAACACATTTAAAAGTGATTGAACATGACTTGACCTTTTAAAGTCAAATAAGGGCGTGGAGCACAAATTTCAAGTCCAAATTTAAGTTGGTAGGCCACATACTTGGCTCGCACTTGGCTGACTAGAGTCGACTAGACTTAACCATAGTCAATCTAGCTGTCACCTGGACTCTGCATGCTTGAACCAGCTAGTCCAACTGGACCAACCTAGCTCCGGAGCACTGTTTCTCTAGTCAACTAATGAAGTGACGTCATTTTGTCAAGATGGCGTTTTGGAACAATACATTTTTCTCTCATCGATACATCTAGGTCGTCGCCATGTTGGTCACCATATTTGCCGAATCAAACGACTGAACACGTGCGAGTGAAACACAGACCACGCATGCGTGTTGTAAACGGCAAATTGACTAAAGGTTAACAACCGAACTTGCTCTATACCTGTCCTTTATCGGCAGCTCTTGCTTTGCTCTGATTGGCTGCCTTCTCAATGACGGGCATAAGACTTCGTATATGAAGGATTACAGCTTTCATCTGAGAGTCCGTCAAGACCCAGAGGATGTCATCAAGTAACATCTGCAGCTTAGACGATATCAGACTACAGTCTACCTCACGCTTCTTAATTGTAACTCGAACCTGGGTAGACAAGGAAAATAATAATACTAACTTGGGAGGCTGATCATCCTCACTAGCAGCTGAGAAGCTCGCTCAGTGGTTTCTTTCCCTACCTCTCACGTCTGTGGACCCCGGTTTGAATCCCCCCACAGACCAGGAGCCTTGCATGTGGATTGGTTTTCAGTCCCAACCTGAATGCGTGGGTTTTTCCCCATATGGGGTTTTCCTCCCACATCTTAAATATTTCTTCTCGTTTCCTATTCACCATACGTGTGTTGTGTAATGCACGTAAAAGAACCCAGTGCACTTATCGTAAAGAGAAGGGGTTCGCCCCGGTGTTCCTGGTTTGATTGGCTGCATATTGCGCCACAGCACTTTGTAAACCATTACATGGTGCTATGTAAAGGAATAGGTCTCATACTTCAACACGTAACTCCACATACCTTGTAGGAAAAATACTGAGCGCTTTGAGACACCCATCGGGAGTATAAAGCGCTATATAAGAACTGCGTATTATTATTATTATGATTATTATTATTACACTGTTATTGGGGCTTGCGCTGTTGGATGTGTAATGAAAAATATATTAGTATAGACCATTCATGTGACTAAAGTGCAACTCCAGACCTAAGCTTAAAGGTATTATACAGGATTGGTAGAGCCGACAAAACAGTCGCAAACAAAGTTCATGTTTTGTGTGATTTAAAACCATATACATGAAATAACAAACCTGTGAAAATTTGAGCTCAATTGGTCATCGAGGTCACGAGAAAATAGTGAAAAGAGACCTTATGTGTTTTCTGTTTTTCAAACATCGAGTTTATTATCACGCGTGATAAAAACTATTGTTTTACTCATTTCTCAGAAACGATAGCATTTTAGGCAGAAATATTTTAAGGAACCCTTTCTACCATTACTTACTTTAAATCATGTAAGTTATGTGTGAATCTGTGAACATTTGTGTTTTTCGATCTTACCAATAGTGTACAGGGCCTTTAAGTTAATAAAGCCACTTAAAAAGCACACAACACACTGGATCTATCAATGATTCAATTATGCTTATCAAATCAAAGTTACCACACACAATTTTGCCATACATTTATTGCTTTTATTAGGAAGAGGACTGCAGGGTGTACCTTTAGTAATTACTCCCAAAAATTAATGACCATATGACTTTATAAGTTATGCTCAAATCTGTGAACATTTATATTTTCAATCTTACCAATGTCGTACACACCCTTTAATACTATTCTGTATGTATGCCTGGTCATTCGGAAAGGCCCAACGGTACAATGAATATTAGGGATTTCTTTGCTTTCTGTTTTTAAATATTGGACTGAACCATTTTTGCTTTGTCCTTCAGTTGGGACGTATGTAAAGCTTTAGGTCCTGCATTGTGTACTAATATATATATATATCAAATAATAAACCACAAGGGAAACTGACTGGGTAAATTTTAAATGATTTTGGGTTGAACAAGGAAAAATTGACTAGAGCGGGATTTGAACCAACGACCTCCGGATTGACGTGCTGGCGCTCTACCAACTGAGCTATATATATATATATATATATATATATGTAAAAGAACCCAGTGCACTTATCGCTAAGAGAAGGGGCAGTGGCTGCTAAATGCGCCACATTATATGTAATAATAATAATAATAATATTTAAAATTTATATTGCGCCCCTTACATACAAAATGATCAAAGGCGCAGAACACATGTTAATAAGCACAGAATGGAAGAAAAAGACTGGTCACCAGGCCAGTGCCCAAACAAAAGTATGGAGATACGTCTGTCCCGCCAACAGAGAACTAATAGTTACTTATTACATAGGCCTATCCCTGCTGGCATCGGTAATGTTTTGACCTTTTCAGGAGACAGACGCCTCTAACCCTATCTATGCAAAAAATCTAAACTAACTGGCAAGGCGACCATAGAAGAAAGACAAACAAAAGACACAAAAGTACAAGTACACCCTTATCAGGTGCTACTTAATGAGTCTCATATTCATTTAAAACCCTGTCTCTAGAAGTGTTTATTTTTGCTTAGCACTTTATATAAGACTAATATTGTTATTAATAATGCAGAGATATAAACACTCATTACGAGATGTCCTGGTTTGCTAGGAATATTTATTTAATACCAACAATTAATGAAACATTCTTCAGATTCGATGGTCCTTATTAAACACATAGTAGTTTGATATATTCACCTTTCCTTGATTTGTGATCAACCTAATTGGAGTAGTGGGCCGTTCCAAATCAGAGTCAATAGCATCTAATGTAAGGCGCACAGTGGACCATTCCACTTCTTTGAAGGTGAGGATCTGTTCCTTGTTGGAATCCTTGATGCGAGTGTAGCGCAGATCAGCTGGTTTCCATTGTGGAGTAGTGCTCTGTACAATCAGCTGGGCAATCTAATAACAAGAACATGGCAAGCTTTAAAGGGTGTGTACAACATTGGTAAGATTGAAAATATAAATGTTTACAGATTTGCACAAAACTTACATGGTATAAAGATGGTCATGCTGGAAAACTTCCCTCGAAATAGTTTTGCTTGAAATGCCAGAGTTTTTAGGAAATGAGTAAAACAATAGTCTTTATCCTGCAGGATAAAATCCGATGTTTGAAAAAAAGTTTGAACTTATAATTGGGGTTTTCACGGTTTTCTCATGACTCTGAAGACCGATTGAGCTTAAACTTTCACAGGTTTGTTATTTCATGTATATGTTGAGTCACATCAAGTGTGGATACAGGTCTTTGGCAATTACCAATGTTGTACACACCCTTTAAAGGCAAAGTATACTTTTAGTTTTTGGAGCTGTTTGATTGTTTTAATCCTTATGGTGATCCCCTTGCACCCGCTTCTCAGGTTGTATCGTATTTGGGTATGATCCCTTGCTACACAGAGTGTCGTGGCCGAGTGGTTAAGAGCACCGAACTCAAGCTCTTGTGTTTCTGTTCAGCAGAGTGTGGGTTCGAGTCCCGGGATCGTGACACTTGTGTCCCTGAGCAAGACACTTAACTATAATTGCTTCTCTCCACCCAGGGGTAAAATGGGTACCTGTGAGGGCAGAGATGGTTCTTGTGATTGATTTAGCTTAGTAGCGCATATATTGCAGCACAGGCTGTATACTCCCCAGGGAGCTGAGATGGTTTAAGGAATGAAATAAATGGCCCAGTGACCAGGGGTAATAATGAGCGCTTTGAGACGCCCTTGGGTGTGATAAAGCGCGATATAAATCCATATTATTATTATTATTATTACACGGTAGTTAACGGTTGTATGGCTTCTGACTGGCACCCCCGAACAAAGATATTGACAAAATAGGGAGACCGCTACTAGGATATGTGGGCTTATAAGTATTATTAGTATTGTAGCTGAGGGGTCGAGTGTACTGAGCTCGAGCCATCTGAGTGTGGGTTCTGAGTGTAGGCTCAAAAGTTGCATCCCCCTTAAGGTGATTCCTTGGCTGCCGCTTCCCAGGTTGTATCGTAATCTTGGATATGATCCCTGGTTACACGGCAGTTAACAGTTGTATAGCTTCTGACTGGCACCCCCGAACAAAGGTACAGTATTGACAAAATAGGGAGACTGCAAACATAGGGCTAGATTAACCCGGAGGTCGTTGATGTAAATCTAGCTCTAGTAATTTTGTCTTTGTCTAATCCAAAATCATTTTAAAATTTACAAAAATTTACCCCAAAATTATGGGGAGTGACACAAGAAATATTTTCTTTGCAAAAGATTGTTTTCTTACATGTATTTGAAGACCATTTTTAGCAGTGCACAAGATGTATGCTGTAATATGTTTGAGACTGAGGAATAGCATCCCTAATCTTAAACAACAATCTAATTCAGCAATCCACTTCACCACCTGTCATCAGAAAAAATACTACAATCTAGACAGCTTCATCTGAACAAGCAGGGCACTCATACAAAAACATCAAGTAACTTGTCTCTCAGCTTACTACCAGGTCACCAAATCATGGAAGGAGAAAAAGGGAAAGACAAAAACTCAGCTATACAGCAATCCTTCACCGATCTTGAACTCTTGGTGGCAGCAGATATGCCTCCATTACTGCGGTGTACCTGGGTGGTACTGCGCTGCCTAGCGACTGGTATAAGGTTTGGGCTACACAGCGATCATTTGATCAGTCGCGGGTTATTGGACTTTCACTTTGCAAATCGCTTAAACCCGTCGCAAGGCAGCGCAGTACCACCCAGGTACCACCGCAATAATGGCGGTATCTGCTGCCACCAAGAGTTCAAGATCGGTGAAGGATTGCTGTATACAGATTTATTTGCCAGGGACATCAGGATGCTTCCAACTGATCTTCCCAACTTAATGAGTGACAGACAAGAATGGGCAAATCTCAACATGCAGGGCTCGAATTTAGGGAGAAAATCCACAAGACTACAGGGCTTGTACATGTAGCTCAAAATCTTTACTGGACCAGACATTTTTTTACAAGACCAGATTCAAATGTGAAAATTAAAAATTGCTGACACAGTTTAACATGCATTTGACTGCTTTTATATGAACCCGAACTGAGACAAGTAAGAGAAGAGTATACTTGATTACTCATAGAATCGAAAGATAATTTATCAGAGCCAAAGTCAACACTTGTACATAATTTGTTCCTGTTATTCAATTGAAAAATACAAGACCATCGGACTTGTTAGGTCATAAGTTTACTGGCCCAACACTAAAATTACTGGCCTCTGGCCTGTGGTCCAGTGTAAAATTCGAGCCCTGACATGATTCCGACATCGGTCGACTACAGAGAGAAAGAGAGAGAGTAGTCGCAGCTGATGTCCCGTTTACAACATCACTTGTATTAATTTTGAGCATTTTTTAAAAGCAAACAAAAGAGTGGTATGAGGTATATGTGTTACAAGGGAAAAGCTGCCAACATTTGCTTCTTGCAATCAAGGAGATTTTGTATAATCAGAGAGATATTTAGAATGAACATAAAAGGGAAAATGTTTCCATAATCAGGGAGATTTCAAATTTCAAAATGCAAAGATTGGTTTATTTTCAGGAAACTTTCTGCAGAATCAGGGAGAGTTGGCAGATAGTCACTACTCTTTTATTCTCATGCATAAATTCGGATACCCTTTTTGCTAACAACTCAACTTTCTAGTACAGGCCTGTGAGTGGACCCTAAAAAAAAGAGCTGAAACACTACATGATGTAAGAATGATCGTGGAACGTCAAGTGAGCGCGCGTAACGCATTTACGCTGGTCTAATTGGGGCACCCCATTGATCCAGTAACTAGGCTTATTTCACATTATTGTAGTTGTACATTATTGTTGCCAAGCATATATACATGATACATGTATAAGGCCAAAAAGTTTTTTAAAAAATAAATAAAACATTATTTATTTTTTTAAATAAAAAGTCGACCAAAAAAAAAAAAGTGGATATCCGCTTTAAAGCGGAGATCTCACAGGCCTGCTAGTAGTAGGCCTTGGCAACTAGTGAAATTCACAACATGACTAGTCGCGTCTTCAATGAGTCGCATCTTCAACACTAGTCACGACTATTTTCAAAACCAAAGATTGTGGATTTCTGCAGACAATGTACAACATGGTAAAAATACAGGCTGAAATGTTAAGTAAGCATTGCAATGGACGTCAATGCAGTAAGCAACTCTATATCATAGCAGACAATAACAATTAGGCATAGGCAATTAGTGAAATTCACTACCCAACTAGTCGTGCTTTAATTCGTCGCGACTTTGAAACTTGTTGTACAGTCCTACTTTCTACCATCCATTACTTACCTGCAGGTTAATATGGAATGTGTCTGATTTGAGCAGACCGGTAATGGAGTTGATATGAATGTACATGCCATCCACTACCTTCTCTGGAAAACCATATCTGCTTGCAGGCCTGCACGAAAGAAAGTTGAAGAACGTTAATAAATTACTTTTTGATTTTTTTATATTTACATAAATTGTAAAATAGAATTAGCTGTTGCAAACTGCTTACCAACCAAAAGGACCTGTGGTATAAATGCAAAAAATAAGTTAGTGGCCTGACGTTTCGACCCTAGCAGAGTCTTTCTCGAAGGCTAAATGACAACACACAACACACATACATGTACAAGCAGACAAGAGTTGCAAGTCTTGTCTGCTTGTATGTGTGTTGTGTGTTGTCATTTAGCCTTCGAGAAAGACTCGGCTAGGGTCGAAACGTCAGGCCACTAACTTATTTTTTACATAAATTGTACTGCATATATATGGTTTGCTGTAATACCTAGTGTATCTACTTGCTGTGTAGATTATGTTCTTTTGAGAACTTGTCTTGCTATTTATTCTACTGCCGCGGAGTAGATTATTCGGAATTCGGGAGACTTCTCAGTTCTGAAAAGAACTGTCCTGCTTATTAACTACTACCTGGGCGGGAGGGTAGGAAATCGGCCGGGACTACTACTTTCGCTTTGTGGATCGAGGGGACTTCTCGTGATTAATTCACTGCTGCAGAGTAGTACATTGTAGGTCCATGAGCGCCTAACTGTAGCAGATACCCGCAATTTATAAGTGTTCTTCGTTATCATATTTTTGAAGTCAACAAATGTTGGATGACTAATAAAGCCACAAAAAAAACAACAAGGTACCCCGAACAAAGCTCTATGAAATTGGGCCCTGGAATGGGCATTTTATTATAAGTTTATATCACACTCTTGTTGCTATGGATCGACCAATGGTTCGGGGGGCATGGTTGGCTAGTGCGTAAAGCGCTCGCCTCTCACCAAGGTGACCCTGGTTCAATACCCGGCCAAGGCCATATATGAGTAGAGTTGTGCATTGGTTCTCTGCTGTGCCACGAGGGTTTTTCTCCGGGCCCTCCCTCGGGAAAAATCAGACACTTTCGATCTCTGGCTGTGCTCTGTGTTCATTATGGGTTGATGTGGCTGGCTGCCAAAGGCGCCCTTGCATGCCTGCTTCTCG
This sequence comes from Leptasterias polaris, assembly GCA_037783415.1. Taxonomy (NCBI): domain Eukaryota; kingdom Metazoa; phylum Echinodermata; class Asteroidea; order Forcipulatida; family Asteriidae; genus Leptasterias; species Leptasterias polaris. Next base: position 2,451,494 of record JAZGTN010000065.1, read on the forward strand.
AACACGTTGTAGCCGCGTCCTTCACAATTCAGCTTTCAGCTGCTAGTAAGGATGATTAGCCTTCCAAATTATTATTATTATTATTACCAATCAGAATCGGGGATCAAGTTTGCTTGACAATAAATACATGTACATATGTAAGTGTGTAGATTCCATCTTTGAATATTAATGACTTACACTTGAGACTGTTTATTCGTCATGTCTTGTAATGTACTCTCCGTCTCTCTGAGTGTACGACATGTAGCCATCTCTAGCACTACCTGATCCAGATACTACAATCACAACAAAATAATGTTAAAATCTAGTTAAATTGATTATACAGTCAGCACTCACTATAAAGACTTTCAAAATTACTCAATATTGGTATTCAATGTGCACAAAATAAGTACAGTCTAAATGTTTTGCTACAATGTACATGTACATGTATGCTACTTACAATACTAATGGGATGTGTTTTTAACTTTGTCCAAGGAATCTGAAAGATAAGAACAAAGAAAAATACATAAAATAAATACAATTATTATGGGGGGACCTAAATGATTTGTTGCTTCAATTTCAAAATAGCAAAGTTTGGAAACATTTGTACACTTGTGTACGCTGTCCATGGACGTACATGTACCACTACTTTAGCCCGTCAAATGGCAGTGTATACGTGTACTACATACAATCAAAGCTTGAATTTGTGCGAAAACTCCACAAGACCGCAGGGCTTGTAGCTCAAAATATTTACTAGACTAGAAATTTGTATTGATTTTCCTTTTTAAAGTATGAATTTCAAATTTAACTGCAATTTGCTTTGTTCTTTCTTTCCCCTTAAGGTCCCCCTCCCCGTCCCCCCCTCCTAACCTCAGACACTCAGGTCTGTTTAAATTGTCCCTCAAAACTGGGTCAATGCCACAACAAAGGGCTTCATACATTGTACATCGGCTGACTTTACTGTTTAAAGGTGCTGTATACGTTTGGTAATTGGAGCCTACTGATTGTGTTAATCCTATATAAATGTAGGTAATATACAATAAAACTAACCTGTGAAAATTTCTCTTCAAAAGGTGGTCGCGTTTTTGAGATATCAACGAAAAACCAAAGCGAATATTTCCACGCAGGAAGAATATTCCCCATAGGAATACACAGTCTGAGAAGCGTTATGGCCATAACGCTTCTCAGATTCAAATTTGGGGGGATAAAAAGTGATATCTTTTTCCATAACCGCGGTACTTCAAAGTGAAATGTTTCTCAAAATGCTTTATACTATCAAAAGCTGCTGTACATTTTTCCACGTAAGTTTTTATTGCCATTAATTTTCAGAGTCATTACCAAACGTGTGCTGTGCCTTTAAAGTTTAATTCCATCACCCAAGCCAACCCTGCTATAGACACATTTCATCAGTCTATCTCAGCCTTCAAAGTTCAAATTAATCAAGTATTTCAGCCCAACCCATCATCTATCTAGTCATCCTGGTCTGGTCTAGTCTGGTCTAGTCTGGTCTGGTCTAGTCTGGTCTAGTCTAGTCTGGTCTAGTCTAATTCTGTTAGTCCCGTTTTAGTCTTTGCCTTGTGAGTGTTTTTATTTACTCTATGTATTTGTGTTTTGATTTTATAAAATCTTTTATCCATCCTTTAATGAAAGAAAAACACCCTTGTTGCACAAATTTGTGTACTTTCAGATGCCTGAAAAAGGCTTCAGGCCTGAAGTCTTTTTCAGATTCAAATATTTTAGTGAGAAATTATACCTGGAGCTTGCGCTGTTGGATGTTGTATGAAACAACAGCGCAAGCATCATAACATAACCACTCCAGACTTTCAGCAACATCTTTTAAAACAAGCTACAACCTTTTGAACTGAAATGTTCACAGTCAAACTCAAATTGTATTGTATGATCTACACATGTACATACCTTAAACATGTAGAATTAAAACAATCGAGCGTTTCCAAAAACCAGAAAGGTATACTTTGCCTTTAAAGGCCCTGGACACGTTTGGTAATTGTCAAAGACCAGTATTCTCACTTGGTGTATCCCAACATGCATAAAGTAACAAACCTGTGAAAATTTGGGCTCAATTGGTCATCAAAGTTGCAAGAAAATAATGAAAGAAAAAACACCCTTGTTGCACAAATTTGTGTGCTTTCAGATGCCTGAAAAAGGCTTCAGGCCTGAAGTCTTTTTCAGATTCAAATATTTTAGTGAGAAATTACCTCTTTCTCAAAAACTACGTTACTTCAGAGGGAGTGGTTTCTCACAATGTTTTATACTATCAACAGCTCTCCGTTGCTCGTTACCAAGTAAGTTTTTATGCTAATATATTTTGAGTAATTACCAAACGTGTCCGTGCCTTTAAAGCAGGTACATGTACATTGCCTGAGGAAATATTGACTTCAGTGCATAAAGCAGGTGTGCAAGAAACATTCGGGTACCATTGGTCATGTTGTACGTATGATACAAGTACATGTAGATCAACATTATTAAGCCCATCCTTAAAAATCAATGCAAAGCAATTCCCCCCATAATATTTAAGCTCCCCTATCCCTACAGGCCACAATCAATGATACAGGCTGACTGTGCATGTATTGCACTGCATACATGTAGGGTGCTATGGGTGTATGGTGCACAGTGTACACTGTATCAATATAATATTGATTATGTACGTCCAAATAGTATCATGACAAATAGCAATTATTTTTGTCTTGCATTTTTAAATGGACTGTTGAGAGTTGTGAGAATTCATCCTCTGCATGCAATGGATATAATTTACTAGTGGATAAATATGAAACCAAAACACGAAACCAATCTACATACATGTAGCACAGGATTCTCCCCAGGTTTTTTCAAAACTGTAGGGCATTCTGGACCAACATTTTTGAATATTTGGCATTTTGGCGGAAGCGCGCTGAAATAAAAAGGGTCTTCGGAACGTTTTCTACTTAGTGTTTATCTCTGGTTTTAAAAGCCCTACTTTGTAATCTGGAGCGCTCTAATGATTTTCTTTTGATCTTTTTGTGAAACTACAGTGTACCAACATGGCCTGATACCAGGGCTCGAATTTGGGGAGAAAATCCACAAGACTACAGGGCTTGTAGCTCAAAATCTTTACTGGACCAGACATTTTTTTACAAGACCAGATTCAAAATGTGAAAAAAAAAAATTGCTGCCACAGTTTAACATGCATTTAACTGCTTTTATATGAACCAGAACTGAGACAAGTAAGGGAAGAGTATACTTGATTACTCATAGAATTGAAAGATAATTTATTAGACCAAAGTCAACACTTTCTGTTATTCAATTGAAAAACACAAGACCATCGGACTTGTTACTAGGTCATAAGTTTACTGGCCCGACACTAAAATTACTGGCCTCGGGCCTGTGGTCCAGTGTAAAATTCGAGCCCTGGATACGCTAGCTTGCGCATTGGGACAACCCTCATATATGTATAACCTTACTTTCAAAAGCAATAGTGGAAACTTTGAGGATACCTTGATGGCACCAGGCTTTAATGCCCTTTAAAATAAACAAGACAGGACTTGTAAAGTGAATCTATGGTTTGAAGAGCTATGTACATCATAATCCGGGCCGCTATAAATCTTCTGAAAATTAAATACTGTACAGTGTACAATGTACACGATGTGTATGCTCCTTCATTGCTTCGGTTTCGCTGTATTTGTTAATCTTATAGGTCTAGTGTATTGTAATTTTCAGTGGTTTTCTTTTTTTATTGTCATGCGCCTTTGAACAGGCTTGCCTGGAATTGGCGCATTATAAATTGTATTTTTATTTATTACACAAAGTATGTGTCCGTACATTGCATCATCGCAATCGTTTAAATTGGAGTCAAAACTTGCATATTATAAGGCGTATGCTTGTACTGACATACATTACCATGTACAATACATTGTATGCCGTGGTTGTGTAAAGTGCATTTAACGAAGTACACTGTAGGCCTACATGTATGCTATACAATTATTTATCTACATGCCCATGTAGACTGTGTCTTGATATTTTTCAAGAGGTTACCGTAAACACAATATTTGTTTTGGTTTGGTCATACAACAAACAAAGCCTGATTTGTTAGCTCTGCTGATTAGTGGATTAGGCTTAATCTTTTATTTTTTTAAAGCACTCATTGTTTCAACATGTACATGATGTACAATTCACATACAGTATGAATACACTGTTACATAGAAACCAGTTCCTATGCAATTTGATGACATGCATCAAGTTCAACCTTGCATTTTTATACAGACATCACATGAGTGCATTACACCAAACCAAACAAACTCCAATGATTGGATTAGGCCTACTGTACTTTACTTCAAAAAGGTCGGCTATAATAGGCCTGCATTTATAATTTAGTCAATTTAAATTGAGCTAAATAAGATGATAGACTCTACCCATGCTAGCGCTCTAATAATAACAAATTTCGTCCATTTGTGTAATTTCCTCCATCACCAGCGGACTTCCGATGTGAGTGAGCTGAAGCCTGGGTCGCCTTTTCCAAAATTCTGACATTTCCTAGCAATTCATTTTTCAGATATTTTTTTATATATTTTTTTTGTTCAATAGTCAGTTGCAACTTTTTACTGCTGGTCCAGTAAATTTGTTTTGCCACTGGCCCTGCCGGCTACTCAGCAACTGGAGTTACTTCCAACCCTTATTTCCTGACGTGTAAATTCCTTAAAGTTCCTCAGTTGTTAGTTTTTTTGGTTTTTTGGTGTTTTTTTTTGAGATATCGCCTAACTCACAAAGCCACGGACAGCCACTCAAGGTGAGGGCTACACATAACTGATTTGGGCTATCAACCCAAATCAATTGACACCAGGGGCACGTTGCCTCCTACTCCTGGGGCTGAAACAGGATTACCCCCTTCACAGTCCTTAAGGATGTAGGCATGGGTATCATCCACTAGGAGCCTGTCTGGAAGAGCAGAATGCACTACCTTCCCAACTTTTTGGAGTTACTAAAAGTAGATTGAAAGTCACTAAATTGTCTATACATTTGTAGCCTAAGCTAGCTGACACCACACAAGCGACCAGCCACCAAAAAAATGAGAAAGCCAATAAAATCTCAATGAAACAGACAAAGTCCAGTAGGCCATCTGGAAAATTTGGTAAAATACACGAGTGTGTACATTACATGTTGGCATAAGGCGCAATGGAAGCATCAAATTGCATAAACTTGTGTGGGGCATTTTTCAAGTAGTTTTTAATAATATGGAAGCCTTCGCAGTCATGGCACCCTGCTCTTGGCCTTGGTGCGCCTTAAAAAGTTGAAAATCCCGGCCTAGTACATGCAGGGTTCTGCCCACGGTGGTCGGTGCCGGAAAACCCGACCGGCACTCATGATTCCCCGACCGGCACTCGCAGAATTTTTTCTTTTTCCGACCACCACACATTTTCCCTTTTTTTGGCCCATTTCCTTCAAAATATTTTGAACAACGTGTAAAACAAATTATTTACCAGTAAACAGTTTTATCCAAAGTTTCGAGTAGCCTACTTCTTTGGTTTGAGTCTATTTTAATGATCCAGGATCGAGCATTCCTCCCGCCTGTACGATGTACAATATATCCAACGCACGAAACCCGCATTGATTTTGCAATGGTTTCCAGTCACGCTGATTATAGCTTTACGCTTGGAATAACATGATACCAGTTTCATCATGTTGCGAACCCTATTCTACAGCGTTTAATACAACGGAAATGAACTGCAGAGTAAGCACCATGCTATAGATGCTGTAAATTGTTTTCCCATGGCGGTAAAGGCGTGCGCGCACTGAGGGCCTACATTCAAGGCACAGCTGCAGGGCGCACGTGACGTGTGTAACCACTCCGTGCACGATCGAAAGGAAATTGACTTGACTGTACTAGGAAAAAAAAAATTTCCGGCACTAAACAAATCCTGGGCAGAACCCTGTACATGTCATACATTGTACATCATGTAGTAGCTGTTTTGATTTACATGGGTTTTAAAGCAAGTGAACCACTGTTAGTGTTTTTGTTTGTTTGTTTTTAATGAGATATTGCCTAACATCACAAGGCTGGGATGACCACTTCAAGGTGAGGGCTACACTTAACTGATTTGGGCTGTTGACCCAAATCAACTGCCACCAGGGGCACGTTGCCACCTACTCCTGAGGCTGAAACAGGGTTACCCCCTTCACAGTCCGTAAGGATGTAGGCATGGGTATCATCCACTAGGAGCCTGGCTGGTATAGCAGAATGCACTACCTTCACAACCTTTTACAAAATAATTATGATTAAGTGCCTTGCTCAAGGGCATAAGTGTCATGACCGGGATTCGAACCCACACTCTTCTGCTGACAATACCAGAGCTTGGGTCTGGTGAATTAGACCACTCAGCCACGACACGCCACAAGTGTTAAGGGAGTACACTCAATTTTTCCAAGCAATACTAAAAGCTCTATATTCAATAAATACACAGCATAAAAAAAACTAGCACTAGGGATTCCTGGTTGTTACTTTACCTTGACGGAGACCTTGTTACACACCACTTTGTTGAGAACCAGCCAGGAAGGAAACTCTAAAACCTCCATCAATGCTTTCTCATCCAACTCCAAGTCTGTTAGATTTCCCTCACCTTTCAGTGTGCTTAGTCGGATCCGATCTTGAGACAGGTTCTTTGCAAACCTTGAAAGTCAAAATGAAAAGTACAATAATGAAAAACATCTCATAATATTTCTACGTACATTGTACATAAAATACAAATTTGTTTAATACATAATTATATCAATTTCAAGGAGATCCATGTACTGTAGGCCTGGGGAACAGATCGATCCATTAAGCCCCGCCTCCTTACGAGTTGACCAATCACAGCCGCGAAACCCGATCACCATTAGTGCAAAGATCACCAAACGGCTCAAATGGTGATCAGATTTCGCGGTTGTGATTGGTCAATGAGAAATGGGCGTGGCTTAATGGATCGGTGTATTGAGGTGAAGGGAGCATATTATTGAGGTGAAGGGAGCATATAAATGCGATGTTTATAACTCATGAAAAGAGAAGAATTTGCAGGGTCGGACTTGCACGTACTTTGAAAACTTACATTTGATCTAGACTATGGCTGTGCCTGTGGTAAATGGAGAAGCCATACACCGCGGTGTTATTTTTAACCCTCTTGCTGTCTGACCATTCAATAACATTCACTGTGGTTTTGAATGATAGATAAGCTATGCCAGCCTTGCAATATGATACCATGAGGGAATGCATGTACACAGTACACAGTTAGTTCTGTGCACAGTTGTGCCACCATACACAACTTTGGCAGTTGAATGGTTTCAAATGGTTGGCAGTCACTTGAAAATGTTGCGAACAGCAGGAGGGTTAATATAGCTTTATTACAGTAAAAATCTATTTTTTTCAAATATGTGACCCGCTCTATCGAAATGAGGAATGTCTCAGAAATCAAGTTTGCATACAAAAGTTATAGACAATCAAAAATCATGAAAAAACACTACAAAAACAGATTCTGCGATTTTGGTGGTATTAGGTTAAACAAAACTTGCTCTTTCTTGCCGTGGTCTTACCTTTAATTGAAAAGATGAATAAATTCACAAAAAGTATGTTTTCTTGAGCATGTTTGTACGCATAGCTACAATAGCTAGCTGTTGTTCATAACGATTATCTAAATAAACACGTCATAAAATAATGTAAGTGGCCTTGTCTTGTAGACTTTCTTCATTGCCCGATAACTTCGGACTGGAATAAGCTACGGAAATAATAATGGTATTGCTGGAAAGCCAGTGAGTTACTTGTTAACATGGTATGCATTTAAACTCAATTTTCAAAATTTCCGAGACATTCCTCAATTCGATAGAGTGGGTCACATATATTACAATTTTACATCAAATTAAAGGTCTCCTCAGAAGAAATTCAATGGTGCAAACCCCACTGTCATAGGTGCTTAAGTTAATGAGCAATGCCTTCCAAAAGACACCATACACGAGGTACTCTTCTGGTCGCCAACTGAGGTAAAGAGATTGTTAAATTAAGACCACCCAAAATACTAAAGCTTATCAGCCCTATCCCTAACGTGCACTCCAGAGGTTCCAAAATGAGATTTTACCGAGTACTACATGTACATGTACAGTAGGTTTAATTAAAACCTCCGTAAATTGCATGCGCGACCTCGCGTAGGAACAAAACCCAACTTTTCTTACTCAAAAATGGACAAGGATTTTACTGATAGGTTTGACAGCATACCCCGCCTTTACTGATATAGGTTTGACAGCATACCCCGCCTTTACTGATATAGGTTTGACAGCATACCCCACCTTTACTGATATAGGTTTGACAGCATACCCCACCTTTACTGATATAGGTTTGACAGCATACCCCGCCTTTACTGATATAGGTTTGACAGCATACCCCACCTTTGCTGATATAGGTTTGACAGCATACCCCGCCTTTACTAATATAGGTTTGACAGCATACCCCGCCTTTACTGATATAGGTTTGACAGCATACCCCGCCTTTACTAATATAGGTTTGACAGCATACCCCACCTTTGCTGATATAGGTTTGACAGCATACCCTGCCTTTACTGATATAGGTTTGACAGCATACCCCGCCTTTACTAATATAGGTTTGACAGCATACCCCACCTTTGCTGATATAGGTTTGACAGCATACCCCGCCTTTACTGATATAGGTTTGACAGCATACCCCGCCTTTACTGATATAGGTTTGACAGCATACCCCACCTTTGCTGATAATAGGTTTGACAGCATACCCCGCCTTTGCTGATATAGGTTTGACAGCATACCCCACCTTTGCTGATAATAGGTTTGACAGCATACCCCACCTTTGCTGTATGTGGGTAGTTCTCCATGGGAGAGGAAAAAATGTCAAAAATAAATATTTACATATTAAACCTTTTTTGTACTTTTCCCAGACCTCAATTAAACGGGGAATTCAGTTCAAAAAACGAAATTGAAAAGAAAATTAGATTTCTGGAAAAACAGTGATTTTTGCAATTTATAAAACGTGCAGATTTGGTTTAAAACAAATTGTTGGGGTACATGTACTTTCTGAATTACAGGGAAAAGGTTTGATTTATTTTAAAATGTTACAAGTTACCAACATTACTCAGGGTCATTAAAAGAAAATCTCTATAAAAAAAATACATGTAGTGTAGGCCTTCATTTAAAAATGTCAAAATGGGGGGGGGGGGGGGTGTCAATCAATTCTATTGGGTCTTAGCTCCCTTTCCGTGTTTAGATTAATTGTCTAGCATAGAACATATTTTCTTGGGAAAGAATAAACCTCGACAAAGTCACAAATGGGCGTAATTCCGTTACCGAAGAATTGTACGTATAAATTCCTTTAAAATATGAAATTTTGTCAAAATTTAGCCCAAAATGGCAAATAAATGCATAAAAAACCTTATGTTCACTGATTGAGATGGAACAAAAAGCACCGTAAACTTTCCAAACCTCTCTCTATCAATAGAGGGCGGTATTGATTGAAAACGGTGACCCCATTTAGTCTATCTAAAAAGTTCAAAAATGGCTGCGCTCGAGATAGTCGCGTCGGTGACATGCTCTGAATATTTTTGATGTGTGAAAAAGTGAGGTAAAGTTTTGCCTTTTTTTAAAGGATTATGAAAGAAGAGTTGTATTGACCATGGAGGTCTATTCCTACCTCCATGTATTGACCTACATTCAATTTCAGGAGGGATATGATGAAGCTTAGACAGCATAATATAGGTTGAAGCAACATTAATTTGAAAAACCTCTTTTTTGTGTGCCGCCAGAATAGAAAATGTCAATATCGCGCTAACACACAAAGCTACATGTATTTAATAGAGAGCCATAAAATAACCATGATCACTATCAGTATCATGACAGACATGTGCTGTGCTGTGGTAATCGTCTCACTTACGATGCAGCTCACTAAATCTGTGTCACTGTCACTGCTGACTGACTTAGTATAGTGTCACTGACTGAGTGAGTGAGTCAACTCTGACTCAGAGTCTGAGTCAGTGGAGTGTCACCATCCTCCATGGTGTCACCATGGAGGTACATTATAGGAAGCACTGACACATGACTGATGAAGTGATAATGATATTAATAATGTGCCCATAAAATGCACTTGATAAGTTGATCTAGAGTATTTTATTTATAACTAAAATACGAATGATAGAATTTTAAAAATGGACCAAGGGTTGCATACAAGAGCTACTTGCGAAGTCGCAGATAGCTACGGGGAGCGCCTCCCACAGTCAATATTCAACGCAAAGCAGCAATGTAAATTATGTCAATGAAAATGATTATGAAATGGGCTTGGTGATTGATTAATTGATGACTTGACAAATCACTTACTTTGAAAGATGCTTGATAATCTGGCCTTTAATGATGGACACCATTTTGACCTTCCAGTTGTTTGTCTCTCAAAATCTTGAAGCCCTTAGGCCTTAGTACCATACAAAGACCACTGGCGACCTTTCCGTAGAAATTATCTGTACGAGTGCATTGCCTTCGTCACACAAAAACTGTCACACACATGCAGCCATTTTAATCGTAGATGATAAAATAATGCACGACAGAGGGCGCCAAACAGCATGGGAACACAACTTTTCCTCCCCCCCGCCCCCTTTGCCTTGCCTTGCAGCACGACATTGAGAAAGAGAATTTACGAGGCCTAAATCAATAAAATCAACGTCAATTTACAAGAATGTCGCTTAACTTGCAACTTGTTGACACCATTCAATGATCCTGTGAAGTATTCCAATATTCAGTTCCATATTAGTTTAATTAAGTCGGCAAAACATAAGGCCCTGTATATAATTATTTTCAAGGCTGCCCGGCATTGTATTAACTAATTATTTACCTCTCTTCTAACCTTCCATTTTGTCCTTTGTGTTCCCAACTTCTTGTGGTCAAGCTATCCCCTTCCCTTCATAACCCCCCCCCCCCCTTTGTCTTCATAATCCCTACTTACCCCTGCCTTCTCTGAATGCTTTCTGCTTTTCTCCCTACACTCTCTCTATTCATGTATTTCCACTTGACTACTCTTGCAACTCTTGTCTGCTTGTATGTGTGTTGTGTGTTGTCATTTAGACTTCGAGAAAGACTCTGCTGGGGTCGAAACGTCAGGCCACTAACTTATTTTTTGTATTTTCAAGGCTGTTACACGTATTTCAACAGATTACATTTTGTATATAATTATATTATAGCTATAAAAAAATTGACGTAGGCCGATAGTATTTTCAAAAAAAAAAAATCCTTTGAACTGATGCAAATGCAATTAAATTTGACTAGCTTGAAAGATTGGGTATACAAAAAAATTATTCAGAATTTTTTTAGAGAGTGCACTAATTAATTGGAGTGCTGAGACAGCACACCCAAAGGGATTTATGGTAAAATGATAAAAGTGGATCTAAATTTTATATTATATGGCATAGTTCTTCCGTATAGACCTTATGCATTGACGTCACCAAGCCGCCATCTTAGAGGTAAACTGATGATGAAACAATGGAAACGCGCTGATTTGTACGCGCGGCGCACAGGACTGACCAATGAACATCTTCCCTTTGACCTCTAGGTGAGGGCGCCCTACTCAAATGACGTCATATGCATAAGGTCTATTATAATATCGGCAACAGACTTATTTTAAATCATTATGCATAAACTTATATTTATGACCAGTCTCATACCGCGTACACGCCCTACCAGTACCACCGCACGAGTTTTTCCACGTTTAATTCCCCCACCAGCCTAGACTTGTGTGTACAAGTAGTGTCTGTCGCGGTGAAAGCGAAACGGCTCTGGCGCTGTATCCCGCGAGAGGGCCGCTGCTCTGCGCGAGACTACTGCTCTCGGCGATCTGCTGGGGTCGATTTCACAAAGCACTAAGATTCATCTTATGATGAGTATTAGGCCTACCATAGTGATTTGTATTGTGACATCACACTTTGCTAAGCAACTACGATGGATTTGCACTTACGATCAATCTTAACTCTTTGTGAAATCGAGCCCTGCCAGCTCACATAAGCTGCAGAAAAGCAAACTCACTTGATTCCTTCAAGAAATTGCTGAAGACTCGCTTATTTTGTCTTTAATTTTGATCATGGTGTTGGACATATCCAAGCGCTTTGCAACCTATGGAAAAGGCGCTCTGTAAATACAAGCTTATTATTAAGAGTCGGCAGCCCGTTTGCGCGAGAGGCATGCAGTGATCTCTCGAGAACAGTCTTTATTACACTACCACCACCCGACTCGACAATCACCGCCACAAACAATAGCGACCTGTCCACAAGTCTATACCACCAGCCGTGCACAATGGATCCGACTCACAGGGTCCTTTTGGGGGTAAACAAGTCATTTTCCAGTAAAGTGTGGGCGGTTCGATTTAGAAACTCTCAACATCAAGCAATGCTTGGATAAAAGAGATACACTCTGTATGTCAGCCTCAAAATATTACCAAGTTTGTGACTTCAATTTACAAAAATCTGCAATAATTAATATCTTATCGTGAAATTGTGTAGGCCTATCCTTTAATTTAATTTTTTTTCCATTTAATCCATAAAGGTTTATACAAAAAGTGTAAGTTTGTTTTGAAATAATTATGGTTGGAAAAATGTTTTTAAAATAGAACGTCATAGGCCTAATGTTCTCACGAATGCCTCGAAATTGTGTGGTTTTTCTGTTACTAGTGAGCTAACGCGGTCAGCAAATTAGAACCAATTTTTTTGACTCCACAAAATGGCAGACCGTGTAAGCTTACGAAGTAAAAGGAAAACCACACAAATTCCAGGCATAAATATTTTGTGTGGATCATATTCTACTTTTGAGAGAAATTGTTTTCCCATGCGTTGTTTTATTGCCTGGCATCTTCGAGGCCGTGTTGCTGCAAAAGCTACTATAATAAATAAGGAGAGAGGGGTAATTAAGGTGTGGTGCGGAAATGCTAAAAGGTATCAAGTTTAGACATACTTGGATACAGTTCAGAGGTTTCATCCATGGAACATAAAAAGAGTCTCAGACGGAAGCAGTGGCTTAACTAAGGGAGGGGGGGCCACCGGGTGGCGTATTTTTTTTCCCAGGACGAACGTGGGCTATTAACATAAAATGGGCGTGTTTGACCGTAAAATACCCTCGCGCATGCGTACTCGTTTTAATGTATTTAATGTCTAACACTAACACTAACCCTAACCCTAACCCTAACCCTATACCCTAACCCATAACCCATAACCCATAACCCTAACCCTAACCCTAACCCTAACCCTAACCCTAACCCTAACCCTATACCCTATACCCTAACCCTAACCCTAACCCTGACCCTAACCTTAACCCTAACCCTATACCCTATACCCTAACCCTAACCCTAACCCTAACCCTAACCTTAACCCTAACCCTATACCCTATACCCTATACCCTAACCCTAACCCTAACCCTAGCCCTAACCATATACCCTAACCCTAACCCTATAAATTATACCCTAACCCTAACCCTAACCCTAACCTATACCCTAATCCTATACCCTAACCCTAACCCTAACCCTAACCCTAACCCTACCCTAACTCTAACCCTAACCCTAACCCTAACCCTAACCCTAACCCCTTCCCAACACTATCCCAAAATATTTTATCAGGCAATCAAGACTCAGCAAGCCGCGACTGTATTCCGTGACCCACAACTATTATTACGTCCAAGTACGCATGTGCAAGGGGAAATGTAAAGTTTACTACGCTCATATGTTAATTGCCCACGTTCGTCCTGGAAAAAAAAAACGCCACCGGGTGGGCACCCGTGTCCCCCAATGATGTCCATGCACCCCCATTCGAAATCTGAACCTTTGACATTAAAAATAACCTGAGTAAAGTTAGCATAACCATTCATGTGATAATTTCGGTGATTTCAAAACTACTTTTCATTTTCACGTTGGGAATGTATTTGTTTTTACAGTCACATCAGGTTATCGCATAAAAAACAGTAGGCCTAATTTTAATGACATAAAAAGGAGCAATGAAGAGGGCCTGTTTGAGAAAACTGCAAACGGAAAATACAATTTTGTTTGCAAGAAGTGCCCGTCACCCCTTAAAATATAGTGCCTCCCCACCCCCCTTGTGCCACCTTTAATTGGGCGTGTCGTGGTCGAGCGGATAAGAGCACCGGACTCAAGCTCTGGTGTTTCTGTTCAGCAGAGTGTGGGTTCGAGTCCCGGTCGTGACACTTGTGTCCTTATTAAGCAAGACACTTAACCATTATTGCTTCGTCCTTCGGATGGGACGTAAAGCCGTTGGTCCCGTGTGTTGTGTAATGCACGTAAAAGAACCCAGTGCACTTATCGAAAAGAGAAGGGGTTTGCCCCGGTGTTCCTGGTTTGATTGGCTGCATTTTGCGCCACAGCACCTTGTAAACCATTACATGGTGCTATGTAAAGAAATAGGTCTCAAAATTCAAAAAGTAGCTCCACATAATACCTTGCAGGAAAATACTGACTGTTGAAGCGCCTTGAGCGTCACTGAGTGACGGATATGAGCGCTATATAAGAAGCCACTATTATTATAATTGTACCCTATAAAATATAGTTCCACTGCTGTACAAAAGTGTCAAAACGATTCTCAATCGTACCAAAAAAGTAACGGAATTATTTCGGCTTAAAATCTCTGAGATGGAAGAAAAATATGGTTGAAGCACGTCTCAAAGTTGCATAATTATTATGAAATGTGCACAAACATACTAAAAAGTGAAGTATGCATTACGAGTAAATTAGACTATTGTAATAGTCTATTGTATGGATTACCAAACTTACAGATAGCAAAGTTGCAACGGGTTCAAAATACATGTGCAAGATTGATTTGTAATCTCCCTAAATTTGCTCATGTAACACCACTGTTAAGAGAATTACATTGGTTGCCTATACGTCAAAGAATTGAATTTAAGATGTTAATGATAGTTTATAAAGCGCTTAATGGTCAAGCTCCTAGTTATTATTACTGAATTATTGGATTTTAAATCTCAAACCCATGGTCATAATCTTCGTAGTACACAAGACACATTAGCATTGAAGATCCCCCAAATTAGAACAAAAGTAACCTTAGGTGATCGATCATTTCTTTGTGCAGCTCCTAGATTATGGAATAAGCTACCTGTGGACATTAGAAAGTCTCAATCATTAGATGGCTTTAAATTTAAAGTAAAAACCTATTTGTTTTAAACATAGATTTAATTATATTATGTTCATGCTTTGAATTGTATAGCATTGTGTAGTGGTATAGCATCTAAGAGCTCTTGAAGCGCAGTAGAATATATAAACATAGTTTCTGCGCTCTACAAATGATTTATTATTATTATTATTATTATATAGGCCTACGCATTTTTTCTTGAAAATTTTGCGACACTTCAGCACAAATGTTGTTTTTAATTGATAATACTTCATGAAAACTAAGAGTGTAATTAAAATTTTCTCGGATGTACTTCGATACACAATTTTTTGTTATTTCGCCTACACGAGGTATACTGCTAGATGAAACAATACGATCCAATTCAACCACGCACAGAAAGAGACTCGCACATCATCATTGTTGGTAAATGCACATCTCCTGCCAGTATGTTAATGATGTTATATTGGTCTGAAGCGCTCGTTGATGCCGTACTGTTTACATGCCGTAAATGTACGTGTGTAGGCCTACGTAGTGGACGCAAAAGAAGCACGTAAAGCGATAGCGCAGTCAACATCGTGTGCATACATGGTTGCAAACGCAAACACGACTGTACCACACAATTTACTATTGATGACATGTCGTATACAGCCATCGCGATATCGCTGAAGTGTATACATTCATATCTCGATAACATGGTGATACTATAAGAATAAATAGTAACATCCAAGGTTTTAGTTTGTTGAGCAACATGGAGAGACAGTAAAAAATAAATCCAACATGTCGGCATATGCTATTGTCACCATGTTTTAACCGCTACAAGGAGCCGTCTTGTCAAGACATCTTCAAGAGGATGTCAACAGATGCAGAGAACCAGCTACGGAGAAAAATAGGAGATTTTATGCTGAATAATATTTTCATCTTTAGGGTGAAACTGCTCGCAAAACGACATCAAATACAAAGGTGAGGTTTTTTGAATCTGTTTTATAAATGCTTTTACAATTTTTTATGTGAATTCCAAGACGGGTATGATGTTTATAGTCGACTTGGCGAAGCCCAATGGTATTAAACATAATCTACGATAGCAGTTGAAGCCAATAGTCATAATAGGGTGATCGTTCACACAATAGCAAGGATCTACCCGGTAAGCTATGATGACAAATATACGGAGGACATTCCCCCCTCCCTTCTACGAATTGACATCCGGTAGCCTACAACACACATTGCCGTAACTAGGGTAATATTTTAGGAGCGGGGGCGGGCACAACGGGGTGCACAATATTGTTTACTTTTTATCTAGGGGGGCGGTGCACTTCTGGTAAAGTTTCTGTTTGTCCTTTTCTGAAGAAGAAAAAATTCCCCCTTTGTTTGTATGTGTGTAAATGGAAATTCAGTTATATAAACATCGAAATTATCACATTAAAATTCTGTAAACGTCCAATCTTTAAAGTCAAGAATTGAAATGAGGGAGGGGAAAGGAGGGATGGCGTCAATTGGGGGGGGGGACACACGTGCAAATTAATTCCTTTCTACTGAAATGTTATTGTTACCATTATGTCTTTTTTTTGTGCACGAAGCTTACATTAATATATTATATTCTCGCGAGTGTTAAAGGTATTATACAGGATTGGCAGAGCTGACAAAATAATCACAGACAGTGTTCATGTTTGTGTAATCAACCACATACATGAAATAACAAACCTGTGAAAATTTGAGCTCAATTGGTCATCGAGATCACGAGAAAATAGTGAAAAAAGACCTTATGTGTTTTCTGTTTTTCAAACATGGAGTTTATTATCGCGCGCGATAAAAACTATTGTTTTACTCATTTCTCAGAAACGACAGCATTTCAGGCAGAAATATTTTAAGGAACCCTTTCTACCATTACTTACTTTAAATCATGTAAGTTATGTGTGAATCTGTGAACATTTGTGTTTTTCGATCTTACCAATCGTGTACAGGGCCTAAAGCTCAATTGGCTGGATCTCATGAATATTAATGAGACACGCCAGAGGATGAACAATAATTTGTTAAGATTAAATAAATAAATAAAACTAGAGTGGCAATCATCGGGAAAGAAAAAGAATACTAATCTCCCGAAGAAATATTTTCGTCAGATAAATAATCAAAGTCAAGGAAGTGTCATTCGAAGACCTGTAACAATCATCACTGTTGCAAATCAAAATAATGACTTGGTGGTAATTACTTTTGTAATACTCAGTGTTTGATAGCAAATAACGCAGCACAATACATACCGATATTCATACTTAAGTGTACTCATGCAGTTGGTGTATCCAAACATTATGCATAAATTAACAAACGGTGAAAAATTGGGCTCAATTGGTCACTGAAGTTTCAAGAAAAAACACCCTTAAAGTTGTGCTGTTCTGTCAGATCAGATGCATGAAAAAGACTTCTGTCTAAAGCCTTTCTCTCAGATTCAATTTTTGGGGTGAATAATATTACCTCTTTCTCTAAGACTTCATTGCTACAAAGGGTGTCGTTTCTAACAATGTTTTTAAAGCATCGATTGCCTTGCAGCCTAATAAAATTGAATTATCTTATTTGACCAGTGAATGCTTAATTGGTGAAATTGAATTGCTGCTTTTGACTGTTAAATGCTGAATCAACAGAGCATCAATTTCAAACGAATTTAAATTAGCCGGGTTTTAAAATGAAGGGAGTTGTTGAAAATGGCCGGGAAAACCTATATGTATAGGCTTATAGCTTCAACTATGTCACATTGGCTACACGATAGACAGGATGACACTTGAACGAGGGTAATTCACGTGAGGGTAAATACTTCACGTGTGATCCACATCCGCAATCAGACACAGTTACATTGTAAACTATACTTCTAGACTATGACTTGTAATGTTGGTTATTAATCACTTTGTGTGTGACATTAATTTACGCAATATGGCTACGATATCAGCTCATGATAAGCACTTCTGTCAGACAAAAAGGTTAGAAATTGAATGTCTAAGGAAACAATGATATGAGAAAATAAATGCAATGTCAGATACCTTTATCCAGTTTAAGAACTCAGAGCAGGAAAGCTTATTATTAAAAGACCTGGGTCTAATTTTATAGAGTTGCTTAACGGCCGATTTTAACAAAATAATAAAGCTTTATATCAAAGTTCGATTTCACAATCTCAACTGCTAAGCAAAGTATGATGTCATAGAAATTCGTAAAAAGGAATCGTTGTTGTTGTTGTTGTTGTTGTTGTTGTTGTTGTTGTTGTTGTTGTTGTTGTTGTTGTTGTTGTTGTTGTTGTTGTTGTTGTTGTTTTTGTGCCCTGACCTCACAACTTCCGGTTAATTTGCATTGGGTCATCGTATATAAGTGTAGAGACACGGGAAGGAGGCCGGTCCTCTATTTAAAAAGGACGAGGATTCACCAAGAGACAATACAATAAAAGTAACAACAAATTCCATAAGATGACGGCTAAAATATAAAGTGATCTCCTGTACTGATTTTAATCCAAATCCAATGCAACACCGCACATTGAATACAAATAATAGCAAATACAAATGCACACAGTCACTTCATGTAAAGCTAAAGGGCAAAAGGTCAGCACAACACGAGGCTGGCTACACACACACACAAGTGTGTAACAGCCTGCAATCGTGGACCCTCCTTTGTTCAACTCTTTGTGATAGCAACCGTGAACCACAAAGCTTTCCTTTGTGATAGCAACCGTGTACCTATTGTCCTCTTTTGTTATAGGTACCCGGTTTGAATGTGGTTACCTACTCACACACACACAAGTTTACAATAATTTTTATGCCGAATTAAATGGCCTTCTAAATGACACTATTTATCATTTCAAAATACAAATTAAGATAAGTGATACTCACAGAGAGTTCTAAGAGACTATCTCTCCCAGATAAATAGTATTAGGAGCATGGCCAGAGCCATGCTCCTCACAAAATGGAGAGAAATGGATACCAATTACAATGTGCTCTCTCGTGCTAAAAGCTACCAAAGGAAAAAGAGACTGGGTTTACATGCATGCATCTCCGATCACTGAATGAGATAAGCGTGTCTTGGCCGAGTTGTCAAGCTTACCATATTCAAGCTTTGTTGTTTCTGATCAGCATAGTGTGGGTTCGAGTCCCGGTCTTGACACTTGTGTCCTACAAGCAAGACACTTAACCGTTTTTGCTGTGTCATTGGATGGGACGTAAGGCCGGTCCCGTGTGTTGTGTAATGCACCTATAAGAACAGTACTGTTGCTAGGAGAATGGGTTTGCCCGAGGTGCTTCTGGCAATGGCGGCTGAATACACGCCATATCACACTGTAAACCCATAAGGTGTTACTTAAATTAGTTTCATTTATTCACAAACTTCAAATAGGAAATTATTAGCCCTTTGAGACGCCCATAATTAAAGCGCTATTGTAGTTAGTTAAGATTAAAGCAATGTATAAGTAGTCAAAACGTTGAGAAAAACTTAAAGGGACACGTTGCCTTGGATCGGGCGAGTTGGTCTATAAAGGGCGTTTGTAACCGTTTGTTATAAAATGCATATGGTTAGAAAGATGATTAAAAGTAGAATACAATGATCCACACAAATATGCCTCGAAATTGCGTGGTTTTCTTTTTACTTTGCGAACTAACAAGGTCGGCCATTTTGTGGAGTCAAAAATTTGACTCCACAAAATGGCCGACCGTGTTAGTTCACGATGTAAAAGGAAAACCACTCAATTTCGAGGCATTTGTGTGGATCATTGTATTCTACTTTTAAAACATCTTTCTAACCATATGCATTTTATAACAAACGGTTTCAAACGCTTTTTATAGACCAACTCGCCCTATCCAAGGCAACGTGTCCCCCCGTGGTCCTTTCTCTATGCTTTAACACAGTCCCCGGTGCAATGATTTTGCAGATTTCGTTGTTTGAAGACGCTCGCCTTTCATGTGAATTTGTGCTGGGAGTCACCATGCACAGAGTTTACTGCCTGTTGTGTGTGTGATATTGTTTTTTACCAATGCCACGGAAACACAAAATCTAATTTATATTTAGCTAGGTCTTGCATGATTAATCATTCAATCACACTTTGTGATCACAAACAGCACACAAATATTTTCTTAGAAAGTCATCAGTTAAAGTGACATCAGTGTTGCTAGGTAACGCTACACATTTCAATGAACGAGTGACTTTCAAAAGGCACTGGACACGTTTGGTAAATACTCATAATTAGCATAACAACTTACTTGGTAACGAGCAACGGAGAGCTGTTGATAGTATAAAACATTGTGAGAAACGACTCCCTCTGAAGTAACGTAGTTGTTGAGAAAGAGGTAATTTCTCACTAAAATATTTGAATATGAAAAAGACTTCAGGCCTTCAGGCATCTGAAAGAACACGAATTTGTGCAACAAGGGTGTTTTTTCTTTCATTATTTTCTTGCAACTTCGATGACCAATTGAGCCCAAATTTTCACAGGTTTGTTATTGTATGCATATGTTGGGATACACCAAGTGACAATACTGGTCTTTGACAATTACCAAACGTGTCCAGTGCCTTTAAAGTGGCCATGTGTACAATAAAACAAAACATATAATGGTTTATGGTTTGTCACTATGCAGATGCACTAGTCTGCTCCAATTGGGCAGGTTGGTTGAACCGAAGGTTGGCTCTTACTTAATGGATTACACACCACACTAGATGTCAGTCTTTCAACTCCTAAGAGGGTGGACTTTTTTCTTTTCTTTTTTCAATATGCAACAAATAACATACAAAGACAAAAATAGCAAAACTATAATAGCATACAAACGGCACTAAACTAGTACGAGAACAAAAAGGGCAACTAAGAGGGGTGGACTTTTTTCTTTTCTTTTTTCAATATGCAACAAATAACATACAAAGACAAAAATAGCAAAACTATAGCATACAAACGGCACTAAACTAGTACGAGAACCAAAAGGGCAACAACGAGACAATCCAAGACAAAAGACAAACAGAAAGGGACAACAAAAAGACAAAGAACTAGACAATACCAACCAAAATACCTTAACATTACATGAACAGTATAAACGTGATTTAACAATATTCGCCCATTTCTTTTAAAGGTCGATGCGACCTTTCCTATAGTAGCAATGTCCGTTTCTGATTTGAAATGGATAAAAACAAACTCTTTGAAGGCAGTTATCGACAAAAGACAAAAGAAACAAAAGAGGGATGGATTTGTCATCTCGATTGCCTGAAAACGAGAACCCAACCGATGGTGACAAAACAAAATCATCATACACGAAAACGAAATAGTTGTATCTTTCTGTTTAACATTGTTCGGTTCCTTTTGACGTCAATTTTATATGTGTCTTTTAATCTTTCTAATTTTATAGTATATGGTGTCCTTCTCTTCTAACAATTTTGATGGTGTACTGAGCAGCGGCGTAACTAAGGTCAATGTTTAGGGGGGCACAAGGGGGTGCACCATTTTTTCTAGGGGGGCACTGCTGGCAAATCAACTATAGATTCCTATGCACTTTTTAAAAACTTGATCTTAATCTACGCAATGGCGGTTTCTAAACGGCCCCTCAATAAAACCAATAATATGGTCAATTTACAAAGATTTTGTTCTTTCTTTTTTTCTTTTCTTTTTCTTGTTTTCTCTCTTCTTTTTCGCACATCTAGAACCATGCAGTTACTGTTTGAATGTGTAAAAAAATAAATCTAGGGGATTTATGTATTTGAGGACTGGCACTAGTATTTATTTATTTCACACTTGGCGACATGCACAGTAGGCCTAATCAATGTAAAAAACTTTGATATTTTTTCGAATTCTTTTTGACCCATCCGACCCCCCCTCCCCATTTTTTTGTTTTGATTTTTACATATTGACAAACTATTTAATATACCCCATACACTGAAGAACAAAGTAATGTCTCAAATGAAGCAGATATTTTAGATCAATGCTCTCACAGCTCAATAGTTTTCAATGGCTTTTCCTCGTGTACTTACGATAAATACAACGGCACCCAGCACATCGTGTAGCTTCATGTGACACTACCATACCGTATTTAACGTAGCAGACTGTGGCAGAATGGGGCGCGCGCGGGCGACGAGTCATCATACAATTTGCGGACGTGATTTACCGTACTCTGAAGACGTTGGTAAAAATAACAACTGTCCATTGCAAAGGTACAACAAATATGTGTAAATAGAAAAATAGTTTGAAACATTGAGTTATACGCCACCAGTGCTCAATAAAAGTTTATATTTTCTGGTAATTATTATAGTCTCAAAGGTTCAGATTTCAAATGGGGGGGGGGGGGGGGGGGGGGGGCACCCGGTGGGCACTGACATCAATTGGGGGGAACGTGCCCCCCCGCCCCCTTAGTTACGCCACTGGTACTGAGGGCCTCCACGGGAAAGCAGTGCTGGTCGCTGATCGTAGTTTACCCTAATCAAAGATGACGTAAATAAGACAAATAAAAAAATAGTAATGCACAAATTGCGATCAAGAATAGTTTAAAGTAATAAGAAAAAATTATTAATAAAACTTTGATTACAAAAATACAACAATTTCGTTAATAATAATTTGGGTCACAGGAACACCTATACATGTATAAGGAAACGTGTATGTTTGGTATATTATCACAAAATCAATGGCAATAAACTTTACTTGTTAAGATGTACAGCAGCTTTTGATAGCAAAAAAAAAGAGGGGGAAAAAAAGAGAATCATTTCACTTCGAAGTGATGTGGTTTTTGGAAAATATATTGCTTTTTATCCCCCAAAATTTGAATCTGAGAACATTTCTGCATGAAATGTTTATCAGATTGTGTATTCCAATCACATATTATTCTTCCTGCGTGGACCAAACCGCTCCAGATATTCGTTTGTATCTGAAAAACACTACTATACGTTTTGAAGTGGAATTTTCACACGATTGTTTTATTGCATATTTCTACATTTTATAGGATTAACAAAATAGAACGGCTCCAAAAACCAAAGGTATACTTTGCCTTTGGCGGTATCTGAAAAACGTTACCACCTTCTGAAATGGATTTTTCACACAATAGTTTTATTGCATATTTTGTCTACATTTTCGTAGAATTAATATAATCGAACGGCTCAAAAAACCAAAGCTATACTTTGCCTTTGGTTTGAAAAACGTTACCACCTTTAATGGAATTTTCACACAATAGTTTGATTGCATATTATGTCTACATTTATACGTATAATTAATATAATCGAACGGCTCCAAAAACCAAAGCTATACTTTGCCTTTGGTTTGAAAAACGTCACCACCTTTAATGGAATTTTCACACAATAGTTTGATTGCATATTATGTCTACATTTACGTATAATTAATATAATCGAACGGCTCCAAAAACCAAAGCTATACTTTGCCTTTGGTTTGAAAAACGATGCCGCCTTTTGGAATGGAATTTTCACACAATAGTTTTATTGCATATTGTGTCTACCTTTACGTAGAATTAATATAATCGAACGGCTCCAAAAACCAAAGATATACTTTGCCTTTGAGGAATGATGAGTATGTCAGATAACCCGAATATTGTATTAGACTTATGAAAACGTCTCAACTATATAATGAACTCGATCTAGCGATCTCCATTTAAAAGAGTGTAGGCATATATTGAATTTATCACACATAACATTATGGAGGACTGCATGCAGTTAAACGAGAGAGCTTGCCATCTCCTTTTAAGTATAAATTTATGCCTATTTTGATACAGTATCGATACCGAACGGTAAAAACCTTCGTCAACTAATCATAAAATGTGTCTGCATGCTCAACTCAAAACAAAGGCCCTCATTAAATACATATGTCGTTCACCTGACAACAGCTACGGTTTGCACTTAGCAACGGACAGACAATATACGTTACTTAGCAACTAATCCAAACGACAAGAAACATACGTTTCTGGGTAATTGGCCAGACAAAGGTCTAATTTTAATAACTCATCTTACACAGGAAACTGCTCCTATTGTTGAAACCATTGATATGAGCCATTCCAAATTGTACGTAGCCTCGGAACAAAATGAGACATCGCTCTAGAATAATAATGTATAGATCAGTGGGTAGGATATGATAATGCTCAGACCATTCTGCAAACACATGGTGTATCACTAATAGTATTAACATTTTTTAGGCATGGTATAATACACGTAAGACCCAATTAGCGGGGGGGGGGGGGGGTGGGGGGAACTGCCATCCCGAATTCGAGAAAAACAGTAATTGTCATAATATGGGGGACTTTTCCAACATGGGGATGGGCTGAAGGAAGTAGATTCACAAGAGGGCGCGCGGCGCTATCAGACGAACGTTTTTCATGATTCAACCGCTACTAAGGAAATTATTTTGGGTGCAGCAAGGGAAGAAACAAAAAATTTAAATAGACAGAAAAAGCACCACCCCAAAAAAATAAAAATAAATAAACAAATAAAATTATGACTTTTTCATTCGAAATTGGTACTTGTGTTTTATAGTGTACACAATTTCGGCAAACACGTGCATGATGAGTGCTGTATGGTTTGCGGTAACACCATATGTGTATATCTACTTGCTGGGTAGATTTTGTTCTTTGAGAACTTGTCTTGCTATTTATTCTACTGCCGCGGAGTAGATTATTCGGAATTCGGGAGACTTCTCAGTTCTGAAAAGAACTGTCCTGCTTATTAACTACTACTTGGGCGGGAGGTAGGAAATTGGCCCGGGACTACTTTCGCTTTGTGGATCGGGGGGACTTCTCGTTATTAACTACACTGCCGCGGAGCGAGTTCTTAATTGGTCTCAACGTTTCGACTAGCTTGCTCTAGTCATCGTCAGGAGACTGATGAGTGTATGGTTTGGGTGTACACAGACAGAGTAACCAAAACCCCAATATTGCCCTAACATGGTATATCCACCATGTAGTTATACCCTACACACAGATCCTTGAAAAGGCAAAACAAAATACAAAATGCATTTCGTTTAGTGCATTTATATCGAATCATGCATTGTTCAACCTAGTGGTGAAATCTGGTTTTTCCATTTCACCCAGTTTCGCCCCGTGAAATGGAGTAGTCAGAATTTAACCTTGTGGTTATATTCTGAGACAATGCACTCATCAACACATATTTGTATACTGCAACACGATTAAAATGCCTTTAATGTGTCTGATGTGTCTTGCCCGAGAATTAATTAATAAGCGTTAATTAAATAATATGAAATGAGTCAATGACTAGATATCTGTGGCGGTTGAAAGCAGCATTGGCAGAGAATACATTTAGTTCAATAAAATAAAAAATATTTTTGTTTTTGTTTAATGTTGTTTTATATAAATAATAAGAGGTGGTGTTTTATGACTTTAAAATTATGTCACTTGTGACAACAACATTAACAACTGAATCAAACGACGTCTTTCCGTATTTTACAGATGTGAGTACACAAAGTTCCCGGATGTTGGTGACCTCAATTGAAGACGTTTAGCACATACAAGCTTCTTGGTGGATGCTGTTCGTGGTATGTTGATGTGCATAGGCCTGAATCACAGAGAGTGCTTCAAGGTGTTCGGATGGCAACCGTGCAAGGATTTCGTTGACGTCACAGTCATTCATTATGTATAGACACCGTGGAAGCAATATCACCATGCAGCTTGATCATTCATTAACACCAAGCCGTGTACCTGTACTACTGTCATCAATAATATAAACAGAAAATATACCCTCTACTCTTGTGCAGAGATTGTTCGTGATAATTTCCCCCAACTGTTCAGATGTGAGTATTCCTAACGTTGGATATCCAGCAATGACCTAGTAGTAGTTAACCTCGTTGTGAACGGAAGCCATTCCTTGGTGATTTTATTAACGGTGAAAGTTGCCTCATAAAAAAACTGAATTAATTAATTATCAACCATGAAGACAACAGTGGCACCGTTCACACCGCCAAACCCAAATGAGCAGCACCCCTGGCAGATTGGCCTGCAAGTCTTCACTGCTATAATCATGTGGCTAATGGCCGTCTTCGGTAACTGTCTCGTTATTCTCGTTGTCAAAAGAAGCAGACGGTTACAAAGTACAACAAATTACTTCGTAGTATCATTGGCTCTAGCAGACCTCTTGATGGCGCTAGTCTGCATGCCATTGGTCGTAACACGAATAACCACCCAAACTTGGTTGTTCGGTAACTTTGTATGTAAAGTGGTTCGGTTTGTGCAATATATGGCTCCTAGTGTAACTGTGTTCGTGTTGGTGGGAATCTCAATAGATCGGTTCTATACAATATTATACCCACTCAGTTTCAAGATTACTCGCGGGAAAGCCAAAAAGATGATTGTTATGAGTTGGTTTGTGGCACTCATTCTGTCTTGCCCAGCCTTTTATTTCTTTGAAGTCGCTACATCGAATAGTTCATACAGCCACCCATTCTGCGATACATTCATCTCATACTCAACTGAAGGCATTGTGTACTCTGCACTTGTTGTATGTGTTGAATACTTTCTACCCTTAACTATAGTTGCCGTAGTGTACACTAGGATTGTTCGACACATTTGGAGAGTCGGTATAGGAGCAGGTCGAACACTCCAGAGGACGACTAACGCCGTGCCACGCACTAAAGTCAAGACTGTTAAGATGTTAATGATAGTTTCAACTGTTTACTTCATATCATGGGGACCTTTCTTTGTCCTTCAGCTTTGGTTTGCAGCTAGTGCAGATGACAGTCCCATACCTAAGATTTACATAGCTACTGTATGGATAGCGTTTGGATCTAGCGCCTCTAACCCGATCATCTACAGTTGCTACAATCCCAACTTCCGAAGAGGATGCCGTGAAGTTTTCTGTATGTCAACTATGAAGTGCTACCGTAGCAACACGTACGCAATAACTACAACATCCCGGTTTGCTAAGAAGAATCACGTGGGTATGGCGCCTATGTCCAGTTACCCAGGAGAGCGCATGCGTCCTCCATCGCCTTATAAGACATTTGATAGAGATATGAATGGAGACAAAAAGATGGCTTGGCCTCTACCGACTGTTGGCCAGTCTACTTACTTATGATTGTTTGGGTTGTGTTGGACACGGCTTGGGCTGAATGCCAAGAACATTTTTAATGAAAATTAAAATGTTCTGCTACAGCAACAGGACAGTTTATAGACCTTATGCATATGACGTCATTTGAGTAGGGCGCCCTCACCTAGAGGTCAAAAGGAAGATGTTCATTGGCCAATCCTGTGCGCCGCGCGTACAAATCAGCGCGTTTCCATTGTTTCATCATCAGTTTACCTCTAAGATGGCGGCTTGGTGACGTCAATGCATAAGGTTTATTACATTAACTAGACAATAGACCTTTCTATCGTTGACAAACAAAGGGCGCCGGTTGGCATGGACGGCCGAATGTTAGCAAAGCATTCAATCATGTTAAAAAATGTTGTGACCAAATTCAACATTTTCTGTAAAGATTCATGAAATGAAATACCTTCCATGATTGGTTGATTTGTTTCCAACAGTTTCAACACTATTTTTGAATACTTGTGTAACATTGCTACAAACTATGGCTATATGTTTTTGATTTGCAGTTATGGCTTTCTATAGTTTTCAAACCTCGGTTGGCAAAAACTCGGGCTGTGACGTTGCAATAGAAAGGTCTATACTTCAACTTATTACAAAACAATCTAAAGAGTTAAAATTATAAGTTAGTTTTTACAAATTAAGAATCCTTAAATTGGTGCACTAGAAACTCATGTAGGAGTCTCCTGCAGCTTATGAATACAGCCGTAACATTTTTTAACTACAGTCATACTCGTACCCATCACATTGGTGTGAAACTTTAGGTCCACAGTGAATTACCTGATCGCATTTAGGGGCCTACAGTTATTAATTGACTTGGTCAGACCAGTAGGCTCCATTCCTTATTGTCACATGACCATGCATAAGGAGACAATAATTAATATATCCCATGGATGTTTAACCCCAATGAAGGCATGTGCCTTAATCACGAAACGTTTTGTTTATTTCGCCAGTTTCTCTAAAGTGCATTGACCTCGAAGAGACTAAGTTCTTGATATCCTGGATTGGACCATTCCAAATATCTAAAGGGTGGGAGGGGGGGGTGGTCCCAGAGTATTGCTTTTTTATTTTTTATTTTTTTAGGGCGGAATAATTTTGCAGTCATGATTTGTTGCCAATATCCTATGTCAAATACAGACCCACCCTGATCAAACCCTCTGATAAGTGAGTCTGTTCTTGTCACTATAAACATGATTAATTAACCAAAGAAAGGTACATGAATAATTAACCAAAGAAAGGTACGGCTCAAATCATCTAAGACAATAGCTGGGCATGTGAAGACGTCATTTACATGTAAAAAAAAATTAATAAAAATAAAAATAAAAGGGAAATGCACAGAAAACATTTTAGTATATCTTGGATGGTTAGGAGGCAAGTATTGGAACCTTCGAGCGTTTGGGTAAAGACTGGGGCTGGCACGCCTGCATACCAGTGGTCTGAAGTAAGACAATGATTTCACAATTTGTTTATAACAAACACAATTTATTCTGCATGAACGTTCAAAAATATTTAAGATTACAACTGTAATGGCGGAGTAGCTGCATTGTTGAATCGGAAAAGCCTTTGAATTACTGTTGTATTTAATTATTCGTTGGGGTTTGTGTTCTTTAATTGCTTTTGTGTTTCCTTTGACTGTGGGAAGCAACACTTATCTATCGCACCCTCTGCACTTTGTGAGGCACCATCGATGTTACAGATCATTGGGAAAATCCTGTCGTGCTTCATTTATCTCCAGCATTCTGAACATTGGAGTTTATTTAGTGCAGAACAGTTGGCTATTGTAAATACACTCCATATACACAGCATAATGTATTCACAAAGTGTACCAAAATAGCACTTATCCAGATACGATATATCACCAAATTCTACCTCTTTGTGGTTAAGCTTTACTTACGTAGTGTGGACCTGCGATCAAAGAAAGTCCCACAAAATCTAGAGACTTGAAACACTATGTGGACTACACACATGTGTTTTTTACACAGTGTTGGAGAACACGTTTTTTCTTATTAAGTGCACAGAACAAAGGAATGTTCAAAGAGTGTATGAGCTTACAGGAGTGCCCTTTTGGGGTCTTTTACACAATGGCATGGAACAACTTAACCCACCTTTAGAAAAGGGAACAATAAAACAACACTAGCAGGACCCTACAAACTGAATCCGTAAGGTTGGGTGTGTGTACATTGTGTGTGAATTAATGACTTTTAAAAACAACACTTCGTGTTTTATTTAAACACAGTTGGTATACATTTTTTTAAACATCATTTTTTTGGCACAAAGTGGCGAGAACTTTCAAATTTGAAATTGTTATTTTTTGCCGTTAATTTAGTAATTATTTTATTGTCAGTGAAAATAAATTAATCACTTCAGTTTTTATCTGGATCACTTGTTGCTGCTGCCCATTTAATTATTTTTACTTCATTAAAATAATATCGATAGAAACTTTTGAAACACTATACCTAGCGATCGATTCATGTTCGAGGGATAAACCAATTGCTACCTCTTGAATATTCTTGGTTCCAAGACCTTTGCATGGATCAGTTAACAACAGAGGGCGTTACTGTCTTTGGTTCGCACCGTAATTGACAATTCCTACAACAGAGGGCGTTTCTATCCTTGGTTCGATAGTCTAGCTTCGGTGACAGTCGATGAATTCAAGAACAAAAGGCACGCACTCTGTCGGGTTATCACGTTACGAGTACAAGGCAGTACAGTCTTGGACCAAGACTACTGGCCCTTGAAGAACCCACTAATAAACACTTGTCTTGGAGATGATGATAGCAGACCAGTTCGTTGTTAGCTTTTCCGAATGAAACCATGACAGTTCGAAAATTTATTGCAAATGTTTGCAAAAGTGAAACTCTTCCCATGAAATATGTTAATTACTTCCGCGCATGCGTACACTATTGGGCCATTCCCAGTTCAAAATTAATGAAAACAAGAAAATCTGAAATTTCAAGTTCTCATAACAGATTGCATTTTAATTTCAAACAAAATCTAACATCTTTAGAAATATTTTCGTGAAGTATTAACATTTTATACAATGCCGTTCAGGTTTTGCAAACACATGTGTTCATGGCGACAGTTTCTCTAAAGTAACTTACGTTACCTTTAGTTTATTTCGTTTTAATCTGCTTAAAATTGCCACACAGTTCTTCCCGCCAATGTAATCTTATTTTCGGGTGTGTACACGACCTACAATGAGAGCAAAGACTATTATCGAAAAATTCATGACTTCTATGTTGAAAAAAAAATCATATATAGCGCAGGTAAAGTATACCCACACAAGTGTTGTCCCAAAGAGAAACATCGTAAGTTTTTACAAAACTAAAAAAAAATATTTTCTTAAAACTCTTATAATATTATCTGATGCCCTTGGTTATAAACATTTCGTTTTAAACATTAAAAAGACCTTCTCGTGAGAACAGTTCATCGCAAAATTGGCTCAAACTTTGGTAACGTAAGTTTCAACAATGATAACGTATTGCGTTCAAACATGCAAAACGGACAGTAAAGGCAATTACCAAAGGTACTAAATGAAGAAGTCCTTGCTTCTTGATTCAATCTTCCGACAAGCAAACTTAAACTGTCCTTATATCAGTTTTAAAAGCTACAGATTTTGTAAAACTACAACTACTCGAACAAGTTATCTTGTTTTTTGCTTTATGAATGGCATTTTTACAGTATAGTGGGGCACAATCACGAGGAGCTGATCGTGTAGTTGGCCCAGACCAGGAAATATCCGATACTGCAGAATCATTGGCGCTCTCATTCATCAATACCTCGTCAGTGGTATCATCGATTTTCACCCTGTTGCCTTATTTTTGCCAGTGTTTCTTTCACACGTGATCGATGTTTTCGGACCTTTTTGTTCACTGTCTGTTTACGTTCTTTATGTTCTTTTTTTGATAGCCTCTCCACAGGCATGTAGTATTTCTTGACACGTTTACTTTCAGCCTCTAGACCTTTTCTACCAGTTTATTTCGTTTTCTTTCCCGATAAGCAGCTTGTATTTCTGCCCTTGTTTTTCACACTTTGAGAACCACATCACATGAACTGGAACAACAAGTACAAATGGAACAAGTTAGAATGTAGAGCAACATAAAATGGGTGTTAACATTCACAAATAACTCTCCATATACAATCCAGCCTTGTGTATATGTGTAACTTACGTTACCATGGGTTTCCGGACAATTTAGTAACAGTTGCATTAAAGAAACACATTTCTAAACATACAGTATTAGTCATGTGTGTATACGGACTAAGTTGTGACAAGTTATTTGTATCATCAAAGCTCATTGAACGATTCTATACTAAAAAGAAAAAAGGGGGGGGAAGAAAGAAACTTACGTTACTACTCAAGTAGTTTGAAAAAATAGAGCGTTTGTAACTACAGCAAGTAAGCAACAACGTTTAAATTAAAGTAACAATCTTTATTTTAAAGAAGGAGTTATGACTGTGCCAAAACAGAACGGAATGTTTACTTGAAGGGTCTTCCATAACGAGATGAACAATTACATATTTTAGTATTTTATATGAAACTTACGTTACTTTTCAATGGTCTTAAAACCACTGGTATTTCAACAACAAATGTAACAATTAAGTGGATAGTTCATACTAACTCCAGAGAGGAAAACCTCTGACATCCTCTGCCAAGATATAAATGGATATTTAAATAATATTATGAAAAATATTCTAAGAACTTACCAAAGTATAAGTACATTTCTTCTTCAAGCCACGTGCATCACGTACTTAAACGCCTTTTTATCAACGAAACTGGTTGCTATTGTGTCTCTGACACCTGGTGGCGCTTTTGGTTAAGTAAGTTTAGATCTCGCGATCATTAATCGGTGGTAAATGGAAACAAATAATAAATCATGGTAACGTATGTTTCGTAACGTAAATTTTGGCGAGTAACTGCCCGATACCCCAAACAAAATTTACCGGGAACGTGCTGTAATTTCCAAGTAGGAATACAGGGCTTACATTTGGGCTGCTTTGTAGAGGTTCCCAGCTCATGCGGGTAACTAAAACATGGTAACGTATGTTTCATGCCATAAAAACGCATATTTTAAAGCAGACGAGAAGGCCATGGTACGGGGAAAAACTGTCATTCATGGTTTCACGATTATGAAGAATGAATAATACATATATTAATCTGTTGATACATGCGAATACAGCTTTATTACGTTTATTCAAATTATTCTGAATTGACATGACTTCGTCGGTAACGTAAGTTACAGTTGAAATTGCGACACACTTTGATGTTCAAAATAGAAGTTTCAGAGGTAGGATAGTAAAAATCAAGTTCAGTCATCACGTTGACACGACATTTCCCCATACATTAAAATCAAAATCAGTAGAAAGTTACCTCAAATGTGAACTGCACAACCTTGGAACCATCGTTGTTATTTTTTGCGACATATGCTTTTATCATTGATTCGATGAAAACAAGCTTCAAAGACTAGAGCTGGTTGAAAAAATAATGGATTGGCGACAGCTTTTGTTTTCAAAAATGTGTCTATGATGAGTTGCTTTATAACATGGCACTACATTTCCAACATATCCCTTTCAGTACCAACACATATTTTCTACTAATGCAATGGTGACCAGAGAAATGTCCTTGACATGGCTACCTGGTGACCAACACTATTAGGAAAGTTTGAGGTTACAGCGCCCTCACAAGGCAGATTGGGGTTAGCCTAGGTCCTAGTAACATAATGCAAGTTGTACAAGCAAGCAATTAAATTACTGTTTCCTTTGGCATATTGCCTTGGACTAAATCATTGCCTTTAACATATATTTGAGGTATGGTATTATTACCACTAAATACACAATTGAGTAGTTTAAATGTGAAAGCTAAAAATTTGTCAAGTAGCTGTTCATACCAATCTGCATGAAAATTATTTCTGAAACGTTAAATAAACATAAGGTTTTAAGAATTTACTTTCGAAACACCATCCTCCCCCCCACCCCCCCAACCCGCCACAAAATAATAAAATTTGGTTGAGCCTCACAGATACTGGGGGTTGGTGACTATACCCATGTTTTCAGGATGAAATAGTTGATAAATTGGTCAAGGCGGCTATTTAGATTTTTGGCGAATTATGAATCCTCAAATAAACAGCTAGAAGGTTTGAATAAATTTCTTTTGAAGCACCCCCCCCCCCCCCCCAACCCGCTCCTAGAATTGGACATTAAATATAAACAAGAGAGTTTGGATTACGCCCAATATGACTTAGAAATAAATTACTGCTAAAATCAAAACTATTATTTTTTTAAACATTTAATGACAAAGAAGGAACTGACATAAAATAAAATTAAATATTGCCCATTTCAAAATGTCCGCCAATCAATTAGGTTTTGGCCCGTATCTCCGTCTACGAGCCTCACAGATACAAAATAAAATTGCCATGTTTTCAGGATGAAGGAACCCAATGAGAGCAAATACAAAAATGGTGGTTCAGTTGCTTTTAAAAGGCGGCCATGTTTATTATTATAACATTGGTTTATGAAACAAAAAATAAACAGAAGGTTTTAATCCAAACAATTATTTGCTACCACATTTAATGACAAAGAAGGAACTCGCATTAAATAACATTATATATAGCCAAAGTGCTATACTTGTACTTTCAAACAATCATCCTACCCCCCCCCCCCCCCCCCACCCCACCCGCCTCAATGTAGGAAACTTGGATTAGCGCTCATAGGATTCACCGGTATCATACATTCAATATTGCATAGAGAAGTTTGATTAAGCACAATATGAACGTTACTGGAACAAAATAACTCCTCAAATAATTTTTTTACCTATCATGAACCAATATGTAAAGAAGGAACTAACATAAAATATTTCCAAAGTGCTATACTTGTATTTTCTAAGTACCACCCCCCCCCCCGCCTCAATGTTAAAAACTTTAACGTTTTCAGGATCAAGGAAGCCAACAAGACACATAATTAAATTATTGGATCAGTTGGTTAAGGCGGCCATTTTCTTAATCAAAATGGCCGCCAATCAATTTGGTTTTTGCCCGTAACAAAAAATATTGCGAGGTTTTCAGGATGCAGGAACCCAATGAGACCAAATACAAACAATGTGGTACAGTTGCTTAAGTCGGCCATTTTTATTATTTGAAAATTTGTTTCTGAAACCTAAAATAAACATAATTTTTTAATATTTTCCTTTTGAAGCACCCCCCAAACCCGCTCATAGGATTGCACATTCAATTTAAAAAAAAGAGTTTTGATTACGCACAGTATGACCTGGAACAAAATTAAGGCTAAAATGCAAACTATTCTTAGTTACCACATTTAATTACAAAGAAGGAACTCACATTAAATATTGGCAAAGTGCTATACTTGTACTTTCTAATTACCATTACCCCCCCTCCGCCTCTACTTGTTCTTTAGAACCACCATCCTACCCCCTCCCCCCGCCCCTACTTGTACTTTAGAACCACCATCCTAACCCCTCCCCCCCCCCCCACCCGCATCAATGTAGGAAACATGGATTAGCGCTCATAGGATTCAACATTCAATATTGCCTAAAATAAACAAGATAAGTTTGCTTAAACACAATATGAACTGGAAATAAATAAATTAAATAAATAAATTACTCCTCAAATCAAATTTACACCTAACATGAACCAATATGTAAAGAAGGAACTAACATTACATTTTGCCAAAGTGCTATACTTGTTTTTTCTAAGTACCATCTGTTGAAGTTTTCCGGCTCCGAATCTTTTTACTAGTGACACTGCAATCGCCATAGTTTGAGAGGAGAGTGACACGTTTTGTGTCCTGCCACATAACGCATAGTTGGCCTGCTTTCTGATTTTTTTTTGGATCTGCACCGCTTTTCATAGGAAATTTTTTGGAGTTTGCTACGTCGGGTATCCCTAGGGTGGTATAGCGCACAGTTCCACAAGCTCCGAATCCTAGCATTAAATTATGCCAAAGTGCTGTACTTGTATTTTCTAAGTACCATTCTCCCCCCCCCCTCCCCCCCACCCACCCCCGGCCTCAATGTTGATTGTTGGCAGGCATGCGATTGTGGGATTCAACATTGTAGCGGGGGGGGGGGGGGGAGTTTTCAGAAAGTATTGAAAATTATTCGCTTGGTGTGGAAATTCTCCAATCATGGTATAACAGCTTTACACATTGTTTACATAATTAACTTTATTGTTTAATTGTTGACCTAATTTATCGCTTGGTGTGGAAATTCTCAAAGCATGGTATAACACACATTGGCTTGATACACTGCTTACAAATCATGCGAGTTTGTTTCCGATTAGAGGTGGAACTGCATACAACACAGTCACGTTTCTTCCCGCCAACATTCGGACCCGGAAAGTGCTGAGTTGAAAGGGCGTTTGAAGCACTTGACACTTGACTGGCATGGTCAACTGGGTTGTTCTCCAAGCTTGAAATAAGTGCCTCTATCACCTTGACCCGAAAATCCAAAGTAGACAAGCTCTTGTTTGTATGGATGCTGTTGTATACGACATTAGCATTAAGCAAACATATCTATGTATATGTTTCCACCATTTGAGTGTTTTGTGGGTATGAGTATAGTACGTGCATAATTGTCCTGCCAGATCCGTGCCCCCATGTATTTATTGTAATCCTCGACTATTATATGCACGGTTTTTGGATATGACGAAGTCCTGTTGAAGTTTTCCGGCTGCGAATCTTTTTACTAGTGACACTGCAATCGCCATAGTTTGAGAGGAGAGTGACACGTTTTGTGTCCTGCCACATAACGCATAGTTGGCCTGCTTTCTGATAAAATTTGGGTTCTGCACCGCTTTTCATAGGAATTTTTTGGGGGTTTGCTACGTCGGGTATCCCTATAGGGTGGTATAGCGCACAGTTCCACAAGCTCCGAATCCTAGCTCAGACAACTTGGAGAACAGAGCCGGGCTACTAAACCAATTGTCCATGTGTAGATGCAATGTCCTTTATTTTCGAGTCCCTGCAAAAGGTTCAATACTACGTTGCCTGGTGCCCCTATTTCGGATGGATGGTTTGTCTCAGGATCACTTACAGAGGACTGTCCTTGTGGGGACCTGGGCTGCGATCCTGTGAACAACTCCCAGGCACATGTGTACCCTGTGTCGGATTCGTTCAATGAGAAAGATTTCAATCCCCATTTTGCGGCTTTTCTTGGCATGTACTGCTTGAAGCTCAGTCTTCCTTTGAATTTGACCATCGTCTCGTCCGGTGAAAGGCTTCGTCCCGGCTGGTACACCCGGAGGAATGATGGTAGTACAATGTTTAACAGTGGGCGTAATTTAGCAAGTTTGTCACGGGGAGAGTCGCCCTCCACATCTCTGTTATTGGCGAGGTGAAAACATCTTAGGATTGCAGTAAATCGGTTACAAGCCATGGTTGCTGAGTACAGGGGACTTCGTAGAATTTCAGACCTGGACCAATGCATGGAGTAACGAGGCCTTTTGTTGATTCCCATGCAAAGAAGTAGGGCCACGAATGCCATCATTTCAGGTACATTAGTTGGTCTCCAAGCACGCTTATTTTCTGCCCCCGCTCCCAATATTTGTTCAGCATAACGATTAGTCTCTAGTACCATAATCTGCCACACTGCTTTACAAAAGTACAGTTTGAAGATTTGTATGGGGGAGAACGAACTGAAGTCTTCTGTAGCCCCGGTGTTTGCTGTAAATTTAACAGGCGGTCGCCGTGTGTAAGAGTTGGCTTCACGCCATCCACACCTGAAATTCGGCTTCTTCTTGGTCTTCTTACCCTTCTTAGAAGAGGTTAATGTTGCTGTTGATGTCGAGGCCCTCGGCTCTGTATCCTCACTGTCTTCTGTCTCCGAGTCATCAAGTGGCGAATCCTCGTCAGATGACATTTCTGAACCACTGTCTGCGAAAATTTCTTCCAAATTTTTTTCATTTTCATCGGCCATGTTGTCAGAATGATCTCTTACTCGAGAATGCGTGGGGGGACGCTTAACGATCCCGCTTAAATTTTAAAACTTGCGACGCTTCAGGGCACACGCGGGCAGCTTGTTGCCGGGGTGATGCACGCACGGGGCGATTGAGGGCGCTATTTACATGTTTATAACTTACAATACACCTGTGAGCCAGCCAGGATCAATGGTCAATTACAGTTGAAACAATTACGTGCCATAATGCCTCAGTGGTCACCAAGTGGGATGTTTTTTTGAGCCGCTATGGCTCGGCGGTACTGAAAGGGTTATCATGTCCAGATGTTTTCATAAACATATGCGACATGAAAATCATGTGTTTGCGGCGATGTACTGGGAATGGCCCTATTGATTGGCGAACGCCATAGAGATATGCACTAAGCAGACGCACAAAACGCGTCTACGTCAAAAAGGCGCGATGTTCCATCATTTTGCCAACCAAAATGTTGGTGCGCATGCGTGATGTGCAATTTACATATTTCGTGGGTTTATTATCTACATGTTTAAAGGGTTTATTTTAATCGAACGGTCCAAAAACTAAAGGTACACTTTGCCTTTAATAATCAGTAGCACCGTAGAATAATGCAGGATCTCGGTTTGTAGCGCGGATGCTCTTCATACGAGTCATTACGCAACTGCCCCCAATAAACGTCCCAACAGCCATGCCGATGATCGTAGCCAGAGGGATAGTCCAGTACAAAGGTGACACACTGTTCGGCGATTGGTCATAATTACGGGTTTGACTGGATTGCGATGTTGAGTTTACTGTTGTTCTAGCATCCCCTGACCACGCACTGCATCGTGGAAATGATTCTGGTATTGGTGGTAACTCATCAGGCTCACCAACGTGAAAAACTAACGCCATACCCTCCTGTTTGAAATACAAACTTGTTATAAAAAGCAGACTAAAACATTATACGTGTATTACAGTTGAATCAGCCCATGTTTTGCCCAAATACCTTTAAAATGTATTGAATTCTTTCTTTTTTTCTCTTTCTCGTGAAGAGTTTTGACTGATTTAAAAAAATAATGATGCTGTTTCAATACTAAACTAATAACATCGGATACTTTTGCGTATGCCACTCACAGCTAGCAAAATACTTTCAAGTTGTTTATATAAAGGCTTCTGGCAACAGCAATAATATGTTGGGGATGGGGTACCAACAACAAATTATTTGTATTTTTCAAAAACAGTCATTTTATATTGATTGATTTTCCATTCACTATGTCTCCAGTGAAGGTTTATAACTTTCTGAACTAAATGAG
Source organism: Leptasterias polaris (assembly GCA_037783415.1). Lineage (NCBI taxonomy): Eukaryota > Metazoa > Echinodermata > Asteroidea > Forcipulatida > Asteriidae > Leptasterias > Leptasterias polaris. The sequence goes on from JAZGTN010000065.1 coordinate 2,489,843, forward strand.
AATACATTCTTACAATGAAAATGGCAAAACAAGTGGGTGATGCTAAATCATTGCTTTTACTTTCTTTGGCACTATACAGCAATCCTTCACCGATCTTAAACTCTTGGTGGCAGCAGATATGCCTCCATTATTGCGGTGGTACCTGGGTGGTACTGCGCTGCATAGCGACGGGTTTAAGCGATTTGCAAAGTAAAAGTCCAATAACCCGTGACTGATCAGATGATCGCCGTGTAGCCCAACCCTTAAACCCGTCGTTAGGCAGCGCAGTAGCACCCAGGTACCACCGCAGTAATGGAGGCATGTCTGCTGCCACCAAGAGTTCAAGATCGGTGAAGGATTGCTGTATAGGCGCAGACAATGTACAAGGCATGCTATACCGGATGCTACAAAATAATGCTCCAAGTGTCCCCACGGACTCCCGTGTGGCTACGCAAATTACTAACTAAAGCCTGTTAATGTAGTTAAGTTCTAAAGGAAAACAAAATGATACTTATGACTTAATAGCTCAAAATAGTCTCTTAGTACAAGTTGTTATGAATTATATCTCATAAGACATAATGAATATGAACCATATTTCATAATTATGACTTCAGTAAATTAGCCGTGATTGTGAGACATAAATCATGGCTTTCTTTTCTTTCTCGCTCAATGTCCCCTAAACGCTTCCGTAACTACTAACAAATTAACTTTGCTATGTCCAGATAATTTTGTTTGTCCAACGTATGTTTTTAATAATAAACAAAAAGGTTTAGCGTCCTGCCTTTTTGAAAAAAGGAAGGAGGAGGGCCCCCCTTTTTTTTTCAAGACAACCGGCCGGGCTATTTTTCAAAATGGTTGCCAGCATTTTTCGGTGTGCTTTTTTGGTGTGCTAAAGTCAAAAATACGATCCTGTTTATTTTTAAATTAATTTTTTCGTTAATAAATGTAGGCCTATCCTTTAAAAAAATAAAAATAAATAAAAATAAAAAAAGAGGCGGCCTCTAAAAAGGAAGCAGGCGGGGACGCTAAACATGTTTTCTTTTTTATGTGGCACAATGATTTGTGGTTATGCGAAGGAGATTGAATTTACCTCGAGATGAAATTCTATATTATGACAGTGGAAGATCCACCAGCCTGGATTCCACGCATGTATCTGAATGATGGTGTAGGCCTATCCGCTATCCGGTACTATTACTACGTCTTTCATTGGACAGTCATTATTGCGTTTAATCAAACCTAGAATTGTAAAAAAAAATAGGGTATTGGGTTATACAAAAATAATAAACCACAAGGGAAACTGACTGGGTAAATTTTAAATGACTATAGGTTGAACAAAGAAAATTTGACTAGAATGGGATAGGCCTACCAACGACTTCCGGAATAACGTGCCGGCGCTCTACCAACTGAGCTATCTAGCCCTATAATTTTATGTTGGCGGTTGTATTGCACACTTGGGTATAATCCCTAGCTACACGGCAGTTTACGGTTGAATGGCTTCTGACACCCCGAACAAAGATATTGACAAAAAGAAGGAAACCGCCAACAGAGGGTTAGATAGCTCAGTTTGTAGAGCGCCGGCACGTTAATCCGAAGGTCGTTGGTTCAAATCTTTGTTCAACCCCAAATCATTTAAATTCTACCCAGTCAGTTTCCCTTGTGGTTTATTATTTGATATTGGTTATAAAAAAGACAAACTCTCGTTGGCTAAAAGGGACCATTGTAATTTGTTTTAGTGGATAGCCCAAAAGTCTTCCCTTTTAACCCTTGTACTTAGGTGGACCGTCTTTATCCCAACGCCAGAAAGTTCAAATAACGCATCCTCACCTTCCACAAAGATGTAATAATGATCTCTGTCCATTTCCAAATATGTTTTTATCTAAGTGACTACTTCACTTGCCAAGCTATTGTCCTAATAGTGACAAGAAGAATGTTGGTTTCACTTCGGTGTGCATTTGACATTCCACTAAATCATGTATGACTGCAAAACATTATCCGACCTAAACAAGTCCCTCAAAACACGCAACTTTGGTACCCGATTCCCCCTCTCGTAGATATGTGGAATGGTCCAACCTAGGATATCAATGACCTTGGCTCTCTCAGATCAGGTCGATGCACTTTTTAGAAACATTCGAGATAAACTAAATGTGTAATGATTTACTTCATAAGCCTTTAATATATGTTAATTTTTGCATCGGGGATAATGAATATAATTTTGTTTTTTACCCTACACGATGTGTGCTAAGCACTGTACTTTCCCGAGTTCTGTGAAAACAAAATCCACAGGCAAATCACTCGGGTGGGATTCGAACCCACGGGTATATATTGAGAATAAATTACAACACGGGACAATGTTGACTGTGTTCAAGAGATCATTTTGCAAACTGACCTTGTCGATCGAGTTCACGGACTTTCTCGATGGTAGCGCCCTCTATTTTATCCATTGCCACAACCTTGAACTGCATCCCATGTAGATGCATTGGATGTAATATTTGTAACAGTGTGTCTGCATTGACCAAGATCAACTCCATCTCCTGTAGTAATAACAAAGCAATTTCACAAAATAAAGTGTGCGCGTAGTTTATGGTTGTGCAATGGCTTTTCCACAACTCCAGTTATGCTATAATTCATCGCATATGATATCAAATGGTTGTACTGTGTTAGGAGTCATTCGCCAAAGGTTTCTTCAGCATTTCACAGATTTAGAGTGTTTCACTTTGTAATACTTTGACTGGTTTATGTGAAACAGAAAAGCCTTCCATTTATTTAGATATATTTATATATTTTTTTCCCCGGGGATTGGGGGTTAAAAATACTTTTGTTTTGGTTGCACCATGCTTACATACACCGTGCATAAACTACTTTGACTCGGTGAACCTAACGAAAGAAGACAGAGGGCCAAGCAGACGTTAAAAAAAATCAAAAACAAAGCCTTTCAAAGGTTGGTGTAAATGGCTAAATAACTATTAATGTACACTGCAAAAACTTGGGTGTTGAAATTGACACCATGGGTCTTGTCATATAAAGACTTGTTTAAAGAATAACATTTACACTTTTGGGTGTTAAAATAACACTAATTTCTGATGCTAAATAAATTACATTTCTGATATTTTAACACCCCTAGGAGAAAGTGTATTATTATAATTTTTATATATATTTTTTGAAATAAATGTTATTTTAACACACTACGAGTGTTAAGTTTGATTCTCTCTTCGGAATCTATACTGGTATGTGGCAACACCCATGGTTTAAATTCTAACACCAACGTTTTTGAAGTGTAAATTTTCTCACATCATTATAGGCATACCTGATCAAGTTTAAGAGTGATTGTGTGTACGCATGAGCACAGCTCTCCATCACATTCACCAGGTTTAAAGTCAATCTCCTCACAGAATTATGTGCTTCGGTAACTCACTGTATTGAGTCAGTAACGGTGACGTATAGGGAAGTAGAATGATATATTATTAAGCTGTGGGTATGCTCTTAGTGATTGAGTAGATGGGTCCGGACGTATAGTCACCCCGACCTGAATAAAGTACTTGAATTCTTCAGCTTTATCCGTTGATTGTATCGTACATCTGAAAAAGAGAGCCATACAATATGTTTTGATAATTACACTGCAAAAATTCGGGTGTTCAGATTAACACCATGTGTTTTGGACAGAATTTGTTATACAAAAATGCACGTTAGTTATGATTTTTACCAAGACCAGATAAAGCACGGTAATTATACAGAGCAACTATATACCGAGCGCCACCAAGAGACTGCCCAAAGAATGTCATCATGCAGTAGTTTTATTCAAAATAACAACAAACACACATTTGAGTTAAGCGCTGAGAAAAGCATATGGCGTTGGTGCACAATAATAAGCATCCCCCCCGAAAAGAGAGCCATACAATGTTTGATAAATACACTGCAAAAATTCGGGTGTTCAGATTAACACCATGTGTGTTGTTATAATTAACACAGATAACAAAAAGAATGAACATTTACACCGTATAGACGATGTGACCTGTGACACCACATGTTTACAAAAGAGCCACAGAGCCTGGACTTCCTGCAGGCACATTTGTACACAGATCAATGGAAGAAAACAAATCTTATGTTTTGTGAAGATTGCACTGTCTGATTTTTCTCAACTTTTGATATGAAGAAAGGGGGGGGGACATCTCAAAAGCTGTACAGCTGTTGCTTTTGTAAATATTTTGAATTTATGTGAAAATTATGACACAAAATGTAAATTTTCCCATATAGCCTGTGTAGTATCTTGCCCGGCAGGAAACGCTTTAGAATGTACAAGGTCACCACTCTGTAAACAAATGTAACATGGTCTATATACACGGTTGTTAAAATTATATTAATTTCTGCACAAAATAATTACATTGGTGTTCTCGTTCCAACCCTACGGTGTTAGTTTTGACTCTCTCTTCGGTATCTATATTGTGACAACACCCTTGGTGTAAATTTTAACACCCCAGTTTTTGCAGTGTATATTATAAACACTTCAGTGTCATGATTGACCTCCTGTAACATTTCTGGGCCAGTAAGACCAAGAAATGTTTCAAAATTACGTCATAAGACTCCCATTGTCCTTTCATAACTTAACAATTCGCCAAAAGAAAGTCACTAAAAATGTATGCATATGTTGGGATACACCGAGTGACAATACTGGTCTTTGATAATTACCAAACATGTTCAGTGCCTTTAACCAAGGTGATTTAGTTTTATCAAAACCGCATTTAGTCTGAACCTGAGGGAAATAAAAATCATATAATTTTAAAACATAATCAAGAATAGCAGAGTATGATTCATTTACATCAACGAATGAGTGAATAAAATTCCAGTCAGTGTCATACAAACCATGATTAAAACGTTGGATATTTATATCCTTGAAATCACGTTTCATAAAATTCAATTTTTTCCGTATATAATTGTCGACAATGGCAAAGACAGGAAGATGGTCACTAGTATCATTAATCAATATACCGGAGTTATGATCAGCTAGATTATTTGTGAAAATATTGTCAATCAGCGTGGCACTATTGACGGTGATCCTAGTTGGTTTATTGATAAGGGGGAAAAGGAAATTAGAAGAAAGCATGTCAATAAACTCTTGGACATTACTGCTTAAATCACGCTGTAAAAGGTTAATATTGAAATCACCTAGTATATAAATGTTTTTGTTTTCATCTTGTATACGACCAAGTAATTCATTGAAACTGTTTGTAAAATTAATACAAGTAGTGTCAGGTGGCTTGTAAATAATGCCAACAATGATGTTACCTGATAAAGAATTTTCAATCTCAATAAAACAGGATTCTATGTCTACAGTATTAAAACAAATGTCACCACGAGTCCTGTAAGGATACTGCTCTTTGATAAACAACGCTACCCCACCTCCCCTTTTATGTTGCCTGCATGTATACACCCTCCTTGACATCAAGTTTAATCAAAGGATTATCAATTTCTTTCAACCAAATTTCAGAAATCCCAATAACAGAAATTATTACCAAAAGTGCTGACACACTGTTGAACATCGGAAATGTTGCTCGCAAGGCTGCGAGCATTAATATGAAGTCGATTAAAGTTTGTATTTGAGGAAAAGTTATTAAGAAACTGATCTTCATTATAATAATCACAATTAATTTCAGGAACATGAAAATTAATGTCAGGATCTAAGTCAGAATTAACAACAGAAGAAGCAGTTAACGACTGAAACTAATAAATTAATCTTATATACAAAAACTTCGTCATGTCTCACTCTGCATACATAAAAGGACATACACAAAACAGCCATTTACTATAAATTAACAGTTTGCACTTAATCTTTGGGTGCAAATAAATATAAACAGTAAATGCGCGAGGTCATTGGGTTTTACTTGGACTCCACTGAAGAGAATGTTTTGAATTCACCGGTTACGAGCTGGTAGCGAATGACTGCAGGGACAGTCCACGGGATGAAGGAAAACTTGACTCTATAGTGTCTTTACGAAGGCCGGGAAGATGTCTCTCTCGCAATATTTCTCTCTGTTGTCTCACCTTTCTTGTTACGTCGTCAGACACAAAAATGGCTGATCCTGCAAGGGGATTGTTCTTGAGCTGCTTGGGGTGCATTTTTCAGGATGAGTACCTTATCACTGTACCGTAGAAGTTTAACATGAATTGGTCTAGAGCGCCTGGTCGAACCGCTCCCGTCTCCTGGGTGTTGTTTACGGCCAGTGCGATGTGCTCTATCAACCTCAATGGTGGAACTTAGCTTCATATCGTCGCGCGTACCACGAAGTGACCTATCTCAATTTTTGTCATTTTTAGAAAAACGCGTTAAAACGTTTGATCTTTTTACTTTGATGGTTTCCCTTATAATTGTAAATGCTGGAGGCTTGATATCACAGTACATAATAAAGGGATTGTTGGTGTTTAAAATAAATCTATGTCCATTGGTGAAAACATTTTAAAAGTATTAACTATTAAGTGGCGAAGTCTAACGTCAGTTCGTGAAATTATTTTCAGAATATAAGGTACGTTCACTGAGCGACCTATTGCAATAGGTCACTTCGTGAAATTTTTTATGTTGAATTCATATCACATAATGAGCGACGCATCGGTTTTGAGCATGCGCGCCCGCATTTGCTGTATGTGTGCGCGTGTGATTTGTTTACTTATACTTGAATCTAGGTTTTATAGACGTATTTTTATAGTTAAAAAAGCAAAAATGTTGTAGCTTCATACAGATTATGCTTATTTTAATAACTCATCAAACATAACTTTCACGAAGATTTTAACACAGGATTTTGTTAAGCTCATAAAGTCTCCGTTAACTTGCGGATGTTTTATTCATTTTAATTCCTTGAAATGGAAAAACATTTGCACTTGGCACTAATTTGAACAAAACACACAATTCATTATGAAAAACGGATTGTAATGAAAATCACATACAACAATTCATTTGTTAAAAATTTAGATAAAACATGTTCTGCTATAGGTTAGGCTTACAAGCTCCCAGTCTGGCCATTTAGTTTGACTAAACACGACCATTATCAGACCGTGATTGCTGTTAAAGATTAGTGGTTAAATACATTCAGGCTAAAATTCATCTTATACCAATGTGGCAATTTAACGTGAATCAGGATACAATACCTCTCAGTGTATCTAAGTGTATCTTTAATGAAAAAGACAACAACGTACATGTAGACTGTTACCATTACAATCTTCAGTCTTGTTTTGGTCTATATCAGCAGATCCTATTGTCAACACAACCAACTTTTTCATTAACATTATTTGAAATATTTTAAATACTTTGTTTAAAAATCCAGTATTTATCTTGTAAGTGTTGGTTCTTAAAGATTAGTGGTATAAATACATTCAGGCTAAAATTCATCTTGTACCAATGTGGCAATTTAACGTGAATCAGGATACAATACCTCTCAGTGTATCTAAGTGTATCTTTAATGAAAAAGACAACAACGTACATGTAGACTGTTACCATTACAATCTTCAGTCTTGTTTTGGTCTATATCAGTAGATCCTATTGTCAACACAACCAACTTTTTCATTAACATTATTTGAAATATTTTAAATACTTTGTTTAAAAATCCAGTATTTATCTTTTAAGTGTTAGTTCTTACTTTCTTTCTTTACTTCTGAAATACAACATTAGCATAGCCACTTCTCACAGAATAAAACGAATGATTTCAGAGTATTTTTAATTCTATTTTGTAGAATCGGCCAACTACACTACCTGCTGGATTTTACAACTTGGTATTCTTATAAAATGCCTTGAGCCTTTCCCCCCAGTCCGTTGTCAGTCTGATCAGCCCGCATACGTTTTGAAGAGCCTGTTAATTTATAACTTGTTTTTCAAACCTGTATATACATTATTAAAACTTGATTTATTGTCTGCATGCATGCATTATTATACAAGCGATGCATCTTTTGTATTCTTGACAAAATGTTAGTGATGCTTACTCAAATAATTGATACTATAGTTTCAAGGATTGACAGGCCATGCAACATTACCAAATTCAAATCACTGTACAACACCATCAATAGTGAGGTAAATTCTTGTAAAAACTGATGTAATCTTTGTGACTTATGACTGGAGTCATCCCACTACATAGGCTCATCAAATCATTAAACTTGCTCTCTGCAAGTTTAGGTGGAGTTGCATATGCCTTACTTGGAAAGGGTAAAGGCCATAGAACGGGAAGCCGCTGCCCCTTTTCAAGGTCAATTGTTCCAAATTCTTCTTCCAAGTGTGAAAACTTAACCAATAGTTTATTGGGAAAGTTTTTTCTCACTTCTACCTGCATAACCTTTGTCCAATTAATTGACTGGCCTTGAATTGTTGTACGAACTCTTAAAATATGCATCGATTTGCTTAGGTCTTTCCAGTCACGAATATCTTTGGTTTGCACTTCGGTTACATGGTAAGGTGCAGGGAACTTTCTAGCAACTTGAACCACTGTTGCAAGTTGGCAAGGTACAAACAAATCTCCTGTATTTTTGAGACATCTCTCCACTGTACTATGCATAGAGTCACCTTCACTTTGTCCATGACTGGTCTCAAAAAAGTACAACGTAATTTTGTTAACAGAGGATGAATTACCAATGAAGTAAGATAGCATTGCTGGCAATACAGAATTCTTGTTTTGGCCCGCACATCCATCACTAAAGAGTGATATTTCTTCTTTTCCCTGATCGTCGAGGGTCAACAGATACTTATAGAGGTGTGATGCAATTTCATTTGAACCGCGTTTTGCAACCCCTTCATGATGAAGATAACAGAATCCAGATTTACCATTTAATTCATAAATGGTAAAGTTAAAACATGCTAGCCTTCTTTTGTAGAAGAGAGCTCCTCTATTACTCCTTGGCAAGTAAATTACTTGCTGTAGGTCAAAGACAGATGCTTGATATTTATTTGGTTCAGAAACTGCCTGGCGTTTCTTTTCATTTTTTATTTCTCTAACTGCATCTTTTTCGTTGATGTGCCGCTCATACATCACACGGAGTACATTTTGTTCTTGGTCATTTCCACTGTGATACGATTCACAAAGCCCACATTGGTCTTTCTTTGGCTTGTGAAACTTAAGCTTTAAGGCCTGTAGCTCCTTTGCATAGAAACCTTTTGAAGCTTTGAGTTTTGGTTTATCTGCCAAATACATGCTGTGCATCTTATTTACATTCAAATCTGATGACAAGAATTGATATTTTGTACTGGCACGACAGTAATGAGATTCAGTTTTGGGAAATCTCCCGATATGTTTACGAACCTCATCTCTCAGAGATCCATCTTTCATCTTGGTTTGCCTACCTCCTCTAAATTCTCCCCCGAGTATGTTCCATGCTCCAACTTTCTTTACTACTGTTCGCACCTGGCGGTCTGAAATCCCAACCGTGTTCAAAAACATTTGTTTACACACAGGAATTAGCAAGTTATTGCTCCCATGAGGCAGATAAAAACGTGTAAACCTCTTTTTGCGAGTACTCTTTTTTGGTGTTTCTACCCTGATGTGCCTAAATATCCATTCTCTCTGCATTTTCAAGTTCTCAATGGAAAAGTATGCATCTCTAATGGCCAACCGATCTTCTACAGATAATGTACTACATTCAAGTTGTCTTGCTTGGCAAAACAACGAAGTACACGTTGGTTTGTATTTTGACTTTCTCGCAACAATGAAGTTGTTGGTTTTCTCAGTCCAGTAGCCCTCTCCTTTATTTCTTTTTATTTTGACATGTTTGTTTCTTGCCAAAGAGGATGGAAGGTCAGTTTTAGTTGGTGTAATCTGCATTTCAATTCTCAGACCCCCCTCTACTTCAAAGTCTTCTGGCTCTGGACTAAATTCAGACTGTGAATTGAAGTCATTCATATCATCATGTGCATTGTTAGGTGTCACAAATGAGTTGTCGATTAGTGTGTCAGTGTCATGTGTGCCAAGAAAGCTGTCTGTCTTAACCATTCCTTCATGGTTTGCAGCTAACTCACCAGAACATTCAACATAAGCACTCACCCCTGGATTTACAATCTGAGCAAAATAGGCATTATGGCTTTCACATGGAAGAGTACTTATAAAATGTTCAAAACAAAGTAAACATAGACATGTTGTACAAGCTGCAAAAATCTCTTCTTGACAATCAAAAACTGAGCAGATTTGGGCAGCCCCCTCAGGCCGTTCTGCAGGTCTTTCAGCTACTAAAACAGAACGATGATGGATTTCTGCAACGACAAAATAAAACATCCATAATTATGAGTAATTATAACAAGACTCACAATAAAAATGTTCTTCTTTGTCTAAAAAATAAAATTAAAAAAAGTGTGTGAATACATGAGTGATTGGATTATACTTTAGTCAGTTTCTGAGTTTACCTTCGTTAGGCACAAGCAATAGACCTGATGCTGGTGCATAAGCATGCTCACTTGTCAGTTTCCCTGGAAACAAACAAACAAAAATATATAATTTTGATTTTGTTAAACAAAGCTTGAAGACACCAAGACACTACAAGGAAAAAGGCAGTACTGTACTTAGTTTTGTACTAAATAAAACATTACTTAGTCTACCTTAGTCATTCATTTTCATAAACAACCCATTTTATAAAAATAAGAATCTGGAGGTCGTTATTTTGTGTCCATTTTGAGAACAATTATTGTACTTAAGAAAAATAAGTATTGTGATTGGGTGGTTTAAATCTATAGACACGCCCACCCCCTTTCAACTTCACAAGTTTATATTGTGCGGTCCTGCAGTAATGGGGGTGGCATTTTACGCTGCTTAGTCTGACCTCAGTCACCAGCAATCTAACATTCTTACATGGACAACACCATGGCATACAATACTTTGTTAAATTCAAAAGAATATTTACACTATTTTTTGTAAAATAAATAAAAAAATGCCATTGGAAAAAAAAATATAATAACAACTTACTACTATTTGCAGGATTGGAGAAAACTGTAGCTCGAGGAACATCATCTGAACTTGATACATCATGATCAACAGCTGTGGTTTCTGTAAAAATAATTAAATAAATAAAAATAAGAACCAATACTCTCAATATTCTTAGTAAACAGATAAGTAAGATAAGCTGCTTTTTATCTCCTAAAAAACACAATCCTAACAAACAATGACACAAAATGATCGAGATCCCCCAAAGTAAACATAAATAATGCAGTACATAATTAGAACATAAATTACTTCCCAACATCACAGTAAGAGTTACTTACTATTTGCAGGGATGGCAGAGATAGTATCATCACTTGAGTCATCATGATCAGCGGTGGGTTCTTTAAAAATAAACATTAAAAACATAATTGAAAAGCTGGATTTGGTGTATTACTTTTTAAAATTATACAAATAATTGTGAGTCCGCCTGCCCCCCCCCCCCTCAAAACAATTCAATAATACAAATCAAAAAGATAAAACATACAAAATGAGGCAAGAGTTACTTACTATTTGCAGGGTTGGCAGAGATAGCACTGAGAGGAGCATCATCACTGTCATCACTTGAGTCAGCATGCAGATCAACAGCTGTGGTGAATGTAACAAATCAAAACCATTTATGTTTTCCTTATTTTAGTATAGAAATAGATAAGCTTATTTGTATCTACTAAACAAGCAAAAACACAAACAAAGTGAGACAAACAATAAAATAAAAATTATACACAGTACGGTGAAGCTAAATTATTACATTTTCAGAAAATTTGCTGGACAATATGATTTACTTAAAAACACCACCGTAAGAGTTACTTACTATTTGCAGGGTTGGCAGAGATAGCACTGAGAGGAACATCGTCACTTGAGTCATCATGCAGATCAACAGCTGTGAGTTTAAAAATATATTATAAATACACAAATTATTATTATAAGCTACGAATCCCCCCAAATAAAAACAAAAAAAAACAAAAAACAACAACAACAACAACAAAACACACAAACAAACAATCAAACAACATGAGAAAAGAGGTGGGGGCCTACCCCCCAAAAAAAATAGTCAGTGTGCACCAAAGTTTAAATATTACAATTTCAGGTACATTGTTGAGCAATATCAATTACAACACCACCGTAAGAGTTACTTACTATTTGCAGGGTTGGCAGAGATAGCACTGAGAGGAACATCATCACTGTCATCACTTGAGTCACTTTGGTCACTCGAATCATTATGATCAACAGCTGTGGTGAATGTAAAGCATAAAATCACAACACTTAATTTTAACCTTTTTTCAGCAAACAAACAAATGATAAAAAACTCCTGTTTACCTTCCAAAACCAAATAAAGTAAGAATACAAAGAAGATAAAAGAAAGACAGAAATATACAAAATAGTTAAAATATTGCATCCACAGGCAATTTTAAAACTTACCAGAAGTATCTTCAAAGTACAAAACTCTGCCCTTCCACCAAATCCTTCCCCACTTCATTTTCACCTTGATCTGTTTTTTGAGTGGTGGTTTGTAGACAAGTTGTTCACAGGCTACAACATTTTCACTACCGTCTGACCATTGCACCAGTACATCCATGGTGTAGGCCTACTGTACACAATCATCCTGTAAAGAGGCAATATGTACCATTAGGACCAAATAAGAAAAGTTGCATGAACATAAACAGGTTTTTATTGTTGTTATTTTAAATTTAATTACCTTTACAAATTATGGTGTTTTTTTGTTTGATTGCAAATCAAGCATATGCACTAATAAAATAAAAGCTTTAAATAATACTTGCCAATTAACCAAAGCTCCCCAGCTACAAAATGTAATGACATTAATAATAAATATGGTACTAGAACCAAGCTTATTATCTCCAAACTTGGTGTGTTGTCACTTTCAATCATGTATGGGGACCCCCTCTGTCAACACCTGCCCCTACCCCCTCCTCTCCACCCATTCTCTTTCCCCGGCCCTCCCCACCCAACCATGTGTTCGCCCACCCAACCTTTCTCCCAACCCATCCTCCCCACTCATAGTACTTCCCCTCCCCTTCCCCATCCTATTGTTTTTTGGAACACCTAGGTCAAGTGTCAAGAGAATGGCTTGCGGGGCATTTGTGTTTGCAAACACGACTTTTCTTGTTAAGTTTTAGTTTTACCAATCAGTCGATGGCAGTGGATCATAAAAAATAACAAAGGTACAGTGACATTTTTCATATCGTTTTTAGACTAAAAGGCCCGATTTCATGGCTCTGCTTACCACGGAATTATGTGCTTAAGCCAAGGAGCCCTTGTTTGTAGCACACAATTCTATGATTTAATGCGTTAAATCGCAGAATTCCGCAGTAAGCAGAGCCATGAAATTGGGCCTTGGTTGGTAGCACTGCGATATGGTTCTAGCATATCACCGTTGTTAACAGTATTGTGATCAAGGCCTACATAATACATTAAACACTGCAGCACTGTCCAAGGTCGTTGCTGTTTTTCTCAGCCTACTAATAGTAATACTATTAATCTAATTATACATGCACAGTGCAATTGTAGGTCAACACGTCTGTGTCAAACATACATGTACATCATGTATAGCGCTAATAACAACCAGTGAAAACCCACAACATTTTCGATTTTTTTATCACCCGATTTTAACGATAAAATGCAGTATGTTCAACCAATAAAAGTACAATAAGAAACATGACATGGTTTCTTTGGTAACAATACTTGGTAATTATACTTACGGTATATTATTCAACAAACCAGATAATCTGGAAGGATTCGGTGGAAGGACCATGCAGTGCTGTCGCCATTTCTATGCGCCGAGATACTAACTTGCAAAACGGTACTTAGGCTAAAGTTAACGAAAATTCCGCTGTCAATAAAGTATAAATTTAATTGGGGAAAGTTGTAGCCAAATTTAAAGGATACACAAACAATAATGTTTTCTTATATATATATATTTGTTTAAGTAGCACTATAATAATCGGTATAGGTCACTTCGTGGTAATATTTTTTAAAGCTCTCTGCACTATTTTAACGGGCGTAGGCGGATAGGACTGTTCGTGTTACAACGACGCGCTGTCCATGACCTCCACGAAGTGACCTATCTCATTGAGTCACTTTGTGGAATGTTACTTGAACGTTTTCAAGATAGGTCGCCCGTTTTAATCAGCGTAATTAAATAATTACACCACCAAAACCTTTAAAATTTTGTGGACATGAAGTTCTCAATATGTGTAATACAAATACGCAAAAATTTAATTTTCGACAAAAAATGAGATAGGTCACTTCGTGGTACGCGTGACGATATGCTCAGCAAGAAACTTTGACACAAACTCTTCACAAGGTTGATCACCTTCATGACCCTCTGGGATGTTATGGAGAACAATATTGCATCGGCGACGGTTTTGAAGGTCTTCAATGGCCGACTCTAGAGAAGTCACCCTGTCATCAACTTGCTTGTCGTGTTTCTCGATTTTTTTCTTCATCAGCTCATATTCATTTTCAAGAAAGGACACTGCATCGGTAAGATCTTTCACCTCATTCCGTTGGTCAATGATGGAATCATTCATTTCTTCCCATTTCACTTCAAGGTGAGTAAGCCTTTTATTCATAAGTTCCAAAGACGACAAAATCTTGTCAAGCTTTGCATGTATGCTAACGGTACTCTGCGGGCCGCCATTTTGTTCAGTCTGAGGAGATTCAGCCCGGTCCTGCTTAGATTTACCTTCATTTCTCCTTGATGCTCTGGTCTTTTTAGTTTCCTGATTATCTGACATGTTGGTTGTCACTGCAGTTTTAGCGTTGTAGATTTAAAGTTGTCCAAAGATTTCGGTGAAAACAAGAATTGATGAATAAATGGCAATTAATTTGTGGAGCTCAGTAAGAAAGCGTGTTACTGCAACTCACGTTGCGTGAATAATTTCATTTAATTATGCTCACACCCAAGTGTACGATACAACCTGGGAATCGGCAGCAAAGGGATCACCTTAAGGGGATGCAACTTATTTTACCACAAGGGAAACTAATAACTGGGTTAATTTTAAATAATTTGTGTTAGATCAAAAACACATTGATGAGCGGGACTCGAACCTGCGACCAACGGAATAATGTACCGGCGCTTTACCAATAAGCTTTCTCGCCCTTATACACAGTTAAATGACCTTTGACCTCATAAAGTTGCATTAATGTATACTTATGTGTAACAGTTGGGTCGTTAAGCGTTGGGAGATAGGAAAAACATGTTTTACCAACCGATGTCCTCATCCGCAAATGTGATGAATACATGAATACATTAAGAGGGTCAAACAAAGAAAATGGGTCCTGAAAGCGTAGGAGTGAGAGGAAAATGTATACCGCTGGATGTTTTTTTTTTAATGAGGTGCAAATGAAATGCTAATGAGCTAGAGATACTGAGAGGATTAAAGTGTTATGAGATAGGAAAGATCTTTACCGACGGATGACCCGAGATGAATAATGAATAAAGAGACAAGGATATTGAATCGC
The DNA here is from genome assembly GCA_037783415.1 of Leptasterias polaris. Taxonomy (NCBI): domain Eukaryota; kingdom Metazoa; phylum Echinodermata; class Asteroidea; order Forcipulatida; family Asteriidae; genus Leptasterias; species Leptasterias polaris. Next base: position 2,505,235 of record JAZGTN010000065.1, read on the forward strand.
TTCGTTGAAGCATAATATAGGGGAAATGGGTATCGACGGATGACCTCATTAGCATTATACGTCACGATCTAAGTCATAACGTCATAACCCGCATTTTGACGCGAGTGACGTAATCATCACAATGGTCTTTATTTCGTTGACGATGGAATATTAGAGACGATAATAACCCGCATAAGTCGTCTGTTATCATTTTAGACCAAAAAGTTCCTTCACCTTCAGTTAAAAAACGAGGTAGGTACGCAACGTCAAAGTACCCTTAATTTTTTTTTTTTTTGAGAAAACTTTCAAAAAATAAACCATAAGGCAAACTGACTGGGTAAATTTTTAAATGATTGGGGCTAGATAGCTCAGTTGGTAGAGCGCCGGCACGTTAATCCGGAGGTCGTTGATGTAGGGCCCGCTGTAGTATTTTTTTCTTTGCTCACCCCTAAATCAGGTATCAATGATTTTTTTGTTTTTAAGTATAAGATTCATTCGTATATAAAAAACGCCTTTCACAGGAAGACTCTGTCGACGCTCGTAGCAAGCTTCCTCGCAGTAAATCCACAGTGACTCACTACAAGCCAAATTGCCATTAAACAACCAGTAGATATTTCTCAGCAAAACCCCATGCTGAGATCTTCAATATTATCTATAGCTCATGGAATTTTCCCGATAGTCTCAAAATAGCTCAGGTCACGGTTACTTGTACTAATAAAGGTGATTTAGAATTTTTTTATTGACAATTATAATTTATAGGCCCATATCAGTTCTGTCGACATTCTAGAAACCTTTGAAAAACTTAAGTATGCATGACTAATGGGCCTAAGACTAATGGGGTTTTATATATACTTGTTTGCTAATTTTTTGCTTGTTTGGTGTATAAATTATTTAACTTGATCTATCCAGTCTTTCTAACAGGTCCATAATGCAAAAACAGCCTCTGAGCTGATAAATGTTTTAATAAATGAAAAATTAATAGTTCTATGTAAGCATGACCTTCTTTCGGAATGACAATTTGGTTTTAGAAAAGAAAAGAAAAAGCTGTGTGTTTTGGAACATCCTTTTAAACAAATAAACTGCTTGACGGCTTTGAAGACAGAAAAACTTCAAATTGGAATATTTCTGCACCTGTCTAAGGCCTTCGACATTTAACCATGAAATTGTAATGCATTATTAGAGCCGTATGGAGTCCATGTGAAGTCCATGGATTAGCTTCGGTTGGTTTCAAAGTTATTTATGGATGAGAAAACAACTGCTTCATATAACTCTTTTGGTCGATTAGAGAAACCTTTTAAAAAATGTGTTATTGCCTCAATCCTGATGGTCTTAAAATATAGCTAAAGTTACAGCTATTCACAAAGGTGGTCATAAAACTGGTATAGGTCTATATCAGTTCTACCGACATTCTCGAACACCTTTGAAAATTTATTTATGGATTTATCATCATCTTTATCAAACGCCCTAAAGGCAGTGTCTATTTGTTGTAACATTGTCATAGACCAGTACCTCACTTGGTGTATCCAAATATTTGCATACAATAACAAACATGCGAAAATTTGGGCTCAATTGGTCATCGAAGTTACAAGATAACATTGAAAAACCAAACACCCATGTTGCATAGAATTATGTGAGTAGGCTCCCTGGCCCTTCACAACTATTCCTAGATCCATCCTTGACGATAAAATAAGCCGAGGACAAGTATTTCATACTACAATAAATTCCTCATTATTGTTGTTGTATGCACATTCAAAATCAACCGTCTTGTGTGCAAACCCCATTAGGGATTGTGGACCTCGCCGAGCTCACTTTTTGAGGGGTGGGGTGCGTATGCAATGTAGTTTGGTGTCTAACACTGGGGTTTGGGTTGCACATGGCAATTAGGTCTGTGTTGATTTTTTTGATTTTTTTTTTTTAATGTAGATCCTTTCTGGTGAACTACTCTGAACCCTTGCGGGTCAGCCATTGACAGGAGTAACCTAAACAAGGAAGCTTGCAAGTGTGTATCGCATAGCATACCACGGCGTAGAGTCCGGGCCCACGGCTCGGTATATTATAATCGTCAGATTTCTCGTGTATTCTAAGCTTTTCTGTCTTATCTCTGAATTTTATGTTCGAGTGTTTTCCTCTCCCAACGTTTGCTCTTTGTTATTAGTATTAATAAAGAAATTCCGTGAAAAAAATTGGTCAGATCAACAACAATAACTACAGACAAATGCAAGAAACAATCAAATGGAACTGGTTAAATGAAATGATCATATTTTGCCCACAGCAAGGTGTAATGGCGAAAATGCAATTTTGTAATTGTTGTGTTGTTTCCTCGCATGATGTACTTACCAAAAAGTGTTAAAGTTGTGGTGTACGACTCGTCATCTTAGTCAAAGTTGACGGTTTTTGCCGTAATAGAGTTGTTTTCTTAGTTCCAGTTCAACTATCAATTATTGTATGATGCACTACTAAATCACAGGTAATTACGATCAATTCACATTGCGCTTTGTCTAATAACTCATTTGCATTCAGCACACAAACGTGTTATCCGAACATTGCAATAAAAATGTGCACTCGAACCGAAAGCTATTATCTAAAGTCATTCCGGCAATCTTTAGATCAAAAACTAAATACTCGCGAGCTCAAAGTTTTCTTACAGTTTTTATTCAGTATAATGGATTGTTATTATGCTGTTGACAGTATTCTGTTACCTTTTCACTTAGTCTGGACATCGGCCCCATTCATCATTGTGTTATTGATTATCTATGGTGGCCCCGAAGAGACATCAAACATATTACGTGAATGTTTGAAGCCAAAACAGGCCGTTAGGGTTGCACCCAACTAAATCAACTCTCAGTGCTTATAGTGAATCGCTAAATATTCAAAAATACACAAAAATTACTTAGAAGTCTAACACTACAGATTTTAACAGTAAAGAGACAATTATTAAATGACTTTTGAACTTGTATTATCTGGTCAATTTCATATGGGGAGTCCCAAGACCCGTCGGGTTTTCCCCTCGAAATAAAAAAAAACCCTGCACCGGTGTTATTTTCCAACCGTCTGAGCATCAATCTTGAAAAATGTCCCTACTCCTCTCGGCAAATAGGACCATTTATTTCAGGGCCTATGTCATCAAAAATACTTCAAATTGGAAGTCAAGAACCCCCAGGTCACATTTTGGCAACATTTTTTACACTGTATCCTTTTAGGGGCTCTCCAATCTGTCTAATAATTATATAATATTTTGAGGGCCTACAAAATCTTAATGAGGCTGACGCTCTGTTTTCTCCCTATTTAGTTGGGTGCATCATTAGGGACTGTAAACAGAATAGCCTGTATAGGAACTGGAAACGCAATAGCCTGTTAAGAGACTGGAACCCCAATAGCCTGTTTAGGGACTAGATTCACAATAGCCTGCCGACGTGATTCTGATCCGGAGTTGTTTTTACAGTGTGGTAGGCCGAGTTGGTGTAACAGCACACATGACTATGGAAAAGAAGCCTTGTTAATCTATCTTTCAACTAGATGCAATCTCTAGCTACCCGGGATCATCGATTGTGTCCACCATGATGCATTGGTGTTGATTCATAGACTGTTGATTAAAAAACGGAAAAACGACTTGCCTCAACATGCAGCTTGAACAAAAGAAAAACACTTAGTCGACAAAATCACTTTTAATTTCTTCGAGAGTAATTTATTGCAATGAACGAGACGATCTTGCTATTACACCTGTTCAAATTATACGAAGTACTAACTTTCCTAGCAAAATAAATTTACGTCTCTGATTTTAAATACAACTCTAAATTTCAGGTTCAGGGATCGGTGATAACATAAAAGGCTGCAGGAATTTGTCAAATTAAAAATAACACAGCTTGCTTAAAGAGGCACTGTCGTCATGATCAAAGCAGGGCCCAATTCCATGGCTCTGCTTACCGCCGAATTCTGCGCTTGCAAACACCATTCTCCGCTTACCGAGCAAGCGCCAAATTTCTGCGCTAGCTGTGAAAGCGTATCTTGTTGGTTTGGTCAATAAATAAATGTTTGATATAAAGATGCACTGTTGTCACGATAAAAGCATGCCAGCCCTTCTCCCAAGTGAGAAGCGCTCGAGCGTGTCCAATAACTTGTTAACAGCGCCAGCTCATTGTACCGTGCAAGTCTCGGGCGTATACATTCAAACCCCACGTGTATTGCTCGCCTGATTGAAACAAGCTTAATTGCGCACTCTATCGGGTCCCATTATTCGAGTTCCTGCCAAACTTACAAAGTCTATTCCGTTTGCAGCCACAGACCTGTTCCCAATTGCATGGCTCTGGTTATTACCGTAAGCAAAGAATCTGCGCTTACGGAAGCAGGTAATTCCGCGCTTACAGGGAATTCAAGCGTATTAATTTCACGGGCAGCAGGAAATTTTTGCTTGTGCGCTTGCGTAGTCTACGTTACAAGGCAGCGGACGAGCCGACAATTAGAGGAAAGGATATCAAACAAAAATATTTACATAGCCCATGTAATGTATAGTTAACAATAGATATAAAAACATCTTCGGAATGAAAAAAAATAAAAAGCACTTACAAATTAAACGAAATACAACGGGGAAAAGAAACAAGTAAGCATTCAGAAAATAATTATAAATATATTTGTTTAAACATACATTAAATTATAAAAATAAACATATAACAAAATTGATAAAAAATATATAAATATTGTTTTAAAATAACAAATAAATTAACTCATTTTCCAGCCCAGGGTGTTCCTCAAGGGTCCGTATTAGGACCTCTTGCATTTACCTTGTTCTCCTCTCCCCTCGAAGATATCATCAAATCCAACGATATTTCTTGCATGATGTACGCAGACGACACGCAAATCTACTTGACCCTACAACATCATCAAATGTCGAACAGCGTTCTAAAACTTCAATCGTGCATCAAAAGAAATTAAAAACTGGTCAACCAGGAATGGATTGATGTTGAATGAGGATAAAACAGAACTTCTCCATTTCACAAGTCGTTATCGTTCTCATATTCCTATTGTGCCAATTCAGTCTGTAGGGTTCTTATGATTTACAAACTTACCCTATCTTGTTCTGCCTCCATTATTATGAATGTGCTGCTGAGTCGGAGTCGACGGATGGTGAAGAAGTGTGTCTGCCCTTTTGGGTGGCTGTGTACTACAACCAACACCTTGGTGGACACACTTGCTCAAATTATTATAAACTACTACTAGTACTATACCTAAGCTAACTTATGATGAATAAATATACACCTACTCTAAACTAAAGTAATACCTAAGCTAAGGAAAAGACCTCATGAAACGTGCTGGCAGGACTAAACTAAAAACACTTGTGTCCACTCTGGTAGTCTTGTAGAGAAGAATGAGAGAGAGTGTTTGTGCACACCCAGCTATTATCATTCTATCCTCAGTGTCCTGCCTAATCATGCATGAAATAACAATAGGCTACCTGCATGCTTAGGTACCCTGGAATATCCAGGTATAGATTTAAATAAAGCCACTGTGGACTTGAGGTGGTGACTTAGTACAAAGAATGGTCACTACAAGTCTGACGATTACAATATTAATCATGTTTCATTTGCTAAGAATCTTGGTGTCATCTTTGACAAAAATCTCACAATGAGTAATCATGTTAATCTTATCTGTAAGACGGCCTCATTCGCACTTCACAAAATCAGCTCCATTAGAAAATATCTTGACCCCAAAATGACGGAAATTCTTGTTCATTCTTTAGTAATGTCCAGAATTGACTCATGCAATAGCCTCCTTTTTGGATTACCGGATTCCCAAATTAATAAACTGCAACGACTTCAAAATTCAGCTGCTAGACTATAGTCACACCCACTCGCCCACGTGATCATATAACTCCCATTCTACAGAATCTTCATTGGCTCCCTGTTCAAGTTAGAATGAAGTTTAAAATTCTCCTCCTTACTTTTCAATGTTTACAAGGCACAGCCCAAGTTTAACTCCAGGACCTAGTTCACAAATATATTCCTTCTAGAAATTTACGTTCCAAATCCAAGTCCCTTCTTGTCATTTCCACCCCTGTTACAAAATCATACGGAGCTAGGTCATTCCAAGTAGCTGCAGCTGAACTGTGGAATGGCTTACCCGAGTCTGTTAAGGAAGCAGTCACGGTTGGCCAATTCAAAAGTCGCCTCAAAACACATCTATTCACCGTCTATCAGTAATTTCCGTTGGTATTTTATTTGTATCTTCTTGTTTTCTCATTCCTTTAAAGCGCTTAGGGACTTAACAGTGATATGCGCTATACAAAAACGGTTTATTATTATTATTATTATTAAAACTAAAAGAAAAATAACCAAGGAAATAGTACATGTCTTTGTTAGATGTTGACAATAGATAGGTTGCAGTATGACGTAAATCGGCCATCTTTACGGGCAGTTTGGAACACACAGTCATGCGTTTCGCGTGAGAACGGCGTGCAACACGCGCACATTTCACAAAACTCATTGCGTGATTGGTTAGTAAACGACGCGGCTGCGTTAATAATTTGAGCGCTTGACGCGCCTGCATGCCAAAAATGCGATTTGCCCGTAAAGATGGCGTCTACTGGGAACTATCTATACTACCACAGTCAAAAATACAGGGGGTTCAATTAATGGTTACACACCTATGTTCCGACACCCCTATGTTCCGACACCCCTATGTTCCGACAACTCAGCCTATATTCCGACATCCCTATGTTCCGACACCCCTATATTCCGACACCCCTAAATTCCGACACCCCTATGTTCCGACAACTGAACCTATGTTCCGACACCCCTATGTTCCGACATCCCTATGTTCCGACATCCCTATATTCCGACACCCCTATGTTCCGACACCCCTATGTTCCGACACCCCTATGTTCCGACACGTTATTTTCGCACATTATTACTCTGATAAGCAATAATAAGAATACAATTTATATTCCCGGCCAATTTCAGCCAAACTTCATTCAACAACACGCATTCAATTCACGCATATCCCCCTAATCCACTAAAACTCTGTTTTTGTTTAGCCCTGGTATTACTAGTGCGTACATGATTTCGTTCTTCTCATTCAGTCATTTTACTTTATGACCATTCACTCTCTTTTAAATATTGTAACGAGCACGTTGGCGCGGTCTAAGGTCTTTTCCTGGACTGATTTATTTTAACGTACAAGTTGACAGACAACATAGAGACAACGGAATAGTAAAACGGACACAAACACAATGATTGATTTCCTCTGTTCTCTTCTTTGGATGATTGGCTTTATTTTATTGGAATCACTTCTCATCGACTTAAATTTTCTATACTGTAGGTGTACAAGGTAACACGGACGGACGACCTTCTTAATTACGGACAGCTAAATCCAGACTGCTCTAAACGCTAGCTTTTTCGCGCCATGCGAGCGAGCGCACGCACCAAGCACGAAGCTATCACGGGTGCTGGATCGCTATAATTATTGTTTAAACTACTGCATAAAGTTAGCCCACATGCGAGTTCAATATTCAAAACAAATGTGACTATCTAAGTTTCATTTTGAATGAAATGTTTCCAACGAAAACATATTACAAATATAGGCCTATTTTTTTATGTATAAAAATGCGCCAAAAAATGCCCCCCCCCCAACAAAAAATGTTATATAAGAATTAATAATGATAAATAAATAAGTCCTGCCCCCCCCCCCCCCCCCCCCCCCCCCAATTAATCAGCCCTCTTCTTTTTTAACCAAAGTTGCTATAGAAGAATAATACTTTTCATATAAATTAAACTTTTCTGAGAACGGCATAAGATATAGGCTTGGCTACCGGTATACGATAATGGATTAAATTGCGGTCAGGTGTATTTTCTTTAAGTTGCACCGTTTTTGGGAAAAATGGCTACCAAAAAATGTTGGTGCAGGTTGTCGGAACATAGGGGTGTCGGAACATAGGGGTGGTTGGGTTGTCGGAACATAGGGGTGTCGGAACATAGGGGTGTCGGAACATAGGGGTGTCGGAATATAGAGCAGTCACCCAATTAATAGCTTACATGGAATGCAAGAGACATCAATGAAGCAATCACACAGTATTGGAGACTACCACTACATTTTTCTATCGCACCAACCAGGTCGATCAAAAACACAGGCACTGCAGATTAATCTGTGCGCAGCAGATTGAGTGTGTTGTGATGGTTACTGAGAGAATACAAATTTATATCAATTTTAAACCTTCTTTAAGTTTTCACCGATTAGATTTTTTGGAAATGGCATTATTTTTAGGAGACAACAAGTCATGTACATATAGACTAATGAAACATTATTCTTTCTTAAACATCAACTAGAACAATTCACAAACATCACAAGCCAATGTTATTACTAACCATGAAAGAAAAACAAATCTTATTTGACATTTTCTATCAGTAAGGACCTATTAAAGATATATACATGTTGATAAATGTCGTGATTTTTTTTACACAAGTTTATTAAGGATTGGAGATGCTTCTCTAGATGTCGAGGTTGAACAAAATCTGCTTCGAAAGATGGCGAAATAGTGACCTTTCAAAATCGAAACGTTTTGGCACAGATGAACGGACGGGCAAACATGCGTTAAAATCGGCACCATGTCGCACACTGATGGGCTACGCTCTTGTCGGTTCGAGTTAATCTGAATTACCGATCGGGCGGTTATCTTTTGATTTACACAATCATGCGTAAATACTTTGGGAAAGTAACTTCAATTTGTTATAAATGAAAATGTTCTGTTTCTTTGGCTGGTTGTAAAATAAGGCCACTGAGAAACTACGATCTTTATGCAAACTACTCCAATAAGCCTCCTGGGGCAATAATAATGTTCATTGGGAGGTAATTATTATTTTGTTAGCTCGATCGTTAGGCCCCTTTTAAAACCACGGATTGGGCTTGGACTAGCGCTCAGGCTACTTCAGGTATTTTGAAAATGTATATTTTCCTTACGAGGCTTCAAGCCGTAATTTTAGTCAAAAAAAAAAAAGTATGTCACGACAGTTCTGCAGTTTTGACAATGACTTGTGTGTACTTTTGCAGGTTTTTTTTTCTCGTTGTTCAGACTAAAACAGAATTGTGCTTTGTTCATTTTGTTTACACAATAACTTCATCCACACCTTCAAACACTCAGATACAAATTAAAAATAAGGTATTTGTTAAATTGGCAATGGTGACTTCGAAGAAGAGCCTCTTGCGTATAAAAGCCGAATTCGAAAAGGTCGCTATAGCTACGGATAGGCGTACGATTGTTACTACCAAGTGCGTACAAACGATGACGTGGAAATTTCTTAACTGTAGCCGCCATTTCGGATACGGCCATTTCATTTGATGACTGCGTTTAAAACATCAATTTGAAGTTTGTACCTGTACAGTATATATAATATAAATGCAAGTCAGTGCGAATAGCCTACTGTCTAAAACTGTGTGAGTAAATAAGTTGCAGCATGTTCTGGGTGCGTTTCCAAGTGATGGTATTATGATGTTAAATGACTCGTTTCATTTCCTGTTAGTCGAAGCATGTTTAGCGATCTTCTTGCACCGTATCATGCGACTAAACGCCTCTTTGAAATCCGGATGCGAGGTTGCGTAGATGATCGGGTTAACGCAACTGTTACATGCAATAATCGTACCACTCCACGGAACCAAGCGGTAACTCCAATCATCTGTGAACACAATACACACGAAGTAAGGTGACAGACAAACAATGAAAGCCAGCACGATGTACACCAAATTCTTCGTGACATCAAGTTGTCTCTTCCACAACTGTTTCCTTATGGAGCTGTTGCCAGCCGATCCATTTCTGTTGACTGTGGCCGAGATGGACTTGGTGTGTGATGCACGGGCCATTTTGAGGGATGTTCTACGGACGTAACAGAAAATCGACATATAACAAAGTATGATGGTAGTGAATTGTATCGGGTAGTGCACTGATGTTATTAGTAAATTGAAGTAGGTAGAATAAGGATTGGATCTTTTCCAAGTGCAGGTGCTGTACAACTTTTCGTAGCCAAGTTCACCAAAATCAGTTAGGATGGGCGTCAGAGCACAGCAGAGTGGTATGAGCCAAGCGCAGACGACCATGATGATGAGATTACGAGTGGTGTAGATACGGCTGGTGGTAGTGTGGCGGGACTTTGTGATACCAACCCAGCGGTTGATTGCAATTAGAGTTAGGCTGTTAATACTTCCTCCATAGCCGATGATGATAACAAATCCAGACATAATGCATATCCACGGTGCACTTGGTAGCGGCCATCTATCTACTCCTGTTATTGCAAGAGCTTGCCAGGGCATAGACAAACAACTCATCGTGTCCACAATTGACAAATTGACAACAAAGACATTTGTCGTTGTCCGGAGTTTCTTTGACAAGACCACAGCGACGATGACAAAGCAGTTACCGACGAGACCAATGATACAGGCTATGACTGACATAGCGGCAATAATCGGCCTCTCGAAGTCATACTTATAAACCAAAATATTGTCATTTGTATTAACTGAACAATTCTCCTCACCAAACAATGACATATTATCAGTAGTATTTGCCATTATACTATTTAAACACTTAACGTTGACTAGTTTTGTCACACTAAAGGATAGTTAATGACGGCGGAAAATATGAATCAATGAAACAGCTCTCTTCAATACGAACACGTTCAACTTCAAGAACCCCGTTTTGTTACGTTTCAAGAGGGCAAATTAAAGAAGTTACTCGTAGACACCTAATGGTTTCTTCGTGTAAAACCAGAGGTAGCAAACCGCTAATCTCAAAAACAGCGTCTGTTCCTGAAATCTTTAATACAAGCTGAAATACCTTGAGTTGCACATTAACAGACGCTGGCATCAGTTGACGGTCGTAAACATCACATTAAAACTGTTGCTTATAATTATTTTTAGTATAAGAGACGGGCTGTAACTCACTGCGCAAGTCAATTGCGCTTAAAGGCACTGAACACGTTTTGTAATTGTCAGAGACCAGTAATCTCACTTGGTGTATCCCAACATAGGCCCTATGCATAAAATAACAAGCTTGTGAAAATTTGGGCTCAATTGGTTATTGAAGTTGCAAGAAAATGATGGAAAGAAAAACACCCTTGTTGTACAAATTAGTGTGCTTTCAGATAGGAATAAAAGGCTTCTGGCCAGAAGTCTTTTATTATTTTAGTGAGAAATTACCTCTTTCTCAAAAACTACGTTACTTCAGAGGGAGTCGTTTCTCACAATGTTTTATACTATCAACAGCTCTCCGTTGCTCGTTACCAAGTACGTTTTTATGCTAATATATATTTTGAGTAATTACCAAACGTGTACAGTGCCTTTAAACGTTTATTGTTAAAATAGTATATAATCACCCTTGGCATTGTGATTGTGACTAGCCCTCTGACGCCCAATTTCCGCATTGGTTCTCGTTATTACTTAGACGGGTATGGGAAAATCATTGATGAATAGTAATTGTTTTGCAAAGAATTGATAATTTATTTAAAGTTCTCAACCGTTTGTTGTAACAATCTATGAAACAAAGGAATTCTGGTTATAATGTGTGCCAGGTTTAGATCAGAAAGATGCAACAAAGAAAAAACATGAGCTTGGGAGTTCTGGCTGCACGTTCCATTGATTCGCCAACTTCATTGTTATACATTCTCTTTACAGCATCATCTGATGATCTCAATTGACGTCGTTGTTACACTCAGTCACCTTGTGACGACAATGCAGTGAAAAATGTTTAGGCAATAATTTATAATAGTCTCTCCCATAACAAAAATTGTACTAACAATTTATTTGAATATATCTTTCTCATTTAATACCAACTCGGGAAATACTGCTCCATTTCTGGCATCCGTGCATCACATTATTTATGAAAATAGAACAATTTTGTTTTATATAATTATTTGATGCAAGTCACTTCCATTAACTAGACGGTTATCTTGTTTATGCACCTGAGTGGAATGTTACGTGTTTAAATTGACAAAATATCTTACCATTTGCTTATCAAGCCGACCACCCCCCCCCCACCCCCCCCCACCCCCCCCCCCCCCCCCCGAAAAGAAAAAAGAAAGAGATAATAAATAAATAAATAAATAAAAATTAAACAAATTATAATTAAAAGAAAATAATATAAATAATAATAGTCATCATGATCGGTTAAACCCTACTGCAATTAGAGAACTTGCTTTTTAAAAGTTAAGGCCAGATGCCCTTCTGCCAGAGGGAAAATATAACTCATTGGTACCTGTTGTATTTTTCCAGAAAATGTAGGTTTGTAGAGTAAGATTGTCATGAAATATCGTTCTTGCCACATGTCTCTGTGACTGCCGAGAGCAGAGCAGATTGGTTATGACTTTCAAGTGTCAGAGAACGCGTTGTATAAAAACTCCACCTTCAAATGATGGATGGCAAACCATTGCTTCAAAACGATAATTGCATTTTTCTTTAGACTGAAGCAACACCAGGCGAAACGACTTCAGTTGGTAGTTTGGAATAACAAATCGACCTTCAGTCAAGTAGGCTAATTTGAGGTATAGCTTATTATATACCTTTAAGAGATAATTAGAACACACATTTATGATCGACTGGGTTATAATTGCCTGTAGAACAAATGTAAAAAGCAACACTTACAAATTAAACCAAATACAACTTGGTTTAATTTGTAAGTGTTGCTTTCCCCGTTCGGGGAAAAGAAACAAGTAAGCATTCACAAATAAAACTGTAAAAATAATTATAAATATATTATGTATACATTAAATTATAAATTGTGGTCAAGCTATCCCCTTCCCTTCATAACCCCCCCCCCCCCCCCTTTGTCTTCATAATCCCTGCTTACCCCCTGCCTTCTCTGAATGCTTTCTGCTTTTCTCCCTCCACTCTCTCTATTCATGTATTTCCACTTGACTACTCTTGCAACTCTTGTCTGCTTGTATGTGTGTTGTGTGTTGTCATTTAGCCTTCGAGAATAACTCTGCTAGGGTCGAAACGTCAGGCCACTAACTTATTTTTTGCATTTATACCACATGTCCTTTTGGTTGGTAAGCAGTTTGCAACAGCTAATTCTATTTTATCATTAAATTATAAAATTAAACATACAAAAACATTTTTTTTTAATATATCAATATTGTTTTAAAATAACAAATAATTTAACAAAACTAAAAGAAAAATAACCAAGGAAATAGTACATGTCTTTGTTAGATGTTGACAATAGATAGGTTGCAGTATGACGTAAGTCGGCCATCTTTACGGGCAATTTGGAACACACAGTCATGCGTTACGCGTGAGAACGGCGTGCAGGACGCGCACATTTCACCAAACTCATTGCATGATTGGTTAGTGAATGACGCGGCTGCGTTAATAATTAGAGCGCTTGACGCGCCTGCATGCCAAAAATGCGATTTGCCCGTAAAGATGGCGTCTACTGAGAACTATCTATACTACCACAGTCAAAAATACAGGGGTTCAATTAATAGCTTACAGGGAATGCAAGAGACATCATTGAAGCAATTTCATATTTTCTGTCGCACCAACCATACAGGGCCAAATTTCATGGCTCTGCTTACCGCCAAATTCTGCACTTGCGATCACCATTCTCCGCTTACCGAGCAAGCGCTGAATTTCTGCGCTAGCTGTGTAAGCGTAGAATGCCTAGTAACGTGGACTACCCAAGCGCACAAGCAAATATTCCCTGCTAATAACCCGTGAAATACACTTGACATAAGCGCGGAATTCCCTGCTTCCGTAAGCGCCGATTTTTTGCTTACGGCAAGCAGAGTCATGAAATTGGGCCCTGGTCGAACAAACAAAGGTACTGCAGATTATCTGTGCGCAGTTGATTGGTTGTGTGTTGTGATGGTTACTGAGAGAATACAAGTTCATATCAATTTTAAACCCTTTTTAAGTTTTCACCGATTAGATTTTTTGGAAATGGCATTATTTTTAGGAGACAACAAGTCATGTACATATAGACTGATGACAAATTATTCTTTCTTAAACATCAATTAGAACAATACACAAACATCACAAGCCAATGTTATTACTAACCATAAAAGAAACTATTGTTGCTCTTAATTTAAATTTTCATATAATAAATCTAATAATGTAATCAAAATTATTGAGAATAAAAGACTCTCATCAACATATGAATTTACAATCAGTTATATCAATTATACACTCACTTAGTCTACGTCACCATAATCATGACTGTTTTGGGGTAACACATCCTAGATTATACTTCGAAATATCTATACGTAGGCCTAGGCTAATGCGAGTGTGTACAACATTGGTGAGATTGAAAATATAAAATGTTCACAGATTACCACATAACTTACATGGTATGACGATGGTCATGGTGGAAAACTTAACATGAAATACTTTTGCTTGAAATGCCATAGTTTTTAGGAAATGAGTAAAACAATAGTCTTTATCCTGCAGGATAAAATCCGTTGTTTGAAATATATAGACCTATATATATATATATATAATGGGTTTTTTAACTGTTTTCTCATGACTCTGGAGACCGATTGAGCTTAAACTTTCACAGGTTTATTTCATAGGTCACAACAAGTGTTGATACTGGTCTTTGGCAATTACCAATGTTGCACGCACCCTTTAAGGTCAGTGTCGCAAAAACGTTACGTAAATATTCACGTAAATAATATCAAGAGCCGATTCCTGTATGGGAGATTTTGCCGGGGTGTAGACCTATTATTTGCAATCGGCGCGCGCGGCTATAGCTTTCGAGACGGCTAATCTGTAAGCGATAAATTTTATTTGGGATTCAGATTCATTGTGTGTTATTACCAGTATGGATTTAAGATATACAAATGTTGACGAATTTCGTGATTTTTTTCTCCACAAGTTTATTAAGGATTGGATGCTTTTCTAGATGTCAAAGGCGAGCAAAATCTGCTTCAAAAGATGGCGCAAGAGTGACCTTTCAAAACCGCCATGTTTTGGCACAAATGAACGGACGGGCGAACATGCGTTAAAATAGGCACCTTGTCGCACACTTATGGGCTATACGCTCTTGTCGGTTCTAATTAATATATTCAAGATAAATTCAACAGCTGTACATCTTTTGAGATGTCCCCCCTTTCTTCATATCAAAAGTTGAGACAAATCAGACAGTGCAATCTCCATAAAACATAAGATTTATTGTATTCTTCCATTGAGCTGTGTATACACACTGTGCATGCAGGAAGTCCAGTCTCTGTGGCTCTTTTGTAATATACCAAGGCCGTATTCGAAATAGCTACGAGTAGGCGTACGATTGTTACTACCACCGTACAAACGATGACATGGAACTGTAGCCGCCATTTTGGATGCGGCCATTTCATTTGATGACTGTGTTTACAACAAACACCAATTACAAGTTTGTTGTACATATACAATACATATAATACAAATACAAGTCAGTGCGAAGTATAGCCTGCTGTCAAAAACTGTGTGAGTAAATAAGTTGCAGCATGTTCTGGGTTGCGTTTCCAAGTAAAAGGAATGATTGACTCGTTTTGTTTCCTGTTTGTTTCCTGGGAGTTCCATGTATTGATTCGCCAACTTCATTGTTACATTATTCTCTTTATAGCATCCATCTGATGATCTAAATTGAAGTCGTTGTTACAGTCACCCTGTGACGACAATACAGTGAAAACCTGCACAATACACAAAGTATAAATACAAGTCAGTGCGAAGTAGTCTACTGTCAAAAACTATTATGTGAATAAATAAGTTGCAGCATGTTCTGTGTGCGTTTCAGTGATGATAATGATGTTAAATGACTCGTTTTATTTCCTGTTAGTCGAAGCATGTTTAGCGATCTTCTTGCACCGTATCATGCGACTAAATGCATCTTTGAAGTCAGGATGCGAGGTTGCGTAAATGATCGGGTTAACGCAACTGTTACATGCAATAATCGTACCACTCCACGGAACCAAGCGGTAACTCCAATCATCTGTGAACACAATACACACGAAGTAAGGTGACAGACAAACAATGAAAGCCAGCACGATGTACACCAAATTCTTCGTGACATCAAGTTGTCTCTTCCACAACTGTTTCCTTATGGAGCTGTTGCCAGCCGATCCATTTCTGTTGACTGTGGCCGAGATGGACTTGGTGTGTGATGCACGGGCCATTTTGAGGGATGTTCTACGGACGTAACAGAAGATCGACATATAACAAAGTATGATGGTAGTGAGTTGTATCGGGTAGTGCACTGATGTTATTAGTAAATTGAAGTAGGTAGAATAAGGATTGGATCTTTTCCAAGTGCAGGTGCTGTACAACTTCTCGTAGCCAAGTTCACCAAAATCAGTTAGGATGGGCGTCAGAGCACAGCAGAGTGGTATGAACCAAGTGCAGACGACCATGATGATGAGATTACGAGTGGTGTAGATACGGCTGGTAGTGTGGCGGGACTTTGTGATACCAACCCAGCGGTTGATTGCAATTAGAGTTAGGCTGTTAATACTTCCTCCATAGCCGATGATGATAACAAATCCAGACATAATGCATATCCACGGTGCACTTGGTAGCGGCCATCTATCTACTCCCATTATTGCAAGAGCTTGCCAGGGCATAGACAAACAAGTCATCGTGTCCACAATTGACAAATTGACAACAAAGACATTTGTCGTTGTCCGGAGTTTCTTTGACAAGACCACAGCGACGATGACAAAGCAGTTACCGACGAGACCAATGATACAGGCCACGACAAACATGGCAGCAATAATCTGCCTCTCAAAGTAATACTTATAAACTAAAATATCATCATCAGGACTGAATGTGTTAACTGAAAAATTCTCCTCACCAAACAATGACATATTATCAGTAGTATTTGCCATTGTATACTATGTTAACACTTAACGTTGCCCAGTTTTGTCTCACTAAAGGATCGTTAATGATGGCGGAAAATATGAATCCATGAAACAGCTCTCTACAATACGAAAAATCACGTTCAACTTCAAGAACCCAGTTTTGCCTTTCAAGAAAGGCAAGTTAAAGAAGTTACTCGTATAGACACCTAATGGTTTCTTCGTGTAAAATCAGAGGTAGCAAACCGCTAATCTCAAAAACAGCGTCTGTTCCTGAAATCTTTACACACTCAAATGTCTTGAGTTGCACATTGACAGACGCTTGCATCAGTTGACGGTTGTAGACATCACATTAAAGCTGGTGCTTATAAGAGACGGGCTGTAACTCACTGCGCAAGTCAGTTGCGCAACCTTGGCATTGTGACTGTGACTAGCCCTCTGACGCCCACTTTCCGCATATTTTGGTTCGCATTATTAGACGGGTATGGGAAAATCATTGATAAATTGTTTTGCAAAGAATTTATAATGTATTGAAAGTTCTCAACGTTTGTTCTAGCAATCTATGAAACAAAGGAATTTGGGTTAAATAATCCAAAATGTGTGCCAGGTTGTTTAGATCAGAAAGATGCAAAACTGAGAAAAAACACGAGCGTGGGAGTTATGGCTGCACGTTCCATCTATTGATTCGTCAACTTCATTGTTGCATTCTTTTCATATAGCATCATCTGATGATCTAAATTTACGACAATGCAGTGAAGAACGTTTAGGCAATAACTTATAATAGTCTCTCCCATAAAAATTAACAATTTCTTTCTTTAAAAATTCGTATTACCACCTCAGGAAACATTGCTTCATTTCTGGCATGTGTGCAATCAAATTTTATAAAATAGAACAAAATAATGTTTACAAAATAATTCGACGCAAATCACTTTCATTAACTAGACGGTTATCTTGTCTATGCACCCGAGCGGAATGGTATTGTGTAGAATTTGACAAAATAACTGACCCTTTGCTTATCAAGCCGACCACCCCCAAAAAAATAAATTTAAAAAAAATAAATAATAATAATAAATAAATAAAATAAAAAAATAAATAAATAAAAAACTAATTATAATACTAATAATACAAATAATATTAATAATAATAATAATAATGCCAGATGCTCTTCTGACAGAGGGAAAATAAATCATTGGTAGGGGGCCTACCTGCTGTATTTTTCGAGAAAATGTAGGTCCGGGAGTAAGATTTTCTTGAAATATCGTTTTTGCCACATGTCTCTGCGACTGCCGAGAGCAGAGCATGATTCAATGGTTAATATTTCCAACAGACTGAACGCGTTAACTTCACCTTCAAATGATGGATGGCAAACCATCGCTTCAAAATGATACAGAATTGCATTTTTCTTTAGACTGAAACAATACCAGGAGAAACGACTTCTGTGGCTAGTGGGGAAAAACAAATCAACCTTCAGTCAAGTAGGCTAATTTGAGGTTACTTTATTATCTACCTTTTAGAGATAATTAGAACAAATTTATGATCGACTGAGTTATAATTGCATATAGAACAGTAAGAATAAAAACAAACTAAATCTAATGTGTTGTTAGAAACAACACCCGTACGAAATGTTAGGGACTGGTATTTTTTAAAGGTCAACCGCGTAATAATCAAACTACACGGTGATTTCACAAACGCCTTAACGACGACTTCACTACTGGTCATCAGATTGATTGATGTTGCTGGAAACTGGATGATTTGGGCTCCTAATAACACTGACCAACGATGCATCGATCACACCATTAACTTGATGACATCGGGTTGTTTTGTGTGTTCCATACAATCACTTTGACTTTGACCTTGATGTTCTCTTCGTGGCGTTGATTTGAACGCGGTTGACTAGCAAGCGCTCGGGCTAAATTGCCTGTCAATTATTATTAGCCTTTGGCCAAGGCGTTGGATTTTTATTTCCATTTATTTATTTATTTGTTTGTTTAGTTTGTTTTCCCTTTGGGCTACGTGCGCTACCCGCCCGAGCTATATGCAGTCTCTGTGTGCACATGCATGTACGCAGTGCTTGCGTTTTGTGAGATACATACACGTAGACGGCCTCCGCATGCGGACAATATTACGAGTGCGGATCGGGCCCGCGCACAGTAGTAGTACGGGCGTCGTGCGATACGGGTGTGTTTTACGGCGTGAAAACTGCGACCGCTTTGAGCAAGGCTAGTCATTAATACAGACTGGGCAGTAGATGACGGGCGCATGACATCAGCAATACTCAACTCGTCATCTGCTTTTGAAGTGTACAAGTAGCCATAGGATCGCAGCCAATTCCTTAGAACAAGGATATTTTAATTAATGGTTTCAATTCAAATACAAAACAGAAACAACAAAAAACTACAAAAACAACAACAAACAAACAAACACCACATCAACCCAACAAACAAACACACAAATAAACCACTTCGTATAGACAGTGCGACATAGGCCTACCGTAAGACAATTAAGATGAAGGTGGATGAGAATGATTGGTTCTTTATTACCAGTGCGAATTCGGTGGTGTCATCAGTGACTGCAGGAAGACCCGTTATGAGTGTCACGCAACAAACAACCCAAACTGCAAACCATGTGGACCCAAACATTGTGGAAAAAACTCTAAGCAAAATAGCAATTCGGCTTATATTTATGAGAGTCAGTAGGGCCTATACTAAGACAAAATTAATGACGGTCATTGTTCTTTTGCAATGGATCTCTAGCAACCTCTTTATATAGCCTCACTCTGCTGCATGCTGACAACCGCTATACACGTGTTTTATAGGCCAATAAAATAATCTCAAGAGATTATTTGACGTTCGTTAATAATAAAAATTCTCATTGGTCGATAGAGTATACCAAGGTCCCTGCGTGGGTCTATCACACAATGTCCGGAGCCAGTCCTAAATAAACTTGTACTACGGATAAATTCGTAGGTCGGCAGATATTGGTTAAATTTTATTGTGACTACTAGTACTAGATTGCTATAATTGAAGGTTCAATATTGAACTAAATCAGGCCAACTCTATAGCGAATTATTTTTAGCACGACTGAGCAAAGAGTTGGTGACCACACGCGTCTACCTCGGAAGCGGCGCTACTAAGTGAAATGTGACTCTTAAACAATCATCTCTGTTGTGTTTCCTATTTTACCGCCGAATTCTGCGCTTGCGATCACCATTCTCCGCTTACCGATCTAGCACCGAATTTCTGCGCCAACTGTGTAAGCGTAGAATGACTAACGTGGACTACGCAAGCGCACAAGCAAAATTTTCCGTGCTAACCCGTGATAGACGTAAGTGCGGAATTCCCTGCGTCCGTAAGCGCCGATTCTTTGCTTACGGTAAGCAGAGTCATGACATTTTTTCCCAGATGCTTTCGTCATTGCTTCACACAGTTAGCAAATAGTATCACATTTTATGACGACAGCATAAATCCTACCACACGACTGCAATAATTATGACTTGGCCCACCGCCACACCTCCTGAGGTCTAGTCTTGGTTCCAAGACGCTCCAGTTGTGTAGTCACGAACCATGCAGTCACGAAAACCAACCGCTCTCCAAACTGCTCTCACCACCCCACGAACCACTGGGTGATAGCGGTTTAGATAGCGGTTAGGTTTTCGTGACTACACAACTGGAGCGTCTTGGAACCAAGACTACCTGAGGTCCTACTCAGCTTGGTCAACAATTCATGCATGGGAGGACTGCTCACCCAGTTGACCAAGCCAGATTCTGTTCCCCGGAGATACGGTCACCCATACGGCGAACTATCATGACAAAGTTATTCTGATATAGCGCCCTCTTTTGAATCATCCTTCTTCAGCCCACGTTAATTTCCCATGGGGGACAAAATCTTTGGGGGACACATTTCCCTAATAATAAGACACCCGCCTTAGGTGCGGCCAAGGCTGAGAAGGTGAAACGGCCTTAAGAGGACACACTGGCTTCGTTGGGCTATTTGGGCTACAAAGTAGACTAAAACATGATTCCAAAGGTCTTCCAGGAATGGGGAGAAGACCGGTTCCTATAAAAAGAAACCATCAAATTTTGCCGCTTTCGAGCATTTTCAAGAAAAGAAGGTCACGTTGGTGATCTATGAACAACATTCTTGGTTGAGAAAATCCTCGTGATCTTCGGAGTTAGTTTTACTTCCAGCTCAGAATACAAAATACTACTGCAACAAATTTAATTATGTTTTTTAAACAACTCTTCTTGATATTGCATAAAATGCCTTTGACTCTAGGGAGGAAACCTTCTTAAAAGCTTACCAAAAAACAATTGCTGAAAAGGTGAACAATTATTAAATATCAATTTGAGACAGATATCGCTTTTAGTTTTAGACTGGTATCTACGGAGCTCCACGAGGGCCATGCCACTTATCTAGATAACGACATAATTTATCTTGCCAAGTCAACTTTTTAAAACGAAAAGTCGACTTATCCTGATAATTTATCTCACCAAGACGACTTCCTAAAACTAAGAAGTAGACTTATCCTGATAGTTTATCTCACCAATACGACTTCCTAAAACTAAAAGGTTGACTTATCGTGATAGTTTATCTCAACAAGACGACTTCCTACAACTAAGAAGTCGACTTATCCTGATAATTTATGTTGCCAAGACGACTTGCTAAAACTAAAAGGAACTATCATGATAAGTCAACCGTTTAGTTTTAGGAAGTCGTCTTGGTGAGATAAACTATCATGATAAGTCAACCTTTTAGTTTTAGGAAGTCGTCTTGGTGAGATAAACTATCAGGATAAGTCTACTTCTTAGTTTTAGGAAGTCGTCTTGGTGAGATAAACTATCAGGATAAGTCGACTTCTTAGTTTTAGGAAGTCGTCTTGGTGAGATAAACTATCAGGATATTAAGTCGACTTCTTAGTTTTAGGAAGTCGTCTTGGTGAGATAAATTATCAGGATAAGTCGACTTCTTAGTTTTAGGAAGTCGTCTTGGTGAGATAAACTATCAGGATAAGTCGACTTCTTAGTTTTAGGAAGTCGTCTTGGTGAGATACGTCGGCTTTTTCGTTTTAAAAAGTTGACTTGGCAAGATAAATTATGTCGTTATCTAGATAAGTGGCATGGCCCTCGTGGAGCTCCGTAGGTATCCACAATAGGATCAGAGTAATTAAAGGTCTATTTTATTCAGGTCAGTTGACATTACTTGACAGTACGCCCAAACGCCCCATGTGACACAGTACAGCGGCCGGTGATGGTTGACAGAGCAAGGGTTATGTTATCGAGGTTATAATATTGGCCACGTTGCTTAGCAACCAGTCCCACACAGAAAGCTAAACTATTGGCCCTCGTGCTAATTTAGTGTCATTCGTGTACAACTGCTAGGCGTTCCAGAACGGGAACCAGCGAACATTGGACCTTGAGCCCATTGCATGGTAGCAACAGACAACAAATTCAACAGCTTGTTTGATCAATAACAGTCAGCACCCATTGCATAGTAGCTTGGATTTCGTACATAAGAGCTGTAATTCTTGGGACGTAGATATTATTTTTTTAGGCGTAATTCTGAGATCTGAACGGACTAAGTCTTCCAATCACACCAGGCTAAAAGTGTTCTGTTTCTTTATACGCCCAACCAAAGATGTAAAAAATCACAAGTCATCACGGTTTGAAGGTACGTTCTTGAATGTTGTTAAGTTCCCCTGGTTTATAAACTAATTCTTGTTCATCAGAAGTGAATCGGAAGGCGGGGTCGGAGGTTATCTGGTCGCCGGTAAACGGTGTAACGTTTTTATTGATTGAGGCCAAAATGGTTTAGTTGCTTTGGCGTCTTTATCTCCGCTAAACCACAAGTGGGAATGATATCACTGCTCTCTCGATTGGCATTATTGCCATTAGTGATTTGTATTTAAGTGCGTTTGAAGCTTTGCATGGTGTGTGTAAAATAAGAAATAACAAAAAGTTTAGTAATTTACCGTGTATAGGAATATTCCTACCTCCATGGTACAACCATGTAAATCTCTTTGGGGAGGAGTGTAGCTCTGAAAAGACTCAGTATACTGGTGTGTTCTCGACGTTTTGAACAGTATACCCGCTCGTCTTCAGAAGAAAGCTGAACTGCTGATGGATCCAGCATGTAGAGCTTGAGGGATGGGTGGACCCTGTATCCAAAGTTGTTGTTGTTGATCGTTGATGCGTGTGATTTGTCTACTGCTGGTTGGATGTGTGTGCGCTGGAGTGTGTCAGTGTTGTGGTGAGCTGCTGCTGCTGCTGCTGCTGCTGCTGCTGCTGCTGCTGCTGGAAGGGTTGGCTTGAGTAGTGGTGACCAGATTATGTCGTTGATGAAGAACCCGATGTCTTGTGGAACTGTGTTGTGTGCCTTGATCTCGATGGCTTCCCAGCATGACTCTGCGTGAACTGGACAGGTGCGATGAGCTTGGCTTGCTTCCAGTTGATGAGATGTGCTTTTGAGTGCTTGATGATGGCGGATTTGTCCAGGTGTTCCAGTCTGCCGTGTGCTCCATGGTGTTCGGTTATTCTTGTAGAGATGTTACGGCCGGTCTTCCCATGATTTGTATTTTGACATCACACTTTTCCTAGTAATAAAGAGTGAATTGCAATTAATATCAATCTTAGTGCTTTGTGAAGTTGAGCCCATGGTGAACCAGACTGAGGGAGTAACATACATCGAAGCCTACCCCCACTTTTGTAGTACAGTATACCAAACGCACACTACATAAAAGAAGGGGATGTGTTATACTTTTATCAATATAATTATAAAGTTGTCAATTTTAGCAAAAATTACTTCAATAGCGCATTCAAATTTTCGCATTTTCCCGCTGATTCGATTACTAGGTTTTTATTTCAGCTCATAGGGCCTATTGTGTTCAATTTAATTCGTTTTCATGCACACATGATTTCGTTCTTCTCGTTCGGGTTCGTTACATAAACATTTCTGACATAGTTTTCACCATTCCTGGGTTGAGTTTCTATATTACACTGTGCTATAATTGATGAAATTGAATGGTTGACCGGATCGATCTCTTGCTCTTTTACGATTTTGAATGATCTTTGCGATTGAATTAATTCGAATGATTTGACCAGCGAATAATGCTGTTGAAAATGAATCACCACTTATTTTTTATAGTGACTTTTGAATGTAATGCGATTCCCGAGGGAACATTCAGTTTCAACGAAATTGTAAAATTGGGGTGTAACATTGAATGAACTTTTGTTCAGGAAATATATTCACCAACCGTGTGAAAAGTTTCCGCGAAATTCCATTAATATCTCCTCCCGCCCACAACGCCCAGCTCAATCTACATTATAGGTTGAAATTGACACGCAGATCTATCCGTCTTTCAAAAAGGAACAGATACGGGCCTGAATAAAATAATCTAGTATCCCGAAGTATAATTGTAATGAACATGCTTTGTGTTGCATTCCAAGCTCCTTTTGTTATAGTGTTTAAACACAATATGTGCTGGCTCGAGTCTGTTCTGGCCTGCAATGAATGTGGATTGTTGTGCCAGATGGGGGTACAATGTAGTCAGTTATTTTGGTTATTCATCATTCCCTTGCCAGCCACCATTGGCCTGCAAGGAATGTGTTCACATTGTTTGTATAATTATTTCCCCTCAATTTAGATTTAACAATTACTAGTGCATTTAAAATAACAGAGAGTTTCGGGTATAAAACCAAGGCACCAAATGTAAGTGTGGCATTCTAGAACTGTGGCATTCTAGAACTGTGTCTTGGGACATCAGGGTGGTCGGACGGCGGCTCTATACTTTCTATTTTTAAACTGAAGGCTCTCAGTACAAAAGTACTAGCACAAATAGTGATCAGCCTACATGTATTTATTTCTGTATAATTTATTATCTGCACGTCGTCCGGCCTGGTTCATAATGTTAAGGTAATGTTGTATTTATTTATTTATTAGTTAAGTGAGGAGTGTGGACTCCTTAAATTTCCCCAACACAGCCAGTTGCTACGTTTTGCTTTATTAATTGACGTTATGATATGCATTTTTGTTCATGTCCCCTTTGGGGAGAATTACAAGAATGAGCCTGCGAGTACCTGCATTTCTGTTTCCATTTTTGAGTTATTATTTTGTCCCTGCTGAGAGTTTAGCAAGTAGTTCCCCTCCCTTTCTGGCGGATGCAGGGTTGATCCGATCCGATCCATGTTAACGATGCATTCACATTAGAAGTATGACAGTAGTGTTCATGATTCAATTTTTGCCTAAACCAGTTGTATTAGGGGTTGAGTGGGCATAGTTTTCATTCATAAAAAATGGTTAGCTTTTCATAGTAACGGGGTAAACATTATTCTAATCGTGGCACTTGGTGGCGCCTTTACGCAGTCGCAGTTTGCTGCCCAATGTCGCGCGCCTGCTGCATCCCATGCTGCTTGCATATGCATGGATGGCATAATGCATTACCACCGCGGGACGATCGATGCAAGGCAATCGTGACAATCTTTGTTTGTAATTGTTTTATAAAAATGTAACGAAATAGCGGGTTCCATTCGGTAGTTGTCCGAACAGCTGTTCGTGATGGACGAACTTCATGTATACACCTGAGCGTAAGTATGATCATTGGCTTAATTTCTGTGCACTAGTAAATATTATACAGTGCATTTTCTGAGAATGGCTGAGAATTCGGTTGTGGTTCGCTATGATTTCCGCAAGTGATCGTGACAGTGAAACAGACACACGTAAACACAGCCCAGTTCCTCCTGGTCAATGGTTCAACTTACAATATTGATATTTCGCTCCAGTTAGTCAGTGCAGTGATTGATTGATCTATTGTTGGGTACTTATCAGAAGCTTACAGCTTATTATTGTGTAAATCCCTTTTTAGCTCTTTGCAGGTTCATTGGATTGGAGCTTATTATGTGAAGAGAGCCGCTTGACTGATCATTGATTGATAGGACTACACAGTTGACAATGGGGCAAGTCAACAGTGAACAGTTAAAGACCAAACCTCTGGTAGTGGTGTTCATGGTGGTACATATAGCCGTCATTTGGCACCAAGCTATGGCCCAAAATGGTAAGTGATTTTCACTATGTGAGCTCTGTGATGTGAGGTAGCCCCACTTGTTGTGTGGCCAAGCTGAATCCTTGGCCACACGTCGGGGCCCATTTTTGTGTGAAGGCGATACTAAATTGAAAGCGCATTCCCTACAGGCGTGTCGGTGGTTTATTAAACCAGCTAAACGTGTTCACATACCTCTTAGCTTGCCCTGGGTGTTTTGGATGTTTTGGATGTTTAAACAAATAATAACCTTTAAAAAAAGTTATTTCAGACAATAAGTGTGCGACTTCCTCCAAATTACTTTCCTCGATGTGTACTGAGCACGGCCATTTTGGAATGATCCTAATCAGTGCAATCAAATCACAAATTTATTGTCCGGGCGGGCTGCGGGTGGAGTTGGTACAAAAAGCAACCATTGAAATTTTTGCAGCCTCGCTCATGTGATCTAGCCAATATGTTACTCCAGACCATTATTTTAATGGAGTGTGACTGAGTTCTACACTAGTGAGTTGGTTGATATGTAACACAGGGGGTGACATGGGTATAGTTTCTGGAGTTACAAAGAACTACAAGTATAAGAATTACATACCCACATTCTACTAGGACAGTCACCTTTCTCCGCTTCCTTTAAAAAAATTATTTTCCTATTGGCTGAGGAGTGCAAAATACTTTTTTTTTGAGGGGGGGGGGGCGGAATTTTTTTTATTAGGGGGGCGGACTGTTTTATTTGTTCTTTGTTTTTTTAAAGATGGTTTTCTGGTAGTGATTTTTGAAAATGTTTTACCCTAATGTACATCTTTGTTGTAGTTTCTACAGTCTTAACTAATTTCCCTAAATCAGTTGAAAATCTTAAACAAAAGTTTTTCAGTTCAGAAAATATTTTGTGGAAATGTTTGGGATTATTTAAGGAAATGGCATTGTCTTGGTTCTCGGACTAGTCACTGCAGAAGGCGCCATCATCCTACTGACCGCTGTAGTGCGGATGATATAGCTCCCTCTGTTGGTGATGAGGTTTTTTGTGCGATCACTACACGTATGGAGTGTCTTGGAACAGAGCCTAGAAAGGGCATTGATGCTAGATTCAACAATTGGACAATTCATTTTGATGTGTGCACTTATACCAGTACATTTTCATGTACAAATTAAACACAAGGCTGAAAAGGAAGTAAATACCTAATAACTAAAGAGTCAAATGTTTGGAATATTTCTCTTTTAAAATGATTTGTAAGGAATTTGACTAACTGCCAATTTACATTGTAACTTGATGGTTTAGCTGGGAGGGTTGTAGTTTGTAGTGTCAATTGTTAATGTCTTGTGAATGTTATACATGTAAATTGT
Source organism: Leptasterias polaris (assembly GCA_037783415.1). Taxonomy (NCBI): domain Eukaryota; kingdom Metazoa; phylum Echinodermata; class Asteroidea; order Forcipulatida; family Asteriidae; genus Leptasterias; species Leptasterias polaris. The sequence goes on from JAZGTN010000065.1 coordinate 2,532,379, forward strand.
GGTGGTATTTGAAAAATAAGTAAAAAGAGACGAGAAAAAACCCCACCAAAAAACAACAAAACACTAAGAAAACACACGTAGTAATGCTGAAAGGTATCTTCGGTTTATATTCTTTAGTTCATGTTTTACCAGTTAATTTGTGTACGTGCTTATTTCTATTTTAGTAGTGGAAATAAGAAATGGTGGTGTGGAGGTCTTCAAATAAAATTTTCTCAACTTTGACATTATTTCAGACAGTAATATTAATATTTGTATTATGAGCCATTGAAGAAGTATTGCTATATAATTAATAAGCTTTCAGTTTCAAAAGCATCAAAATGCATCAAAATGTGATTTTGTTTAATAATTAGTTTGTTCAGTAATACTCCCCAATGTAGCTCACCTGCACAAGAATAAATGTAAAATGTGTAACGGATTGATCGGTTTTTAACCATGTATTATGTAACCGGCACAGGGTAAGTTCTGACTTGCAACTATTATATTTTCTGATGGATCAGTTGGGTTTTAATCTTATTTTGAATTGGTGAAAATAGAAATAAAATCCATGCTGCCCCCGAAAAGGAAGTGGGTGGTAACGCTAAACATGTATTCTTTTTACTGCACTAATTACCCTCAATGGTAACTCAACATCCAAACAGTTGAATCATTACTACCGTGGTACGCATGATCCCAATTTGTACTAGTGCAGTCCTCAGTCCAACATTATCAAACAAAACACAGTTGGAAATTTGAATGGTTGGGTGTGGTCAGGGTTTTTTAATTTGCGTTGGTCACATGACTGCAGTTTATTGAATGAGTGATTTATTGTTCAACTCAGAAATCAGCTACTTGTCAAAACATTTCTTGCTATCCTTGTTGAGTGTCGTGGCTGAGCTGTCTGTTGTACGGACTCAAGTCTGTTGTACGGACTCAAGTTTGATGTGGTCTAAAATGTGATTAGGTTCTCGATGTTGTCACTTGTATCGTTAAAGCCGTACAGTAGGTCAGGTGTGTTGTGTGATGCAAGTAAAAGATCCCAGTACACGTATCGTTAAGAGAAGGGGTGAGTCCTGGTGTTTCTGCCATTGCTGGCAGTGTATATTATTGTGCGGTATCAAATTTCAGTGTTCAAAAACTTGGACTGTAGAACTACTGCGACCATCTACAAGTCATTCATCCGACCTAACTTGGAATATTGCAGTCCAGTTTGGGGAACAGCAGCAAAATCAAAACTGGAGATCCTTGACAGACTCCAAAACAAAGCTGTGGTTTCCATTCCACCAAATCTTCATGCAGAGCTCGGTATCCAACCCCTTAGCCACCGAAGACGAGTAGCTGGCCTAACAGTTTTCAAAAAAATTCAGTGCTCTCTTTTACCCCATCCACTTGACAGTCTCAAACTTCCTCTAAAAACAGCACGCCGCTCTACTAGGCAATCATGTACACAACATCAAGATACTGTCATCATCCCCAAATCATGCACGTCTCAACATCGGAGACCCTTCATATCATCCTGTGCCAGGCTTTGGAACTCACTACCAGCTTCTGTCGTTGTAGCCCAATCAGCCCAGTCTTTCAAGTCCAGGATTCATAATATCCTTATGAACATGCCACCTGCTCAGAACTTATGAACTCTAGCTGTAGTTTATTACTATTAGCTTCTTGTTCGCTTGAGTAAGGTTTAAAAAAATAAAATACAAAAATCATCATCATAATTGTTTCCTTCTTTTTTAACGTTTTTGAACCATGTGTTGGAAATATGAAAAGTTTATGAAATTTCCTTTTAATCTAGTTAAACTTACAGTCAATTGACATTTGATACCTTATTCATACAATTGTACAATCAGGGATGTGATTTCTTCAATGTTAACTTTTTTTTTTTGTTTTTTTGTATTTTTTTTTGTACTTTAAAGATCAAATTTATTTAGTAAATGAAGATAAAATCATATGCAGAAGAGGGCTTTTAGAACCTAAGATAAATGTTATTAGTGGGATTCGTGATCGCAAGTTTTTGAGCTCGCAAGCTTTCGTGCTCAGATAATCCGAGTTCAGGTTTTTTTTTCTACAGCCTACAGCCTATCACATCCCTGACAATGCATGTTACATACTTTCTTACTAGTTCTTAAAGGCCCTGTACACTATTGGTAAGATCGAAAAACACAAATGTTCACAGATTCACACATAACTTACATGATTTAAAGTAAGTAATGGTAGAAAGGGTTCCTTAAAATATTTCTGCCTAAAATGCTATCGTTTCTGAGAAATGAGTAAAACAATAGTTTTTATCGCGCGCGATAATAAACTCCATGTTTGAAAAACAGAAAACACATAAGGTCTCTTTTCACTATTTTCTCGTGACCTCGATGACCAATTGAGCTCAAATTTTCACAGGTATTTCATGCATGTGGTTGATTACACAAAACATGAACACTGTCTGTGATTACTTTGTCAGCTCTGCCAATCCTGTATAATACCTTTAAGTATGCATCGTCATGATTTATCTCTTAAAGATGAATCTATCGTATACAATGTAGGCCTACTGATCATAGTTGCAGCATTAGAGAGGTGTTGCATACATTTCTAACTGTTTCCAGATTGTTTTCTCCCATTCCAAATTCTACTTCATTCGTTGGTTGTTTGAGAATTAGAAAGTACAAAAACTAGCTTTTGAGTGCCATATGTTAGCTTCACTCTTGTAATATTCAAGTGTTATAAATGTATTTTTGCCGATTTGATGAAAGTCAGAAAGAGGCAGATGATCTGGAATCGGACATGTTGGATAGTTTAAAGGCAAAGTATACTTTTGGTCTTGGAACTGTTTTTGAGATATCGCCGGAAATTCAGAGCGATATGTCCACGCAGGAAGAAAAAATAGGAATACTCAATAATTTATGAGAAAGTAGTTCATTTCTCAGATTCAAATTTTGGGGCATAAGAATTGATATCTTTTTTCATACCAACAATACTTCGAAGTGAAATGTTCTCGAAATGCTTAATACTATTGAAAGCTGCTGTACTTCTGACCAATAAGTTTTATTGCCATTACTTTTAGGGTGATTACCAAATGTATACCTTCCCTTTTAGTAGTGGTGGACAATTTTTGTCGGATAGATTTGTCATGGTCTAGAGTTTTAACAGAATCTGTGTTTTGTAAATTTGATTTAAATAAAAGTAACCATGAAGTAGATGTGCTAAAAAAGTTTCGATCAAAAATTGTTGCATTCCGCCATCTCGCTTGCTTTTGAGGAAATTAACAATCCATTGGAACAAAACTAGTTGAACATTGATTGTTGTTTTGTGACAATTGACTTGATGTATTTTGACTAGTGGGTCTCCAACCCAATTTGCCTTGGATCCTTGCCCAGGATCAAACTTTAGTTCAACTTATAATGTGCTATAACACAACTGGTGAATAGATTTTTGTTTTGCCACATTGTAGGTTTCGTACTTCGTGTAACAATAAGTTTTAACTGAACATTTGCTGCTTGAACTTTTGCATGTCTGACTATTTTCTTAGCTTAATTTTCCAGTGCATTGATATGGGCGCTGTCGTAGTGATTATAGTCTGCTTGTGGCTGGACTTGGAAACATGAACTCTTACCCAGTTACTATACGCGCGCGCGTGTGCAAACCATCACATCACAAACAAAAGCTCTAAAGGGTGCTGCTGTTATTATCGCGCACACATGTGCAGTAACTGGGTGAGAGTTCACAATTTAATGTCTGGTCACAGACTCACTGTGATCACGACTACAGTCTCCCTTTTACATGTTTAACCCTTGAGCGTTTTTGCATTTTTGATCACAACAGATTACATACATATGTGCATTGTACCACTGGAGTATAAATAGACTGAGAATTAAGACGGTTTTGTTCACAGCCACTGTCTTCATAGGCAAAGGCACCGGGGAAAAAATTAATCTGAAAAAAACCTTTAAAAAAACCTGGTAGACTAGATATACTTACAAGTTTGTGTTATTTTTATAGCACACTCTGCATTTAAGTATGGAGTGGTATGGAGTGGAAAACCTAATTGCTTCTTAACACTAGGCATGTACAACATGCAACCACAATTAACATACATCAATGTCATTTCATGGTACTGAAAATGAGTCATGCTGTATCAACAACGCAAGTGAAGTAACACATGGAAATGTATGAAATAATGATGGAAAAGCTGTAAAGGATACGGATTGTTTACTCGGGATGTTGTAGGACAGGTTACTATCCAATTACAGAAATGAGGAAGGTACTATGAAGTAGGATGTCCAGCTGTTACATGCTAGGATTCTAGGTAATGGATGAAGAGCTTTCTGATTGAAACTACTACAGCACCTGAATTTCCTGGGTTGATCTGTTCATGCTTGAATCGCTAACCATAGCTCAATCTCTGGCCCCGCTTTCACACACCTGCACAAACTAAGTAAGCACAACAAAAACATGCTTACCAGAATAAGGTTACCAGCTAAACAACCACTTCACATGTATCATCTTTGACTGGTTTCCTGCTTTTTTTTGCTAAGCAGAAACTTTGTTTAGCATTGTCTGCTTAGGCAACTCTATTAAATTGGGGCAAGGAAATTCATGACAAATTTGAGGTTTATGTGAGATAACTAGCATTTTGGGTGTGAAAAATGCAGATTTAAGAAGACTTTAATCTTACCAGGAATGGTCTGTTTTTTTAAAATATATATGGAATAGACTGTGCAAGTCTCGCGCGTATCGGAGCGAGAACACACGTCAAGCGAAGAACACTTTTTTCTGAAATCAAATCATTGTTTTTAAATTAGATCTATGAAAAAATCTGACCAACAAAAATAATCATTACAATTTGTATAACATTAGTTTTAGCTTTCATAATAAACACACAAATCATTTGTTAGTTTTTGTTGAAACAAACTAAAAACTCTGGGACACTGGGTGCTTATTTTTAGGAACCCCTTTTGTAAATTCACGCCTGAGTACGTGCAACCACTAAAAGCAGGTTTATATGCAGACGCGCGATGATCGCACGTGCAAAGAATTAATGCGTGACGCATTTTAAAGAGGACGCTGACGCCGCGACAACCGTACACTGCAACGAAAAGGCTTATTAGCGTCTGACAATTACTGCATCTGGTGATTATCATTGCGCGACCAAAACAAATTTGGTGATCGGAGGTGGGCACAAATTCTTAATTTTTTGCAAGTAACCGGAAGCAGATGTTAAGTTTAATTCTTGGGTTTTCATTGTTGAATTGATTTTACTTTCATATTTTTTATCACTCGGTATTACATTCCCAACAACATATTTAATTTTCATGGTCATAAAGTACGTTAAACTAAAATAATAGACGAAACAAAATCTTGCCAACGTAAAACACCATATGGTTGGGACCACAATGGTCCCGGAAAATCGCTTACGCGCGCGAGACTTGCACAGGCTTTTGGCTCTGTGGTGTGAAAAGGGCTTATGTGAAAACTCATTAATTGAACAAAAGAGAGACGACAAGGTCTGAAACGGACAATTGAAACAGTCGAGGTCCTGGCTGTCCATGACACTGCCGAGGTTAGGGTTGGGGGTGGTTTTGCAGAGGGTTTAGGGTGGGAGGGCTTGTCGGGGTGTGGGGGGGGAGGTGGTTAGTGCTGTATAGTTTTTTTTCTATTTAGGTGTCCATCGTGTATTTTGGCAGATATTATGTGTGCAATTTTCCAATATTTTATCAGTGTCTCCAATAAAATGGTTAACCTTTACCCTTCCAAATCCTGTCTGGAAGTGTCTGATTGCAGAGGATTAAGGACTGAGGGTCTTTTAGAAAGAACAACATTTGCTTAACTAGGCCAGGCATGCCAATATTGGTCCAAACATTGTAGTATTGAGTTACTATTAGTGAATTGTTCAGGATGGTCTATCTAGACAAATCAATGACTCAAACACATGTTGATTTGACCTTTTTTGTGTAATTTTTAATGACTTGTAAAATTCAATATTTCAATCAATCTCACCAGATGGCTTTGCTACCATGACGAACCAACCAGCTGTCACAAGTCCTCCATATTCAACAGCTTCAACAACAAAGGTACAGTGTTAATGATGTGTGTGTGGGTGTATCAAATATCCAGTATGTTGTTTTGATGCAAGCCTTGCAAAAACAATTTTGTTTGCAGTGAATGAACTTCTAGCAAAGTTTCTGATCAATTGAATTCAATTCAATTCAATAGAACATTTATTTCCACATTTACACATGGAGGCATCATCCTAGAAACCGAAGCTTGTGATGGATGTGCTCGTTAAAACAATACAAAACAAAACAAGATAAACAACACTAATTGTAGAATTAAGAAATAATAACAGTAATTAAATATACAACAGTTAAAAAAAGTAGACAGAGAGACAAACAACTCCAATTATAGAATTAGGAAATATAATCTGACAAATCAAGGTTTTAGCCAGGATTTGGTAAAAGGGTGTCCAAATCTGCTGGAAATTTAAAAACTGGGTGTCCAAATTGTTCACTTACAATACATTTACATGTAAATGACAGATGAAACAGGGTGTCCAAATTTAAAACAGGGTGTCCAAAAGACACCCAGACACCCCTCTGGCTAACACTATGTGACAAATTCTTTCAAAGTTAATTCTGTGTAATTCTTGAGAAAGTTGATGATTTGAACATCATCATGGATGCTTTGGAAATCCCAAACATTGACTGATTTTTGTGTAATATTAATGAGTATATTTCTGACATTTGGTCAGGATCAGGCATTACAGTTTTCACTGAATCACATCATTCACAGCAAATACAATTCAGTTGCAAGAATGTTTTGATGAAAAAACTTTGTTCACTTTGAAAAGTGTGGTTATTAATTTTGATCAATCATTTTTTTTACTTTTGTCAGAAGGCTTTAATATGAGTCTGTATTTGTTGTTGAATTTCTATAATTATAAAAAGCAAAAATTATACAACCAAGCTAGTGAATCATATAAATAGTAACAATAACAAATTTAATAAAAAAGTTGCATCCCCTGAAGGTGATCCCCCAGCTGCCGCTTCCCGGGTCGTGTCGTATACTTGGGTGTGATTCCTGGCTACACGGCAGTTTACGGTTGAATGGCTTCTAGCTGACTGGCACCACCCCCCCAAACAGAGATATTGACAAAATAGGGAGACCGCCAACATAGGGCTAGATAGCTCAGTTGGTAAAGCGCTGGCATGTAATCCAGAGGTCGTTGGTTCAAATCTCGCTCTAGTAGAAGAAAAAAACCGTTACATGGCTATCCAGTTTTCATTAAAGAGAAACTGCCCCCTAAAATAGAAAAGTTGGGCAAAGTTTACTGACATGAAAATTACTTTACTTAACTTTACCACCACCCAAATCTCAATAACGTCTTTTATCTTACTCATAATTTAGTTGTCTGTCTTTGTTCCAGACAAAGAGTGCGATAAGTCCAGAACCATCAAATGCCACAATCTTGCCTGCAACAGAGCCAATGACTACATTGTCTTCCAGTTCAAAAGAAACAACTATTTTAACTTCTGAAAAATCTGAAATACTGCCTTCAACCAATTCGTCAACAGTAGAAATTACAGAAACAACCGAATTATCAACAAAAGAAAGTGCTTCATCAGGATTGACAACAGGTACTGCAAGTTTAGCAACCGAGATAGCTTTAACACCAGACAATTTAGAAACTGATGATACCTCTATTCAGGTTCCAAGTGCGCTAACACAAACTGTACCTATGTCAACTCTAACTACTAATAAAACTAAGCTAACAAGCACAGGAATCGTAACACAGGAACAAACAACAGTTCAGCTTACAACAGTTGCAGATGTAACATTGCTAACATCAACTGATGAGATAGCTACACAGGTTACTAACGAGCTTACCCAAACCAGTACATTGACAAGTCTAACTTCTGATGTTACAAAACTAACAAATACCGAAGGCACAACTTTCGAACTGTCAACAGAAGAGCTAACAACAGTTGCAGATGTAACATTACTAACATCAACTGATGAGATAGCTACACAGGTTACTAATGAGCTTACCCAAACCAGTACAATGTCAAGTCTAACTTCTGATGTTACAAAACTAACAAATACAGAAGGCACAACTTTTGAACCGTCAACAGCAGAGCTAACAACAGTTGCAGATGTAACATTGCTAACATCAACTGATGAGATAGCTACACAGGTTACTAATGAGCTTACCCAAACCAGTACAATGTCAAGTCTAACTACTGATGTTACAAAACTAACAAATACAGAAGGCACAACCTTCGAACCGTCAACAGTAGAGCTAACAACGGTTGCAGATGTAACATTACTAACATCAACTGATGGGATAGCTACACAGGTTACTAATGAGCTTACGCAAACCAGTACAATGTCAAGTCTAACTTCTGATGTAGCAAAACTAACAAATACCGAAGGCACAACTTTCGAACTGTCAACAGAAGAGCTAACAACTGTTGCAGATGTAACATTGCTAACAGATGAGACAGCTACACAGGCTACTAATGAGCATACCCGAACCAGTACAATGTCAAGTCTAACTTCTGATGTTACAAAACTAACAAATACCGAAGGCACAACTTTCGCACTGTCAACAGTAGAGCTAACAACAGTTGCAGATGTAACATTACTAACATCAACTGATGAGACAGCTACACAGGTTACTAATGAGCTTACCCAAACCAGTACAATGTCAAGTCTAACTACTGATGTTACAAAACTAACAAATACAGAAGGCACAACTTTCGAACCGTCAACAGTAGAGCTAACAACGGTTGCAGATGTAACATTACTAACAACTGATGAGACAGCTACACAGGTTACTAATGAGCTTAACCAAACCAGTACAATGTCAAGTCTAACTTCTGATGTAGCAAAACTAACAAATACCGAAGGCACAACTTTCGAACTGTCAACAGAAGAGCTAACAACAGTTGCAGATGTAACATTGCTAACATCAACTGATGGGATAGCTACACAGGTTACTAATGAGCTTACGCAAACCAGTACAATGTCAAGTCTAACTACTGATGTTACAAAACTAACAAATACCGAAGGCACAACTTTCGCACTGTCAACAGTAGAGCTAACAACAGTTGCAGATGTAACATTACTAACATCAACTGATGAGATAGCTACACAGGTTACTAATGAGCTTACCCAAACCAGTACATTGACAAGTCTAACTTCTGATGTGACTAAACTAACAAATACCGAAGGCACAACTTTCGAACTGTCAACAGTAGAGCTAACAACAGTTGCAGATGTAACATTACAAACAACTGATGAGACAGCTACACAGGTTACTAATGAGCTTACCCGAACCAGTACAATGTCAAGTCTAACTTCTGATGTGACTAAACTAACAAATACAGAAGGCACAACATTCGAACCATCAACAGCAGAGCTAACAACAGTTGCAGATGTAACGTTGCTAACATCAACTGATGTGACAGCTACACAGGTTACTAACGAGCTTACAGAAACCAGTACATTGACAAGTCTAACTTCTGATGTTACAAAACTAACTAATACCGAAGGCACAACTTTTGAACCATCAACAGAAGAGCTAACAACAGTTGCAGATGTAACATTGCTAACATCAACTGATGAGACAGCTACACAGGTTACTAATGAGCTTACCCAAACCAGTACAATGTCAAGTCTAACTTCTGATGTAGCAAAACTAACAAATACCGAAGGCACAACTTTCGAACTGTCAACAGTAGAGCTAACAACAGTTGCAGATGTAACATTACTAACAACTGATGAGACAGCTACACAGGTTACTAATGAGCTTACTCAAACCAGTACAATGTCAAGTCTAACTTCTGATGTGACTAAACTAACTAATACCGAAGGCACAACTTTCGAACCGTCAACAGCAGAGCTAACAACAGTTGCAGATGTAACATTGCTAACATCAACTGATGAGACAGCTACACAGGCTACTAATGAGCTTACCCGAACCAGTACAATGTCAAGTCTAACTTCTGATGTGACTAAACTAACAAATACAGAAAGCACAACTTTCGAACTGTCAACAGTAGAGCTAACAACAGTTGCAGATGTAACATTACTAACAACTGATGAGACAGCTACACAGGTTACTAATGAGCTTACTCAAACCAGTACAATGTCAAGTCTAACTTCTGATGTGACTAAACTAACTAATACCGAAGGCACAACTTTCGAACTGTCAACAGCAGAGCTAACAACAGTTGCAGATGTAACATTACTAACATCAACTGATGAGATAGCTACACAGGTTACTAATGAGCTTACCCGAACCAGTACAATGTCAAGTCTAACTACTGATGTTACAAAACTAACAAATACAGAAGGCACAACCTTCGAACCGTCAACAGTAGAGCTAACAACGGTTGCAGATGTAACATTACTAACATCAACTGATGGGATAGCTACACAGGTTACTAATGAGCTTACGCAAACCAGTACAATGTCAAGTCTAACTTCTGATGTAGCAAAACTAACAAATACCGAAGGCACAACTTTCGAACTGTCAACAGAAGAGCTAACAACTGTTGCAGATGTAACATTGCTAACAGATGAGACAGCTACACAGGCTACTAATGAGCATACCCGAACCAGTACAATGTCAAGTCTAACTTCTGATGTTACAAAACTAACAAATACCGAAGGCACAACTTTCGCACTGTCAACAGTAGAGCTAACAACAGTTGCAGATGTAACATTACTAACATCAACTGATGAGACAGCTACACAGGTTACTAATGAGCTTACCCAAACCAGTACAATGTCAAGTCTAACTACTGATGTTACAAAACTAACAAATACAGAAGGCACAACTTTCGAACCGTCAACAGTAGAGCTAACAACGGTTGCAGATGTAACATTACTAACAACTGATGAGACAGCTACACAGGTTACTAATGAGCTTAACCAAACCAGTACAATGTCAAGTCTAACTTCTGATGTAGCAAAACTAACAAATACCGAAGGCACAACTTTCGAACTGTCAACAGAAGAGCTAACAACAGTTGCAGATGTAACATTGCTAACATCAACTGATGGGATAGCTACACAGGTTACTAATGAGCTTACGCAAACCAGTATAATGTCAAGTCTAACTACTGATGTTACAAAACTAACAAATACCGAAGGCACAACTTTCGCACTGTCAACAGTAGAGCTAACAACAGTTGCAGATGTAACATTACTAACATCAACTGATGAGATAGCTACACAGGTTACTAATGAGCTTACCCAAACCAGTACATTGACAAGTCTAACTTCTGATGTGACTAAACTAACAAATACCGAAGGCACAACTTTCGAACTGTCAACAGTAGAGCTAACAACAGTTGCAGATGTAACATTACAAACAACTGATGAGACAGCTACACAGGTTACTAATGAGCTTACCCGAACCAGTACAATGTCAAGTCTAACTTCTGATGTGACTAAACTAACAAATACAGAAGGCACAACATTCGAACCATCAACAGCAGAGCTAACAACAGTTGCAGATGTAACGTTGCTAACATCAACTGATGTGACAGCTACACAGGTTACTAACGAGCTTACAGAAACCAGTACATTGACAAGTCTAACTTCTGATGTTACAAAACTAACTAATACCGAAGGCACAACTTTTGAACCATCAACAGAAGAGCTAACAACAGTTGCAGATGTAACATTGCTAACATCAACTGATGAGACAGCTACACAGGTTACTAATGAGCTTACCCAAACCAGTACAATGTCAAGTCTAACTTCTGATGTAGCAAAACTAACAAATACCGAAGGCACAACTTTCGAACTGTCAACAGTAGAGCTAACAACAGTTGCAGATGTAACATTACTAACAACTGATGAGACAGCTACACAGGTTACTAATGAGCTTACTCAAACCAGTACAATGTCAAGTCTAACTTCTGATGTGACTAAACTAACTAATACCGAAGGCACAACTTTCGAACCGTCAACAGCAGAGCTAACAACAGTTGCAGATGTAACATTGCTAACATCAACTGATGAGACAGCTACACAGGCTACTAATGAGCTTACCCGAACCAGTACAATGTCAAGTCTAACTTCTGATGTGACTAAACTAACAAATACAGAAAGCACAACTTTCGAACTGTCAACAGTAGAGCTAACAACAGTTGCAGATGTAACATTACTAACAACTGATGAGACAGCTACACAGGTTACTAATGAGCTTACTCAAACCAGTACAATGTCAAGTCTAACTTCTGATGTGACTAAACTAACTAATACCGAAGGCACAACTTTCGAACTGTCAACAGCAGAGCTAACAACAGTTGCAGATGTAACATTACTAACATCAACTGATGAGATAGCTACACAGGTTACTAATGAGCTTACCCGAACCAGTACAATGTCAAGTCTAACTTCTGATGTGACTAAACTAACTAATACCGAAGGCACAACTTTCGAACTGTCAACAGCAGAGCTAACAACAGTTGCAGATGTAACATTGCTAACATCAACTGATGAGACAGCTACACAGGTTACTAATGAGCTTACTCAAACCAGTACAATGTCAAGTCTAACTTCTGATGTGACTAAACTAACTAATACCGAAGGCACAACTTTCGAACTGTCAACAGCAGAGCTAACAACAGTTGCAGATGTAACATTACTAACATCAACTGATGAGATAGCTACACAGGTTACTAATGAGCTTACCCGAACCAGTACAATGTCAAGTCTAACTTCTGATGTGACTAAACTAACTAATACCGAAGGCACAACTTTCGAACTGTCAACAGCAGAGCTAACAACAGTTGCAGATGTAACATTGCTAACATCAACTGATGAGACAGCTACACAGGTTACTAATGAGCTTACTCAAACCAGTACAATGTCAAGTCTAACTTCTGATGTGACTAAACTAACTAATACCGAAGGCACAACTTTCGAACTGTCAACAGCAGAGCTAACAACAGTTGCAGATGTAACATTGCTAACATCAACTGATGAGACAGCTACACAGGTTACTAATGAGCTTACTCAAACCAGTACAATGTCAAGTCTAACTTCTGATGTGACTAAACTAACTAATACCGAAGGCACAACTTTCGAACTGTCAACAGCAGAGCTAACAACAGTTGCAGATGTAACATTACTAACATCAACTGATGAGATAGCTACACAGGTTACTAATGAGCTTACCCGAACCAGTACAATGTCAAGTCTAACTTCTGATGTGACTAAACTAACTAATACCGAAGGCACAACTTTCGAACTGTCAACAGCAGAGCTAACAACAGTTGCAGATGTAACATTGCTAACATCAACTGATGAGACAGCTACACAGGTTACTAATGAGCTTACTCAAACCAGTACAATGTCAAGTCTAACTTCTGATGTGACTAAACTAACTAATACCGAAGGCACAACTTTCGAACTGTCAACAGCAGAGCTAACAACAGTTGCAGATGTAACATTGCTAACATCAACTGATGAGACAGCTACACAGGTTACTAATGAGCTTACTCAAACCAGTACAATGTCAAGTCTAACTTCTGATGTGACTAAACTAACTAATACCGAAGGCACAACTTTCGAACTGTCAACAGCAGAGCTAACAACAGTTGCAGATGTAACATTACTAACATCAACTGATGAGATAGCTACACAGGTTACTAATGAGCTTACCCGAACCAGTACAATGTCAAGTCAAACTTCTGATGTGACTAAACTAACTAATACCAAAGGCACAACTTTCGAACTGTCAACAGCAGAGCTAACAACAGTTGCAGATGTAACATTGCTAACATCAACTGATGAGACAGCTACACAGGTTACTAATGAGTTAATAAAAACTGTTACTAGTACAGTTTTCTCCACTTCTGTTGAGAGCAGTACAACTGGAGCAACCACATCTAACACAACATTTGATGCTGTAACCTCTACTAGCAAATTTTTTTCTACTCCTGTTCAAGGTACTGCAACTGCAGCACTAACACCAAACACAACATCTGATGCCGTGACCTATTCCAGAACATTCTCGACTCCTGTTAGGGGCACTCTTACTGCAGCAACAACACCCAACACAACATCTGATACTGTAACTTCTATGAGTACAACATTCTCAACTGCTGTTGAGGGCACTGCAACTGAAGCAACAACACCCAACACCACATCTGATGCTGTAACTTCTACTGTTACAGCCTTATCTACTCCTGAAGAAAGCACTGCAGCTGAAGCAACAACATCCAACTCCACATCTGATGCAGTAACTTCTAATGGTACAGCTTTCTCAACTCCTGTAGACGGCACAGCAACTGAAGCAACAACATCCAACACCACATCTGATGTCGTAACTTCTAGTGTTACAGCTTTCTCTACTCCTGAAGACGACACTGCAACTGAAGCAACAACATCCAACACAACATCTGATGCTGTAACGTCTACTGTTGCAACTTTCTCTACTGCTGAAGAAGGCACTGCAACTGAAGCAACAACATCCAACACCACATCTGATACTGTAACTTCTACTACAGAAGCATTCTCCACTCCTGTTGAGAGCACTGCAACTGAAGCAACAACACCCAACACAACATCTGATGCTGTAACGTCTACTGTTGCAACTTTCTCTACTGCTGAAGAAGGCACTGCAACTGAAGCAACAACATCCAACACCACATCTGATGCTGTAACTTCTACTGTTACAGCTTTCTCTACTCCTGAAGAAAGCACTGCAACTGAAGCAACAACATCCAACTCCACATCTGATGCGGTAACTTCTACTGGTACAGCTTTCTCAACTCCTGTAGACAGCACAGCAACTGAAGCAATAACACCCAACACAACATCTGATGCTGTAACTTCTACTGGTACAGCTTTCTCTACTCCTGAAGAAGGCACTGCAACTGAAGCAACAACATCCAACACCACATCTGATGTCGTAACTTCTACTGTTGCAACTTTCTCTACTGCTGAAGAAGGCACTGCAACTGAAGCAACAACATCCAACACCACATCTGATGCTGTAACTTCTACTGGTCCAGCATTCTCCACTCCTGTTGAGAGCACTGCAACTGAAGCAACAACATCCAACACAACATCTGATACTGTAACTTCTACTGGTCCAGCATTCTCCACTCCTGTTGAGAGCACTGCAACTGAAGCAACAACATCCAACACCACATCTGATGTCGTAACTTCTACTGTTACAGCTTTCTCTACTGAAAACGGCACTGGAACTGAAGCAACAACACCCAACACAACATCTGATGCAGTAACTTCTACTGGTACAGCATTCTCAACTCCTGTAGAAGGCACTGCAACTGAAGGATCAACATCCAACACAACGTCTGATGCTGTAACTTCTACTACAGAAGCATTCTCCACTCCTGTTGAGAGCACTGCAACTGAAGCAACAACTCCCAACACAACATCTGATGCTGTAACTTCTACTGCTACAGCATTCTCCACTCCTGTAGAAAGCACTGCAACTGAAGCAACAACATCCAACACATCTGATACTGTAACTTCTACTACAGAAGCATTCTCCACTCCTGTAGAAGGCACTGCAACTGAAGCAACAACTCCCAACACAACATCTGATACTGTAACTTCTGTAACTTCTACTACAGAAGCATTCTCCACTCCTGTTGAGAGCACTGCAACTGAAGCAACAACATCCAACACATCTGATACTGTAACTTCTACTGGTCCAGCTTTCTCCACTCCTGTAGAAGGCACTGCAACTGAAGCAACAACACCCAACACAACATCTGATACTCTAACTTCTACTACAGAAGCATTCTCCACTCCTGTTGAGAGCACTGCAACTGAAGCAACAACTTCCAACACAACATCTGATACTGTAACTTCTACTGGTCCAGCTTTCTCCACTCCTGTAGAAGGCACTGCAACTGAAGCAACAACACCCAACACAACATCTGATGCTGTAACTTCTACTGCTACAGCATTCTCCACTCCTGTAGAAGGCACTGCAACTGAAGCAACAACATCCAACACATCTGATACTGTAACTTCTACTACAGAAGCATTCTCCACTCCTGTAGAAGGCACTGCAACTGAAGCAACAACTCCCAACACAACATCTGATACTGTAACTTCTGTAACTTCTACTACAGAAGCATTCTCCACTCCTGTTGAGAGCACTGCAACTGAAGCAACAACACCCAACACAACATCTGATACTGTAACTTCAACTATAGAAGCATTCTCCACTCCTGTAGAAGGCACTGCAACTGAAGCAACAACTCCCAACACAACATCTGATGCTGTAACTTCTACTGCTACAGCATTCTCCACTCCTGTAGAAAGCACTGCAACTGAAGGATCAACATCCAACACAACGTCTGATGCTGTAACTTCTACTACAGAAGCATTCTCCACTCCTGTTGAGAGCACTGCAACTGAAGCAACAACTCCCAACACAACATCTGATGCTGTAACTTCTACTGCTACAGCATTCTCCACTCCTGTAGAAAGCACTGCAACTGAAGCAACAACATCCAACACATCTGATACTGTAACTTCTACTACAGAAGCATTCTCCACTCCTGTAGAAGGCACTGCAACTGAAGCAACAACTCCCAACACAACATCTGATACTGTAACTTCTGTAACTTCTACTACAGAAGCATTCTCCACTCCTGTTGAGAGCACTGCAACTGAAGCAACAACATCCAACACAACATCTGATACTGTAACTTCTACTGGTCCAGCTTTCTCCACTCCTGTAGAAGGCACTGCAACTGAAGCAACAACACCCAACACATCTGATACTATAACTTCTACTACAGAAGCATTCTCCACTCCTGTTGAGAGCACTGCAACTGAAGCAACAACACCCAACACAACATCTGATACTGTAACTTCAACTACAGAAGCATTCTCCACTCCTGTAGAAGGCACTGCAACTGAAGCAACTGAAGCAACAACTTCCAACACATCTGATACTGTAACTTCTACTGGTCCAGCTTTCTCCACTCCTGTAGAAGGCACTGCAACTGAAGCAACAAAACCCAACACAACATCTGATGCTGTAACTTCTACTGGTCCAGCTTTCTCCACTCCTGTAGAAGGCACTGCAACTGAAGCAACAACACCCAACACAATATCTGATGCTGTAACTTATACTGTTCCAGCTTTCTCCACTCCTGTAGAAGGCACTGCAACTGAAGCAACAACACCCAACACAACATCTGAAGCTGTACCTTCTTCTAGTACAGGAACAGAAGCTTTAATTTCTTCAGCTGTACCGACTTCAGTTGAAACAACTGCAGCTTTTACAAGTTTACCAGGGATATCACATGTCACGTCCTCAACTTTATTTTCAACTCTTTCTTCCATACCAACTACTGCTGAGATCGAAGGAACAACTTCAATCAAAACATCAGATTTGGCACCAGTCACAACACCAGATATCACGACCAATGCTATCACTGTGACTGAAGTTGGAGTAACTTCTGCAGCATTCACATCAGTTACAGCAACACCAGAGATCACATCCAATGCAGGCTTTTCAACTCCAGTGGCAGTGTCAACCCCTGTTGAAATGACGACTGCAGAATTAACACCTTTAGTAACAACTGATATCATGTCTAGTGCTATTACCACTGCTGAAATGTTATTAACAACACCTGTTAAAGTAACTACTGCAGTTTTGACAACCACTTCAGCCACATCCGAACCAGTACCAACCGAGAAAGCAACCAGTGAGATAGTCAAAACTACAGCACAAATGGTCACAACAGAACCTACTCAAACAGTCCAATCAACGTCAGCTTCTGAACCCAAAACATCAAGCTCATCAGTCTCTGCTGGTAAGGTACTTCGTTTAGAAATTATGGTGGATCCATCCCATAGTGTGAAGAGCCAGACTTTCATTGAGAAAATAGAAATTGATCTGGAGCAACTATACCTGGTCGGAAAGGAAACATCCAAAAGGAAACGGAGGTCATTGCTAGAAAACAGTGTTGGTGAGGATCGCAACATTGTGCAGAGAAGTAAACGAGCTGTGGACCCTGATCCTTCAGTTACTATTGAAGTAAGTATTTCTGTTTGATAAATTTGTCTGATTTACAATATTAGAACAAGGCTTTTTACTTGGGGTTAAAAACAGTTTCCCTAAAGCGATACTTAAGCAGCATCGTCACCGGCAGTCAAGCATTCTTCTGAAGACGAGCAGAGTATACTGCTCGAAATGTTGAGACCACACTGAAATGTTGAGACCACAATATCGCAAATTGTTGTATCAAGAAGTATCAACTTATAAAGTTCCAGAGGATCAAAGAGTAAAAATGTGTTTTTATTTGATTTTTTTTTTTTTATGAGGAGGAGGGGGGCGATAATGGTTATGGATCATTGTTTGTTATTTTGTCTGTAGGTAACACATTCTGTTAGAGCAATGCAACCTCTGGACCCAAGGAATGTACAGATAGAATTTTATGTGGTGGAGAATGGAACCGTTTCAGAGCCTAGTGTAGTAAGTCGAGTATACTCCACACTGAGTCTTGCAGCAATGAGTGCAGAGTTGGGATTTGAGGTAAGCCTATCCAGCATGCCATATAGTAAAAAAGAACGGCAGTTGAAGAAAAATATGATATTATAGAATTACAATTGAGTTTCTTTATTATCTCATTTACATATTTATTTCATTTCATTTCATTTATTCTTGTTGTCAAGCCAAGGACTCTCGGAATCTTCTGAGACTCTTAGGCAAAATAGTCAAATATACTAGCCAAGACCCAAATCTAGAGAAGACTAAAATGGAAGTTTCAGTTTTGGTGTGGGGGGGGGGGGGAACCCCAGAGAATTATTACAGGTAGACCCACGCAATCGGTAAGGGACTGAAATCCCCATGCACATACTGCCCTAGCGGGATTCGAACCGGGGTCCCAGAGGTGGAATGCACCGAGGAAAGATACTTGGGTAACATGTATATGCGATGTGCTAAGCAAACAGCACATCGATTCACTCAATGTATTTATCCAAATGATGGCAGCTTCATTACATTTTGAATTGGCATATCGTGGCCAAGTGGTCTAGTTTACAGGACTAGAGCTCTGGTGTTGTCAGCAGCAGAGTGTGGGTTTGAATCCCGGTCATGACACTTGTGCCTTTGAGCAAGGCACTTAACCATAATTGCTTTGTAAAAAGTTGGGAAGGTAGTGCATTCTGCGTTACCAGCCAGGCTCCTAGTGGATGATACCTATCCCTTCATCCTTATGGACTGTGAAGGGGGTAACCCTGTTTCAGTCCCAGGAGTACATGTAGGTGGCAATGTGCTGCTGGTGGCTGTTGATTTGGGTTGATAGCCCCAATCGGTTATGTAGCCCTTACTCTGAAGTGGCCGTCCGTGGCCTTGTGATGTTAGGAGATCTCTCATACAAAAAAATTCAAATTTGGGTTCTCATGTCGGGGGCTTTTGTCAGATTTGATGTTGAGTTACAGTTATGCTTACACACTAAAGAGCACAGCATAATGGAATGTTGTAATTGACTATGCCACTGATTGATTTTCCTTTCAGGTGACAAGTCCACCCCAACCTGTGGTTCCACAACCTTCTACAACGGTCAAACCAACTGCAGATCACCCGTACTCCATCCCTCCTCCTGGCACTGAAAACATCCTGCAGATGACTATCATTGTTCCCCAAGACCATGATGTATCTCAAGCTGTTTTCAAGAATGATATCAGAAATAGACTAGAGGTGGCTTATCTCGAGGGATTAAGCAGAGGCAAGCGAAGAAAGAGAAGCATCCAAGATGATGTGGCTGTTATAACCCATTTCAAAAAGTCTCCGAAGGCACAAGATAAAGGCTTATATGATGACACTAAAGATTTAAAAGCTCGGAGTGGTCAACGTTCAATCTTTAAGTTTCTCAAAAATGCAAAATGGAAATCATTTCAATCTGGGCTGTGGAATGTTCTCATACCTTCAAACAGAAACAACAATAATTTGAGAGTGAAAAGTCGTCGGAGGCGACAGACTGCTGATCCAAGCAATACAACGGAGGTTGTGGTGAGTTGTTAAGATATTGTGTCGAATTTTGAAACACATTTTGAAATTCAAAAACTATAATCAGGGATTTGATTTCTCTGTTTTTAACCGGAAATCCTTTTTGTTTTGGGGGTTTTCCCCCCCCCAAAATAAAATAAATAAAAATAAAATTTATAAATAAATAAAATAATTTTATTATATTTTATTTATTTTTTTAACTTTTACTTAAGATCAAATTCATAAAAAATTAAGATAAAACCAGATTGAACGCCCCAAATTGGAGAGTAGTGCGTTTAAAACCAAAGATAAATGTTATTAGTGGGCTTCGTGCTCGCAAGTTTTCGAGCTCGCAAGTTTTCGAGCTCGCAAGTTTTCGAGCTCGCAAGTTTTCGAGCTCGCAAGTTTTCGAGCTCGCAAGTTTTCGAGCTCGCAAGTTTTCGAGCTCGCAAGTTTTCGAGCTCGCAAGTTTTCGAGCTTTGCGCTCAGAGTTTATTGATTTTTATCAGCAGCCTATCACATCCCTGATAAAGTAATAAGTGAATGGTTTGTTGTACTGATTGCTGATTGCTGAGACAGTGTATGTTTGATTGTTTCAGGCTTTTCAAGTTGTGCGTGATGGTTCTGCAGTGTTATATCAATTCTTTGTGGTGAATGGAGCTTCAGTAGTGAAGGGTTCTCAAGCTGTGACTGTATTTGATGTCATTTCAATTCAACGCCTCTCAGTGATTCTTGGTTACGAGGTATTTTTAACTAAACATATTTCATCTTCTGCATCTTTATCCCTTTAGAGACCATAGCGGCCACAAGCAGCTTGTACCAAAACGCCCATAGCGGCCACAAACGACCGCAAAGTTTAACCTACTTCTATTCACATAAAGAGGTCAAAGTAAAGGTCATGGCCACTTATGATATTTTCTGATGTAGTATGTTGACATAGCATCCCAATTTTTAAACAAGAAGCTAACTTTTCTCTTTCGTTTTATTTATGTCGACATTTTTACTGAACAATTTTCAATAAAGAAACTAACAATATTAGCAATGTCTGGGCGTTTTGTGATGATTATTCGGAAATAAATGATCTCTAAAGGGTTAAACTCAGTGTCAGTTGCTTTAGTTTGGCATCAACTACATTTTTGAAAAATTAGTTTTTCTTCCAATTTCTATTTGGCAGCATTCACATGCTGCTATGTTTTATGAAATAAAACAACATTTTGTATCTTAATTATTTGTCCTGCAGAAAGTTCACAAATAATTAGCAAAATCAGCCATGTGCCGGGAAAACGCGTTGATTAATGATCATTGCTGAAACCCACAGCTTGATTAGCCCTCGTAAATAACAAAAAGAAAAACATTCACACTGTAAGTTTTTACATCTGCCCTTTAGGTTTTATGATGTCAAGTTGCTTTACAGTTATGTATACGATTTTAAAGGTATTATACAGCATTGGTAGAGCTATCAAAGTAGTCGCAGACAGTGTTCATGTTTGTGAGATCAACCATAAGTGAAGTAACAATCTGTGAAAATTCCTTGTGTGAGTCAGGAGATAATAGTAAAAACACAAGAAAAATGGTCACCACATAAACACATTGTTCTTATACTTTGGTTGCAACAACCAAAATAAGCTGTTGCAACTTTTTTAGGTTTTCAGATGAAGTTCTTTTTAATATGACTTCATTTCGGAGGGAAATGTTTTACGAGCGGTTTAGAGCATCGAATCCAAGGTCTGGTTGTTAAGTCATCGGAGTGTGGGTTCGAATCCTGGTCATGAGGCTTGTGTCCTTGAGCAAGATGCTTTACTATAATTGCTTCTCTTCACCCAGGGGTATAAATGGGTAACTGCAAGGGTAGAGGTTGATAATGTGCTTGAAAAAGCTTCGGAGTGCCACGGCAGCCCGGGCTGCATACTCCCCAGGGAGCTGAGAAAGTTAAACAAATGTTATTTGCCCAATGACCAGGGAACTAATGTAAAGCGCATTGATACGTTACTGTGTTAAGTGCACTATATACAGGCATGATATTCTTCGTACTTTAGTCTGATTTCTGATTTTTTTTGCCAGTGGAAAAATCAGGAAAATGGTGAATAAATATCTTGACAAATATATTAAACCATACACCATTATGAACAAGTAGGTCAGCCCTTGTGTGCAAAGAGTACTTTCCTACTTTTTTTCCCAAGGACAAAATATCATGCCTGTATAGACGATGTGACCTCTGACGTCATTTGAAAATCATAACATGATGCGCGCGCATGTCGCCGGGCAAAACCTTTGTGTACTTGACATCCAGCTAGAAAGTACAGGCAATATTACCATGACTACGCGTCTTTTTGCCCGGCGGAACATGACTTGGACAACAGACTTGTCAACAGAGGGCGGTTTGAATGTAAACAGAGGTCACATCGTCTATATAAGAATTAATTATTTTTATTAATTTTATAATATTATTAATAATGAATACTGTGATTGTCCTGACTGCAGGTGAAATCTCCAGGTATAACGCTGTTTGCATCACCTCAACCTAGCCAGGACTACTCTGTGTGGATTATCATAGTCCTTGTTGTATGTGGAATACTCCTAATCATTGTCATTATCTTCATCATCTATTGGATCCGTCTTTGCCATCGTAAAGCTCATCAATCAAAAGTCATGGAATTGGTAAGATGACAGTTATCATCCCAAGAGGTAGACAGATGTTCCAAAGGCTATGAAAACTTAAAGAGATGATTTTGGGTTGAACAAAGAAAAATTGACTAGAGCGGGATTTGAACCAACGACCTCCGGATTAACGTGCCGGCGCTCTACAAACTGAGCTATCTAGCCCTATGTTGGCGGTCTCCCTATTTTGTCGGGGGGTGCTAGCTCAGTTGGTAAAGCGCCGGCACGTTAATCCAGAGGTCGTTGGTTCAATTCTCGCTCTAGTCAATTTCTTTGTTCAACCCAAAATTAATTAAAATTTACCCAGTCAGTTTCCCTTGTGGTTTATTATTTGAAAATGGTATTAAACAGGGTTGACTTGACCATGATTAATAAGGATATAAAATATAGGATTCGAACTGCCTTTAGCTACCGGGCAAACTCACTGGTCTAGTTGTATGACAACTGCTCTAGAATGGCAAAGGTCGTGGGTTCAAATCACACCAAAGGTATATATGCGTAACACAATCAATACATACCGGTACTCAAGCAAACTCGCGTACGCACAACCGTTGAGCATCAATGTAAGTTTGACCCTTCGCGAAACGGGGCCCGAGGAGATGACAGGAATTTGAAAATTTACAAAAATTAGTTTTACAGATTTTCCAACATTATTACACATTTTAACAAAAAGGGCATTTGTTAAGGGAATAAAAGAGTAGTACCTCAGTCATAACAGGCCGTTTAAAACCGGCAGGGTCTTTGCCGTGCGATAAAGTTACGTCAGAAAATTACATCAATTTTAAAAATCTATAAAGTCAACTGTGGCTGAAACTTGTTATTTATATTTATAGAGCACTATGGAGAGAGCCACATGTACATCCACTGAGTTTGGCCGCTTACGTGTTGACATAGAGAAAGGAGAAGTGTTTGTTGAAGAGACGTCATTGGATAAACGCCTACCAGTCAAGAAGACTGCCAATGGAAAACTCCATCAGGATAGAGGTAGAGAAAGGCAAGCTATTAAGTAAGTAAAACAAAGGAATGTTTCCATTGTTTTGGGGTTTCATTGAGTTTTGACAAAGGAAAGACAACAAAGAGTTTCATAATTAGTTAAGTGAGAAAATTGAGTAGGCGTTCACCATAATTCACAAAACCAATGCCATAGATAAGGCCAAATGTCTGCCAGTTGTGCTGGAATCTTGGAACGCTCGGACTTACTTCCCATTTAGCTGAATATAGTGATGAACATTGGTGGCAACCTGTCCATTCTTGTATTATTATTAAGTATTATTTATACAGGGTAGCCCCATCAGTGTAAAAAAAAACTCTGTTCTCCCTTGGGGCCCTGTAGAAAAAGCAATACACAGAACAAGGGGAAAAAATTATGAAAAAACAAACTCCATGTAAAGCAGCAATAGCAATCTAAACCTCGAAACAAAAAACAAATCAATGACTCCGTAAATGACTGTATTCAACATTTGTATACATTAGCAACAGGAAAGAGGTCTGGAATAGGGGCACAATAACCAACAGAAAGAGATTTTACAGGGTAAGTTTTCCAGAACCTGTAGTCGCTCTTTGTACGGGTGATACGGGTGCCTGTCTCAACACACTACACACTGAAAAGTCCCAGTGGATAAAAACATCAGTCGTTCGTATGTCGCCAAACAATGGAAGGAAATCAGGAGTTCAATAATAATATAATAATAATAATAGTGGCTTCTTATATAGCGCTCATATCCGTCACTCAGTGACGCTCAAGGCGCTTCAACAGTCAGTATTTTCCTGCAAGGTATATATGTGGAGCTACTTTTTGAATTTTGAGACCTATTCCTTTACATCACCGTGTAATGGTTTACAAGGTGCTGTGGCGCAATATGCAGCCTATCAAACCAGGAACACCGGGACAAACCCCTTCTCTTTTCGATAAGTGCACTGGGTTCTTTTACGTGCATTACACAACACACAGGACCAACGGCTTTACGTCCCATCCGAAGGACGAAGCAATAATGGTTAAGTGTCTTGCTTAATAAGGACACAAGTGTCACGACCGGGACTCGAACCCACACTCTGCTAAACAGAAACAGAAACACCAGAGCTTGAGTCTGGTGCTCTTATCCGCTCGGCCACGACACGCCCAACACGACACGTTCAAAATGTCTGCCATAAGTGTCAAAAAAGAATTTTGTGTCTTTTCTAGAGGCATCCGACTTAAGGTGGTTAAGTTTATATGAAACTCCATTTTATGGTATTTTTTTGTTAATTACTGAAATTTGTATCCATCCATTTTTGGCGCTTGTGTGTGGATGCTGTATGAAATAAATAAATAAATAAATGATGGAATTTGTTTTTTGTTTGGACAGGAATGAGGATCAGGTAGGAAGCAATGCACCATTACCAAAGAGAAAGACGAGAAAGAAACGTCTTAGTGACGATGATAAGACTGCATCAGATGGATCCATGTCACAGGAGGTAAGACTTGTTATTTAGGTCTACTTTGATCCATGTAGCTCTGCAAATCCATTATCAACAGTAACGTGTAAGAATTCACCTTTGTATTTTATTTTAAATTTGTTAAGCCAATCAATACATTGTAAACTTTTTGTTTGTGTTTTCCTGTCCTTGTCCGTCTTTTGTTGTTTTGTAGTGTTGTCCTGTTTTCTAGGGAAAGCTATGCTTCAACTCGTTTTCTACATTTTGACATCATAAAATGTATTGTGTTTACAGTCAAGTGTGCTCTTCACGTAAAATTAATTATATTAAACCTACTTACTGTAAACATGTTGTATTGATTTCTGCTACAAACTACTGCTTAAATTTTTCCTTATACAAAATTGTATTTACTGTCATTGAGGATGTCAATGAGAAATAAATGTCGTGTTGAATTGAATTGAATAAGCCATTTGCGAGTTACATTTGAATAATGTCTGGTACAATGACTTGTTTAGTCACAAGTTACCGCTTAAATTTGAATTCCTCAGACTATCGAGACAGTTGCTATGTCACATGATTAGGGGCAAGCTTTTGCTTAGTTACGTAAGAGACGGTGAACACCCATACACAATTCTGAATGGATGTGTATGGCACAATGGTACCAGGGTTTGCTCATCTGAAGGTTGCTATACAAAAGCTTGCCCCGAACCATGTGACATAGCAACTGTCTCGATAGTCTGAGGAATTCAAATTTAAGCGGTAACTTGTGACTAAACAAGTCATTGTACCAGACATTATTCAAATTTAACTCGCAAATGGCTTATTGAACCAAATGCATAGACAAGTTCAGAACACATCAAAAGAGTGGCTCAAATTTGGTGTTGAGATTCTATCGTTTTCCAATAGATAGAAACCTCATGAAAGTGCAGAAAAATTACAAGTCTCTAATCTCAAACTAAAATGATGTATAATGCCATATTTGTTTCTCTTTCAAAGCGAAATTTTAAAAATGACGTCAGTGAACACTACAAATATTGGGTCTGTACAATACAGAGGTTTGTGCCAGTCAAAAAGGTTAAATTCAATGCCTTTTTGATTAGCAGACTTTCAAGTTCTTGGAGAAAGGAAAGCTGTGATCATTTCAGGGGTTAAAAAGGCCAAAGGTTATGGTTTTGAGTATCACGTTTCAGTCTTTATTGTATGTATAGAGTTGTCATATTAGAAGAATCTACTCACTGAGAATGCTTGTAAAAAGTCAACAGAATGTTGAAGGAAGATAAACCAAATTAAAATTGTCTTGACCCCTAGAAATGAGACCTGGGCTCGATTTCACAAAGAGTTAAGATTGATCTTAAGTGCAATTCGATCCTAATTGCTAAGCAAAGTGTGATGTCACAATACAAATCGCTATGGCAACACTGACAGTATTTTAGTGCTTTGTGAAATCGAGACCTGTTATTGTTCTGTTGTTTTATATGAAATATGTATGGTATATTTTGTTGCAGGAAGGGCCACTGTTTAGTCATGTTACATCAACACCGAATCAAGCATCAAGGATTCTACCTAAGCCACCTCCAGTCAGATTCCGTAATTCAGTCTATCCTGATAGCAAGCTACCTCCGTTGAGGCCTCGGGGTCTTGTGGGAGAACCTATCAGTGACACTGACAAAGATAGCACATCATTATTAGGCATTCAGCAGGTATTGTTATTCAGTCACAATAAACTGTATAGACAATGTTACCTTTGTTTACAGAGTAATGACCTTGTACATTCTAATGCATTTCCTGACAGGCAAGACAGGCCAAATAGGAAAATTTACATTTTGTGTCATAATTTTCACATAAATTCAAGAGTTACAAAAGCAACAGCTGTGTACAGCTTTTGAGATGTCCCCCCTTTCTTCATATCAAAAGTTGTGAAAAATCAGACAGTGCAATCTCCATAAAACATAGGATTTAGTGTATTCTTCCATTGAGTGCGTACAAACTGTGCCTGCAGGAAGTCCAGGCTCTGTGGCTCTTTTGTAAACATGTGATGTCACAGGTCACATGGTCTATAAAGAACTGAGAAATTGCAAAGTTCAGTTTTAAAGGTATTATACAGGATTGGCAGAGCTGACAAAATAATCACAGACAGTGTTCATGTTTTGTGTAATCAACCACATACATGAAATAACAAACCTGTGAAAATTTGAGCTCAATTGGTCGAGGTCACGAGAAAATAGTGAAAAGAGACCTTATGTGTTTTCTGTTTTTCAAACATCGAGTTTATTATCGCGCGCCGATAAAAACTATTGTTTTACTCATTTCTCAGAAACGATAGCACTTTAGGCAGAAATATTTTAAGGAACCCTTTCTACCATTACTTACTTTAAATCATGTAAGTTATGTGTGAATCTGTGAACATTTGTGTTTTTCGATCTTACCAATAGTGTACAGGGCCTTTAAAGGATTTTTGAGTAACTTTTTTTTCTTCATATTAATTAGTTTGGGATTAAGAATTAAAATAAATTATTAATGACATTTTTCCCAAAATGGATCTACAACAATGATATGTGTAATTCCTGATACAGGAACAGGTTATTCTGTTTAACTGCATTCAGATGATGGTAGGAAAGACCATGCCCAGCAACCGAGATGCTAATATCCTTTGTGGTCAATAAAGTATTAACAAATTAAACTTTCTAAATTGAAATGTAACTGGGGCATTTGTATTTATACATTTTTCATTTGTTATTGTTTGGGTCTAGAAATGGTACAGTCACGAAGCATATCCAAGAAGTGTGGATTTTGAACAAGCAAAGACGACCAGTGATAGAAAGAAAAGAAAATCCACAAAGAAAGAGAAGAGGATACAAGAACAATTAACCAAAGAGTTGAGTCAGCGAGAAAAACAAGTGAAAGTAAGTTTGCATCCATCAGATCCCCCAGAGTGGTTCTTGTTTAAACCTTGTTCAAGAATGCTATAGTTATAGATCATGAGTTGTAGGGTGTCATGGCCGAGTGGTTTAGATCATCGGATTGAAATTCTTGTGGTTTAGTCATCAGGGTGTGGGTTCGAGTTCCGGTCATGACGCTTGTGTCCTTGAGCAAGACACTAAGCTATAATTGCTTCTCTTCACCAAGGGGTATAAATGGGTAACTGCGAGGGTAGAGGTTGATTTGATTGTCTTTGAAAAATCTTTCTGAGCGCCACGGCAGCCCAGGGCTGTATACTCCCCAGGGAGCTGAGAAAGATTAAAGGAATGTTATTGGCCCAATGACTAGGGCACTAATGTAAAGCGCATTGAGACGTTAATATATAATGCGCTATATAAGAACTAGTTATTATTATTATTATTATGATGATTGATTATATTATACCTCATGGTACAGAAGATCATTAGATGCAACCTCGCTACCATGGGCAGCGCGCCGTATCGATACCTCTCGTCACTAACCCCTGGAAGGGATGTGCTGAAAAACAACACTGATTGGCTATCTAAAGTGGCGAGATCGATCGCCCCTGGGAACGAGGTTGCATTAGATGTGTTCAATTGTACCCAGGGTGTTTTTCACTTCTTAAGCAGCTTCACTGAGACGTCTAGGTGCAATATATGTTTGGTGTGTTATAAAATAAACATTGACTGCTTTTACTCGGGCTATGATTACAACTTTGAATCCCTTAGTGATCCCTGGAGCGTTTTGTTTACCTTTGGAAATAGAACGCCCAAGGCTCACCGCTGGCATCTTAGTTTTAACCATAGCACTTGAAGCAGTCAATGCTATATGTACCAGGCACACTGCCCAGATATCACAAAGCAGTGACCATACATACATTGTATATTACATTATTAATGATTTTGGGTTGGACACTGCTATCGTGCTAAAGACCAGGTCATACCTGACGTGTTATTTTGGAGACTTCCGTGCCCTAATAGAGGACGTAGACCCCTCAACTACATCGATGTGATCAGAAGAGATACGGAGTCTGAAATTGAGGACCTACCAAACATAATGACGGATAAACACCTCTGGCATGACGTTGTGAATGGAATCTCGGTTGCGACCGCTAAATGATGATGGACAAAGAAAAATTGACTAGAGCGGGATTTGAACCTCTGGATTAACGTGCCGGCACTCTACCAACTGAGCTATCTAGCCCTATGTTGGCGGTTTCCCTATTTTGTCAATATCTTTGTTCGGGGGGTGCAATGTGAACTTTTTTTGACAGACAAATTTGTGATGCATGGTGTTAAACCTATCTATTTCGGAAATCATAGCTTCGTCCTTGGTTGTCCTTTGTGTAAAGCAGAGTTCCCGTTTTTGTTTGCGCCAGGAGTGTCATACTTGACAGACATGGCGCACTATAAGTGTTCAATATTATTATTATTATTATTATTATTATTATTATTATTTCTGAAATGAAGTAGGGTGTCATGGCCGAGTGGTTAAGAGCATCGGATTCAAGTTCTGGTGGTTTAGTCATCGGGGTGTGGGTTCGAGTCCCGGTCATGACGCTTGTGTCCTTGAGCAATACACTTTGCTATAATTGCTTCTTTTCACCCAGGGGTATAAATGGGTACCTGCAAGGGTAGAGGTTGATATTGTGTTTGAAAAAGCCTTCTGAGCGCCACGGCAGCTCGGGCTGTGTACTCCCCAGGGAGCTGAGAAAGATTAAAAGGAATGTTATTGGCCCAATGACCAGGACACTAATGTAAAGCGCATTGAGACGTTATTGTGAAATGCGCTATATAAGAACTAGTTATTATTATTATTATTATTATTATTAGAGTTCTAGGAATGATTGCTACACATATGCATATAATGTTAGCCGGAAGGGTGTCTAGATGTTGTTTGGACACCCTGTTTTAAATTTGGACAACTGTTTTATCTGTCATTTACATGTAAATGTATTGTAAGTGAACAATTTAGACACCAGTTTTATCTGTCATTTACATGAAAATGTATCGTAAGTGAACAATTTAGCCACCCACTTTTTAAATTTCCAGCAAATTTAGACATCCTATTTCCAAATTCTGGCTAAAAGCTTGCACATATACTTATTTTCTTTAGACGAACCAAGCACCTGACAACACTCGTGGGCTTGATGATCGAAATCCAACATCCAGGTATGTATGGTTCTACCCAGATCACATTCTGCACATTTTATAAATATTTCAAACTGATCAATAATGTAAGGGTAAAAAATTAATTATAGTCTTTATCCCCAATGCAAAAAAAAAGAAGTAACTATTAAGAATTAAGAAGTAACTATAAATAACTAAATAAATAGTAAACTTGCGGGTACAACCGTGTATTAATTATTAAAGACACTGGACACGTTTGGTAAATACTCGAAATATATATTAGCATAAAAACTTACTTGGTAACGAGCAACAGTGAGCTGTTTATAGTATAACACATTGTGGGAAACGACTCCCTCTGAAGTAACGTAGTTTTTGAGAAAGGTAATTTCTCACTGAAATATTTGAATATGAAAAAGACTTCAGGCCTGAAGCCTTTTTCAGGCATCTGAAATCACACAAATTTGTGCAACAAGGGTGTTTTTTCTTTCATTATTTTCTTGCAACTTCGATGACCAATTGAGCCCAAATTTTCACAGGTTTGTTACTTTATGCATATGTTGGGATACACCAAGTGAGAATACTGGTCTTTGACAATTACCAAACGTGTCCAGTGCCTTTAAATCTCTTTTGTGGGAGTGTTGGCTCTGATATTAGAGGCATTGTGGTCTCGACGTTTCGAACAGTATACTGAAGATGAGCAGAGTATACTGCTCGAAGTCTGCATTTCTGAAATGAAGTGTTTTAAAAATATTAATGCACTAGATTATGAACAAGTGTAAGGTTTTAAGATTTGTGTTTCAATATCTTCTTGAAGGAAAATGAAAAAGTCTCGCAACGAGCGATGGAAAGCAGAGACATTGCCTTCCACAGAGATACCAAACAAGGTAAACTTATTCTCCTTTGTGTTTTTTTTTATTTATTTATTCATTCTGGCTTAAACAAACAAAACAATACAATAAACAGAAGACTGAGAAAAAACAGTCAGAACAATTATGAAAAACAGGGATATGTAGAAATACAAAAAAACAAACAGCAGCCTAGGGATTGCCCAAAAGCAAACTAAATCACTATCTAAAAGAGCAATCCCCGTAAAAAAAAGAGAGACATTAAAACAAACAGACAGTAGGGAGGAAATTATTTCTGAAAACAATATCTGCTATGGTAGTTACTTTCTTACAATCAAATTCGTAAGAAATGCAGAAATAAACAAGCGGTAACTTGATGTAACTCGAGGTTGAACCTCAAATAACCCAGAAAACCTTAGAAAAACTTTGAGGCAAGCGTCAAGTTACCGCTGAATAAACTACAGCATCAGTATAACTGCTGCTGCAGATGATCTAAGAGTCATTTTCAGATGCAGTATTGCTCAATTCGGGGACTGCTGTATATTCCGACACCCCTTGTTCCGACACCTCTTTTTTTCGACAATTCAACCTATGTTCCAACACCTATATTCCGACACTTCTATATTACGACTGCCTGACGTATGTTCAGACACCCTATGTTCCGACAATTCAACCTATGTTCCAACACCCCTATATTCCGACACTTCTATATTACGACTGCCTGACGTATGTTCAGACACCCTATGTTCCGACAATTCAACCTATGTTCCAACACCCCTATATTCCGACACCCTATGTTCCGACACCCCTATGTTCCGACAATTCAACCTATGTTCCAACACCCCTATGTTTCCGACAATTCAACCTATGTTCCGACACCCTATGTTCCGACACCCCTATGTTCCGACAATTCAACCTATGTTCCAACACCCCTATGTTTCCGACAATTCAACCTATGTTCCAACACCCCTATATTCCAACACTCCTATATTACGACTGCCTGACTTATGTTCCGACACCCCTATGTTCCGACACCCCTATGTTCCGACACCCCTATGTTCCGACACCCCTATGTTCCGACACCCCTATGTTCCGACACCCCTATGTTCCGACACCCCTATGTTCCGACACCCCTATGTTCCGACACCCCTATGTTCCGACACCCCTATGTTCCGACACCCCTATGTTCCGACACCCCTATGTTCCGACACCCCTATGTTCCGACAACCTGCTTATAGCACATGGAGGTTTGTGACAATGTGCTTTTCGGTGGGAAACAGAATCTATTACCAGAATAATAATTTGGAAAATAGCTTGTCGGAACATAGGGTTGTCGGAATACAGGGGGGTCAGAAGATAGGGGTGTCAGAATATAGGTTGAGTTGTCGGAACATAGGGGTCTTTTTTATTCTGTCCACACTCAGTGATAAAAGATAAACCCTCCAGCTCGGCGGTCTAACCTTTGGGGGTTCAACCAAATTCAGTCCAACTTTAGAACCGTTCAGACACACTGAGTTGAACTCGATCGGGTTGTGAGTTAAACCGACTTTAGTTCTGTGTCTGAACGACCTCGCAGTAATATTACATTTTCAGGATTAAGTGATCAGGATTAAGTGATCAGGATTAAGTGATCCGGATTAAGTGACCAGGCTTATGTTTACTCAAAAACTGTAACTCTAAAGCTTTTTATCGTTGTCACGATTTTGCTGCATAATTATATTGGACTACAATCACTACAACAATATGGACAGGTAGCTCAAAATATTTACTGAACCAGGGGTCGATTTCACAAAACTCTTCCTAACTTAGGACTAGTCCTAGGCAATGCTAAGAGATAGGACTAGTCTTAAGTTACTGGTCTTAACTTAAGACCAGTCCTATCTCATAGCATTGCCTAGGACTAGTCCTAAGTTAGGAAGAGTTTTGTGAAATCGACCCATGCACATGACTAGACTTGAAATTATAAAAGAAAAAAAACTTACACAGTTTAACAGTTCAAGTGTTTGACTTTGAAAAACCCTATGAGAAGATTTACCTCATTGTTTATCATGGGTAAGTATTCTTCAATAATCAACATACATCCTAACAGACTGAAAGTCAACATTTAACACAAACAGAAATCCACTGGACTTGTCCTGTCATAAGTTAATTTCAAGCCGGGGGGGGGGGGGAAGGGGTGTTGCGCAATCATTTGCGATCGCTGTTGGGGTACACTCCATTTTAAAAATAGGTAATAACCATTAAAAGACAAAAAGAAATCCATGTATACCGTTAGAATTCTCTCTTTATCAGCACTGAAAACATAACAGTGTATATCGTAAGAGTATTTTCAATTGTTGAGATGCTTAATTTTAAATAAAGTGCGTAAAAATATTATCGAAAATTTTCCGTTGGTTTATTGCAGCGGCTAACGTGTATGAATGGGTCCAGGTGGGAATTTCGTTACAAATGATCTCCCCTAAAATGGCTACAAATATCGACATAATGTGAAAAAAATTATTGTTCATCCTCTGATTTTTTTCCATTAACGTAGTATTTAGGAATAGATCTTTCATTCCTGAAAGTTTAATCAAAATCCCTCGGTACATCCTCTAGATATTTGACGATTTGTAAAAGTTTTTTTGGAGAGAATGGATCCCGCCAATACTTAGTTTGCGTTCAAACGATCTCTGTTGACGGACGGGAACATTTGCCGCAGGTAATTGTAATTCTGAGGCAACATACACATCTTAAACAGATATGTTATACATGTCGTTTACATTAAATATATGCTGTTTATTAAATAGTTAATTTACTGAAGCAGTTGGCAAGGCAAACAAAAAAAAATACAAATGTTTTCTGGTGTAAAGATTTTGTGAATTTACAACATTTGAAGATAACAATACCCTCTGATAAAATGGACTCGTCCAGGCAGTCTCAACGGCACGCAGCGGAGAGCAACCGTAAATTCAAATAGTGTGTACTGTGCATACACACACATCCGTTTGTACGTGGGGAGCTTCGACCAGTCCACGTCGCGATGGTCGAATGAGATTATTTTCAACGTAGGTGGCGCGCTGGTGGCGCTACCCCTTCCGCCACCCCCCCTGTTTCAAGCCCCATGAAATAAGTTAATTTCAAGCCCCATGATATTAGGCAAAAAATTATATAAAACATTACAAAAGAGGTTAGATTAATAATAAGGGTTATGATTGATAATCCTGAGAACATAAATCTAAGTTATGGAGCTTTTTCTCCAAACATAAATCACAGAAACAACATTTCATCTTGCCAAATTGAAGACTTAAAGGGTATGTACAACATTGGTAATTGTCAAAGACCTGGATCCACACTTGATGTGACCCAACATAAACATGAAATAACAAACACTGAAAAACCCCATTGTATGTTTTAACTTTTTTCAAACATCGGATTTTGGTCACATCAAGTGTGGATACAGGTCTTTGACAATTACCAATGTTGTATACACCCTTTAAACAGTAGTTCTTTCTGTCTTGTGTCATTCAGTCTTTATTTGGTTTGCCATTCACTATCCAATAATATAACCATGCTGTTACAGCCAGGGCTCGAATTTGAGGGAAAATCCAGAAGACAACAGGGTTTGTTGCTCAAAATGTTTACTAGACCATAATTGTTTTTACAAGACCAGAATCAAAACGAGTAAAAACTTCTTCTTTTCTATTTGAACAAGTACACAAGACCACAAGACCACTGTACTTGTCTGGTCATGAGGTTACTGTCCTGTGGTCCCGTGTAAAAGTCAAGCCCAGACAGCCATGTTGTTTTAACATGTGATGCACCCGGAAAGGGAGGGAGCTAGGATTTGATGTCTGTTGTTAAGTTTCTTGGGTGATCTTTCCAACAAAAGTCCCACGAGGGGATATAAACATTGAGCTGGCAACAGCCAATTTCTCTCGTACAAACATTGGTTTAAAGTCTATGCTTCTGAATTGCATAGCTCAATAAATTGTGATTCAGTAACTAGACACTTTGTCAACAGGGGTATTTTCATGATGGAGATTTCACCAATGCCATTCTGCCATGTCTTATAAGAGATTGCATACATTGGGTTTTAACCCTCGGAGAAACCATGCTTAAGATTTTACAAGGAAACCCAACAGGAGCAGCATATCGGCCAACTATTCAGATTTAATTGGAATTGTCCAGATTTGTGAGATTACAGGCTGCAAAAAAATCAGAACATTCCTATTTCTGACAAGAGACAGCAATGAACAAGATAAACAAGTTCTGGCAAAAGAGGGTGCCATTTAAAAAAAAAAAAAACTTCCCCTTTGGGTGCCTTGAACACACACCAGATTTTAAAATCCTACTCCTTGACATTTCTGAGATGACCCCCTAAAATTTAAGCCCCGCCCCTTCAAATTTACTTTTTGTCAAATAACCACTTGAAAAAGGTGTTTTTGGGCATTTTTACAGCCGGACCCATATTCAGACCCCTGCCAAATTCCCATCAAAGGTGTGATTGGTCTATCCTTATATCAGGTCACACATATACACCTAGTTTATGACCAAATGTAATACAAAAGCAATCGGACATTTCAATTAGGCACTAGGGGGTCTCAAAAATGAAGAAAAATCATTCCGCGGGCTAAAATGTCAGTTTTTAAAGACCTATGCCTTGATATAAAAATGTCCTATGCTACTTTTGACAGTAGATTCTAGTTGATGGGGTACCAGGTACCCTGTATATTAATTTGCAGTTACATATCTTATCTCAATTTGCTCTAAAAATGCCCAAAACACAAAAAGTAAATTTGAAGGGGCGGGGCTTAAATTTTTAGGGGGTCATATGTATCTCAGAAATGTTAAGGGGTAGGTTTCTAAAATTTGGTGTGTTCATGGCACCCATAGGGGAATGCTTGAAAAAACATTTTGCAAAATCTGAGACGGAACCTGCCCAACTTTTCAGAATTTTAGGTGATTTGACACAGAATGACCCCCTTAACAACTTTGCCATGTTAGCGTAAAGGTTTGAATGTTGATATAAAACTTGTCTGAACGTGTCTGAAATTGACAGAAGAGAGGGTAAAAACAAGCTGTCATTACATGCCACTAGGAAGCAGTCTTGTTATTACATTTAGGAGTAAGGTATATTGCAAGGAGCAAGCTGCTATTGATCCCTAGTGACTACACGAGGGATCAATTCCAAAAAGAGCTACAATTGATCTTAACTGGAAATCAATCGTAGTTGCTAAGCAAAGTGTGATGTCACAATGCAAAACACAATGGTAAGACTGACAACTCATCTTTCAGATGAATTTTAGTGCTTTGTCACACATGTACAGTCTCTTTTAGGAAACACTTACAACAGCTTTTGCTATATTTATTGAATCAGAATGTCTTTTGATCTTTACTTTCCTCCTACACATTTGCACTCCCATCAACTTGTTAAAGGGTGGGTACAACATTGGTAAGATTGAAAATATAAATGTTCACAGATTTGCACATAACTTACATGGTATAAAGATGGTCATGGTGGAAAACTTCCCTTGAAATAGTTTTGC
Organism: Leptasterias polaris; assembly: GCA_037783415.1. Classification (NCBI taxonomy): domain Eukaryota; kingdom Metazoa; phylum Echinodermata; class Asteroidea; order Forcipulatida; family Asteriidae; genus Leptasterias; species Leptasterias polaris. The sequence goes on from JAZGTN010000065.1 coordinate 2,568,863, forward strand.
TTGAAATGCCAGAGTTTTTAGGAAATGAGTAAAACAATAGTCTTTATCCTGCAGGATAAAATCCGATGTTTGAAAAAAAAGTGAAAACGTATAATGGGTTTTTCACTGTTTTTTCAAGACTCCGAAGTCTTATTGAGCTTAAACTTTCACAGGTTTGTTATTTCATGTATATGTTAGGTCACATCAATTGTGGATGCAGGTCTTTGGCAATTACCAATGTTGTACACACCATTTAAACAGTAGTTCTTTCTGTCTTGTGTCGTTCAGTCTTTTTTTGGTTTGTCATTCACTATCCAATAATATAACCATGCTGTTACAGCCAGGGCTCGAATTTGAGGGAAAATCCAGAAGACAATGGGGTTTGTTGCTCAAAATGTTTACTAGACCATAATTGTTTTTACAAGACCAGAATCAAAACGAGTAAAAACTTCTTCTTTTCTATTTGAACAAGTACTAAAAAGATTAAGGCCCATCTCATTTGTCATTATGGCTCAAGTACACTTTGTAGAATAGAATTGAAAATTATTTTATCAGACTCAAAGCAAACATTTGAACACGATAATACACAGAGTGAAGTATTATTATTCAATTGGAAAAACACAAGACCACTGTACTTGTCTGGTCATGAGGTTACTGTCCTGTGGTCCCGTGTAAAATTCAAGCCCAGACAGCCATGTTGTTTTAACCTGTGATGCACCCGGAAAATATCTCTGGAGGGAGCTAGGATTTGATGTATTAATTCTATGTATACATTTACATAGAATCAAACCAACCTGGGAACATTTCATTTGAAAAGGTGGTCACGTTTTTGAGATATTACTGAAACTCTGGAACGATTATGTCCACACAGGAAGAATAATCCGATTATGTCCACGCAGGAAGAATAATCTGTACATGGAATATTCAATCTGAGATTTGTTTCATGCAGAATTATTTCTCAGATAAGAACGTTTTAAATCCCTCTCTCTAAAACTACCTTCCTTTGACTCCCATCAACTTGTTAAAGGGTGTGTACAACATTGGTAAGATTGAAAATATAAATGTTCACAGATTTGCACATAACTTACATGGTATAAAGATGGTCATGGTGGAAAACCTCCCTTGAAATAGATTTGCTTGAAATGCCATGGTTTTTAGGAAATGAGTAAAACAATAGTCTTTATCCTGCAGGATAAAATCCGATGTTTGAAAAAAAAGTGAAAATGTATAATGGGTTTTGTCACTGTTTTTTCATGACTCCGAAGTCTGATTGAGCTTAAACTTTCACAGGTTTGTTATTTCATGTATATGTTAGGTCACAAAAACTTCTTCTTTTCTATTTGAACAAGTACTAAAAAGATTAAGGCCCATCTCATTTGTCATTATGGCTCAAGTACACTTTGTAGAATAGAATTGAAAATTATTTTATCAGACTCAAAGCAAACATTTGAACACGTTAATACACAGAGTGAGGTATTATAATTCAATTCGAAAAACACAAGACCACTGTACTTGTCTGGTCATGAGGTTACTGTCCTGTGGTCCCGTGTAAAATTCAAGCCCAGACAGCCATGTTGTTTTAACCTGTGATGCACCCGGAAAATATCTCTGGAGGGAGCTAGGATTTGATGTATTAATTCTATGTATACATTTACATAGAATCAAACCAACCTGGGAACATTTCATTTGAAAAGGTGGTCACGTTTTTGAGATATTACTGAAACTCTGGAACGATTATGTCCACGCAGGAAGAATAATCCGTACATGGAATATTCAATCTGAGATTTATTTCATGCAGAATAATTTCTCAGATAAGAACGTTTTAAATCCCTCTCTCTAAAACTACCTTCCTTTGAAGCGAATTATTTCTCAAAATGTTCTACATCATCCATAGCTGCAGTGCTTCATACCAAGTGAGATTTTATGGACATTAATTATCCAAGTTACATCCTTCCTTTTGAAGGGTGTGTACAACATTGGTAATTGCCAAAGACCTGTATCCACACTTGATGTGACCCAACATATACATGAAATAACAAACCTGTGAAAGTTTAAGCTCAATTGGTAATCGGAGTCATGAGAAAACACTGAAAACCCCATTATGTTTTAACTTTTTTTCAAACATCGGATTTTATCCTGGGTTATAAAGACTATTGTTTTACTCATTTTCTAAAAACTATGGCATTTTAAGCAAAACTATTTCAAGGAGAGTTTTCCACCATGACCATCTTTATACCAATCTGTGAACATATATATTTTCAATCTTGCCGATGTTGTACACACCCTTTAAAGGATGTTTAACTGAAGTATAAGTTTCTCCTGGGACAGTCAAGTGTCTTGGAAGAGGCCATTGGCCTGTTGATTGCCAGTACCTCAGGGCTTCATTGTGTATTCAAGCAACGCATCCTGCAGAGTAGTAGAGACTCATTAGCTAAGCAATATGCAGTCGTGGGTGTTCAACTTTTGTCTTGGCCTCTTGTGACCTGAATCTACCGAAGATAAAAATAGAAATGTCATCAGATTTGTCTGATATTCAATTACACAGTCATGATTGCCCCACACTGTAATGTAAAAAGTCAGAAGTTTTTCAATTTCAAATGGATCTGTTTATTGATTTTGAACCGAGTTGCTAAGCCATGTGAGTTGAATCCCTATTCCCTGTCCTGCCTGTTGGCTACTCGTGTGGCAGTTCTTTGACCATTTTGTGACAGTCCGTTCCTCTCAAACGTTCCCTGTATTTTAATGCATTAGGAATTTATCCAAACTGAGGTCTGTTGGTTCCCTCTAAAGGCCATGTGACTCGAGGCAATTAACAGGCAATCTCCAATTAGAAAACTTATTCACATTTCAGTTTCTTGAGAATGGTCTCTTGTGTTCCTTTTACATACAATGCAAGTGGTTGCCTCTAAGTTGCCTGAGGAAAAACCCACAAGTTTGAAATATTTCTGTATCTTGGAGGCTTTAAAGGCCCTGTACACTATTGGTAAGATCGAAAAACACAAATGTTCACAGATTCACACATAACTTACATGATTTAAAGTAAGTAATGGTAGAAAGGGTTCCTTAAAATATTTCTGCCTAAAATGCTATCGTTTCTGAGAAATGAGTAAAACAATAGTTTTTATCGCGCGCGATAATAAACTCGATGTTTGAAAAACAGAAAACACATAAGGTCTCTTTTCACTATTTTCTCGTGACCTCGATGACCAATTGAGCTGAAATTTTCACAGGTTTGTTATTTCATGTATATGGTTAATCACACAAAACATGAACTTTGTTTGCGACTGTTTTGTCAGCTCTACCAATCCTGTATAATACCTTTAAAGTATGTTTTGATGATAGTAGTTAATGTAAAAGAATAGATCACTTGAATTGAACCAGTAGATACAAATTATAAATAACATGTTAAACAAACAGCTTCAAGCTATATACTTACTATTGTACTTAATTGCACTGCCATTTGAAACCGTGTGGGCGCATAAATGATTTGTGAAAACTTACGATGTAAAACTTTTTTTCGTTTAGTGGCTATTTCCATCAGTGCTTTTAAGTATTTGTTTTTTCTTAAAATTTATAATTTATAAAATGAAAGCAACATCAGTAATTGTGCCACTTTTACGCAAGTTATACATGTGTTAGTTTCAATGCTATGATCTCTGGAAAATTACATTGCTCCCTGCACACCGTCACAGCATAGTCACTCACAAGTCTTACACGTGTATCCTTGAGGCTAAATTATCTGTGGCTGTAGAATAAAGAGTCCGCTTTCCAGTCAATGAGGTGAGGTGTCGTGGCCGAGCGGATAAGAGCACCGGACTCAAGCTCTGGTGTTTCTGCTCAGCAGTGTGTGGGTTCGAGTCCCGGTCGTGACACTTGTGTCCCTAAGCAAGACACTTAACCATTATTGCTTCGTCCTTCGGATGGGACGTAAAGCCGTTGGTCCCGTGTGTTGTGTAATGCACGTAAAAGAACCCAGTGCACTTATCGTTAAGAGAAGGGGTTTGCCCCGGTGTTCCTGGTTTGATCGGTAGCATATTGCGCCACAGCACCATGTAAACCATTACATGGTGCTATGGAATAGGTCTCAAACTTCAAAAAGTAGCTCCACATATATACCTTGCAGGAAAATACTGACTGTTGAAGCGCCTTGAGCGTCACTGAGTGACGGATATGAACGCTATATAAGAAGCCACTATTATTATTATTATTATTTTAAAATAGCTGTGTGTTGTATGCTCCAGGATCTGGACATGAATGTAGCTTGTTTGTCTCTAGTGAGTTGGGTTTATAGTTGACATCTATTATACACCTTAATGCATCTGCCTCTATGCATTATTCTTAAATGGTCTTTGCCCTATGTATTTGTATGATCTTGTTGCTACTAGGCCTGTTGTTAGATCTACTCGTTCTGCAAGTGATGTTACTCTGTTGATCCGCCCCAGAGCGAAGCTGGTTTCTGCAGGTGATAGGATGTTCTCTGTAATTGGCCCTGAACTGTGGAACCAGCTTCCTAAGCAACTTAGGGAAGCCGGTAATGTTGATAAATTCAAGGCTGGCCTTAAGACAAATCTTTTTTAAACCACTAAGTACAAGTACATATTTTTATTCTCTGTAGCAATTCCAGCTTTTTAACTAGTGTTTATTTTCATTGTTTTTAATTTTTGATTGTTGTGTACAAATTCTGCATTTATTACATTTTTAACTGTATTTTCTCTAGGGTATTATAACTGTATGGATTTTAATAGGTTTTCTTTTATTGTTCAGCGCCCAGGAGCATGTTTACATGGATAGGCGCTATATAAATTATTATTATTATTCACATCCTTGTACATAATCGATATTTTCAATACAGAGGTTCTGTGAATCGGTGGCATTCACTGTGCATTGTATGACAGTATTGACACCAGTGCTCATATCTTGTGTCAAGTAGATTTATGTTATCTTCCTAAATGTCACTTTTCATACATGGAATAGATATTGACTGTATCAGCTACCGTACATTCCTAGACCTCATCAGGTGATAGAAGCTTTGGCTCATGTGCACCAAAGCTATGGAATGATCTCCCCTATCAACTTCGAACACTTGACTCCTTACAGATCTTCACAAGCCAGCTTAAGACTCATCTCTTCGTATCTGCTTACATTTAGTCCATTGCACTTGTCATCTCCACATGAAATTCTGTAAACTCTTTTGTCTTAAACTTTTCCCTTCACTTTGCTAGGCACCTCGGAATAGGCAACTAGAATGATGGCACTTTACAAATGCCTGATGATTGATTGATATGGGTTTCTTGCTTTCTCTGTTATCAAGTGATAAACCATAAGGAAACTGACTAAGTAAATTTTGGCTGGAAAAACAAAATTGAATAGAGCGGAACTTGAACCAGGGACCTTCGGATGAACATGCCGGCGCTACCAACTGAGTTATCAAGGGTTAGCGAAACTTTGCGACCAATTAAGAACTCACTTTGCGGCATTGAAGTTTCAACGAGAAGTCCCCTCAATCCACTTTAGCGAAAGTAGTAGTCGCGGCCGATTTCCTCCCTTCCGCCCAGGTAGTAGTTAATAAGCAGGACCAATCTTTTCAGAACTAAGAAATCTCCCGATTTCCGAAAAAATCTACTCCGTGGCAGTAAAATAAATAGCAAGACAAGTTCTCAAAAGAACATAATCTACACAGCAAGTAGATATACACATGGTGTTACCCAAACCGAATATATAGTGATACCTAAGGCCAAATAAAGAAAAAAACATGTTTAGCGCCCGCTTCTTTTGTAGAGGCTGCCTCCTTTTCTTTATAATTTTTTTTTTACAGAAAAAAAAGGGATGATTTTTAACGATCTCTGACAAAAATAAAAAGTTTTAAAATAAATAGGATCACATTTTAAGCACACCGAAAAAGCACACCGAAAAAGCACATCGTAAAAAGCTGGCAACCATCTTGAAAAAAAGCCCGGTCGGTTGTCTTGAAAAATAAGTCAGGTGGCCATTTCACACACACACAAAAAAAAAAAAAACCTCCTCCTTCCTTTTTTCAAAAAGGCAGGACGCTAAACTTGTTTCTTATTTTATTTGCCTAGCCATGCAGTGCCTCAAATCCAACATATTTGAAAATATCAACATATTGCATAATTGACATCACTATTCCTAATTGCCAATTAACAGTTTCCCTGTGTGGATGGACTGTTTGTTTGATCTCCCCTTAACAGATGTTCCTTCTTTTACAGAAGAAGAAATCTAAGAAGACGAAGGTTTCTAAACACAGAGTGGGTGTTGCACCTGTCAATGAAGCCATGACTGCATCTCAAGCTTTGCCTCTACAGTCATTGGTGAGTGTGCTGTTGTGTCAAACACTTTTCTCCACAGCTTGTTGTCAGTGGCTGTTTTAAGGGAGGGTATAGACCATGTGACCTGTGACATCACATGTTTACAAAAGAGCCACAGAGCCTGGACTTCCTGCAGGCACAGTTTGTACACAGCTCAATGGAAGAAAACAATAAATCTTATATTTTATGGAGATTGCACTGTCTGATTTTTCTCAACTTTTTATATGAAGAAAGGGGGGACATCTCAAAAGCTGTTCAGCAGTTGCTTTTGTAACTATTGAATTTATGTGAAAATTAATGTAAATTTTCCCATATAGCCTGTGTAGTATCTTGCCCGTCAGGAAATGCATTAGAATGTACAAGGCCACAATTTCTGTAAACAAAGGTAACATGGTCTATACCTTTGGTATTTACACCAATCATTAACCATCCAAACTTACTTGGTAAGAAGCACTGCAGCTGTTGATAATGTATGTCAGTTTGTGGAACATTGCCCTTCAAAGGAACGTGGTTTTAGAGAGAGATTCAAAAACTTTCAATCTGATTAACCTTTTGGCATGAAACGTTTCTCAGATTGTGTATTACAATTGTGGATTATTCTTCCTGGGTGGACATAACAGCTCCAGATTTTCGGCAATATCTCAAAAACGTTACCACCTTTTGAAATGGAATTTTCACAGGTTAATTTCATTGTATCCCCATTTAGATTGGAACAAACAAACGGTTCCGTGCTTGCCGGCCATGCTTATTTCTAAATTCTTTCTCACCATGTTTATATCACACATTTAAACATGGCCATGTGATCTCCTCTCGACCAATCAGAGTGGATAAACTGTTGGAGTATTTATGAGTGTGTATTATCAATCTCTGTTGAGAGTTGTGGAATTATAATACAATGCTGTTTCAAGAGAGAGGATTCATATCTTGAAAGGTTCATGCCTTGGTATGAAATGAAATAACTTCCAAATAATGACCGAGATTGCATTCGCTCTCTTGTCAAATTAGTTCAACATTAAAAACTGGGTAGTGACGTACCATGACACTTCTAAATAACTTACTAGGAATACTACAATTAGTACAGACAAAGTGTCTGCTGTTTGATGAAGAACCAGTTAGTTATATTATCAGACCAGGCAAGGTCTAAAATATGTAAAAGGCTTTGGTTACCATAAAGGTATTAAGAACAACATTCTTACACATAAATGATTGATGATTTGCCATATATATTACTTCTGACTCAAATGGCAAGTATGTGTGATTTATTTAAGCTCTTCTCCCTCTGAACATGTTTACAGTTTTAAGATGGTTCACTGGGATAGCTGTATGTTACAAACTTGCTTGATAGTTCAGCAGCAGATTTCACGAAACTTTACGCAACTGCGTAAGCCCATTTGCACAACATTTATTGCGTTAGTTGTGCACCACTAGTACATGAAATCTTGCACATGTGAACTTACGCAGTTGCGGAAAGTTTCGTGAAATCGGCTGCTACTTCATTCATTTGATTATTTTATCTCAAAGTGAAGTGTTGACAAAATGTTTCAAGTGACTTTTCAAAGTAGAAATGAATTGTGAAAACTCATTTGTTTGAATCTTTATTTTTGTAACTTGCTTTTATATATTCATTTCATTGTTTTATGTTTTGTGTTGCGCTTAGAGGCTCCTGCATTATGCGCTTTATAAATATTTTTTATTATTATTATTATTATTATTGTATGCATATTTATGTCCTACCGCAATGCACAGATTCTTTTTTTGTAATGTAATGTGTTTGTGTAATGCACTTAAAAGAACCCAGTGCACTTATCGTAAAGAGAAGGGGTTCGCCCCGGTGTTCTTGGTTTGATCGGCAGCATATTACGCCACACCACCTTGTAAACCACTACATGGTGCTTTAAGGATAAAGTTCTCATACTTTAAAAACGTAGCTCCACATACATGTACCTTGCAGGAAAAAATACTGAGAGCTTTGATACGCCCCTAGGGGTGTGATTAAAGCGCTATATAAGAACCGAGCATTATTATTATTATTATTATAATGATGTGTCAAAAATTGATAGTGATCATTAGTGAAGTAGTATGAGTAATTATCAGAAAAATAAGTACACCGTTTTTAATTTGAAATCTTATCTTTTTAAAAGCACACTTGTGCTAAATATACTGTCTTAACTGGTGCCATAATAGTTAACTGCCACATAAAGGGTATTATTGTAATGGTGTAGAAATAAGCAAACTTAAAACCAGTAACTGACATGTTTCGTTTTTTGTTTTTTTTTATTTATGACCGCCTCCTTTATGGGATGTACTCTTCCGAAAACCAAAATACATTATACTTTTAGTAGTTTTTAAAAATTGTTACTGCTTATTCTTGACAACTAAGGTAAACAGCAAACTAGAAAACCACCTGACGTGATATAGGATAGAACGGATAGTGTGAGACTCATCGACTCATCAGGCTTAAGAAATTTGAAAAGCATTAGAAAAACCAAAGTCCTTTTTTTAATTGTCTTTTTTTTTTCATTTGTTTTTTTTCTGGTGGTACTGGTATTTTTTAGGCTGGTCCATCCTTTGATGTTGCAAGTGGAGATATGGGTCGGACTGCTGACGATATGAGAACTGAGATGGCCATGTTACTAGGCAACAATCCTGCAAGCAGTTTGTATGGATATCGATCAAATCATTCTACTCAATATGATGAGGTGAGATGATTAATACTGAGTGATTAGCAATGGAGACCAAGGGTACAATCAATAATGGGTAATTATCAATGGTTGAACGATGGGTACATGGGTATCAAGGGTACAATCAATACTGGGTAATTAACAATGGTTGAACAATGGGTACCATGGGTACCAAGGGTACCATGGTTACCAAGGGTACAATGGGTAATTATCATTCAATACTGGGTAATTATCAATGTTTGAACAATGGGTATCATGGGTACAATGGGCACCAAGGGTACCATGGTTACCAAGGGTACAATCAATACTGGGTAATTATCAATGTTTGAACAATGGGTACCATGGGTACCATGGGCACCAAGGGTACAATCAATAATGGGTAATTATCAATGGTTGAACAATGGGTACTATGGGTACCAAGGGTACAATCAATACTGGGTAATTAACAATGGTTGAACAATTGGTACCATGGGTACCAATGGTACCATGGCTACCAAGGGTATCATGGGTACCAAGGGTACAATCAATACTGGGTAATTGTCAATGGTTGAACGATGGGTACCATGGGTATCAAGGGTACATTCAACACTGGGTAATTATCAACGGTTAAACGATGGGTACCATTGGTATCATGGGTTCTAAGGGTACATTCAACACTGGGTAATTCAACACTCAATTATGAACGGTTGAACGATGGGTACCAAGGGTATCATGGGTACCATGGGCACCAAGGGTACAATCAATAATGGGTAATTATCAATGGTTGAACGATGGGTACTATGGGTACCAAGGGTACAATCAATACTGGGTAATTAACAATGGTTGAACAATTGGTACCATGGGTACCAATGGTACCATGGCTACCAAGGGTATCATGGGTACCAAGGGTACATTCAACACTGGGTAATTATCAACGGTTAAACGATGGGTACCATTGGTATCATGGGTTCTAAGGGTACATTCAACACTGGGTAATTATGAACGGTTGAACGATGGGTACCAAGGGTACAATCAATACTTGGTAATTATCAATGGTTGAACGATGGGTACCATGGGTATCAAGGGTACAATCAATACTTGGTAATTATCAATGGTTGAACGATGGGTACCATGGTATCATGGGTACCAAGGGTACAATCAATACTTGGTAATTATCAATGGTTGAACGATGGGTACCATGGGTATCATGGGTACCAAGGGTATCAAGGGTATCAAGGGTACCAAGGGTACAATCAATACTTGGTAATTATCAATGGTTGAACGATGGGTACCATCGGTATCATGGGTACCAAGGGTACAATCAATACTTGGTAATTATCAATGGTTGAACGATGGGTACCATGGGTATCATGGGTACCAAGGGTATCATGGGTACCAAGGGTACAATCAATACTGGGTAATTATCAATGGTTGAACTATGGGTACCATGGGTATCATGGGTATCATGGGTACCAAGGGTACATTCAACACTGGGTAATTATCAATGGTTGAACGATGGGTACCATGGGTATCATGGGTACCAAGGGTATTCAAGGGTACCAAGGGTACAATCAATACTTGGTAATTATCAATGGTTGAACGATGGGTACCATGGTATCATGGGTACCATGGGTATCAAGGGTACCAAGGGTACAATCAATACTTGGTAATTATCAATGGTTGAACGATGGGTACCATGGTATCATGGGTACCAAGGGTCAATCAATACTTGGTAATTATCAATGGTTGAACGATGGGTACCATGGGTATCATGGGTACCAAGGGTACAATCAATACTGGGTAATTATCAATGGTTGAACGATGGGTACCATGGGTATCATGGGTACCAAGGGTACATATTCAACACTGGGTAATTATCAATGGTTGAACGATGGGTACTATGGGTATCATGGGTACCAAGGGTATCATGGGTACCAAGGGTACAATCAATACTTGGTAATTATCAATGGTTGAACGATGGGTACTATGGGTATCATGGGTACCATGGGTACCAAGGGTATCATGGGTACCAAGGGTACAATCAATACTTGGTAATTATCAATGGTTGAACGATGGGTACCATGGGTATCATGGGTACCAAGGGTATCATGGGTACCAAGGATACAATCAATACTTGGTAATTATCAATGGTTGAACGATGGGTACCATGGTATCATGGGTATCAAGGGTACCAAGGGTACAATCAATACTTGGTAATTATCAATGGTTGAACGATGGGTACCAAGGGTATCATGGGTACCCCAAGGGTACAATCAATACTTGGTAATTATCAATGGTTGAACGATGGGTACCATGGGTATCATGGGTACCAAGGGTATCATGGGTACCAAGGATACAATCAATACTTGGTAATTATCAATGGTTGAACGATGGGTACCATGGTATCATGGGTATCAAGGGTACCAAGGGTACAATCAATACTTGGTAATTATCAATGGTTGAACGATGGGTACCATGGGTATCATGGGTACCAAGGGTACAATCAATACTTGGTAATTATCAATGGTTGAACGATGGGTATCATGGGTACCAAGGGTATCATGGGTACCAAGGGTACAATCAATACTGGGTAATTATCAATGGTTGAACTATGGGTACCATGGGTATCATGGGTACCAAGGGTACATTCAACACTGGGTAATTATCAATGGTTGAACGATGGGTACCATGGGTATCATGGGTACCAAGGGTATCATGGGTACCAAGGGTACAATCAATACTGGGTAATTATAAACGGTTGAACGATGGTGTCACGACCCAGGGTTTGCACTCCTCTTAGGTTTGACCTTCAGTACTCCACACCCCATCGACCATCGACACACACACACAAAAACTAACTTGATACTTCTTTAATATTTACAGATTTATTTTACATATCAATTACTACATTTACATGGTAATACACTCATTCCGGTTCTACTTCAGTTCTTTGGGGAGGATGTCCCATCCTTCTCACTCATGAGTATGGTACAGTCAGTTCATCCTTCCCATCAAGCACTCCCATTGTCTAGGCTTTTCCCAAGTTACAAGCCCTGTAAATACATAATCAACACCATTCTTTCTAATATCCATATTAACAAATAAACTCTCCAAAATTTAATACATAATCAACAAAATTCCACGTTAAATAATACAACTCAATAAAAAAATATAACTCACAGGAATACTGTTGACTCCTGGCCTTTTCCGAAGTGTATTGCAGCTGATGCAGGCTTAAAATTCACCAATACAAACTCTTGCAAACGGCACATAAAATTGTTCCCACTACAGAACTCTCAATAGTTCTACTCTAGCTGCCAAAGGCTGGCTATGCCCTCTCTCCTCAGGCAAATTCAAAATTCATCGAGGCTGGCTGTGCCCTCTCTCCTCAGGCAAATTCATCGAGGCTGGCTGTGCCCTCTCTCCTCAGGCAAATTCATCGAGGCTGGCTGTGCCCTCTTCTCGAGATTCTCAGATGCCGAATGCAAACATATTTTTCTTAAGGCCCATATACCTCCCAAACCAGAACAATTAGAAATTTTAGGAATGTATAAGTTGGTACCTCCCTTAACTTTTCTATCTGCTCGCTCAAGCCAAACTTTGAATATTCAACATGCAAAACCAATAAATTAACCAATCAAGTAACCTATTTAAATCACCTCACTCCCAGGTATGTCTTGAGGTGGTTCACCAAGTCTAAGGAATGTTTAGGGCGCGGTGCGGCCACTAAAAATTAAAACTTGTTCCTTTACTATATATATAACTTTAAGTCACTACTACGGTCTTCTGTTGTAATACAAGGAGTACATTCGCTATAATTTATTTCACTCTGTGACAGATGGGTACCATGGGTACCATGGGTATCATGGGTACCAAGGGTACATTAATACTGGGTAATTATCAATGGATGAGCGATGGGTACCAAGGGTATCATGGGTACCAAGGGTACACTGGCAATCAATACTTGGTAATTATCAATGGTTGAACGATGGGTACCATGGGTATCATGGGTACCATGGGTATCAAGGGTACATTCAACACTGGGTAATTATCAACAGTTGAACGATGGGTACCATGGGTATCATGGGTACCAAGGGTACATTCAATACTTGGTAATTATCAACGGTTGAACGATGGGTACCATGGGTATCATGGGTACCAAGGGTACATTCAACACTGGGTAATTATCAACAGTTGAACGATGGGTACCATGGGTATCATGGGTACCTTTTGTACAATCACTACTGGGTAATTACCAATGGATGAGTTATGGATACCTGTGGGTATCAAGGGTACCGAGTGCTCAAAGCACGTGAACAAAGAGAAACACTTGTTAAGATGGGTTAAGAGGTTTTATGAATTATAATACCCATTTGTGTAGCACCTTAAAAGGTTTTACAGGGTGCTGCGGTGCACTCAGCACCCACTGCTAGCAACACCGGGGCAAACTATTCTCTTTACAAGAAGTTTAACTGTGTCTGTTTCTTTGCATCACACAACACAAAGGACGCCTTTACAGTTGAGCTCACCTATTGAAATTGTCAATTTCATTTACAGAGTTCAAAATAAGATACTTAATCCCTGTTGTTGATTTTTTATGTCAAAAGGAATCATTTTCTCCAGACTGATTTTTAATTGTTGTATTGGTGTTTTATATCTTTCCTCCATATACAGCAAACTCCAGAGGAAAAGTTACAAGAGCAGCAAGAGCAACAGCAGCGAGATCTTGAGATCAAGCGGCGTTGGGCTGTGGAACGCAAGCATCTATCCCAGATGCTAGATGAAGCATTTAATCTGAAGATGACGTCTCTACCCTCTGCACCTCCACCTGGACCTCCCAATGCAATGTATGATCCAAGATTAGATAGGTCTCAAGATGATTCATACATGCAACCACAATATACCGCTGGCTTGGGTGCAAGACCGTCATCATCTTATCCTGGTTATGAGTATCATAGGGTGATACCGGGAGATTTACCGAGTACCAGTCATGCTGACAGGGTAAATCCATTCAGTACAATGCCAGGGTATAATGACAGGGTTACCCCAAGGAACCCACTCCCTGGTACCCATATAGGGCATGATCAGATAGGATATACCCCAATCAACCCATCAATGGCCTATAGTCATCCTAACTATAATACTACACCTGCTAGTCTATATACACATCTGTCGCCAAGAAATGTTGAGCCTAGGGATCCTAACGGTTTGTATGGCGAGAGGTTGGCTGACTATGATGACTTATCAAATAGGAGAAGTCATAGCTCAAGACGACATGGAAGTAAGCACAGTGATGATTTAACAAGTAGATCTAGGAGAGCGGATGGAATTGCAAGAAGTGCCTCTTCAACGCAGAGTAGGAGCAAGGCAGATGACATAGCTCTTCTGAGACAGCAGAATGATTCTATGCACAAGCAACTACTGGAACAAAAGAGGGAACTTGAACAAGCTCTTGCAGCTGTTGGACAACCTCGAACGCAGATTGTGTAGATCCATGTAGCACATTCTTTTGAAAACAGAAATTTTGTTCTTTTATTGCAACTGTGTGTGCTCTTTCACTTTCTTTGCTAATTTGCTTTAAATGCTGTAAATAAAATATTAATTACTGACTGACATTGTGTGAATATAAAACTACAATTGTCAAAGTACTAAATTTGTATTAAGTTGGATGAGGTCATCATTTGAACTGATTACTCAGTTTTTATAAGCGAAGATCCCAAAAATTATTTTGATAGGAAAACATTGTGTATGGGCGACTTTGCGGAGCACCATTCGGAGATTTCTTTTGAGTAATGATTTGAGAAGAATCATAGTTTATCGCTGGATATTGCAACCAGTATGGTGTGCCTATCTAGAGGAAAATACTGGGTTGCTTGTGTGGTTTAGATAATGCTATAACTGGCATACTTGAGTAAATGGGTGTACTCATAACCCTCCTACTGTCTGACCATTCAATATCATCCACTGTGGTTTTGAATGGTAGATAAACTATGCCAGCCTGCAATGTAATATCATGTAGTAAATGCATCTACACAGTACACACATGTTATGTGCACAGTTGTGCCATCATACACAACCAGTGCAGTTGAATGGTTTCAAATGGTTGGTCAACTCACTGGAAAATGTTACCAAGAGTAGGAGGGTTAATGCATCAAATAATAGAGTGTTATTTCTGTACCTGTTTTAATTGTTGGATTACTCACTTAAAAGTAGTTTGCTGTTGTTGGCTCGGGACACCTGAGAGGCCGTCGTGGCCGTCATAAAACTAACTTACTTGACATTCTACGGAAAGATTTGAATGCTCGTCAGTTGTCCCTGAAAACCCACAATGATATTCTACGGCTTCGTGTCGTAGCTGGTGATCGTTTGTCCTGGAATACTCTGTATAGTAGAGACTGATAGGATATTTATTCAGCGTTCACTCGCTAATACTGTTCCTGTATGCAGTTGATATATTACTCACTTTAAAAATATAAAGGGATCAAAGTATATAGTGAAGTATATTTTCCAGTAATGTCTTGTTTGTTTTTTGACAAAACAAGAAAACCTTTTTTATTTCAAACAAATCGGGCTGAATGGTTCAGTGCTTACACTAGAAGTCTGTTTTATAAACAAAATTGTACTAAATTGTGAGTTTGTCACAAACATTATTAATTGTTAATTAGTTTGCATTTTAATCTTAGTACTAACATCATGATGATGACGTACTCGTGTGCCTCTTTTGAGCAGATATAATTTATTTACGAAAATTGTGACTTTTTGCATTGCCTTATATTTTATAATGCCACATAATTATGCCATTTAATTTCATAACAAATCAACTCTATGTATATAAATCAACTCTACCTTTGTTCTTGCCATTTGTATATGAATTGATTTTACTTACATCCAATCAAAGTCTTTTTAAGGAAAAAATCCAATACTTAACGATGTGTGCACTTAAATATTACACCAATCAATAGTTTATAATTATAAGCTTGATCAATTTAAGATGTTTGATGTGTGTGTGTGTGTTTGTATTTGTATTTTCTTTAAAGTTTGTTTATTTATGTTTGTTACTGCTCATACCCTGTAGGAGTAAACAAGTGTTATTTATTTACATCATGTGATATTTACGGATCCAGCTGCTCAAATTATCCGTTTCTACGTCTCCCTGGGCCAAGTTCGCGCAAGGACCAATGGTTAAGTAGTATTTTTTTTAGTGGCGTACGTAGAGCATGCGCACAGAAGTTGTAGTGCGAACGACTCTAGTCATGTCATGTCAACGCGACCGTACGTTATCATTGTCTTATAACTGGTCCACTATACACTGTGCTATGAAAACGACTATTGATAACCAGCGATGCGACCATGCCCCTACAATAATAATAATAATAAATCCTATTCGGCGAACTGGTTTTAATCAGTACCAAAAAAAATATATATATAAAAATCGGTTTGAGATACTGTCAAATTCTGTCAACAGAATATAATTTGAAGAGTCTTTGATAGGCTTATGTGTATGGGTTTAATCGAAACAGCTCCCATATGGACGTGGAATTCCATAATAGTAATGTTTGTGGTTGTGCCATTTTCCAAGATTATCCTAGTTAGTTACTGGGTGAATTGTTCATAAGTTGGTTGCATAGTGTCTGTTTGTTCATTGTAAACTGCTGGGTGGAAATAAATTTGTATTCATCCGAAAACCATAAATTGAACTTAAATTTTAACAGTGATGTTTGCCACGGCTTCATAACCAAGGATTCAAACGTCGATTGAAATTACAACTAACTGACTGTTGAACATCAGCCTTAACATATTTTGTACAAAGTATTACTGATATTTTTACATAAGCTATTTTAACTGATTATGCTGTTCGCTGTGTTTATACGTAAAACAAGAACAATCTTCTTCAAGAAACTGCTGTGAAATATTTGCCTTCCGTGCGACACTTCAAAAGTGGGCCTTCTACCGTCCAATAGACCAACATGACTTATTAAGGGTCTTCGATTGTGTACAATTATAAAGTTTACTGAAACTTGTACATGATATTGAAAGGCATGCATTCCTATATACCTAGTGAAGCCAAAGTACAAATTTAAAGTATTTTTATTGTATCATCTAAATTTCTTGTTTTTTTTTGTGAGCTTTACGATCAATTACGAATAATTAGTTGTTAGATTTCTACCGTGAAACCATTTTAAAGGAAATGTTTGCCAACGTTGAATGTAAACATGATAAGTTATTACACTAGTGACTAGAATCTTACAGACTTGCCTTTATAGCACGTGTACAACATTGGTAATTGTCAAAGACCTGTATCCACACTTGATGTGACCCAACATATACATGAAATAAGAAATCTGTGAAAGTTGAAGCTCAATTGGTCTTCAGAGTCATGAGAAAACAGTGAAAAACCCCATTTTATGTGGGTTTTTTTTTTTTTTTTTTTTTTCAAACATCGGATTGTATCCTTCAGGATAAAGACTATTGTTTTACTCATTTCCTAAAAACTATGGCATTTCAAGCAAAACTATTTCAAGGGAAGTTTTCCACCATGACCATCTTAATACCATGTAAGTTATGTGTAAATCTGTGAACATTTATATTTTCAATCTTACCAATGTTGTACACACCCTTTATTCAGAGTTTGAAACCGCCACCAATAATACCTTCCATCCCAAACCTTGTGCCAAGTTATCGGTGTCTCCAGTCACTTTTAACGTATACCACCAACAAAAAACAAAAAACCAAAAAAATTAAAGAAGATATTGAGATCAAATGGTTTTTATTTCCTGATAAAATTCACTATAAATCTCGTTTCAACATCCATTTTTGTGTTTTTAATTTCAAAATTTGTTGACAGGAGTGACCGTGTTTTAACGCTACATACGAAGTGTGGACCTGATAAGAAAAGAGGTCCTTATAATATGGAGACTCGAAACACTATGTGGACATTTACGCGTCCACACAGTGTTTTTTATAGTGTTGAAGAATGGGACTTTCTTTAAGTGTACAGGAAAAAGGGAATATCCACAGAGTGACTGCAACACAGAGCTGTGTGTGTGTGGCTAACTTTATTTCATTCTTAAAATAAGTTTTGTTTTGGGTGGAATATGCAGCTTTTGTATGAGATATATACTTCTTTGATATTTGGGAGAATTACACAATACAGTTATTTATTTTAAATAGGTCATTTTACTTAGGTTTGAGTTTAGATAAAGAGTGGTGCTTTTAAGCCGTTTTCCAATAAGCCGTACCAATAAACACATCCATTCCACTCCGTCCTTTTAGATGCATAAGATTCATCAATAAGATTATATATTTATTGTATAAATTATTGCACTTTGCTGTTTACATTAAAAGTGATGTTTAACATCAATTTCACATCGAGTCAAGTTGTAATTGTGTTTGTTTGGGGGGGTTTGTTTATTTAAGTGTGTCCTAGCATACAATGTTATTGTGGGCATGTTTACGCATTCAAACGGAAGACTTTAAGAAAGGGATGCGGGGAAAGATGTACCGAGAACTTGACATGAGTCATTATGGCTATAACGCCTCTCAGACTGTGTATTCCTATATGGGGAATATTCTTCCTGCGTGGAAATATTCGCTCCGGTTTTTCGGTAATATCTCAAAAACGCGACCACCTTTTGAAGTGAAATTTTCACAGATTAATTTTATTGTATATACCTACATTTATACAGGATTAACACAATCAGTAGGCTCCAATTACCAAACGTATACAGCACCTTTAAGGCAGCGCGTCTACATTACTCTTATCCACTCCACTGAGTGTGTTTTTCCCTGCCACTTCACGAGGTTTTCACTCAATTTAACGCCTGTCTCGCTCAATTTCGATTGAGATTTGTTGCACAGAGTGTCATCTTACAATAAAAACCATTCATTTAATGTCACTGTCTACCGTCTTTTAGCTTAGCTCGTCCCTGTAGGCATAAGGGGCGCATTCACATTAGTATCGCGGTGTTCATTCAATTTTGTCCGAACCAGATATTCCTACATGTTCGTATACAACGTTTAAAAAAAAGATTACATGAAGTAGCCTTATAAAGGCAAAGTGTACTTTTTGGTTTTTGAAACCGTCCGATTGTTTTAATCCTATATAAATGTAGATATATACAGAAGATCTTCTTTAAATTTTATGGACACAGTTGTGTTTACGAAAACAAAATTACAGCACACATATTGCCCACAATGGAGTGATTTTCATGTTTAGTTTTTTCTAAATCAAATGACTAAGACGATATCCCACTACAAATTCAAATACGAAACAGATTGTAACAAAAGTAGAGTAACAAAAAAATAATAAAACAGATATTTAAAAAAAAAACTCAAAACGTCGATTCCTTACAATCAATTAGGCCTACGTTTGTTTTACAAATCCAGAGAGGCTTGAGGTTGATTAGTGTTTCAGATTAGTTCACTTTCATCTGCCGAAGAAGATAGGGACCGAATTTGAGGATCTAATTAATGAACAATTGATTAATCTCTGTCATAGATTGCTGTTCACCCCTAGTGAAATCAGTGTTGTCTCTAGACACGTTTGCAATCAGCATTGAATAATAGTTTCTGGACAGCTCATGATGATTAGAATTAACCAAAACAGTGTCATTCAATCTTAACACACGTCTTTCTAATACTATAAATCTATTCTCCGTGTTCTTGTATTCAGTTTTTGGCTATCGCTTTGTGAGTATTACCCGTCACCATTTTGCAAACCGTTCTTTAATTTGGAGATTATTATTTCACTAAGATAACAAACGATAAAAACCCGGTGATGTTTCATCATTCATTCATTCGGTGTTTTTAATACACTGTATTTGTTGCAACGAGGACCCAGGAAGGTTGTGGACAGTGCTCTGAATTTCATAAAAGGATTGACGTTGATTTGTTGTAGGGATGGGTTGTTCAAAGTGTGGATTGTTACAATAATTTTGTATTGTTATAAGTTTGGAAGGTTATAAGTTTAATTGTCTACCTATCTTTATAAATATTATCTAGTATCTATTTCATAATTATAACCACTGTAGATGCCTCATGGTCGTACATCGCACCACCAATTATTTTCGATAAACCAGCTCTCTGAACCATGCCCTGTAGCTGTCCCTTGCTGATCTCCGAGAGTCCCGGATGCGCAGACCAGTCTGTATTCTGATGTCCTCCCACATATTTTGTATGCCCCTTTTCCTGTTCCTGGTGCAGTGCCCGACAGGTTGTTCTTTGCAAGTCCGCACCCGACTGATGACGTTTGCGAACCACTCCAGCTTCCGTTTTGTGACGATGGTGAGACAAACGGTCATTGTGGGGGCCGATATGACTAGGTTGTTCTTGCATGAGTTGTTTTCTTTCCCTCCCTTTTTTTAAACCGGTCCCTGAAAGCACTGGTAAATAGTGATTATCACACAGCGAGTAAAACCAACAATATCAGACTTCATTAGATGCAATGCGACGCTACTTGAAAAAGAAAAGAAAACATTATAAACCTCCCGGAATCATTAGTCTCAGTTACCAAGTATAGCCAAGATCGTGAAATCCGCAATCTTTCATCAATAACCTTGCAATCCGGCTCTTTCAGTGGTTGTTTGTCATCTCCATAATTCTCAAAAGAATTTGCAATGTAAATGCCAAAAACTCTACCCACCGCAAGTGTTTTGCAACATTTATCTGAAAATCCCCAACGGGGAAACGGAAAAAAATGCAGGCTTCCGCCCAATCCCCCCTGGCATATGAAACTGCGGACTTCCCAGTGTTGGCTGACCAAACAAGTTTACTGATGTAGCGTTCAAGATGACAGTGACATGTTTGTCTTTCTTCTTTCATGCCCCCCGCCGCCCCCTAGAGGGTGTTCTAATGTTCTATAAACCCATTCTGCCTAAGGTCCGCAATCATTCACTTCACTGTTAGCAGATGTCATTCAAATGGCAAAATATCTCATTTAAAGTTGTCTTATTTTTATAGGCACAAGCCAGGGGTAACGCACGAATACAAAAACAAAGGGACTAAAATATTTAACAAGAAATTTGACAAACACATTTTCTTCCTCCATTCTTACGTCAGAAAGTCCATTTCTATTCTATTTCTACCTCATGTGGACAATAAACAAACACAATAATCACAAATTCAAAACGTTTGCTTTAGGTGAACTTTTGGTGCGGTCGCTAGTCAACCTTGCTATACGAGAACGCCAAAGAAAGGGTAAAGTATGTCCTGACGGTTAGTTGCAAAATGAACATAAAAGCACGCATCCAAATGGCACGCTGACAAATTACCGGGTTAACTGGCAAAGAGAGCCGATAAGCCTCAAATCGGCTATAATTATATATCGTTCTTCAGAGAACGATCAAAAACCGTGCATCAATAATATAGATACTTCTGATAAGCCTCAAATCGGCTATAATTAATATATTGTTCTTCAGAGAAAGATCAAACCGTGCATCAATAATATAGGCACTTCTGGCAATAGCCAAGCTCTGAGCAACAAAAGCATTTCAATGTTTCCCTTGGGATACAGGTATGATCAATGCGCAGAGCTAAACACAAGAATGTTGGTGTGTTGTTAAAGATTGAATCAGGGGGTAATCAAAGGTGGAGTGAATGAAATGTTCAACAAACGCCAGTCCTGAATTGAGCCAACCAAATGGTTGCCGTCGGGCAAAGTGATGGCCAAAAATATGCGGAGGTCCATTTGGGAACGATAAGAGTACCGCTACCGCAGCATTTGGTCAGATGTTTCAGAGTATGAACTATGAGGGTAACGGGTGGGCACAAATAGTTGTTATCTTTTGACCAATCATGACAGAAAGCGTCCACCCCTGCTGTACCTTTGCACCAGAACCTGGAATTAAATTTCCGTACTTTATTATTGGTAGGGGAAGCAAAGCGATCAAATGTATGTGGTCCCCAGAGATTATCAAATTGTTCAGAATCACTCAGGCAGGGTCCGACAACTATGTCTCAAGACCAACAGATTTAAGAATTCGTTTCTACCTAGCGCAATTAACCTTTTTAACAGTAGTTGGTCGAGATAACGTGGTGCATTTTTAAAATTTGTTGTAAATTTCTGTGTATTTTATGATCTGTATTATCCCCCTTTTTATTACTGTAATTTTGTAAATTTGTACTCTTGTTGTCTATTGTTTTTATGCCTTTACTTGTATTGGATACACAGGGAAAACAAATTTCATGCTTTTTATCATGACAATAAATATTTTGAATCTTGAATCTTGAATGAAAACAAAGGTGGGAGTGTCTATTGACCAATCATCGTAATCGCTTACTCTGCTGATGCTATCGGCGATAATGTTTAGGTTACGGGGAATCCATTCTGGGAGAATGACTAGATTGTGCTTGAGAGACAATGAAAAGATTGCCAGGGCAAGTTCCTGCAAATCAGGTTTGGTGCTACTATGAGCAAGGATGCGGGGAACGTTTGCATTATCCGTGTACCATCTTACTTTCTCGTGAGCGAACTCTACGCATAGATCTTGAAGCATCTTAAAAACAGCTGCTAGTTCACGCCATGTTGAACTGCGGCATTGTTCTGGTTTTGACCATGAGCCAGAAAGATTCAAAGTGGGAAAACCTACGACGTAACCGCCATAGCCAGTGTCGCTCGCGTCTGAATACACGGCGCGGGATGGTGTATGCTGCATGGTGTTTGATTGAAAAGCCGTTGTATTCGTCGAGATTGGTAAGCCAGAAATGTAACTCAGCGGCTACAGGGTCAGAAACCGACCAAGAGTGCATGTCTTGCTTCGATAGTGCGATACATAGCGCGTGTCATGAGCGCGTGTCATGAGGCGGGCTACTGGGCCGAGGGCGAGGCTCATGGAAATTTTTTTGCCTGTCACGCGCGCCAGCGATCTAGCTTGGAGGGGTTTGGCATTGCGATGATCTGATATAGCGTCGTGAATAATTAATTTAAGTTTTGCAACTTTGGCGGATGGAACGGAAAAAGTAAGGGAATCTATGCGGGAATCTATGACGAGGCCTAGGTAAGTGATGGAAGTATGTGGCTGCCATATGCACTTTGTTTTGCTGGGAACAAAGCCGCTGGGAATAACTTATCCTTTGATGGTGACCGAGTTAAGCAGTGCAGATTGTAGATTAGGGGATGTATATGGATGAGTATATCCCTTGTGCCCCGCAGCCAATGATAGACTAAAGGTCTTGTCAGCTTTGCGAATAAGTAGCATGCGCTTGAGAGACCAAAAGGTAGGACGATGAACTCAAAATATCTCATGGGGGCATGTTCAAATTGCCAAGCGAAACCTAAATAGGTTTGTTGTGGGGGAAAATATCTACATGGTATTAATCCGACTCTAAATCAAAACTGAAATAATACTGATTAGAATCCAGGACTTGTGATATGTGCCCGAGAAACTCGTACTTGAACTTTGTTTTAAATATAAATTTGTTTGGGTGGTGGCGTAAATCAAGGACCAGTCTAAGTTTCTTTCCTTTTGCGACAGTTAGGGGGTTGCAACAATGGGGGAGTGTATCCACTTCTGCGATGCAATGCAATTCCGCAAGAGTTCTGAAATAGCAGATTTAACGAAGTCGGGGTGATCAAGGCTCGATCTATTGTTTTTTGCATAAAATGGGGGAGGGTTCTCAATAAATGGGATCTTATAACCTGAATCAATCACACCAATTACAAATTCACTGGCTTTTAGCACATTTTTCCAATAAGGAAGACATGGTTTGAGTTTACCTTTAACTCCTTCGGGGGCCCGGGAATCGCCCTGGCTGGCAATCTCTAGATGTTCCTGGTGTCGGTTGGTCTTGGCCCTGGGTGTCCATGCTGGCGCTGGAGGGCTTGTAGGGAGGGGCAAGCTGATCTGACGTGGCTGTGAAGGCCGCATTGGAAGCAGGTGCGGTTGTCGAGGGTAGTGTTCTGGTACTGACGAAAAACGGTTGTCGTAGGGCAGGAAAAGGAGCAGGAGCCCTGGTAGGAAAAGCAGACATGAGTGGAGCATATCTGCCGCTGGTAGATCTCTTTTTGGGCGCTGGTTTCTTGGCTGCGGCTGCCTTTTCCGCTTTTCGGATGCGCTTTTCGTCGCTTGAATCCGAGGCCAAATCGTCTGCCATGTACTCCTTTACCACGCCCCAGCCTAGCTCCGATCTATCGGCGATGCGGATCAACTTCTGTCGTTCTTTGACAAGTTTTTCGGCGTCGCTTAGGATGGCCTTGGTTCGGTCGATGTCTAGGGAGTCTATAGTCTGTGTGGCCTGCTCGATGAAGGAGAGGATCTTCTCGCAGTGAAAATACTGCTGCTTGTTGCCTTCTCTCTTAAATGTCGGAACATCTGCCGAGAGCCGTTGTTTTTTTACAAGCACTCTCGACTCGAACATCCAGTGAGTTGGTAAGCGCTTGGATGGCCTGCAAGATTTCTTGGTTGCCTTGGTTGGGCTGTTGACTCTCGTCTACGGACATCATAGTGTTACCTTGAATTGATTAAGGTGTGGCCGCTTAAAGTATAGTGTATAACTTTGAGTTGGAAAGTAACGTGTGGTCAGGTTGACTGTTGAACCGAGAGTGAGCTCAGTGAACACTCGGCTATTTATACTAGGCCTATTCAGTAGTTATGTAATCAAGGGCGTCGATGGGTGGGGGACGGGGGAAGGACATGTCCACCCCACCCCCCCCCCCCCCCCCCCCCCACTTTTTAGACTGGGATGGGGGGGGACAGCATATCAGATGTCCCCCCCCCACTTTTTGCTTGACTGTTCATTAGAAACATGCAACAAAATATAAAAATATACACCATTTTCTTGATTTAATATTTCATTACAATTTTTGTTCAAATAAAAGAATAGCGAACAAACGGTGAAATGTTTTCTTCATTTTCATTTTTTTCTGATGGACCACGCGCAGAATGGTATTTTGGGCCTATTTCCGTTTCTATAATACAAACAATAGACGACAAGTTTCGTCCAAGACATGAACACCAAAATTCCGCTTACATACCTTGTTAGCATTCAAGCTATGCGTCGTTTGTGTATGCTATAACGTACGGTATATTACACGATCCATCCACAAAGGAAGTCTGTGTGTGTGCGCGCACTCAACGCACAAAATGTAGTAAAATCCATTAAAATAAATAGGAGCAGTTTGGGCCATGACAAGATTTGTCGAAGAAGCAGTATTTAGTTTTTTCGAAGAACTTCAAGCTGACACACGCGGTAGAATTTTTGGTAAATTTTAAGGTAAGTTCAGTGTTATTATTTTTTATTATAAAAACAAAATATAATTTGAAATAAAAGAAAACCAAAGAAGAAACAAAAACATCAAAAAACTCTCTCAATTTTACTGAAGAAATTGTCGCAATGTGGTTACAATTTAAAAGCATCGTGAATATGATGTTTGTATTTGGTAGAATCTCGGTTTTACATAAGGGAAACCCAGGCCAAAACCCCATTTCGGATGACTGTTATTGTTAAATATCACCCCCTGTAACTCGCCTCCTGGTCGAACAAAAACTAGGGAACAAGTGTAACATAGAAATTAAATGTAAAAGTCATGGTGTGGGGTGTAAATAATGTAAGATGTATTTTGTCAAGACTTGCTCCCCCGTCCCCCGTACTTTTCAGTAGCGATCGACACCCTTGTATGTAATACACAATGCCAATGCATTCGCACCTGTCGTGCGAAAACGAATAGAAATTCTACTTCTTACAAGGGTTGTTCACTTGGTGTAGGCCTACACACAAGCAGCTTTGGACTGTTTTAATCTCACACAAACAACAGTCAAACAAAGAAACACATGTCAAAAACGTGAGCTAAACGACAACATGACATTATGCTCATACCGTTGGTTGGAACTGCTCCAACATCCAGATCAAAATGCTTTATAGTCTGCTTCGAGCAGTTTCTTGCTTCCAAGTACAAACATGCAATCATTGATTGAGTTAACAAGACTCCATAGCTGAAAAGGATAATTAGCATATTCTTACGTCATCGAAGACTTCAAGCATTGACTGACAGAAAATATTTTCTTGGTAATTATCCAACAAAGGATAACGTAGTACAAGGTTTATTTCGTAGATACACAGGACCCAATTTTGGTGAAGATACTACGGAGCTCGGGAAGGGCCATCCAACTTACTGAGATCCTGAGATGACTACTGCAGCACCCACAGTAATGATCTCGGGATCTCATCATGTCGGCAGCATTTTCAGAGCTCCGTAATAAACGGACTTCCATTTTATGAAGATCCATAAAGACTGTTCTACTGTATAATCCCATGAAACAGCCGTTGTACCGCTGAAAGTGCATTACATGTTAATTTACATGCAGCATCAGCATCATCGCGGTTTTGAGATAATGTGAATTGAATGCCTCTAGGTCTCCCTTGTTAGTATAAATTTAGAATTTAAACTGTTCAAAACACGACTTGTTGATGAAAGCCTTTAAAATACTGGCAGCTGTCGTTTCAAAACACGGGAAAAATTTGGAACACTGAATACAAAACCGATACATCTTGAAAATTTACTAAGTGGAGAAATTAACAGTTACCGCATTCAAAATAAGCACAAAATAAGCATTCACAAAAGCCTGAAAACTTAAACCAACTCCCATTGTTTCACTAATTAACATTGGATCACAGAAGCCTAAGTTGATTAGACTGACAGGTTGGTTATTTTGGTGTAATGCTGAAAACATTGACAATGGACTCTTCTTAAACCCACTGATGTACCCTTTTAGCTATAGGATTAATGATACTGAATTATTGATGATATTCAACGAGCAATTAATTTAAACCACGATTTTGACCATGTTTTCGTTTCATAAACATTAAAAACAGATGTTAACTTTAAATAGCAATGGAAACTACACAGATATTTGGTCTGACATGGCCAGGTTGTCAGCTTGGTTATGAGTCTGTCGAGGATGTGAAGGTAACGGAGACAATTTAAGCAAACTAAATTGTTGTACCTCTGGTCCGTCAAAATTAGAATTCCTATCACGACGAATCCTATCACGACGAATCCTATCAACTAAACGAAAAATCATCTGCTTAAAATTTGTCTGAAATTCTCTGTACTTAAAAGCGTAGATGATTGGATTTACACACATATTACACAAAACTAAAATGACAGTGACTCGATGAACAGGGCCGTTAAAGTCCAATGGTCCCCCAAGATTGTACACCAGATATTCTAGCTCAGTGGGTGTCCAGCAGATAACGTAGGTTGCAAATACAATGCAAAGCGTTTTGGCAACGTTTCTTTTTGCCTTTGAAAACATGTAAATCCGAGCGTTGGTTGAGGCGATTGAAGGAGGTGTGTTAGTCTGCCTACCCAGACGCGGTGTGCTACTTGCACTGCTCGTTGGTATCTCCGTTACTACTGCCCCCATAGTATATGCACGTGTGTCGTTCAAAGTTGAGACACGGCAGCGTTTGTTCAGCCTGGAGATGATACTAGCATAAGCGAATGTCATCAGTACAAGCGGAATTAGGTACTCGACAAAAAAGGTCATAATGCCGAAAAATGTCTGCGCTGTTCCGTCGATCCATTGGGGTTCGCACTTGCCGTCTACTGCCGTAGATACAACCGCCCAGTAAGCTTGATAGCCGAGGCTGATTAACCAAGCCATCAACATTGAAAGCTTAGCCTTCTTGCGAGTGAAATGATTCCGATGAAACACTGAGTGGGTGATAGATATGTAGCGCTCCAATGAAACTAACAGCAGATTCAAAGTAGATGTCATGACAATCACCCAGAGAAAATATTCCGAATACCAAAGTCTACAAGCGATATCAGCTACACTGCTACTCAGTAACGGTCTCCACCTGTCCGAACGAATTGAAATGAAAACGATTGAACTAACCAAGTCAATAAACGACTGGTGGAATATGAACAAACTAGTTAAGGTCCGGATCATCTTAGGGTTCATCAGATATACCATAATGACAACACTGTTACCAAGGATACCGAGTAAACCAATAACTACACTTATGCTAATTATAGCTATGTGATCATTGTTGTGAAGAATGGTTCCCAATGTATCGATGCCCGGGGTCAACGGTATCAGAGAAGAAGAGTTGTGCACCATACGATAGATGGGTTGCTCCATTGTGTGATACAGAAGCTGTCAACCAGATGAGGATTATCAGATGTAACCTATCACAGGTAAATAGAAAAATAAATTGTAAACAATAACATGATAGCAAAAGTTCTTTTATTCCAGAACAAAATAAAAATCAATTGCTGCAGTATAAATGTAGGGAACCTGTAGGGAGTCCAAGTGCGCCCTCAGTGTTTATATTGTAAAAAGTTTACTTTGGGGTCGCGACCTGTAGCCCCAGTCTCTTTGACTTTTCTAGCTTTGAGCACGAGAGAGCACATTATAATTAGTCTGTATTTCTCTCCATTTTGTGGGGAGCATGGCTCTGGCCATGCTCCTAATACTAATAATCTGGGAGGGGTAGTTTCCTAGAACTCTCTGTGAGTATTATTTTGTCCTAAATTATATTTAGATTCAAGAAATATTGTGATGTATAGGGCTGTTTCAATCGGTATATTATTGTAAACTTGTGTGTGTGTAGCCAGCCTCGTGTTGCGCTGACCTTTTGCCATTTAGCTGTACATAAGTATACGGTGTTTATTTGTAATGTACATGTAATGTATGCTATTTTGTGTTCGATGTGCTGTATGGCATTGAATTAAATCAGTACAGGAGATCATTTTATATTTAACATGTCATCATATAGAATTTGTTGTTGCTTTTATTGTATTCTTCTGGTGAATCCTCGTCCTTTTTAAATAGAGGACCGGCCTCCTTCCCGTGTCTCTACATAAATGTCAAATAAAATGCCAAACGTAATGTTCGTTGTCCAGTGTTAAATTGTAGCCAATTTGTTGTGTTGTGTTGTGCACAAACACGATTTTGTTTCGTTGTTACTGTTTGACCATTTTGTTAACTACTTTTTAGGTGTTCGTGCACTCCGCCCGGAACACCTCTTGTTTTTGTTCCGGTTTTTCCTACTTTCTACTTCTTCTTCTTTTTCTTCTTATCCCCCGCGATTGCCCGCTAAACAAAAGCACACTTCCCAAGCTCATATAAACTTGAAACTGTACATATAGTTAGATAACCATTAAGAGATGAAACCACTTCAGTTACGTCATGATGACGTCATCAGGTGTCAAATTACAAGATTTTTGAGTTTAAAAAGTGACCATTTGCTATACGCTGTATGTCCTTGAATTTTATGACTATGATATTCATAATTAAGCATCTGATAGATCAAGACTGGTGTTACATTTGAAAAGTTAACGCCAAAATCGTATGACCTCTTCTACAGGAAGGTCAACGTTTGCCCTTGTATCTTTTCTTCAAAATCGGACGATAATCGGACGATAAATGAATTGACCTGCATGTATGTACACAGCGCTGTGGCTGGCTGTTCCGCTCCATTGATCACAGTGTCATAAGTCCACGAGGCTTGTGTGAATCCATGCTGTGTACATCATGTGTGCAAGTTTGGACATGTATAAAAGGTCATCGAACATTACATGGTGTTTGGTACGATGGGTTTATCGCTAACTCGTGCGAAGTTAAACGTAAAGTAGGGTTAGCGTACATTCCTTACTCTATTCCACCTGTAATTAAGTTCAAACTCACACGGGCGCATTCAAGACACATCGACCAGGAGACGATATATCATTTCATTGATTCCAACTTTTCCTCCAACCTTACCACTGCACAGCTGAGTATTCTATGTATTTAACACCAATTCATTGATATCTCGCTATAACCATGAGTTTCAATCAGTTCAATTACTGTTATAATATGTTCCATTGTATGTTGTTTCTGTGTTTGGCTAAGCGTGTTTTACAAGTAACCTCGATCCGATTATACTCATGCACCTAGTTGTTTGGCTAAATTGTTAAGTTATGGCACAACAAACAAATAGTGAAGCTGTTCTTAGCCCAAGTATTGACCCAGATTTAAATTTTGAAACACCTAACATAAGCTGTGAGTACTATGACCATTGCAGATTCCTCAATGACTTTAATGCAAATACTGGTTTCAAACTCTTGCATATGAATGCACGTAGTTTACCAAAAAATGTTTCACATATTATTAACTATATTAACCTCTTAAAAGATTGTTTTTCTGTCATTGGAATATCAGAAACCTGACTAACGGATATTATTGACCCCCTGATCCAAATTGACAATTATTCCATTGAAGGCTCATGTAGGAAAACTAAAAGGGGTGGAGGGGTAGCATTGTATATTAAGCATGGAGTCGCTTATAAGACTCGTAATGATTTATTTATTAATAATTCTGATATTGAATCATGTTTCATAGAGGTTGTGAATACTTCCCACAGAAATATTATTATTGGGGTCTTATATAGACCACCCAGTGCTTCATGTAGTAGATTCACAGATCATTTGAATGAAATTTTGGGTAAATTAAACAATGAAAATAAAAAATGCTACATTATGGGAGACTGTAATATTAACTTACTGGAATGCGAAACAGACACTGCAGTACAAAACTTTGCTGAGTACTCTAGCTGCTCAATCATTCTTTCCAACAATAACGAAACCAACAAGAATAACTGAGGGGACTGCAACATTGATTGATAATATTCTTACAAATGATTTTGTGAATCACACTACTGGTATTCTGGAAACTGACATAAGTGACCATTTACCAGTATTTCTTATTGCCGATTTAATGCACATTAACCCTCCTACTGTTCGCAACATTTTCAAGTGAGTTGACCAACCATTTGAAACCATTCAACTGCCAAAGTTGTGTATGGTGGCACAACTGTGCACAGAACTAACTGTGTACTGTGTACATGCATTCCCTCGTATCATATTGCAAGGCTGGCGTAGCTTATCTATCATTCAAAACCACAGTGAATGGTATTGAATGGTCAGACAGTAGGAGGGTTAATGTAAAAAACAAACAGATATATAAAAAGCGTCACATTACCGAAAATAGTATCCAACACTTTATTCACGACTTAAGTACAAGTGATTGGAATGTTACGGCTGCACAGAATAATGTGCATGATGTATATGATAATTATTTAGAACACATACTTAAATTGTATGATAAACACTAGTTCCCCCTAAAAGAAGTTAAATGCAGGTATAACAGATGTAAATCACCATGGCTATCTGCTGGTATCTATAATTCAATCAGGAGGAAAAACTTTTTATAATAAAAAATTCCTTAAAAACGCAACCCTGCAAAATAAATCAACTTATACTCTGTATACAAACAAATTAAAGTCTTTAAAGGTATTATACAGGATTGGCAGAGCTGACAAAATAATCACAGACAGTGTTCATGTTTTGTGTAATCAACCACATACATGAAATAACAAACCTGTGAAAATTTGAGCTCAATTGGTCATCGAGTTCACGAGAAAATAGTGAAAAGAGACCTTATGTGTTTTCTGTTTTTCAAATATCGAGTTTATTATCACGCGTGATAAAAACTATTGTTTTACTAATTTCTCAGAAACGATAGCATTTTAGGCAGAAATATTTTAAGGAACCCTTTCTACCATTACTTACTTTAAATCATGTAAGTTATGTGTGAATCTGTGAACATTTGTGTTTTTCGATCTTACCAATAGTGTACAGGGCCTTTAATTAGAACATCTAAAAAGAGGTATTTTAGTTCCCAATTCGAAACTAGAAAGGGAACTGTTAAAGGTACTTAGAATGTTATAAATTCGATTTTAAATAAAGGAAAGCACAAGCCAAACCCTTCCTGCATTATTCAAGATGGTGTGACAATTGAAGGTGACAAAGAAATTAGCGATGCATTCAATGATTATTTTGTTAGTGTCGGTGCTAAACTTGCCAGTAAGCTCCCACCATGTAACACTGCATTGGAGTCCTTTCTTGAGGGTAAACTCTTCTTCTGAGCCCATTTACACAAGAAGAAATCATTGACGTTCTCAGCAATCTTCCTTCTGGTAGAGCCACAGGCTGCGACTCACTAAGCCCTATTGTTATTAAACAAGCAAGGTATTCCTTGGCAAAACCACAGGCTGCGACTCACTAAGCCCTATTGTTATTAAACAAGCAAGGTATTCCTTGGCAAAACCACAGGCTGCAACTCACTAAGCCCTATTGTTATTAAACAAGCAAGGTATTCCTTGGCAAAACCACAGGCTGCGACTCACTAAGCCCTATTGTTATTAAACAAGCAAGGTATTCCTTGGTAAAGCCACAGGCTGCAACTCACTAAGCCCTATTGTTATTAAACAAGCAAGGTATTCCTTGGCAAAACCACAGGCTGCGACTCACTAAGCCCTATTGTTATTAAACAAGCAAGGTATTCCTTGGCAAAACCACAGGCTGCGACTCACTAAGCCCTATTGTTATTAAACAAGCAAGGTATTCCTTGGCAAAACCACAGGCTGTGACTCACTAAGCCCTATTGTTATTAAACAAGCAAGGTATTCCTTGGCAAAACCACAGGCTGCGACTCACTAAGCCCTATTGTTATTAAACAAGCAAGGTATTCCTTGGCAAAACCACAGGCTGCGACTCACTAAGCCCTATTGTTATTAAACAAGCAAGGTATTCCTTGGCAAAACCACAGGCTGCGACTCACTAAGCCCTATTGTTATTAAACAAGCAAGGTATTCCTTGGTAAAGCCACAGGCTGCAACTCACTAAGCCCTATTGTTATTAAACAAGCAAGGTATTCCTTGGCAAAACCACAGGCTGCGACTCACTAAGCCCTATTGTTATTAAACAAGCAAGGTATTCCTTGGCAAAACCACAGGCTGCGACTCACTAAGCCCTATTGTTATTAAACAAGCAAGGTATTCCTTGGCAAAACCACAGGCTGCGACTCACTAAGCCCTATTGTTATTAAACAAGCAAGGTATTCCTTGGCAAAACCACAGGCTGCGACTCACTAAGCCCTATTGTTATTAAACAAGCAAGGTATTCCTTGGCAAAACCACAGGCTGCAACTCACTATAAGCCCTATTGTTATTAAACAAGCAAGGTATTCCTTGGCAAAACCACAGGCTGCGACTCACTAAGCCCTATTGTTATTAAACAAGCAAGGTATTCCTTGGCAAAACCACAGGCTGCGACTCACTAAGCCCTATTGTTATTAAACAAGCAAGGTATTCCTTGGTAAAGCCACAGGCTGCAACTCACTAAGCCCTATTGTTATTAAACAAGCAAGGTATTCCTTGGCAAAACCACAGGCTGCGACTCACTAAGCCCTATTGTTATTAAACAAGCAAGGTATTCCTTGGCAAAACCACAGGCTGCAACTCACTAAGCCCTATTGTTATTAAACAAGCAAGGTATTCCTTGGCAAAACCACAGGCTGCGACTCACTAAGCCCTATTGTTATTAAACAAGCAAGGTATTCCTTGGCAAAACCACAGGCTGCGACTCACTAAGCCCTATTGTTATTAAACAAGCAAGGTATTCCTTGGCAAAACCACAGGCTGCGACTCACTAAGCCCTATTGTTATTAAACAAGCAAGGTATTCCTTGGCAAAACCACAGGCTGCGACTCACTAAGCCCTATTGTTATTAAACAAGCAAGGTATTCCTTGGCAAAACCACAGGCTGCGACTCACTAAGCCCTATTGTTATTAAACAAGCAAGGTATTCCTTGGCAAAACCACAGGCTGCGACTCACTAAGCCCTATTGTTATTAAACAAGCAAGGTATTCCTTGGCAAAACCACAGGCTGCGACTCACTAAGCCCTATTGTTATTAAACAAGCAAGGTATTCCTTGGCAAAACCACAGGCTGCGACTCACTAAGCCCTATTGTTATTAAACAAGCAAGGTATTCCTTGGCAAAACCACAGGCTGCGACTCACTAAGCCCTATTGTTATTAAACAAGCAAGGTATTCCTTGGCAAAACCACAGGCTGCGACTCACTAAGCCCTATTGTTATTAAACAAGCAAGGTATTCCTTGGCAAAACCACAGGCTGCGACTCACTAAGCCCTATTGTTATTAAACAAGCAAGGTATTCCTTGGCAAAACCACAGGCTGCGACTCACTAAGCCCTATTGTTATTAAACAAGCAAGGTATTCCTTGGCAAAACCACAGGCTGTGACTCACTAAGCCCTATTGTTATTAAACAAGCAAGGTATTCCTTGGCAAAACCACAGGCTGCAACTCACTATAAGCCCTATTGTTATTAAACAAGCAAGGTATTCCTTGGCAAAACCACTTGCTGAGATCTTCAATATGTCTTTAACTCATGGAGTATTTCCTGATGGTCTTAAGATACCTCAAGTTACTCCAATTCATAAAGGTGGTGATAGGAATGTTATTGGGAACTATCGACCCATATCAGTTCAATCGACATTCTCGAAGACCTTTGAAAAACTATTAGTGTATGCAAGACTAATACTCGTGCGCGGCTGGCAGCACTGCCGTGGGTAGCGTCTCCGGACCCGGTGAACCGAAGGCCCGGGCCGCCCCCGTAGTAGTTATATAACCCAGCTCTCGTTCCCTTTATCGAGCAGCGTGCGCGGCTGGCAGCACTGCCGTGGGTAGCGTCTCCGGACCCGGTGAGTAATAGGCTTTATATGTAAGCATAACCTTCTCTCTGAATCTCAATTTGGTTTTAGAAAAAATCGCTCTACGGAATTAGCAACATCCTTTTTAACAAACAAACTGCTCGAAGGCATTGAAGACGGAAACATTTCTATTGGCATATTTCTGGACCTTTCTAAGGCCTTTGACACGGTTAACCATAACATTTTGATACATAAATTAGAGAACTATGGAGTCCGTGGTATAGCTCTGGAGTGGTTTAAAAGTTATTTATCGAATAGGAAACAATCCGTCTCATATAACTCTGCTACTTCATTAGAGAAACCTATTATATGTGGAGTGCCTCAAGGCTCTGTTTTGGGACCTTTGTTGTTTATTATCTATGTCAATGACATATGCAATACCTCTGACATATATCTTTTTGTCTTTTTGCTGATGATACAAGCTTAGTTTACAGCCACAAAAATGTAAATGTAGCTGTTAATAATTTAAATATTGAGCTTGTAAAAATAAGTACGTGGCTTAAGGCTAATAGGTTATGTATTAATTTGTTGAAATGTAATTATATAATATTCTGTACAGCACAGAAAAGATATAATCAGTCTGTTCCTCTAGTTGTTGACGGTGTGGGGCTTAACAAATTGGAACACACTAAATTTCTTGGTGTAGAAATTGATAAACATTTATCCTGGAGAAATCATATTAGTGAAGTTACTAGTAAAATAGCTAAAAATATTGGTATAATTAATCGTCTAAGGAAATTC
Source organism: Leptasterias polaris (assembly GCA_037783415.1). Classification (NCBI taxonomy): domain Eukaryota; kingdom Metazoa; phylum Echinodermata; class Asteroidea; order Forcipulatida; family Asteriidae; genus Leptasterias; species Leptasterias polaris. Next base: position 2,604,126 of record JAZGTN010000065.1, read on the forward strand.
GTACCTGGTTATATTTTACTAACGCTTTATAACTCTTTAGTTCTGCCGTATCTAAATTACTCAAATCTTACATGGGGTGGTTCCTTGTCACAATGCAATAAACTTCTTACATTGCAAAAGAGAGCTGTTCGCATAATTTCCAATGTTGGTTTTCGCGAACACACAGCTCCGTTATTCTTCAATCTTAAAATATTACAAATCATCGACCTTTATCATCTTAATTTGGGTAAATTTATGTATAAATTGATGACTAACGCATTACCAAGCTGCTTTTGTTCATTTTTCACTTTAACTTCAAAAGTCCATTCATACAATACTCGAAGTACTGCAAAGACAAATTTGTTTGTTTCCCGCCAAAGAACATCATTATACCAAAAGAGTTTAGTTCAACGTGGAGTTGGGTTCTGGAATGGTCTGAGTAACTCAATTAAAAAATCTTTACAAGAAAATTGAAAAAGCAACTACTTGATGCATATTCATAGATTATGAATGTTTCTGCATTGCCCATAGGTTATGTTATCTTTCAACACACCTTACATTAGCCGTTGTTGTGTTTGTCTGTCAAGTCTATTGTCTGTACAATATGTGCTGGTGCTGTTATTTTTGTGTTCGTCTGTCCGTAGGTTAAGGAACAAAAGCCACGGCTTCACCTGAACCTAATTGTTGTCCTACCGCTTATTACAAACAAAATTGCTATTAATCAAATATTTATATTACGTATACATTGTAATAGCCTACTTTACCATAAATAGGTCATTGTATAACTGAATGTAATGTTAAACTATGTACTTGATTTATGTGAGATGAATGGACAACGATGAAATAAAAATGTTAATAATAATTTCCCTTTATAGCCCGTCTGATGGTTTGATGGTAAACAACGATCAGAAGAGGAGTTCTCACTTAGATGTTCACCTGATTTAATGATATTGTTACGACCCCATACCTGACATACTTCCCTCCCCACTTGTTCCTTTTCTTTTATGGAATGTCTTTGTGGCTATGCGCGGGTAAGACTCTTTAAAAGGCTTGACCACATTTTGTGTGGTCCTCAGTCAGTGCCCATGCAGGCATACATATTGTACGACCCGTTATGGTGCAGCGTTGGGCCCGTATCTCTTCCGTCTTCGACGACGATTCCTTCTCCACCAGTGGATCGTGGCCAAGAGTGACCTTACCGGACTGTCGTGGCTTCCGAGCTGAACTCCCGAGTCGACCTGTGACTGTGGGCTGATCTACTGTGGGCTTGGGCTGCTGTTGGAGATGCTGGGCCTAACGTCTGCACTATTTAAATCTTGTTAGGGGACTGACTGGGCGGGGGCATATTCAGCCTCCTTAAGGTAAATATTACCTAATTTGCTTTTGTTTATCTTTGCCGGCTTACTATTCAGTTTTGCCTCTGTTTTGCTTAAATCCTGCTTTATTAACTGCTTTATTAACTGCTTTGTAATTTATGTGGCTTTACCGTTATTAATCTTGCTTTAACTCATTGTTCTGCTTATTGATTTATCATTTTGAATGTATTTCATTGATTGCTTCTGTGCTTGCTTCTGTGCTTTTACTCACAAGGTCTTTTGTTCTTGTCCCGTTTGATATAAATATCGCTGTCGTGCTTTTCAGTATTTCAGTACGTAACAGAATTGGGGGCTTGTCCGGGAAATACGAAAGAAATACGAAAGAAATACGAAAGAAGAACAAACAAATTTGCAAGATCAATCGATGAACTACATACTTTTCAGTGTGGTCCAGTTTGTTTTGCTGGCCTTTTAATTAACCTATCGTAAACCATGGCAAGCAAATTTGATGTCAATGAATTTACAACTATCTTTGAAGATTCTCCTTCGGAGACTAAGCTCAACACTTTGAAACGTACTGAATTATTTGACTTGGCTAAACATTATGTTTCTGTGATTGCTAGCATGAAAAAAGCAGACTTAAAGGCCCTGTACACTATTGGTAAGATCGAAAAACACAAATGTTCACAGATTCACACATAACTTACATGATTTAAAGTAAGTAATGGTAGAAAGGGTTCCTTAAAATATTTCTGCCTAAAATGCTATCGTTTCTGAGAAATGAGTAAAACAATAGTTTTTATCACGCGCGATAATAAACTCGATGTTTGAAAAACAGAAAACACATAAGGTCTCTTTTCACTATTTTCTCGTGAACTCGATGACCAATTGAGCTCAAATTTTCACAGGTTTGTTATTTCATGTATGTGGTTGATTACACAAAACATGAACACTGTCTGTGATTATTTTGTCAGCTCTGCCAATCCTAATACCTTTTTAAGGGCTGTTTTGATAGAATTCTTTGTAGATGAAGGTATGCTAGAAACCCGAACTAGTCAATATTCAGAGGAGGCCGCCGTTAAACTAAAAGAACTCGAACTGCAATTTCAAATTGAGCAAAGAAAAAAGGCAGAGGTTGAGTTGGGAATGGCTCTAAGTTGAAACAACCGATTTTACAAACGCATTCCATAGCCTTTGATCCCAGTAAACATATTCGTTTAGTTCCTAAATTTCAGGACAAAGAAATTGATAAATACTTTGGTCAGTTTGAAAAGGTAGCAGACAGGCTTCAATGGCCATCAGATATGCGTACTTTATTGCTACAAAGTGTTTTAACTGGTAAAGCGCAGGAGGTGTATTCAGCCCTCCCGGTTGAACAAAGTAAAGATTATGTCCTAGTTAAATCGGCCATTCTGAAAGCTTATGAGCAGGTACCCGAGGCATACCGGCAAAAATTCAGGATAAGCAGTGTTATGTTGAATTCTCACGTGAGAAAGAGATTCTTTATGATAGATGGTGTAACGCTTGTAGTGTAGACAGTGACTTTGCTAAGTTAATGTCATGCTTTTTTTTTGCTTTTTTCTTTAATGCAAGTTCGCCCCAAACAAGGCTAAGAGCCACTCTTGGTAAGGGCTACAAGAAGAAATTTATTAAATGTGGAAAGAACTCAGGAGAGCTGGAGGTTGGAATTGATATTCCTCTTAAAACAGTCTAGATTGTAGGATGGGGGGAAACATGCACCAGGCAAGGAGTTCCAAAGAGATGCAGTACGTGGAATAAAGCTGTTTGAATTGCTCGTTGTTCTACATCTCAGCAAATTAAGAGTGTATGGGTGAGAAGAAGCAGAAAGTCTGGTTTCACGCTCAAACACTCTGACAGGAGGAACTAGGTCAGACACACTGGTGGCACATTTACCATGAAAATATCTGTAGAAAAGACAGAGGCTGGCTACAGACAGTTGTGTCATATTAATATGCTAAAAGCATACCATGTTCTACCATCCGAAACTGGAACTGAGACAGTAGCTCTAAGTACGACATCAGACTCTGATAAGGGGGATGATATTCATGTACCAGGCAAGGGCGTCGATGGGTGGGGGACGGGGGGGACATGTCCCCCCCACTTTTTAGACTGGGGGGGGGACAGCATATCAGATGTCCCCTCCACTTTTTGATTGACTGTTCATTAGAAATATGCAACAAAATATAAAAATATACACCATTTTCTTGATTTAATATTTAATTACAATTTTTGTTCAAATAAAAGAATAGCGAACAAACGGTGAAATGTTTTCTTCATTTTCATATTTTTTTTCTGATGGACCACGCGCAGAATGGTATTTTGGGCCTATTTCCGTTTCTATAATACAGACAATAGACGACAAGTTTCGTCCAAGACATGAACGCCAAAATCCCGCTTACATTTGTTAGCATTCAAGTTATGCGTCGTTTGTGTAAGATAATTATAATGTACGGTACACGATCGATCCCTCCACAAAGGAAGTCTGTGTGTGCGCGCACGTGCAAATGTGTTAAATTTTGTTACAATCGCACAACGCACAAAATGTAGTAAAATCCATTAAAATAAATAGGAGCAGTTCAGTGTTATTATTTGTTATTCTAAAAACAAAATGTAAATTAAAATAAAAGAAAAACGAAAGAAGAAACAAAAACATCAAAAACTCTCTCAATTTTACTGAAGAATTTGTCGCAATGTGGTTACAATTAAAAAGGATTGTGAATATGATGTTTGTCAGGCACGTAGGAACCGGGAGGGCCGGGGGGCCACCGGCCCCCGCTGAAAACATGCTGAAAACATGCGGGGGGCCGGGCCCCCCTAAAAAAAATTGTTGTCCGGATGATAAATTGGCTTGTTCATAATTGTCCTGAGGGAATAGTGCTGCAGTCTGTAGGCCATTTAATCAGATCACATTGACAAAGTGCCTATTTGAATACATTTACTTACGGAATCTTGAAGTTTCTTCGTCGGTGCTTCCGCCCATGCAACAGACGCAAATTGAACACGTGCGCAGGAACGCCCGGCCCGCAATTTTTGTATTTGTACCACACAGTATGGGGTCAACAGTGAAGGGATGCGTGTAAGCCAGCGTGGGATTAACATTTTCTAGGAGTCCTTCGTTGATGTTACAGGAAATTTTCCAGTAAAATTAGACGATTGATATTGATCTGAAGTGCTCTTTTCCTCTGTATTTAGGCACACGGAGGCTTGATTTTCGACCCCAAAACGCCAAAAGCTCAGAGCTCCAGGGGGCGAAGCCCCCTGGACCCCCACAGGGGCTTCGCCCCTGGACCCCACCAGGGGCCGTACGGCCTGCCCCTGGACCCCACCCTTGAAATTTATTTGAACAACAAATAGAGAAGCCTGTGTGCGCCGTTATGCCCCCCGGTTTAAAAAATCCTGGGTCCGCGCATGCTCATTTCTAAAAAATTATAATAGCATCGAACAGTATTTTAGCATCAATATTTAAAGGGATGTTTCTACCATCATCAACTTTACACCGTGTCAGTTTAATTTTTTATTTATTTTAACTTCATGTTTTACATCGCGGATTTAAACTGATGTACATTAAACGATTTTATGCAATTCTGGTGATCTGGGGATGTGGGTAAAGTGTTTAATAATTAAGGTGAGTGACCAGGCAAATTTCACAGATATAACCTGCCCCCCCCCCCCTGTAAAAGTCATCTTCATACGTGCCTGTTTGTATTTGGTAGAATCTCGGTTTTACATAAGGGAAACCCAGGCCCATTTCGGATGATGTTATTGTTAAATATCACCCCCCCCCCCCCCCCCCCCTGTAACTCGCCTCCTGGTCAAACAAAAAATAGGGAACAAGTGTAACACAGAAATTAAATGTAAAAGTAATGGTGTGGGTTGCAAATAATGTAAGATGTATTTTTCAAGACTTGCACTCGCCTGCCCGTCCCCCCTACTTTTTAGTAGCGATCGACGCCCTTGGTACCAGGTGACAATATTAAGTTGAATAACTCGCAAATTTTGGCTAACATAGATGTTAAATTACAACATCTCACTCCAGGCCAAAAATCTGAAATATCGAGTAATCATCACCAGTTGTTTTCAGATGTTCCTACGAAAACTGATGTTGCTGTACATGATGTGGATGTTGGTAATGCCAGACCAATCAAACAACATCCTTACAGATGTGGTCCAGTGAAACAATCACTCATGGACAAAATTTATTTAATAAATTCAGTATATGAAAGAAAACGATATAATTGAAGCAAGTGATAGCTGTTGGAGCTCTCCATGTGTCTTAGTTCCTAAGTCGGATGGTTCTTTTCGTTTTTGTACTGATTTCAGAAATAACTCTGTATTCAAACCTGATAGTTATCCAATTCCAAGAGTTGACGATTATATTGACAAGATTGGTAATGCTAAGTTTGTAAGCACATATGACTTAAAGGATATTGGCAAGTAATAATAAAAATAATAAAACGGCATTTGTAAGGCGCACTTTCCTGAAAACCATTCAAAGGCGCCGGTCTAGAAGAAGCTTAAGTTAAGTTAAAGTATTTATCAAATTGTTGGGAAAGCAAGTGTGAACAAGTGTGTTTTTAGTTTCTGCTGGAAGAGAGTGATGGTGTGCATTTGTCTGAGGTCTTCAGGAAGTGAATTCCAAAGTCTTGGTGCTATGTTGGAAAAAGCCCTATCCCCGTAACTGGCCAGGCGAGTTCGAGGAACATAAAGCGTATTGCTGATATATCTCAGGCCTGGTCTTGTCGTACGGGGCGTCAACAGATTTGCTATGTAGGGTGGAGCTAAACCATGTAGTGCCTTGAATGTGAGTAGGACTATTTTGAATTTAATTCGCTGATTGACTGGTAGCCAGTGTAGTTTATAAAGTATGGGCGTAATGTGGTCGAACACTCTAAATAATAATAATAATAATAATAGCGCATTTCACAATAACGTCTCAATGCGCTTTACATTAGTGCCCTGGTCATTGGGCCAATAACATTCCTTTAATCTTTCTCAGCTCCCTGGGGAGTATACAGCCCGGGCTGCCGTGATGGCGCTCCGAAGGCTTTTTCAAACACAATATTAACCTCTACCCTCGCAGGTACCCATTTATACCCCTGGGTGAAGAGAAGCAATTATAGCGAAGTGTCTTGCTCAAGGACGCGTCACGACCGTTTGGAGGCGAGCTGCAGCATTTTGTACAGACTGAAGACGATTTAGTGTGCTCTGGGGAAGGCCAGCGAGTAGGCTGTTACAAAAGTCAAGTCTGGATGTAATGAAGGCGTGTATGAGCTGCTCTGCTGCCTGTTCAGACAGGAGACGCCTGATTTTGGCAATGCGTCTGAGGTGCATATATGATGTTTGGCAGATGCGAGAGACGTGCTTCTGTAGGTTCATGTACTAGTCGAAAATAACACCAAGATTACGCGCGTCTGTGCTGGGTTTAACCTGGACATCACCAAAATGAATGTGTGGGATAACAATTTTTTGTTTGAGGTGAGGGGAGGAGATTATTATGAGCTTTGTTTTGTGAGTATTGAATTTGAGAAAATTATCTTGCATCCATCTTTGGAAGTCACATAGGCAGTTGGTGATTGAAAGTATGATGTCGTCATTACCTGAACAATTTGGGTGAAACGTGATATACAACTGTGTATCGTCAGCATAGAAGTGTGCTTGCAGATTATGCTGGCGTGCGATTTGACCAAGTGGGGATATATAGAGGGTAAATAACACAGGGCCCAGAACAGAGCCCTGAGGAACTCCAAATTTTACTTGAGCTTTCGATGACAACTCCCCTTGTATTTTTACTATTTGAACTCGATTTCTAAGGTAGGAGTGAAACCAGTTAAGAGCTGTTCCCTGAATGCCAAAGTGCCACTAACCAAACGAGCACAAGAGATTTCAGCGTTTGTAACTTCACAGGGATTATTTCAGTATAAAGTTCTCCCTTTTGGCATGATGAATGCCCCTGCTACATTTCAACGAATTATGAATAATGTTACTAAAGGGTTAGAAAACACTAATGTGTACATTGATGACATTGTTATTTATGGTGATACATGGGCACAACATGTGAACCAGACTAAAGCTTTGTTTGATCGACTCTCCCAAGCTAAACTAACAATCAATTTGTCAAAGAGTCAGATTGGGAAAGCTAAGGTTACCTTTCTAGGCCATGAAGTTGGGCAAGGAGAAGTTAAGCCAGTAAACTGTAAGGTTGAAGCCATAGATAATTTTCCTCAACCTCAAACAAAGGAGGTAATGCGTTTTCTTGGCATGGCTGGTTATTATAGAAAATGTTGCCGTAATTTTTCCGATGTTGTGGCCCCTCTTACAAACCTGCTCTCCAAGAAAACACAATTTGTGTGGAGCATTGATTGTAACCAGGCTTTTGAAAAAGTGAAGAAAATGCTCACGTCAGAACCAATCCTTGCTGCTCCAAACTTTGACAAACCATTTGTACTTGCAACCGATGCCAGTGATGTTGGGGTGGGTTCAGTTCTCATGCAAGAAGACGAATGTGAAATTATGCACCCAGTTTGCTTCTTTTCACAAAAGTTGAACCGTCACCAAGTAAACTATTCCACAGTTGAAAAAGAAACTTTGGCACTGGTTTTATCATTGCAACGTTTTGAAGTGTATTTGGATTCAGCATTGAAACCGATTGTGGTGTATACAGATCATAATCCCTTGATCTTCTTGAACAAGATGAAAAACAAAAATCGAAGATTACTAAGATGGAGTTTAGCTCTTCAAGAATTTGTTTTTGAGATCCGCCTCATTAAGGGTAAAGATAATGTAATAGCGGATGCTTTGTCTAGATGTTATTAACTGCATTATCACATGACATAATTATGTCATACTTATCTAGATACTTAATGAAATGGTCAGATGTTAATTAATATAATAGTTTTGTATTGTAATTTAATACTTTGTAAATTAATACTTTGTATTAACAAAATTATTGAGGCTTGCTCGCGTGCCAATATAAAAAGGGAAAGTTTTCCTGAAGTTCAAACTTTTTTTGGAAGGGGAAGTGTTACGACCCCATTCCTGACATACTTCCCTCCCCACTTGTTCCTTTTCATTTATGGAATGTCTTTGTGGCTATGCGCGGGTAAGACCCTTTAAAAGGCTTGACCACATTTTGTGTGGTCCTCAGTCAGTGCCCATGCAGGCATACATATTGTACGGCCCGTTATGGTGCAGCGTTGGGCCCGTATCTCCTCCGTCTTCGACGACGACTCCTTCTCCACCAGTGGATCGTGGCTAAGAGTGACCTTACCGGACTGTCGTGGCTCCCGAGCTGAACTCCCGAGTCGACCTGTGACTGTGGGCTGATCTACTGTGGGCTTGGGCTGCTGTTGGAGATGCTGGGCCTAACTAACGTCTGCACTATTTAAATCTTGTTAGGGGACTGACTGGGCGGGGGCATATTCAGCCTCCTTAAGGTAAATATTACCTAATTTGCTTTTATTTATCTTTGCCGGCTTACCATTCAGTTTTGCCACTGTTTTGCTTAAATCCTGCTTTATTAACTGCTTTGTAATTTATGTGGCTTTACCGTTATTAATCTTGCTTTAACTATTGTTCTGCTTATTGATTTATATATTAAATATCATTTTGAATGTATTTCATTGATTGCTTCTGTGCTTTTACTTACAAGGTCTTTTGTTCTTGTCCCGTTTTATATAGACGATGTGACCTCTGTTTACATCTTAACCGCCCTCTGTTGACAAGTCTGTTGTCCAAGTCATGTTCCGCCGGGCAAAAAGACGCGTAGTCATGGTAATATTGCGTGTACTTTCTAGCTGGCTGTCAAGTACACAAAGGTTTTGCCCGGCGACATGCGCGCGCATCATGTTATGATTTTCAAATGACGTCAGAGGTCACATCGTCTATAAATATCGCTGTCGTGCTTTTTAGTACGTAACAATATGTATGACGTTTAATAACTAACTTAAACTCAATCTGAAAAAGATCGAAATTGGTTCGCTTCTCATCATACATCGAGACCGACGGCACGTTGATCGACGTGACCATGCCTGCCGAAGGCGTTCTAGGCCCGCTCAGTATGTCTCTTAGGCACGGTGATGTAAATAGTAAGATTGTTGTCAATATCATCGTTTACAAAAAACGTCGCAATTTACTTCGTGTACAGTAATTGTCATATATTTTGTCCATTACTTGACAAGTGGTGGCTTTTTTAAAAACTACGAATACGACAATTTGATCATGGTATGATTTTTGGCTCAGTTAATTTTTTTAAATCTTTGAAAATCCATATCAAATCAAGGACATGAGACCGTAGGTTGCTTTTTGCGAGATTATACCAAGGTATTTTATGTCTAGTGTTCTCAATGTGTGCGTGACATTACTTGACCTCTACTTCCGGTAGAAACCGGAAGTGCCTTGAAATGTAAAAATTTGAATTGTTGGGGAGTTGTTTTCAACGGTGTTATAGTCCAGCAAGGGTTCGTTTTTAAATAATAGGACCAGTGACGTCATAAATACCAAGAGCGCGCTCTAGCGGCAGGTTAGAAACAGTTTAAAATACACTTTAACTAGATATCTGTGGCAAAATTATGATAATCGTTTCATAATTCGTATACTTATTGACCTTCATGCAGACAACATAATGTGTGGAGTTGTAGATTGATGACGTCATCGTGTGTCACGTGATAAAGCCTTAAAGGTCCACTTTTTGAAGCCGTGTATCTACAAAACTGCAAGTCCGACTGAGTTGAAACTTGGTGTATTGTTAGACAATGACATTGACAGCTAAATCCTGAAGTCACGTAATGATGACACCATTATGTTATTTTTAACTTTGGTTACCACTTTGGTTACCACTTGTTGCATATTTTTATAACAAAACGAGCTGCGATCAAATTTTGTTTTGCATAAGGCTTGCAAGGTCATTTATGGTTAAAATATGGACTGACGTCTTCACGACGTCATCATTTGTCACGTTTATACATTACCATAAAGGTAGTTTTTTTACGAGATCTAAAGGTAAAGAAAAACTTTCTACATGTAAAGAAAAACTTTGGTGATCAAGGTGAAACTTTGCACGTATTCAAGTCGGGATGTGTTAAATCCACAAATTTAGTTCACATCACGATGACATCATTAAGTGTAACATGACTTCACCTTCAATGTGCAGTTTGACAAGATTTTTATGCAGAGAAATAAATGCTTGGTCAAGCTGAAACCAAGCTTGCATGAATGCAAGCTGGGATGTATTACGACCAACCTATTAACATCATACCGAACACCTCGTTTTTGTTATGCAACACAAATTTAAGTCTAGTTGTATTATTGTTATCATTCATTGCGTTATGAAAGCTACCCGACGTTTTACCTATTAAGGTCAAGTCACAGTCGGATGAGGTTTCTGATTAACGTTATCTTGCAAACGCACTCCATAACGGGAAAGAGGCTGCCATGAAACATCCCTTTCCCATCTGACAACTTAACCTGTTATCTCCATGTAATTCCTTTTTCAAACAGTTGACTTAACTGGATCATGCACAAAAGTAGAGCTGCTGTCAGATTAACTGCTCATCCATTAAGTTTAATGACCCAAGTAAACACACCTAATGGATGAAAATTAATTGCAGGTATACTTTGACGGAGCTTTCCCGTAATGCAATTTGTTTAATTGATTATAAACAACCCTGGAAATGATCCTGGTCCGTTTGAGAAAGTATAATACGGTAATTATTGTAGTGTAATAATCTCGTTTCATATTTGTTTTTAACTAAGGAATAACAAAACAAAAACAAACAATTGCACCGAAGTCTTGCAAATGAGTTTTACAGGGAGTGTATACCTTTGGTAATTACTCCAAAAATTAATGGCCGTCAAAACTAAGAAGTACTGCAGCTGTTTGGAATGTACAACATTTTGAGACACGATTCCCCTCAAAGGGATATGGTTTTAGAGAAAGGATTCAAAAACATTCCAATCTCGGAAACGTTTCTGCATAAAAGGTTTCTCAAATTGTGTATTCCAATTAGATTATTCCTCCTGCATGTACATAACCACTCCAGATTTTTGGCGATATAAAAAAAAACGCTACCTTTTGAAGTAAACAAATTTCAGGTTAATTTTACTGTTTAAATCTACATTCAAACGGGATTAAAACAATCGAACGGTTTCAAAAACCAAAGTTATATTGCCTTTAATATCAATTGTTGTTGTTGCATTTAATTATACAAAGAGAGAAACTAACCAAACTCCCACATGGTCCCACCTGATGAAATATGCAATCATAGAGAAAAAAACGAACGTCTTTTGTGCATGATATGGATATTGAGCGCTTTTCTATGTAACAGTGGCCAGAAAAAACGAACGTCTTTTGTGCATGATATGGATATTGAGCGCTTTTCTATGTAACAGTGGCCAGGAACAACCGATGTAGGTACACATGTAACACATTTTGTAAAGATTTCACTAGTAATACATCAGCATTTCAGCATGTGAAACTCAAGATACTCAGTGCTCGTCTTAAAGGGACAAGTTGCCTGGATTTGGTGATCATTTGGGCATGGAAACTGTTTGTTATGAAATGTTATGAATGTGGTTAGAAAGATGTTTCAAAAGTAGAATATAATGATCAACAAAGATAAGCCTCGAATTTGTTTGGTTTTCCTTTTATTTTACTAACACGGCCCGTCATTTTTTTGAGCCAGATTTTTGATTCCACAAAACGGCAAACCGTGTTATATAGTTCACGAAGTAAAGGAAAACCGGGCAATTTCGAGGTATGTATGTGAGGATCATTGTGTGCTACTTCTAAAACATCTTTCAAACCATTTTCATTTCATAACAAACGCGTTTTATGGCAAAAGGAGCTCAATCCAGGGCAACGTGTTCCTTTAAACGATGGCTCCGTGCTTCATATAACCCGTCTCAGTATCTCCGTCTACAGTTTCAACAACTGATTGATTTAACCCTATCAGTACCACGGGCGACAAATGGCACATATTTGGGGTCATTCTTCCCGACCAGGGCTCCATATGGCACCTTGTCAAATGTATTGTTTAACAACCAGTGGCGCTTATTGGTCCCCACCCATAATGCTTATTGAGAAAGTAACAAGGGCGCCCTCTATTGGCGAATTCGTTAATCCCATTGTTATTTATAGCGTCCCCCCGGCCGCGGACCTGTTGGCGCGCATTCATTCAAACGAACAAGTGGCTGCAACATTATGGACGGCGATAGAAATGCAGAAATTTTGGCCGAGATATTTGCAGACAGCGACTCGGAAGGAGGGGAGATCGACTCGGAAGGAGGGGAGATCGACTCGGAAGGGGAGATCGACTCGGAAGGGGAGATCGACACGCAGGATGGTGGTGAATCAACCTCCAGCGAATCGGCGAGCGAGGTGGAGCAGGTAAGCACGATGTTTTTAGGGAGTAGGTCATGACCGTGCATGCAGTTAGAGGGCAGGAATAACTTGGGCATAAATTTGTCCAAAAGTACCCCTTTTTACATTGGCTTTTAATTTGATTTAGGACAATGGCTCTTAAAGGTACATAGAACAATAAAATGGCGTTTCTGCGGGCGTTCTGAATTATTAAGTTTGTCACTTAAAGTTATGATGTGTAGACTCGGGCAACAATGAATACAAAAAGACCATCAACGATGGGCCACCATTGGCGGCCATGTTGGATGTAAAGAATTATCCCATAATGGTTTGCGGAAGGGCGCCCTCTGTTGGTGCAACGCAATGAATTAACCCTCGGTTAAGATACCAGCGCTATCTAAGTGTTATTATTATTATTGGCGATAAGGACTATTACACTAAAAAGCACAAAAACAATGGGAAAGTTAATTACCACAATTTGACATGGCAACTGCATGCACACCCCTCCCCCACTTCCTTCCCCTTCCCCCACCCCTTTCCCTTCTCACCCCTTCCCCCACCCCTTTCCCTTCTCACCCCTTCCCCACCCCCTTGCCCTATATTTGTGGAACGAGAAGGTTACATAATAAAATTTTCATCAATCTGGGTCCTCAAATAACTCTGCATATAGCACACTTTACGTAAAGTGATAGATCTACAGCGCCCTGATGCATATTGCCTCTTCCCTCTTTCCTACTGCAGGAAAACGCTAAATCTACACGGAAGAAACCAGACTTCAGATCGGGTTGGAAAGAGATCGGTCGTCTCAACAGGAAGCCGATGCAATTCACCGGAGATGCCGGCCCCACCAGTGATTTTACAGGACTTTCTGCAACACAGGTATTCCAGTTGTTCTTTTGCAGTACGGTTTGGGATATGCAGACGAAACAAACCGCTACGCAGAACAAAGTGCTTCACAAACGTCCTGGACCCCACTCACTTAAATGAAATGATGGCATTTGTCGCACTCCTGCTTGCTATGGGTATCAACAAGTCACCTCAGTACAGCATGTACTGGTCAACATCTGAAGTTCTACTCACGCCATTGTATCCATCCATTATGTCCAGAAATAGATTTAGTTCCATTATGAGATTTTTTCACCTGTCTGACAACCAGTTGCCTCAACCAGCCTCTGGATGTGACAAGCTTAAGAAAGTTAGGCCTTTGCTGGATGTCATCCTCCCCAAATTTCGCAACCTGTATTACCCTGGACAGAACTTATCTCCTGATGAGAGTATGATCAAATTTAAGGGAAGAATCGGGTTTCTACAGTACATGCCCAGAAAACCGGTCAAATGGGGAATGAAGGCATTCTCTTTGAATGAGTCGGAGACTGGTTACACGTGCTCTTGGGTATTGTACACAGGAGCTGCTCCCAAGGAGACGAAGACTTCACAAAGGCCACCTGTAAATACCGAATCATCCCCAGCAAAATGCCATCCCTCTGACCTAACCATCCCAGGAGAAGTCGTCCTTGAACTTGTAAATGGATTTGAACATAAAGGACATGTAATTTATTGTGATAATTACTTTAACAGGCCAGCTCTGGTATCAAAAATGGACAACCTAGGATTTGGATGTAGTGGGCCTGTGCGTTATACGGCACTGGGCATACCTCGTGCAGCACACCCAAAGACAAATGGAATGAAAAAGGGAGATGACCCCAAATTTTATGAGAAGGCTGGTCAGTTATGCATTGTTTGGCGTGATAACAAAAATGTTGTATTCCTAACAAATGTAGGCGATTGCCAAGTAATAATGAAAAAAATTCGGTGTAAGAAAAGCGAAAGTGGATTGCGTGAAATTGCTAAGCCAAAATCTATAGATTACTACAACAAATTCATGGGAGGAACAGATCTCGCTAATCAAATTTGTCAGTACTACACGCATACACACAGAAGTTTGAAATGGTGGAAACGGGTGTTTTTTTGTTTGTTGAACATATGTATGCTCAATGCTACGGTAATTTTCAACAGCATACCAACAAATAAGCATGTCAGTAATCTTGACTTCCGTATTCAAGTTATAGACGGCTTGCTCACGGGTTGGGAGCGTTCTACAATGCTGCGTTGTAGACGATCCAATGCGAATAACCTTCCTGTTGGGATGATAGAGAAAATGCATTATCCTGGCAAAAACCCTTCCGGAAGAAAACGTGACTGCATCGTTTGTAGTAACCGTCGATTACACAAGAGAAAACAAACGAGGATGATTTGCAAACAATGTACATATCCAATGTGCGTCGTTCCTTGCTTTGAGAATTACCATACATTGCACTTGGTTTAAATTTATGGCATAAATAAATATGTAGCTCCATATTTGTAGGCATTTTTAACAATAGCCCCCAGCCCCCCCCCCCTGCCCCCCCTATTCAATGTTGCCGCCAAAAATGTGTTCGTGTGTCCGCAATCCAAGGCAACTTTGAAAGAGGGGGGGAGGGGGAGGGGGAGGGGGGAAGGGGGTGGTCGTTTGTCAACACTTTTTTGTGGTTCATTTGTATTTAATGTCCTTCAATAAATAGTTCAGTGACATAAAATTATGTACATTTGGTCGTTTGTCAACACTTTTTTGTGGTTCATTTGTATTTAATGTCCTTCAATAAATAGTTCTGTGACATAAAATGATTTAGATTTGGTGGTATGCTATAATGCTATTTGATTTACTGACACCATGGAGGATTAGACTGTATGCCTGTACAGTGCATACAATACACATGAAAAATCACTCACTGCACATTGGGGGCGCTCTTCATTAAAATCCACACAAATTCGTTGGTGCAGAAGCATTGTGAGGGGTAACACACTGCTGGTATGCAAGGTCCTACTGTGAAATATTTGCTGGTAATGATAGGGTTATAGTCATAGGATATTCATTGTAATGCCAGTCAACAACGGTCAATATGCCGCACGCGGACACTTATTGAAACTGTGTCACTTGACTGCTAGATATTTTTATCCAAGGGGAATTTTTGAACTAATATTGCATTAAAACAGAAAATGCTTCAATCTGTGAGTTTTAGAGTATTCGTGACGGGAATAACTTATATAACCAAGGGTTACTTTAATTTCCCACACCAAAACAATGCGCTGGCCATAATGTTTTTAAAAGTTGGAATGTGTCAGTAGCTGAAAATGAGTATAATCAAAGTTTTGAGTTTGAAATCAAACCCATCTTGTTTGACAGAAACGTCAAGGTAATCATGATTTAACATCTGTATTATTAGAGATTTAATTGTTGTAGACTAGTCAATATTTCACTGGGGAGGAGGGTGGTGTGCTTTCCAACAGCAGGACCCTAAAGTGTAGGAGACGCACCTCTCAGAATCTTTTTGTGGTTCTTGTAATGATAATTTGTGGTGATTATTGGTAGCTTGTAAGTAAAGGAAACAATGCATAATTTAGCTGCAATAAGCTGACATAAAGGCTCGAAATTCTCCGGCATTGTTCCATGTCGAACACAATGGTACGTACGTGCAATTCACAGAGATTATGGTTTAGCTGCTCATGTATATGCACATGTATTAGATACTCATTGACATTAATAGGAACATTTAATTGTGATAAATATTATACATTGTGAATACCTTTTTGCAGGGGTTTTTGTTTATTTATTTTATTTTTTATTTTAAATCTTCGGACAAAAGTACATATATAAATTTTTTAAATTGTCCGGGTCAAGACAAAAGTTTAAAAAACTGTCATCATAGATGTGTCAGACCCAATAAAATCCTCTACTACAAAGTTATATACAAAAACCAAAATACAAAATGTGAAGCAAACGTGACTCACTTAAGGAGACGGGATAAAAAGACAAATAGGGCCACAAGCAAAGCAAAACAAGAAAACTTGATTAAAAGGAGATTTAAAACATTAATGAGCAAAAATCAAAGACAGTTAAAATGCTCTCTCATTTTGGATCTAAAAACATGGAAAGGTTCAGTGATGAGACTGTTCCTCGTTTCAGGAGCAAGATTAGAAAACATTTTTGGAAAACGAACCATGCCATTGTATTTGAATGTATCTGTACGAGCTTTACCTTTACCATGTTTGATAAGGACATACAAATGGAATAAACAGTCGACAAGTGAATACTAATAAACTGATTCAGGGTGTCATCTTTCTCTGTGTAAATATTTGGTGCACACTCATCACAAGAGATAACCTCCGGAAGGTATCGAGACCAGAGCCTGCAAACGCAGTCCTCTACAATATTAAAAAAATATGTATATTAAATAAACAAACAACATACACTTGCCTAAAATGTTTTCAATTGCCATTGTATGATTTTTATTACATCATTACTTTAAACATTGGTTTTACAACTCAATCGAAATCATTTTGAGTTCAAAACAAAAATACATCGAAAACCTTATCAAAATATTTACAAAGTTGGCCCGGGGAGATGTTTGCATACTGTTCAGCTGTGGCGACAATTAAGGCCCGTATTTTGGTGAACGACTTCCGATCAAAAATATGTATTTTCCAGTTCCGCTTGGTCCAAAAGGGACAATACAAGCCGCCGGTCAAGTTTGTCCTTCTTCAATGGCTCTTGGTCCGATCACTCTTGTAGGCCTACTCTTATTTATTGCTCCATGCTTGTTCCTGTATGAAGATGATTGTTAAATATTATGTTATTTTGGAACGGTTTCACGCACAACTGCGCTAGCACAGGTCATGTCCCCTGACACGTTGATACCTTCGCGCGCGTAATAGTCTTTAAGGGGCCATGCTAAAGTGCGCCCTCTTGGCTTTTTTTTTTTTTGGACCGGGAATCGTGTGAAAATCTTTTTTAAACAAAGTTCTTGTCCTTGTATCACAGATGTTTTGTTAAATGTTAATAAATGTGCGTCAATACAAAATATAGAGAGTTTGATAACAAACAAAAACCATTTTTTGAATTTTGGGGATCAAATACGAGTACACTGTCCAACTGCATGTCCTTTCAAATTGTGTTTATTAATCAACTGGGTTGTTAAAAATTCAGCGTGATATCGGAAATGTCGGGCAGGATGCATCTACAACTACCAAGTCTTCGTTCAACGTCATCGGACATTATTTACAAATTACGGCCTTCTTTTTTGGCCAACACATTAGCCAAAGATTGTCGTTGTGGTCATAAACGAGCAGTACAGAGCATCCTCCGGCCTTGAGCCACGCCGTCCGTCGGGTACGGTTGACCGGCTAGTGATGTGAAGCTCACGCTGAATTCTGATTCTCGGTGTGTTACACTTTGACTAAATATTTGGATACAATTTTCCTCATAGTTTGGGTTTGATATCACCTAAGAGGTTGAAATTTAGAGAAGTTAGTCATCATCTGATATCAGTAATTTTCTGTAAAGTTTGAAAAAGCAAGAGTGATTTTGGGTTTTGCTTTCTGATTTTGGGGGATCAAATAGTACAGTGTCCAACTGCATGTCCTTTCAAATTGTGTTTATACAACTGCATTTGTTAAAAATTTCAGCATGATGTCGGAAATGTCGAGAATGATACACCTACAACTACCAAGTCTTCGTTCAACGTCATCGAACATTAATTACAAATAACAGCCTTCTTTTTTGGTCAACATATTAGCCAAAGATTGTCGTTGTGGTCATAAACGAGCAGTACATAGCATCCTCCGGCCTTGAGTCACGCCGTCCGTCAGGCACGGTTGACCGGCTAGTGATGTGAAGCTCACGCTGAATTTTGATTCTCGTTGTGTTGCACTTTGACTTATTATTTGAGTAAATTTTTCCTGATATGTTGGGTTTGATTTCACCTAAGATGTTGAAAGTTTCAGACGTAAATTGCAGTCGCCATCTGACATCATGGCTAATTTTGTTTGGAGTTTCATAACACAAGACTGATTTTGGGTTTTGCTTTCTGAATTTTTAGGATCAAGGAGTATAGTGTCCAACTGCATGTCCTTTCAAATTTGTTTATACGACTGTTTAAAATATTTCAGCATGGTTCGGAAATGTCGGACATGATACATCTACAACTACCAATAACCCGGGACGGGAAAATACTAAGGGACTGAGAAATAACCCAGGAACGGGAAAATATTACCGGACTGAGAAAAAACCGGGAAGGGGAAATAAACCAGGGACGGGGAAATAACCAGGAACGGGAAAATATTACGGGACTGAGAAAAAACCGGGAAGGGGAAATATTATGGGACTGAGAAAAAACCGGGGAGGGCGAAATATTATGGGCGGGACCGAAAAATAACCCGGGACGCGGAATTATTACGGGCGGACAGTCTGAAAAATAACCCGGAACGCGGAATTATTACGGGCGGGACTGAGAAAATCCCGGGACGGGAAATTATTATTATATCAATATTACCCGAACTTAAAATAAGTAAGATTAGAGGTCCTCCCTTAGCTGCACGATGGTACAATTTTACTCAAAATGGCAATGATCGCAGTAGCTGCATGTAACGTTGTGATTGTGATGACTAAGCTGCAATAGCTGTAAGTTTCAATTTCCACGGAATACATATTTCTTCTTGGATCCGAGAATTACCGCGGATTATCCGAGGGAACCAACAGGGGGAGGTACTGCTTATAATGATGCTAGTATGTGGCCGAGCGGTCTAGCGCACCGAATTCAAGTTGTGGTGGCCGATTGACAGTGTTGTATGACTCGAGTCCAGGACTCGGACTCGAGTCCGTCTCGAGTCACAATTTCGGTGACTCGGACTTGACTCGAGTCACGTCTGCAAAAGACTCGGACTCGGACTCGGACTCGACTATCATGACTCGGACTTGTCCCCGAGGACTCGTGACTCGAGTCACGTATTTTTTTTACAAAACAATACCTTTTTTAAATATTAAAAACAATTCCGACGATCCGATCGTCATTCCCGGAGTGCACATGTCATAGAGTTAACGTCTAGCACAATAAATAAGTACTGTCGTATGGTGTTGCAAGTAATAGTGTTCGTGATTATTGTGTAGATGGCCATCTAAGTACAGCGCGTGTATGTTCGATTCGTATGTTCAGTACGCATATTAACACTGATGCACGACATCAGCAGTATTATGCTGGTATTCTGTCAACGTTAACACCATAGCCACTGCTTGTGCTTGATGCCAGGGAAATGGGACATGGATATGGTGGCCCTGAAGGGACATCGCATATCGCATACGTGTGCGCACACGTATGCAATGTCGTGAAACAATTCGCGAATATGTGCGCACACGTACGCAATGTCGTGAAACAAATCGCGAATGTGTGCGCACACGTATGCAATGTCGTGAAACAAATCGCGAATGTGTGCGCACACGGTATGCAATGTCGTGAAACAATTCGCGAATATGTGCGCACACGTCTGCAAATATATTTGCAATGTCGTGAACGTTTATTGCATACCAAGTTGCATACCTTTGAATAAAATGTCTAATGATCTGGGGGGTTTCTTGCCTACAGTGAGATTAGCGGTAGTCATTGCAGCGGTAGTCATTGTTGTGAGGCAAGCGAGGCGGGTGGCGTATTTCTTTTAGCCATGCTTACAGGAGCCTGACTGTAGCGCCACGTACTCCCTAGGTCTCTAACAAATTGTCTGCAACTATGACATCATCCCAAAGGTATGCAACTTGGTATGCAATAAACGTTCACGA
Source organism: Leptasterias polaris (assembly GCA_037783415.1). NCBI lineage: Eukaryota > Metazoa > Echinodermata > Asteroidea > Forcipulatida > Asteriidae > Leptasterias > Leptasterias polaris. The sequence continues at coordinate 2,624,443 of JAZGTN010000065.1, forward strand.
CATTGCAAATATATTCGCACTCGTGTGCGCACACATTCGCGATTTGTTTCACGACATTGCATACGTGTGCGCACACATTCGCGATTTGTTTCACGACATTGCATACGTGTGCGCACACATTCGCGATTTGTTTCACGACATTGCATACGTGTGCGCACATATTCGCGATTTGTTTCACGACATTGCATACGTGTGCGCACATATTCGCGATTTGTTTCACGACATTGCATACGTGTGCGCACATATTCGCGATTTGTTTCACGACATTGCATACGTGTGCGCACATATTCGCGAATTGTTTCACGACATTGCATACGTGTGCGCACACGTATGCGATATGCGATGTCCCTTCAGGGCCACCATACATGTCTGGTACCTGTAAAACACAGCCTGCATATTGCACTGTGATGGCTGTGTGTTGTTTGCACCAGTTTCTACACATGGTCGACACACAAACACGACGTCAAGTTTGGCACGTCACTAGTAAAAAGTAGTACAATTTTTTTTTAATCATGGCATCTGCCGTTCCGCCCCGTATTGTTTTATTTTGGTTATACCAACTTTAACAAAAAACTTTAACAGAACTTTGTTTAAAATAAATGTGTTTTATTTTGTCATTTCCAATTCTTATTTTACGACATTTGGTTTGCAATAAAAAAACACAAGTGACTCGTGACTCGGACTCGGACTCGGAGCAAGTGACTCGTGACTCGGACTCGGACTCGGACCAAGTGACTCGGGACTCGGACTCGGACTCGACCCAAGTGACTTGAGACTCGGACTCGGACTCGACACAGGTGACTCGACTACAACACTGCCGATTGAACACAATAAGGTTTCGAATCTCGGTCCCGGCACTTGTGTCCTTGAGCAAGACACTTTACTATAATTGCTCCTCGGCGTTTTTTCATAACTTATTAATCCTGCCGAGTAACGAAGTAGAAGTAGAAGTATTTCTAGACATATAACCGTTCAATGGTGCTTTCCTTGTTTAAAGTAAATAGTTTTTCTCTTAGAAACGAAGCTCATCATTACCGTTTAGTTATTACAGACATTGCTTAAAGGCCCTGTACACTATTGGTAAGATCGAAAAACACAAATGTTCACAGATTCACACATAACTTACATGATTTAAAGTAAGTAATGGTAGAAAGGGTTCCTTAAAATATTTCTGCCTAAAATGCTATCGTTTCTGAGAAATGAGTAAAACAATAGTTTTTATCGCGCGCGATAATAAACTCCATGTTTGAAAAACAGAAAACACATAAGGTCTCTTTTCACTATTTTCTCGTGACCTCGATGACCAATTGAGCTCAAATTTTCACAGGTTTGTTATTTCATGTATGTGGTTGATTACACAAAACATGAACACTGTCTGTGATTATTTTGTCAGCTCTGCCAATCCTGTATAATACCTTTAAAGGGTGTATACAACATTGGTAATTGCCAAAGACCTGTATCCACACTTGATGTGACCCAACATATTCATGAAATAACAAACCTTTGAAAGTTTCGCTCAATCGATCTTCGGAGTCATAAGAAAACTGTGAAAAACCCCATTATATATATATATTTTTTTTTTTTTTATCTCAAACAGCCTCACCCATGACACTAACGCAGTTTACTGTTTCCAACGAAGACTACACAACTACCTTGCGAAGACAATGCATGTACACAAAGTATTCTACTTCACAGATGGATCTTCTGCACAATATAAGAACAGAAAGTATTTTGCAAACTTGAACTGTCACAAGGATGACTTTTCATCGGATGCCGAGTGGCATTTCTTCGCCACATCACATGGGAAAGGACCGTGTGATGGATTGGGTGGAACTGTAAAGCGTTTGGCCGCAAAAGCCAGTCTTCAGAGGCCGTATGAAGACCAAATATTGAATGCTCAGCAGCTGTATTCGTGGGCTAAGGTGAATGTTCCAGGAATACAGTTTGATTTTGTGGACAAGAGTGAAGTGCAACAGTGCGGAGAATTCCTTGAGAGTCGATTTTCATCAGCAGTGACTGTTCAGGGTACGCAACAGTTCTATGCTTTCTACCCGCACCCAGTTCAGCGGACTCACATCGCGGAGGTGAAATTCCTTTCAAAGGAACAAAATGCCAAGTCAGTGAGAGTCATTAAACTTGAAGAAGCTCAGTGATGAATGGGTATATAAGGTAACTTTGATTGCGATTTTGAATATTATCTTCAAGCAAACTTGAATCCTACATGTAGATCCTGATTAGTCTATCCATAGCAACAACAGTGTGATGCACACTATGTCAGGGGGCTTGCCCACCCCCTCCAAGGTTGTCAATTTGTTTGTTTGATTTTTTTGTCATTTATTTTTACAATCTTCTAAAGAAATTTGAAGGAAAAAATTAGCCCCCCCCCCCAAAAAAAAGAAGCCAAATCCTGTGAAAAGCCACTGCTGATAATTATTTTATAGTAGACCACATCAGCCCTCAACATGAGAAAATTCCCAACCAAGAATAATTTTAGTAACAATTGAAACAGAACAATAAGTTGTGTTATTGCATTTCTAATGTAAAGTATATAAATTGACTAATTTGTAACCTACCAACTGTACAAAAATAGTCATAAAGTTGTAAATTTTTAAGTGCCCAATGTTTTCTAAGTGAATTCTGACAGAGGAAGACATGCTCTATCAAGTCATTTTCATTTCGTAGATTTTTGGAATGATACATTATTACAAAAATTGGGTCAAAGGTCACGATAACATGATTGATTTGAGCATGCAATTCTCATTATTTTAATACCAAATTTGCATATATTCAATGAAAATTGACATGGTTTTGACATATTTGTACCAAAAGGGTGGTATTTTACTCTGAAAAAGTCATTTTTTGTGGTTTCTGCCCTGACCACATGGTAGGTCGGATCGGGCTAAAACTTGGTGTGCATTCATTGCTCATTAGTACCTACAAGCACAGCAATTTTTTTCAAAATCGGAAGACATAAGGTAAAAAAGTGCGTTGGTTTGACATGGAATGACCCACATGCATGAAGATGGTCATTTGGTGGGAAACTCCCTTTGAAATATTTGTGCTTGAAATGCCACAGGTTTTGAGAAATTAGTAAAACAATTGGTTTTTATCGTGCAAGTCCGAAACTCAATGTTTGAAAACAGCGGAAAAGTTTTTGGTTTTTTTGGCACATTTCTTTTCTCGTGGCTCCAAAAGACCAAAATGACTCCAAAATGACTCCGAAGACCGATTGTGCATAACACTTTCACAGGTTTGTTATTTCATGTATATGTTGGATCGCATCAAGTGTGGATACTGGTCTTTGGCAATTAGGCATACCAAAATGAACATGTTCATGTGGAAACTCACCCCATTGGAACATGAACAAATTTGAGATGTATCTAACATAATTATTGGCTATTTTGTTATTCAATTGCTGTTTCCCAGAACTATCTCATTGATCGTTAAGTTTTGGATGTCCATATCGTGAGTTTTTGATCGATGATATTGATATTCAGGTGCGGATACTGAATGCCTCTGATTTAAGTTACTTTTACATTATTAAATAAGAGCTATGTATAAGTTTCACGTTAAAAACCTTCCTTTATTGAAAAATAAAAAACCTTTTCTAAAGACGCCACGCCTTAAACAATTGCTGCCTTTCGGCCAGCCAGTTTGTAAAGCTGTGTCATTGCTATGGGACCGTTGTCATTAGTTAGTATTTTGTGATATTTTTGTTTAACAAGTTAGAATATTATTGCCTGAAAGTGGCTCATAATGACCATGGGATTTACAATTAACTCAACCGTTAAATGTATAGTCGGCTTTTTTGCTGTTAGTTTGAAAGTGAGGCTACCATTTTAAAGTTTGAAAGTGAGGCTGCCAATTTAAAGAGCCCCCTCTGCAGCAAACACGCTGCATACATTTGTGAATATTAACAAAATGGTTGTCAGAATCCAACGTTGTATCTACTGATAGTCCTGGACCTATTCTCCACAAAAATCGTCAGTGTTAACGAAGGAACGGGCATGTCAAAACGCATAAAATGCACGATTTGAAAAAAATTGTTCAAAATTCTAAAAATGCGCTAAATTCGAAACTAAACTGCAGTACTCAAACTTTCCTATGCGATTTAGTGTTATAATGCGGGGTTTTTGTTTTTGTTTTTTGTAATTTGTTTTAAAGGCACTGAACACGTTTGGTAATTACTCAAAATATATATTAGCATAAAAATTTACTTGGTAACGAGCAACGGAGAGCTGTTGATAGTATAAAACATTGTGAGAAACGACTCCCTCTGAAGTAACGTAGTTTTTGAGAAAGAGGCAAGGGCGTCGATGGCCGGTGGGGGACGGGGGGACATGTCCCCCCCACTTTTTAGACTGGGGGGGGGCAGCATATCAGATGTCCCCCCCACTTTTTGATTGACTGTTCATTAGAAATATGCAACAACATATAAAAATATACACCATTTTCTAGATTTAATATTTCATTACATTTTTTGTTCAAATAAAAGTATAGCGAACAAACGGTGAAATGTTTTCTTCATTTTCGTCTTTTGTTCTGATGGACCACGCGCAGAATGGTATTTTGGGTCTATTTCCGTTTCTATAATACAGACAATAGACGACAAGTTTCGTCCAAGACATGAACGCCAAAATCCCGCTTACATAACGATAAACGCCGGACTCCCGAAGCATGTTTGTATTTGGTAGAATCTCGGTTTTACATAAGGGAAACCCAGGCCCAAACCCCATTTCGGATGATGTTATTGTTAAATATCACTCCCTGTAACTCGCCTCCTGGTCAAACAAAAAATAGGGAACAAAAAGTGTAACACAGAAATTAAATGTAAAAGTAATGGTGTGGGGTGCAAATAATGTAAGATGTATTTTGTCAAGACTTGCTCGCCCGTCCCCCCTACTTTTCAGTAGCGATCGACGCCCTTGGAAAGAGGTAACTTCTCACTAAAATAATAAAAGACTTCATGCATGAAGCCTTTTATTAGCATCTGAAAGCACACAAAATTGTGCAACAAGTGTGTTTTTTCTTTCTTTATTTTACTTGCAACTTCGATGACCAATTCAGCCCAAATTTTCACAGGTTTGTTATTTTATGCATATGTTGGGATACACCGAGTGACAATACTGGTCTTTGATAATTACCAAACATGTTCAGTGCCTTTAAAGAGAAATCGCCTAACATCACAAGACCGACGGCCACTTCAAGGTGAGGAGCCATGCTTAAGTGATTTGTGTTGAAACCACGTCACTGTCACCAGGGGGCATGATGCCACCTACTCCATGGGGCGGAAACAGGGCTACCAGCTTCACAGTCCGTAAGGATGTAAGCATTGGTCTTGGTAAAACCTTATCAATAGCACTAAGAATTGACCAAAGAAAATGTTGGTTGATAAACCAAAATTTTAGTCAAACAATCATGCCCGTCTCTTCGTGATAACGCAAAAGCACGTTGACCTAATGATCGCGCGCGCCGACTTGCTTGCTTTGAAAAAAGCGAAATACACTTTTTTACTTACACGCCCGTAATTTTGTATACAATGCATAATGCAAATTCATTATTTGGGTATGCCTGTCTTTCGTCGTAGACACAAAATGCAACAGATGATTGCCCACAATAATGTCATTAAGATTTTTAGCAATTGATTTAAGCATCAATTTGGGATGGCTTTACTATGTTTCAAGGTAAAAAGTGAAAAATAACCACTCACACATTTTTACATACCTGTCCCTTCTTGAAAACGGTTTCGATATGCTAGACAGAAAGACTAACTCTAATACCTAATTACGATAACTCTCGCAGATTACTTCCTGAAATCCGATTACTCTCTCATCAATACATTCTTGTTCTGCAACATTATGGCACGACAATGAATTGTACGAACTATAAACGTCTCTTTGATACAGGCTATTTGAATTGCTTCACACCGTGCTTGTCAACATAATGAAGCATACAGTAACGCCCAGCAGTGACTGACGACCAGATCCACGACGCAGGGGTGTTGCGCAATCATTTGCGATCGCTGTTTGGGTACACTCCATTTTAAAAATAGGTAATGACCATTAAAAAACAAAAAGAAATCCATGTATACCGTTAAAATTCTCTCTTTATCAGCACTGAAAACATAACAGTGTATATCGTAAGAGTATTTTCAATTGTTGAGATGCTTAATTTTAAATAAAGTGCGTAAAAATAACATCGACAATTTTCCGTTGGTTTATTGCAGCGGCTAACGTGTATGAATGGGTCCAGGTGGGAATTTCGTTACAAATGGTCTCCCCTAAAATGGCTACAAATATCGACATAATGTGAAAAAAATTATCGTTCATCCTCTGATTTTTTTCCATTAACGTAATATTTGGGAATAGATCTTTCATTCCTGAAAGTTTAATCAAAATCCCTCGGTACATCCTCTAGATATTTGACGATTTTTTGGAGAGAATGGATCCCGCCAATACTTAGTTTGCGTTCAAACGATCTCTGTTGACGGACGGGAACATTTGCCGCAGGTAATTATAATTCTGAGGCAACATACACATCTTAAACAGATATGTTATACATGTCGTTTAGGTTAAATATATGTTGTTTATTAAATAGTTAATTTACTGAAGCAGTTGGCAAGGCAAAAAAACAATTTACAAATGTTTTCTGGTGTAAAGATTTTGTGAATTTACAACATTTGAAGATAACAATACCCTCTGATAAAATGGACTCGTCCAGGCAGTCTCAACGGCACGCAGCGAGCGGAGAGCAACCGTAAATTCAAATAGTGTGTAGTGTGCATTCACACACATCCGTTTGTACGTGAAGAGCTTCGACCAGTTCACGTCGCGATGGTCGAATGAGATTATTTTCAACGTAGGTGGCGCGCTGGTGGCGCTACCCCCAGAGCCGTATATTGGGTAGACTTGACTCAAGTCCCAATCCCGTGCAAGGCCCTTCCTTGCCTCATCGTCAGAAAACTATTATTTTGCGCTCTGCATTCCCCAACCTGTTAATCCCGGTGCAAGGCCCTTCCTTGCCTCATCGTCAGAAAAGTATTATTTTGCGCTCTGCATTCCCCAACCTGTTCCGCGCGCGGGACAGGGACTTGACGAACCCGCAGTTGCCTGATATGTAAATTTATTCACTTACGAATATGTAAAGTTAGGCCTATGGCGCATTACTTGTTGTCCAATCAAACGCGTTCAAAAAGAAGACTCGTTGATTTTTTTATTTGCGGGGGTGGTAAAGTACTTTGTCGAGGATCGAAATGCATGAATATATATAAAAACTACAAATTTATTTGAATTCAAGTTAATATTACGTATACATTGGGATTGGTATTGTTTGCAAATGCATACTTTGAATTGTTGACAAATGCAATTCAGCGACTTAAAACACCCACCCCCCTCTTCCGCCCGGTAGCCATTCTGGAGATGCTTACGTCCATAGATACATGATACAAACGTCACAGAGCAAGATGAATACTAAATGAAAGGGGCGGCACTTCCACGCTCCCATTGGATTTGTACATCTCCCCATTTGGGGAGATTTTTCTATTCAAATGCGTGGAGTAGGAAACGACCCCGTCAAGTCCCTTGATCGCCACCGCATAAATAACTACATTTTGTCGGTGAGGGCGCACTGGTATTCTGTGGCTGCATGCTGGCGCGTTACGTTAGGAACCTCGCACGAGAAAGGGACTTGAATCAAGTCTATATATTGGGAGAGTTGCGACAACTTGCGATTAGAAGCCATTTTGTGTCCAAAACGAAACGCGTGGACCAGACTAACGCGTCCACGGACGGACGTGTGTGGACGTGCGACGGACCTAGTTTTAGCGTACCCTCAGATCAGCGGGGGGAAAATGTTATGTCATTCAGAGGTAGAGAAATAAAATCGTTCAACCTTCTACATAAGAATCTTGTGCTTTTAAGTTGTATGCATGTGGAAAGTTTTGTTTTGGTACTGTGTAAAGAGTTATCTCCGGTCTGGTGCAACACATGGTTCAGACAGAAACAATAACATTGACTAATTAATCTAGACCATGTCATTTCTTTAACTCATGAATTTTTACTAACCGACGCATTGTTCATGCTTATCGTATTTATTATAATATTACTAACGCTTATGTACAGGGAAATTTTATATTTTACAAGTTTTATTTACATTAAATGTACAGGACAAAATGATATTGATAAAAACATGTATGTTGTATGGAATGTAGCAAGGCAATACTGTCTGTATGTTTACTCGAAATGCAGGATTAACAATTCATGTGGCTCGAACATTATTTCGGTTTGCTGGGACTTTCATGGGTATTCTCCTCAATAAGTTAGAACATGGAGGTAGGAAAAACTAACGAAAGCCAAAATGTATTTTTTTTTAAAACCTCTCTACTCTAGCTAGGCTCTAAATACAGTCTGTGTCTTAGTCTTAGGGACAGTCCAAGGTTTTCAAAATGTTTCTTCAGAAAAATTGATGCACATTATTTAATCAAATAGTCGTATGCAGTCTCTTTGTATGGTGGTGGAAATGTTGAAAACTTTGGACGACCTATTACCTTGTCTTAGCTTGATCAAATTTATTAAGTATGTCATTGACTGAATAAATTAAAATGACAATAATAGTAATAAAGGGGGCTGCATACCTGCTTACTAATTATTGTGATACTACCAGTGTAGTACATGTAGTTCATTTTAATTTTGCTGCCCCTGACCTAGTTGTGATAACCATATAATTAAACATTCAATCCTCCCAATGGTCGTAGCTAGACCAGAGGGTTACGACAAACCATCTGTTCAAATTGAGCAGGTTTAATTCTAGCTTGGATAATCATATTTATAGCTTGTACTCTTGGTCTTGTAACTTGGACTGAAGACTAAAGACTAAGAGCAACAAGTACGAGCAACAAGTACAACGTGCCAGGCTCTATCTAATTTTACCTCACAAAGGCATGAATTTGGGTTTGGATGCCAGTTGCTCCGCTTCACCTTAACTTTACAAAAATAGCGCTGATAATTAAATTGTGGTGAAACATTATTCTCGCCCAAAGATGATTGCTATTGAGCGGAATTATCGCGCAGCAAAACTGAAGTTCGCCTTTGGTCCGGTAGGCCTCACTTGAGAGCACCATACTGCCTTTGCTATGAGCAAGTTCGAGTGCGCACATAAGTCGACCCGTGATTGACTACTGACTAGCAACGTACATGCGCAGTGACGTACTCACGTGAACGACTCGTTTGGAAGTCTCGGCACACACAGTAGGCCCTATTCAACATTTCCATAGCCCTCTTCCGCCTTTTTGTTATAGTTTCACTGGTTCCCTTGTGCACTTTACACACGTTAGCATAAAACGAGGCTATCGGGACCATGGAAGAAACCATGGTCTCGAGGTTGGTTCCATATAATGGTGACCACAGTAGTCAACCAATGGTCGACCAGCCTGGGTTCGAGTCAAAATAGTCGAGTGCGCACTAAAGGTTGACTATTATTGACTCGAACGCACACTGCTTTAGTTAAAATAAAAAATAGATAGTTCAGGAGTTATCGTTAATCATACCTCAGATTTTATTTCAAACCATTATTCGGCAGGAAATGATTTGCTTGTGTTGATACGCAGCCCCAGTTGGTTAATTTGGTGCTGGTGGTAACACTATACTTCTTGGCTGCTCGTAGCGTCAACAAAATCGAAAAAGAAACCAAACTAACACGAGACGAGAGCCCTTTAGATGGGCTTTCCAATGGTCTAAAACTTGTCCAAATCCATATTTACTTTGTGTTTGTCTCTTTGACAGCCCCGTACATGTTTACACAAATCCCGTTGAACAAGCTTTTGGTGAGCATGTTGCATTCCTTGCATATTTAATTATTATGTGTTCGAAACTTTTCTAGCCACCTTGTGCCATCTTCAGACTGGAAATTACCAGCGAGTTGGGATACTCCCATCACTGCTGGGTAAAAGCATGTTTTACGTGATTTTTGTACACAGAGCTGTCCAATTTGAAGACAACGCAATAGATTGGCAATATAATGCAATACAACTATGATTTAACTCAATAAAATGTGGTAACTTTGCTGTCACAAAAAATAACACAGCGATAAAGCAACGTCGATACAACACACTACAACACGGCGACATATCGCAACGAATACTAAGGCGACACAGCTCGGCCGAGCAGCTGAGAGTATACTGTTCGAAACGTCGAGACCACATCGGCTCTTTTCAGAGCCAACACTCCCACAAAAGAGATTTAATACATAGTTGTACCCTTAATTTCACTATTTTTATTTATAGTTACTTCTTATTTTTCACACCATGCAAAGCTTCAAACACCACTTATTTATCATCATGTAAAAACTTCGTTCCCAGATATTTTGCGCTCAATGAAAACTCCGTGAACATATCTACTGCCACCAGCCTCTCGAAAGTGTCCAGATGCGATTGCCTTAAATTGTAGGAGGCGTCAGACAAGTGAAAGATTCAGTGGGTGTCAGATTTAAATGGAGATGTACTAGCAAGTTGTTCACGATGACTCTACACAAGGTGGGTTAAACTTTGCAATTTAATTATTGAATGAGTTTGCACAAAACAGAAAACAAAGTAGTTACAGTATTTTGCTTTATAATATTCAATATGTGGAGTAGAAATGAAAGGCCACTCAAATTGTTCAATCGTAGGCCTAATGTGCACATACATTAACCACTTAACACCGAGTGTTTCCGTTAGGGAGAGGACCAACTCAACTCTCGTGGTAGACAGTCGCGTTAGGAGGCGGGGGTCGTCGGGTGGGTTTACCCCCGCATTGTGTTCAATGTTCATTCCACACTCGTTAAACTCTCCAATCAGGGCCCAAATTCATAGAGCTGCTTAAGCAGAAAATATTGCTTAACAATGTTCTGCTTAGTAGAAATGAGCATGATACCAGCCTCAAATTGTACACGAGACATGGTAGTTTGGCTGGTAACTTTATTCTGGTGAGCATTACTTTGTTGCGCTTAGCTCCCTTAAGCAGCTCTATGAAATTGGGCCCAGAACTCACCCAGATCCCAGCTGCAGGGCGCCGGACCCATTTCTGTGCCAGGCTGTGCCGGAATTGTTTTTAATTTTTTTTATGGGATTTTAGTTCGAATTGTGCGTAAATTTTACTCATTTATTGGTCATTTTGACACAGTTTCCGGATCACACTGACCCAGAAATAGGTCCTGATCAAAAAGGGGTTCGACATTGAATCTCTTCATTCTTTACTCAAGTTCAAATACTTAAAGGCAAAGTATACCTTTGATTTTGGGAACCGTTCGTTTGTTTGCATCATATATAAATGTAGATATATACCTGTGAACTGTGATAGATTCATTTCAAAAGGTGGTTGCGTTTTTGAGATGTCAACGAATCCCTACACAATCTGAGAAACGTCTCTGACAGAAACGTTTCTCAGATTCAAATTTGGGGTCATAAAAACTTTTATCTTTTTATATAACCACATTTCTTCGAAGTGAAATGTTTCTCAAAATGCTGTAGAAAGCTGCTGTAGGCTTCTACCCAATACGTTTTTATCGCTATACATTTTAAAGGCCCTGTACACTATTGGTAAGATCGAAAAACACAAATGTTCACAGATTCACACATAACTTACATGATTTAAAGTAAGTAATGGTAGAAAGGGTTCCTTAAAATATTTCTGCCTAAAATGCTATCGTTTCTGAGAAATGAGTAAAACAATAGTTTTTATCACGCGCGATAATAAACTCGATGTTTGAAAAACAGAAAACACATAAGGTCTCTTTTCACTATTTTCTCGTGACCTCGATGACCAATTGAGCTCAAATTTTCACAGGTTTGTTATTTCATGTATGTGGTTGATTACACAAAACATGAACACTGTCTGTGATTATTTTGTCAGCTCTACCGATCCTGTATAATACCTTTACGTTTACGTTTACGTTTACGTTTATTTCCATTCCATTTCAACTGAATACAAGTTCACAAGAATAGTAATTACAATATTGTAAGGCTGAAGGAGTACTTGTAATATTTAACATTATTAATAATAGAGAATAATGGGATGGCGGCAATAATACCCTAGAAGCAGGTGCTTGTAGCGGGAATGCCGTAAATCACAGTAAATTACAAATCTAATTACATACTGGCAAAATAGGAAAAAAAAACAGACGGACAGACAGACCGGACGGGACAGACAGACCGGACAGACAGTCCGGACAGACTGTAGACCGGACAGATAGACAGACAGACAAAACAAAAACAAAGTCCATACTAGTTTAAGCAAATTAAGATGAGAGTAATACATGCATAAACAACTGAATATGGTAAATGACATACATTTTTTAACTTGAACTTTGTAAAGATACCATATAAAGCTTTAGATTCTTATTTAAAGAGTGATTACCAAACGTATACCTTCCATTTAAAAGAAATAAATGCAATATACTTTATCCAAATTTGCTCAAAATTTAGGTCATCCTTTGTCTATCAAGTCTTTATATCTGCACCAAGATTCTCGCAAAAGGTATGTAATGTTTCAATATTTAAAGAGTCCATTCAGATGTCGTTGTAGTAGACGTTACGTGTGCGATTTAGCTTCATTTGTTACATATTTTGAGTTTAATTTTTAGGGTTATAGGTTTTCCTGGCAAGTTTCAAAAAAAATTAACTCATTTAAACATCGGCTCATTCAAATTCGTTTGAAAATGAATTCCCCGTTGCATCAGCATTCAATAGTCTATAGGAGTCTTTCAGTTTCACCAGTTTAGCACACAAGTTGAAATTCATTGACCATAAACGAACAACTATTTTTAACAATATGCCTGTCAGAGTACATCATTATTGTCGGTTTCCTTTGTATTTACTTTACTTTACTTTATTTATTTATTTATTGTTATTATTATCATTATAATTTTTGTTTTCTTTTCTCGATTCCTTTTTTTTTTTTTCCCGGTTGCCTTATTCTGTTGTCTGTTATATTTTTTTAAAGACTATTGTTTCTTTTTAGCTGTTCTGAAACAGTCAGACACTCTTTTCATCAATATTTATATCTTCCCCTCATTATTTGTGTTATTTATTCCCCCGTCAAAAATCCTATAAGATTGCATTTTGGGGCGTGTCGTGGCCGAGCGGATGGGAGCACCGGACTCAAGCTCTGGTGTTTCTGTTCAGCAGAGTGTGGGTTCGAGTCCCGGTCGTGACACTTGTGTCCTTATTAAGCAAGACACTTAACCATTATTGCTTCGTCCTTCGGATGGGACGTAAAGCCGTTGGTCCCGTGTGTTGTGTAATGCACGTAAAAGAACCCAGTGCACTTATCGAAAAGAGAAGGGGTTTGCCCCGGTGTTCCTGGTTTGATTGGCTGCATATTGCGCCACAGCACCTTGTAAACCATTACATGGTGCTATGTAAAGAAATAGGTCTCAAAATTCAAAAAGTAGCTCCACATATATACCTTGCAGGAAAATACTGACTGTTGAAGCGCCTTGAGCGTCACCGGATATGAGCGCTATATAAGAAGCCACTATTATTATATTATTTTTAAATGGGTTAGAAGGGGAATCTGGGTCTATCATGATCTGGGATTTGTACAGAGTGTGAGCAATACACAAATTACCGGAGTGTTTATTACTGAATTAAAGACAAAGTGATGGGTTAAGAATTAAACATATTTTGGCGTAAGATCCGATCTTTAAAAACTCACCTGAATTATTTTGATTCTTTCCCGTCCGTCCGTCTCTTAAAATCAAGGGAAAAACCATTTGAAAACAAATCACCCTGCTTTTTAAAATTATTATCCAGAAAAAATAAATGTGTGTTGAAATAATGTAAATTTGAGAAAACAGCATTTAAAGGTCCTGAAAACATATGAAGTAAGAAGGTAAAGCAAATCCTTGAAAATACATAAAACAGTGTTGCATAAATCTAAAACATGATGAACACCAAGTTTGATGATTCTTTCTCGGGTTGCTTACAGATTGTTTCTAAAATGTTAAAGGGTGTTGATGAATTCGACTTATGCCAAAACCAATAGCATCGGATCACTTTAATCTTTCAGTATATTAATGACTAACCTTGACGTTAGTCTTGCCTTTACATCTAGAGAAGCGAAATGGTGTCTACGATAACAAAGTACAAACCTGCCGAGCACAATAAACGAAAACCACTTAATTAAATGTTGTCGCGGTTTGCCAGAGAAACATCAACAGAGTCTGTTTTTTCATGCACTGTTTTGAAGGACTGTGAAGGGGGTAACCCTGTTTCAGCCCCAGGAGTAGGAGGCAATGTGCCCCTGGTGTCAATTGATTTGGGTCGATAGCCCAAATCAGTTATGTGTAGCCCTCACCTTGAAGTGGCCGTCCGTGGCCTTGTGAGTTAGGCGATATCTCATTTAAAAAAATAATAATAAAACTAAAATAAAAACTACGTACACTCGTTCGGGGCAACTCAAAATACTACAAAGCTGGCAGCCGTTTTGAAATTTGGCTTCTGTTTTGAAATTTGGAGACAGCTACGTATTGGCATTTTTAACAATGTCATCATTTTGAATAGTTTAACTTCTTATCACAAATTTTAGAAGCATTTTGACTTAAAGGCCATAAGGAATACGGAAAAATCCTATTTGTAACCCCAAATTTGCAAATTATAAACATATAGGCCTAGTCATATAGCTGCACTTTTTGGAATTTGTTTGACTTGCATCAAGATTGTAGTTAAAATGGAAATAATTTTGGAAAGTTTTTTTACAAGTCGGCCTTTAACTGAAAATTTCTGAAAATACAGAAAGAAATGTATTTGGCATTAAAACTCGTCAGCCCATTGTAGACTCAACCTGATCAAAATGAGAAGTTTAAGCCCACGATTGTTTTGACCCACATTTACACTGTGTGTGTTTAACGGAAGATCTGTGGCTGGATGTTCCGCTTCAATGATTATTTATTCCAATTAACTTGGTCTATTTTTTGACTCGATATCACTTTTGAAGGTTATGACTAAAACATGTAAAAAATACTTTTAAAAAACAACAACAAAAACACGTCACTATGAGGTCTTCATCAGCTAGATCTTGAAGCTTGTTTCTGACATAAAGAAAAACACATGTCGTGAACCATTATGTCATAAAGACAATATTCTGCCGTATCGTAGTTTATACTTAGCCCATGTAACAGTATCGGTGTATTCAAAATTTGATCCAACTTTGACCTTTCCTTCCATTCCAAACGGGAATTTACATATTTAAAAAAATTATCAAGAATGAAAATTAACAACATTTAAAACTAAGTGTTCGCAAAGCACTCACTTTGGGAAACCAAGTAGCAATATTTTTCGGCACATCCTTACCAGGGGTTACTGACGAGAGGTGTCGATCAGGCGCACTGCCCATGGTATAGCGAGGTTGGAACAAAGCACGCTGAAAACAATTGCGCGGCGAGATCGATCACCTCTGGGAGTGAGGTTGAAATACAACCGTTTGGCGCGTATTTGGCGTTGTTCAATTTGTTTCAGTATTCTAGGATTAAAAACGCTCTCCAATTATTTTATCGACTGCGTTTTGTTTGTAACTCAGAATTATAACTTTCAATGTATCGATGTTGTCTATAGACAAATACATGTGACATCAAAAGCTTGCTTAAGAGCCACACAGCCTGGAATCCCAAAATCACACACACACAAAAACACCCTTGTCATCGTCACTTTTATGAGAAAAACTTTAAAATTACAACAACCAAAATCTACTCGCCCAAGAACGTACGCAAAAGCCACGTCGATTTGTTTTTATTTGTATATCCTCAAAAAACGTAGGTCGAGGCAATTCCTATGGGCTTCTGGTAATCTTTGGAGCCAGTTTGTGGGTGTGGCTTACAGTGGAATACGTCATGCGAACAGGATTACACTTGAAGCAAGCCAATATCTGCTAAAATTAGTTAGAACTCAACGCCTGATATTAAATATTTTTTATGGCTTGTTTTGCTTCATATTCACGCCAAGGTTGAACGCTGCATGTTCTCACCAAATGTATTGACAAACTGGAACTGCAAGATCGATACAACACTTCCTGTTGAATAGCATTTCCGGTTAATGGCACGACAAGCTCGCAAAGCAAGATTCTCGTAATCTTTTGTCTGGTTTACTTGTATTAAATCGTCGTATTTTACGCGTTGTTAATACAGTTCAACACTTATGCTAATTTATGATTTTATGTAGGCCGACCTTTTTATTTAGTTTCACAATTTTCTTTTAAAAAACAATGAGATTTAAAGGGAGTGTACACCTTTGGTAATTACTCCAAAAACTAATGACCATAAAAACTTACTTGGTAAATAGCACTGGAGAGATGTTGGTATTATAAAACATTGATAGAAACGACTCCCTTTGAAGTAATGTAGTTTTTAAGAGAAAGGGTAATTTTCCACCAACAAATTTGAATCTGAGAAAGGCTTCAGGCATGAAGCCTTTTTTCAGACATCTGAAGGCACACAGTTCTATGCAACGAGGGTGTTTTTCTTTCATAAATTTCTTGCAACCTCGATGACGAATTTTCACAGATTTGTTGACTAATTTTCATGTTGGGATACACCAAGTGAGGATACTGGTCTTTCCCAAATGCCAAAAGCATACCCTGCCTTGAGATGTTATCTCAATTTGATGAGAAACACTTCGATGAAAAAGGTGCAATCAATTCATAGTTGTTACAAGGAATTAATACCTGTAGCATTAGTCTTGGCAAAGTACTGAGAGGAAATCCCACTTATGGTAGAAATTAGCCAAATTATCATTAATAAATAAATTTTTCCACGGAGTAGTAATTCTTAAGTTCTTTTTTGAGGATTAACAAGGATGGCATATTCTTAGTCATTTTCCTTTTATAGATATGAACACGACAAATTAATACAATAAGGTTAATTACTTTACAATTGAAATCGGTTTTACCAAACAAAAATGCTTCAGGCCCCTCATTGTCTGTGATTATGTTTAAGTTTGTTTTATCACAATTTTAGATGTTTCCTTTTAGAAGGTCACTTGATTAGGAACGGGTATGGAAAGAGGGTATTGTTTCTGGTACATGTATTTCGGTTAAATCGCGCCATAAATATTTTATTGATTTTTCCCTTGTTGCGTAATAATACATTGTTTTGTTTTCTCATCCAGTCCTTGTTTAAAGGCCCTGCCCTGTACACTATTGGTAAGATCGAAAAACACAAATGTTCACAGATTCACACATAACTTACATGATTTGAAGTAAGTAATGGTAGAAAGGGTTCCTTAAAATATTTCTGCCTAAAATGCCATCGTTTCTGAGAAATGAGTAAAACAACAGTTTTTATCACGCGCGATAATATTAAAAACTCGATGTTTGAAAAACAGAAAACACATAATGTCTCTTTTCACTATTTTCTCGTGACCTCGATGACCAATTGAGCTCAAACTTTCACAGGTTTGTTTGTTCATGCATTATGTTGAATCACACAAAATGTGGACACTGATTTTGAGCTGTTACCAAAAGTATACAATGCCTTTAAATGGTTGAGAGGAAGGGGTTTGTGGGGAGGGGATTGTCTCAATGTAGATTAAATTGTGCTTTTATGTTTACTAACCTGTAGACGAATGAGTCAAAGTTCAAAGTAAATCTTACCTTTTGAACTAAATGGAGTCACCTATTTGCTCCCAAGTGGAATGTTATCAGACCATGGACCTCTTATTTACTTCTTTGTGCATGTGACTTTTGTTTAAAAACATTCTGTTGTTGTATACCTTCACATACTTTGGTTCTGTAGTTGAGTTCTTTGGCTATGTAGGCTTACTGTTTAGGGGTTAACCTAAATGTGTTAAGAGGACGTGAGTAACAATAAAACAACATTTCCATGTAGAGCTGCAGAACCAAGATTTTAATTGTCTCTTTATTTTTAACATAGTTAGTGGTCAAGGAAACAGTCGAATAATGAGTGAAATTAGATAAGAGGGTTACGATTCAGTAATGAGTGTTTGAAATCAGTCAGGGGGATGAGAGAGTGAGAGGGACTGCTAGCCACGAATCGGCATTATCGTTCAGAAAGATGTGTGCATCAGTTGACATAGATTACAGGTGTTGAAGCCTTTGCCCAGTAGATACTGCCACTGGGGCAAATCAGAATCTGCATGCGTCGTACTGGTGGCCGTACTACATACACGTATGGAGGCAGCACGACCCCAACCAGCACAACTTTAAATGAACACGTTGCCTTGGATCGGGCGAGTTAGTCTATGAAAAGCGTTTGAAGCCGTTTGTTTTAAAATGCAATTATGGTTAGAATGAAGTTTTAAAAGTAGAATTTAATTGTCCACACAAATATGCCTCGAAACTGCATGGTTTTCCTTTCACATCGTGAACTAACACGGCACGCCATTTTGTAGAGTCAAAATTTTGACAAAATGGCGGACCGTGTTAGTTCGCAAAGTAAAAGGAAAACCACGCAATTTCGAGGCATATTTGTGTGGATCATTGTATTCTACTTTTAAAACATCTTTCTAACCATATGCGTTTTTATAACAAACGGTTACAAACGCTTTTCATAGACCAACTCGCCCGATCCAAGGCAACGTGTCCCTTTATTAAGTGAATGGCGAATTTGGAATCCGTAAGTTCCAAACCCTATACCGAAACTACATTGATTTGTGAATTAATATTTTGTGCAAGCTCAACGATACGCTAGTTTGCTAGAAGTGAAATTGTTTGGTTGATTAATTACCACTGAGAAAATGTGGAAGTGCATTGAAAGATGTATTCTTGAAAGTATTTATATTTCACTGATTGTATCACCCATGTTTCGATAGTTTTGGTTGGGTGCTTTAACTAATAACTTTTAACTAACTTTTAACTAACTTTTAACTAACTTTTAACTAACTAACTTTTAGATGGCCGTTGGTATCTGGAGAGCTAGGTGATTTCTCAAAGAAAGGGAGAGAGGGGACCGTTTGATTGTTATCAACTGTTGATATAAAGAAAGGCCGGGAAACATCTCAAAATTTGTACAGCTGTTATTTTTATAATTCTTGAACTTATGTGGAAATTATGTCACAAATTGTAGCATTTTCCAAAATCATTGTAGTACCTTGCCTGCCCAAAAATAGCATGGAATGTATTGTCACTCTTTATACAAAGGGTATAAATTCTCTTCTATTTACGATTCTTTCTTACGGTTTGTGTGGGTTTTTTTGTTTGTTTCTGGGGTGTTTTGGTTTATTTTTTATTTTTTATAAAGCCTTGAACTAACGTCACACGCCGATGTGTATGAAATATGAGCAATGTGTATGAACCCCTTTGAGTGTATGTTACTTTCCATAAATTCCGACTTGTTTGAAAAAACTTCAAAACAAAATATTGTAAAAAGACCAAATGCTGATGCTGATATAAAGATAGGCGGACATAAAGGTTTGTAGGACACAATAGTTTGGACATAATGGTTTTTCGGACACGATAGGTTGGACATAATAGTTTGTAAAACACAATAAGTTGGACACAATGGTTTGTCGGACACAATAGGTCGGACATAATAGTTTGAAGAACACAATAGGTTGGACCTAATGGTTATTAGAAAACAATGGGCCGGATCGGACATAATGGTTTGTAGGACACAATAGGTCGGACATAATTGTTTTTCGGATACAATGGATCGGACACAATAG
This sequence comes from Leptasterias polaris, assembly GCA_037783415.1. NCBI lineage: Eukaryota > Metazoa > Echinodermata > Asteroidea > Forcipulatida > Asteriidae > Leptasterias > Leptasterias polaris. The sequence continues at coordinate 2,644,091 of JAZGTN010000065.1, forward strand.
GTCGGACTTAATAGTTTGTCGGACACAATAGGTCGGACGTAATGGTTTGTCAGGCACAATTGGTCGGTAGTAATGGTTTGTAGAACACAATAGGTTGGACATAATGGTTTTTCGGACACTATATGGATCAGACATAATGGTTTGTAGGACACAATAGGTCGGGCATAATGGTTTGTCGGACACAATAGGGCGGACGTAATGGTTTGTCGGACACAATTGGTCAGACGTAATGGTTTGTCAGACACAATAGGTCGGTAGTAATGGTTTGTAGAACACAATAGGTTGGACATAATGGTTTGTAGAACACAATGGGTCGGTTATAAAAATTAAAAAAATTAGTGTAGGACTACTTCTTTCTTTTCTTTTATTCCCTCTTCCACTTTTTCATTATGAAGATAAAATAATAACTTGATTATTTTTATTACAGCACAATGTCCGGCATCATGGGTCACCATTGGGGACTCGTGCTACCTGAAACAAACGGTTTTACAAAACCATTCAGATGGAGATCATTTGTGTGACACTCACCTCGAAGGATCTAAGCTAGCTGTCTTGGAGACTAACTCAGAAACGGACAATGTATTTACACACCTTGGGTATGTTTTCATCTCCTCATTCAGAAATCCTTATGAACATTTTAGCTTTAACTATCGGTTCCACACTATGCACCTTCTTTTCCATTAATGAACAGTTCATCGTGGTGTAATTGTTTTATTTATATATTTCTTTATTTATTTTTTGAAACATTGCATAGTTGTTTGGGATATAACAAGTTCTCGACCTGTATAGACCTTATGCATATGACGTCATTTGAGTAGGGCGCCCTCACCTAGAGGTCAAAAGGAAGATGTTCATTGGCCAATCCTGTGCGCCGCGCGTACAAATCAGCGCGTTTCCATTGTTTCATCATCAGTTTACCTCTAAGATGGCGGCTTGGTGACGTCAATGCATAAGGTCTATTGACAAACCATGCCACAAAAGAATAATAAGATTTAATAATCATATTTAAAATTTATATTGCGCCCCGTACATACAAAATGATCAATGGCGCAGAACGCATGTTAAAAAGCACAGAATGTAAGAAAAAGCCCAGTGCCCAAACAAAAGTATGGGGATACGTCTGTCCCGCCTACAGGGAAATAATAGTTACTTATTACATATAGGCCTATCTCTGCTGGCATCGGTAATGTTTTGACTTTTCAGGAGACAGACGCCTCTAACCCTACCTATGTAAAGAATCTTAACTAACTGGCAAGGCGACCATAGAAGAAAGACAAACAAAAGACACAAAAGAACAAAAAAATAAAAAATAAAAATAAAAAGCGGCTTTAAAAAGATGAGTTTTTATATTACATTTAAAAGAGGTAGGTTTCTGTTCGCTTCGTATATGAAATGGTAGCGCATTCCAAAGCTTAGGGGCTGCCACAGAAAAAGCCCTATCACTAAATGTAGTCAACATTTTACCAGAGGGATAGGCCTAATCTAAGAAAATACCATTATTCCCTGGCCTAAGTTGATATGAAGATACTTTCCGGATGGAAACAAGATCCTGTAAGTACTTTGGAGAAAGACCACGAAGAGCTTTGAAGGTCAACAAAAGGATTTTAAAATTAATCCTGTACGAAACAGGCGGCCAATGTAATTGACGAATTATAGGTGTAATGTGTTCAATTCTGGCTGCAGCGTTTTGAACCCTTTGTAGTTTAGCTATCTGTGACTTTGGCAGACCATACAAAAGGCTATTACAATAACCAAGGAGACTGGTCACAAATGCATGAATTAGTTTTAAAAGAGAGTCTTGTGTTAGGAATCGACTAATGCGTTTGATGTTGTGAAGATGGAGAAAGGGTGCAGAGCAAGCTTTATTGATGTGGGTATTCATTGTAAGTTCAGAATCAAACCATGACCCAAATTACGATCCCAACATGTTGTAAGAAAAACTTTAGCATCGCCTATCATGATATTGGAAATATTAATTTTCTTCAACTGCTGCTTTGATCCGATGATCAAAAAAGAGGTATTATAGGTCTTCATTTTTCAAAGTGTGCGTGACATGACATGAACTCTACTTCCGGTCGAAACCGGAAGTGCCTTGTTGTTTAAAAGTGGCAAATTGTTTCAAGTTGTTTTCAATGATGTTATCATCCAGCAAGGGTCTGGTTTACAAAAAAATGACCGGTGACGTCATAACATCTCAAAGCGCCCTCTAGTATCATTAATTAATTAAGTGTGCGTGACATGGCATGAACTCTACTTCCGGTCGAAACCGGAAGTGCCTTGTTGTTTAAAAGTGGCAAATTGTTTCAAGTTGTTTTCAATGATGTTATCATCCAGCAAGGGTCTGGTTTACAAAAAAATGACCGGTGACGTCATAACATCTCAAAGCGCCCTCTAGTATCATTAATTATAAGCCGGTCTTGCAAACAAAATCAAAAGAATATCATTAGAGGTAATTTGTTTCGTATGTTGCAGATTTTTGGTTAAAAACCGTTCAAATCCTTTGCATTTTTGTTTTCCACCTGTCATAGCACTTTGCGAACTTGTTTATTAAAATGACACCATTCGGGGAACACTATTTTTTTATTTTTTTTTATTTAAGGGGTCGGGAATTTTTGTTTTCCATTTACAAATCGATATTGCAATACGGGAAAGCTCCAAGAATTACCGAGTTTGGCTACAAAAGCTCGGAAGGTATACATCTTTTTTACAGAGTGGGTGTGTTAACATTGAATTACTTTGGTCATTAATATTAATGGATGAACAGTTAATATGCTTGGGTCACTCAGCAGCCCTACTGGTTTGTGCATTATCCAATTAAGTTCACTGTTTGGAAAGCGAATTACATGGAGATAACAGGTGTAAGTTGTCAGAGGAAAGGGATATTTCATTTGAGTTTCTTTCTTTAATGGAGCCCTTTCCCACAAAAGCTTCCAGCTTTTGTGGTTCAGGGTACGATGCTGAAGCCTGCCGGATATGGCAGCCATTTTGCAATTCCAAAATGAATTTAACACTGTCTTTTGACAAATAATGCACATTAAATATTTTTAAATGATAAATAAAAAATAAAAACAAGTTAAACAAACGGTTGCCATGCATATAAACTGACCCTGATAACTAATTGTTTCTTTACAAAATATGAACCTATAATATAGGGAAAATATATTGGTTATTTGATGCAGTGGTAAATATTTACGGGCAAAAATACTTAAGCTTAATAAGTCTTCATCATTTCGAAAAATTTGCATTTACAGTTTGATGAACGAAACTCTTTACGCCATTGGTCCATTTCCCCCATGTGATAGCGACACGTGCTATTTTATAACTGGACAAGCGAGTGGGGCGTACCAAGTAGGATTGATACCTTGTGACACGACTCTTTCATTCATCTGCGAGGGGGAAACGTTTTACGAAGGTTTGTTTATAATTACAAAGAGCTTTTTCTCCTTCTTCTCTAAGGATTTGGCGTAGGCCCCTATCGTTTTTTCATAAGATGTAATTAGATTGTTAATTGATATGCAAGTGGATCCGCTTAAAGGCACTGGACACGTTTGGTAATTGTCGAAGACCAGTATTCTCACTTGGTGTATCCCAACATATGCATAAAATAACAAACCTGTGAAAATTTGGGCTCAATTGGTCATCGAATTTGCAAGAGAATATGAAAGAAAAAACACCCCTTGTTGCATTACTTTGTGTGCTTTCAGATGCATAATAAAAGGCTTCAGCAAGAAGTATTTTATTATTTTAGTGAGAAATTACCTTTTTCTCAAAAACTACGTTACTTCAGAGGGAGCCGTTTCTCACAGTGTTTTCTATCAACAGCTCTCCATTGCTCGTTACCAAGTAAGTTTTTATGCTAACAATTATTTTGAGTAATTACCAAAAGTGTACAGTGCCTTTAACAGTCTGTTTGTAACAAAATGATGTGTACTCTGCTAAAAAGAGTAAAACAAATTAAACAGTTCAAGTTCCCTAATGAGATCTATATAACATGGGATATATCAAATTACCCTGTGTTAAAGGAACTGTATACGTTTAGTAATTACTCTGAAAATTAATTGCATTAAAAACATAATAGGTAAGAAGTACAGCAGCTTTGAATAGTATCATGCATTTTGAGAAACTTTTCACTTCGAAGTACTACGGTTATGGAAAAACATATCACTTTTTATCCCATAAATATTTGAATCTGAGAAGCGTTACGGCCGTAACGCTTTTCAGATTGTGTATTCCCATAGGGAATGTTCTTCCTGCGTAGAAATATTCACTCCGGTTTTTTCGGTGATATCTCAAAAACGCGACCACCTTTTGAAGTGAAACTTTCACAGGTTAGTTCAATGGTATATATATACAATTATAAAGGTTTGAAACAAACAGTAGGCGCCAATTACCAAACGTATACAGCACCTTTAATGCTTTGACAATTAACAAACATCCAACAATGAACATCGCTCTTGAAATTCTCATAAACATTTTACAACTGATCTCTCAGCCTAGAGCTTATAGCTACTCTAAGCTGGAAAAAATACACACACCAACTTATCTGTTCGAAAAAGACCGTTGGTTTATCCATGGTGTATGCGTGTGCGTAGACTCTGAGGGTATGATGCATTTTTTAAGGCATTCCAATGCAGGCGATAACTACTTGATTTGTCTCCTTCCCAGAACCAAAACAAGTTGAAATCGTCACTCTCCCGTCTACTACATCAGGGTCAGTCGAGATTGTCTGGGAACGTCCCGATAATGTTAGCAGCTATCGTATAGTTTTGGAGAAATCTCTTGGTGGTTGGCAAGCAGTGCCACGCCACATTGACGCTGAAGACCCAAGCGAAGTGACATTTGATGGCCTGGACGGAGGGACCGAGTACAGAGCAGCTATTTACTCTGTTAACGGACCAAAGGAAAGTGATCCTCGCATCTTAGATTTCTGTACAAGTAAGAACTTGAAATACCTAATGTTTTTTTCACAGAGCTTGTGAAGACAAACAAATATCCCCGCCATGCCAACAATTATTGATTTATGTATTACAATATTGTTTATATTGTGAGAGATATTACAAATATGACCACACAAAAAACCTCTTGATTAGTACCAATGCCCACACTTCTTCCAGTTCTTTTTTAAACCATAAAAATATGTCATTTTGGTTGGTAAGCAGTTGCAAAAGCTAATTATAAAATCTAAATTCTTTTTTTATGAGACACTCTGGCTTAAAAGGAAACAGAACAAGAGTTTTTGACTAAAAACACACCTTTATGCCAAAATGTTGTGCAAATAAATTGCAGTTCATTTCAATTCAACTTTATGGTGAACAAAATACATGCACAGTGTAATAAAACACGGATACAATAGAAAGCTTTATGCGTATTCGTTTTATAGCTGTAGCGAGGAAGAAATCTTAAGTTGTACTGGTGACTGTTTTTGTGTAAGTGTTTTGGAGAAGGAGAATTCAGACAGAACCCATTCAATCAGTTGATCGTGCCACGAAACTATGACGTCAACACTTCGTAGCACGTGGTAACGTACCATGTAGCTTGTTGCTTAAAAGACAAGTCTGACATTAAAACCTTGCAGGGAGTGACGGTGTCATCCGCGTCTTCCGAAAGTCAAGAAAAACATAACATCACCCGCGTGGTAAAATCCTAGCCATGCCATACTCCATGATAGGGTCCCCTGTACCATAAGACACAGTCTAGAAGGGGTGTCAATCAACAGGGGTCGGTGACTTGGTGAGAGTGGGCGGAACAAAAAAAATGTCAATGCCCTGTGTACACAAATTTTCCCATTTGTTTGTACACAAGCAATGGCCGCCTGGTCAATGCACTACAATTCAGGCGTTAAGTCGCCTTAAGTCTGAGGGCCCAGGGAGATGATTGAAAACATCTGTTTACCAACTGGCTGGGAGTCCTTTGATGTCTTGCCGACAGTTTCTGCGGTTAGAAAATGGGAGATAAGCCCTAGCAAGCCCTCTAAAGTGATTTATTACGTTTGGCAGTCACGACTGACAAGGCCCCTTCTTGGGGACGTTTTTCCGAAACAGGTGCCGCGTTTCGGCCATGGCTCAGGAAGACAAAAATGGCTCAATTGCAATAAAAACAAATTACTTGGTAAGATCATAGAGAAAAGTCCTTTCTCTATGGTAAGATGTACGGCAGCTTTTGATAGCATAAAGCATTTTGAGAAACATTTGACTTCGAAGTGATGTGGTAATGGAGAAATATGTAAGTTTTTATCCACCAAAATTTGAATCTGAGAAATGTTTCTGTTAGAAAGATTGTGTTTTCCAATGACGGATTATTCTTTCTGCGTGGACAAAACCGCTCCAGTATTCGTGGTATTTGAAAAACGCTATCATCATTTGAAATGAAATTTTCACCCGATAGTTTCTTGAATGTGTCTACATTTATGTATGATTAAAAATACAATCAAATGTTCCAAAAACCAAAGGTATACTTTGCACTTAGTGTGTTTTCCCCTTGAACCGTAACTTTATCATTTTTTAATATGAACATTTAAATAAAATTATATTTATTTTTTTATTTTATTTTTTGAAGTTCCCAGTGAGGTATCGTGCGTTCAGCGTATTACTCAAAAAGATGTCCTCGCTTTAGACTGGCCACCGTCTCCTGGTAGAGTCCATCAATACAGAATAGAAATAAACGCAACACATACGTTTAACGGTGGACCATTCGATCCCGTATACACTAAGAGATTATGGGAAGTCTTTGAAAAAGTAGACACCGAAACAAAGTACGCGGTGATGGCACAGGCAGTAGTTAGGTACAATGGCAAGGAACTCCTTTCAGCCCCATACGTGCATCCTGTTGTAAGAGGTAAGACATTTATATCAAAGATAATCAAAATTGTGTGTGCATTGTATCTGTAACGTAAATGAACTGTAGGGATAGGCCTACTCCATGCAACAAATAAGTGGTTTTGTATAAATAATAATCTTCATTTAGTTTATTGGTATTATTTTGTTCACTTAAAACAAACATGGTCTCGATGAGCTTCACAGAGATAATAATATCCAGACAAGAACAGGAGAAGAAGAAAACGAAAAGAAACAAAACCTAGAGCAAAGAAAGCCGGTCCCACATGGAGCAAGTTCGGTTGGCTGACTAGAGTCGACTAGACTTAATCATAGTCGATCTAGCTGTCACTTGAACGCTGCATGGTTGAACCAGCTAGTCCAACTGGACCAACCTATAGCTCCGGAGCACTGTTTTTCTAGTCAACTAATGAAGTTTCGTCATTTTGTCAAGATGGCGTTTTGGAACCATACGTTTTTTCTCTCTTCGATATTTGCTGAATCAGTTGACTAAACGCGTTCGAGTGAAACACAGACCACGCATGCGTGATTTAAATGGCAAATATTTTACTAAAGGTTAACACCCGAACTTGCTCCTAGGCGCTGACCCGCACGTCTTTGCCTGTTGTATTTTTTCTCTCGAAAATGTGCGGTAATTACTGACTATTTATTGTATTTATAAAAAATCATGTTTCACCTCTGCAAATAGTGTCGATGAAACGTTTAGTGCGATAACGCCCCTGCCACTATGAGTCGTAATTATGTTAGACCCTGCGGTAACACAACCTCTCCAATACGGGGAAGAAATATTGCATAACATTACGGGAAAGCTCCATTAAAAAATTTCCAAGTTTGGCCACAAAAACTCGGAAAGTGTAATTTTTATCCATTAGGTTTGTTCACATTAAATTACTTGGCTCATTTGACGTAATGAATAAGCAGTTAATCTGCCTCGGGCAGTCAGTATACCTACCAGTTTGTGCATGGTCCAATTAAGTAAATTTTTGGAAAAGGAGTTACATGGAGATAACAGGTGTGAGTTGTCGGACGAATAGGATGTTTCATTTCAGCCTTTTTTCTTTAATATAACTTTCCCATAATGATGTGTAATAAAGACAGCAAAACTGCCGGGTGTGTTAATAAGTATTTATCTGTTCAAACCAATGCTGTGTTTAGATCCTACCATTCCAACCAGTAACGAGGACTTATCTGAGCTATGTGAGAATGTTAAAGACTATGTGAGAAAACCACCCAGCCCAGGTGAGATTATTATGCAACTCAACAATTCACTGATCTTTTAACTGATTCTCGTCTCAAAGGTTAAATATTGGTATGCTGGAGAAAAGGCTACGACTTTAAATATGATTTCCTACTTGTTTACCTCATCACATGGTTTTACACTTTTCATGTTAACGCTAGTTGTTTTCAACATGTATAATGATTAAATGTTTCAAAAAATTATGTTTTTATTTCGAGTCATGCTTAGATGAGATGATTGATGAGATGATCTGGCTTTTTCTTTCTATTTGATTTTTAAATCTACCATCATCTAGTCCCAAATGATGCTGAAGATGTAACAGTTACGAACATAGGCACCGATACGCTGACGGTTAATTGGACAAGTCGAAGCAATATCAGCAGCTTTCATGTGACGGCGTTTGATATCGATGGGAACAGACCGAACGCGAAGAAAATCTTCGCGGCACATGATCCTAAAATAGCTGTATTCGATAGTCTTCAAGGAGGAACTGAGTACACGGTGGCTGTGTTCACTTTTAATGGATCTATGGAAAGCGACCCTGTAATATTGACTGTTGCAACCAGTAAGTGGAGTCTTTAGTGGCCCTTTTTGAATTTTTGTCCATTTTTCCGAAGTCCATAGTCACTGTGCCAAATTATCTCGAATTACAAAGTACAGATAGAGTCTCTAAGCCGGGGTCGAAACAGACGCTGGTTTGGAAAATGTATTTGGAACTGGACATTGTTATTTCCAGCTACCTGCAAATTGCGTTTCCAATGAACATGGTGCACAATTTATTGTTGGTCTGATCGCCTAACATTTATATTATAATAATAATAATAATAAAAGAGATATTTATAAAGCGCCAAATTGCCAAATAGGCCTCAATGCGCTTAATACAAAGGTAAAAAGCAATTTCCAAATTACAACATTTATACAATACAGAGGGTTTCCGAAGAAAACAATTTAAAAAGACAAAAATTTGTTCAAGGCAGTTTAAGAAAAATCTGGACCAGCCAGTGACAATTTTATACAATTCTACATTGTCATTTTAATGTTTTTAATCATAAAGTCGGCATGGTTACGTCAATAATTTGAAAGGGATGTATTCTTTCCGAGTTTTTGTGGCCAAACTCGGAAATTCTTTCGTGGAGCTTTCCCGTAAATATTAATATTTTCATAAACAATGGCAAATCTTCCATTTCATTGAACACTCGTCTTTATCGCGTTAGTGACTACATTGATGTTGAACATTTAATGTTCTTAGTACCTATGCAGATACCTGTGATTTATGTCAAGACAAAAGATAATGAACTCAATCTGTATTGGGATGGGGCTCCTGGCTACACTGATGACTACCTCTTCAGATTGGTTGGCGCTGTCGACAAAGACGGTGACCCTGTTATGCCGATATATGCCGGGGGCAGGGACGAAGTCACTTTTAAATATCTCGAGGAGGGGGCGAATTATAACATCGAAGCCTACGCTGTCGTGTGGTTCAAAGAAGAACAGCTACTCTCAGCTTCAAGAAACCTCGCTGTGACGATTTGTGAGTAAAACAATCAAACACAAACAAACACTGAAAGGAACAGACAAAATTAACAAACTATCAAACAAAACAACTACCAACCCACTGACCGGATTAAATCAATAACAGCCAATTGACAAAACAAGTGACGCGTTGAATGCAATAAACAATTATTTTTAAAATGACAAACGGATTGCAAGATATAGGTCAGCACAATGGCTAACTTGCCGACTGACCATTTAACAAGTGACACCACAACCAACTTACCAACCGATCGAAATAGGTCAATGTTTATGTGTTGTACTTCAAATTTGTCTTTGAACAATAAATCATGTATGCAATAATTTTCATAAGTTGTCATTGGAATCAAAAGTAGTATGAGGAGTGAACACTAAAACGGTGTGTGCAAACCGTCTGCAGAAATATCAGTTTGGATGGAATTTGTTCCCTCCACGATTTAAAACAGACAAAATTTAGCATCTAATTTGCTATTACTAATTACATACTTGTTTGTGGTTATAAACAGCGATTTCTGGCGAGGTACATTATTTCGATTCTCAAAGTGTAACACGGCTTCCAACATTAAGCCCAACAACTGAAGCAATGACTACCGCTGCACCAGTACTCTTCTGCCCGCAGGTGTGAAGTATGACAGTGTTTTACCAAACTGTAGGTTGATTACAAATTTCCAAGTAGACAAAATGTATTTGTAACATCAGGTGGCGCCCGGAGTAAGGCAAGCTATGATGAATCAATTGCTGCAGTTTCGAAAAATAACTGTACAAGAAGTTAGCCTTGATTGCAAGGCCGTCTTCCGGTCTTACGTTTTTTTATAATTTTTGATGGAAATCCGTCAGAAATTAGGGGATGTTTAATAGTGGATATGTAAATTTCTGAAAATTGCACCAAAAATGCATAAACATTTTTTGTTGGTAAAAATAAAATTTGATTTTGGGTTGAACAAAGAAAATTGACTATAGCAGAGCGGGATTTGAACCAACGACCTCTGGTTTAACGTGCCGGCGCTCTACCAACTGAGCAACTGAGCTATCTAGCACTATTTTGGCGGTCTCCCTATTTTGTCAATATCTTTGTTCGGGGGTGTCAGTCAGAAGCCATTCAACCGGAATAAAAAAATTCTATCGGTTTTTGAATCCGTATTTTCTTTGGTGATGTTTTTAAACGTGTGTGACGTCATCATAGTGTTAAGTTGTGATTGGTTTGTGGTAATGAAGTAATTAATGCGTATGATGGTGCAGTTATGCCATCGAATTACTATGTGCATACTTTCAGATAACTGAAGTCATGCAGTATTGAATAATAGAATATCTCGAACGCCCACAGTGTTTGTCATGTGACAAAACACCTAAGCTCATGGGATTTGGTTTACCAATGGTCTTGTTTGTTATCTTACTCATACGCAGATTAACTTCGAGCCGACAACTATAAAGGTTCCATCAACTACTGCTTTGATAACGGCGGATGCTACCACGCAAACAACTACAGAACAACAAACAACACCAGAAACAATCAAACCATCAACAACACCAGCCGAGACGAAAACTACACAGGTTTTATCAACTACTGATTTAACAACTCAAATGACAACACGACAACAAACAGCACCAGAAACGATCAAACCATCAACAACACTAGCCGAGACGAAAACTACACGGGTTTTATCAACTGCTGATTTAACAACGCAAATGACAACACGACAACAAACAACCCAGCAACAAGTAACAACAGCTTGAACTTCACAAGAGCATACCACTCTACAACAAACTACAATGCAATCGACTACTAAACACACAACAGCACAAGAAACCACAACAGCAATCGTGACAAGTAAACTCAATTCAACGCCGGCTGGCTGCAAAACTATTTTCCACGAGCCCTTCGCAACTGGTAATGTGCATTCCACTATTTCCTATAAATCAACTCAATTTGAATAAGAGACGTGGGGCCAATTGTTTCTAATCACTTTATCTTAATTGTGTTTATAATTTGAAAATAAACGAAGTGCGCACATTTCTTGACGCGCCGGATCGATAATGCTTGGTTGTTGCAACAAAGGAGCTATACTAGACTTGTTGACAAGTCGTTAATGATGGTCGCGGTGAGTCGAGTCGCGTGTGGTGTTGTAGCCTAATAAAGAATGCTCTCGCGAGATCACTGCTCTCGCGCGAAGTTGCTGGCTGCTGACTCTTCGTCATTAACGACTTGTAAAACCCGCCGGCGGTACATATTCATTTATTCATGTACGAACACAGTGTACATTACGGTTGCTGTAGCGACGATCGTGAAGACGAGTCCATTTTATCTGAGGGTAGTACTAATTTTAGTTACTGTAAATGTACTGAATGCTTGCGCTTGAGACATCTGTGGGTGTGTTTTGTGGGTGTTAACTCCTTCATTAGTTTAGTAACTAAAGAAATAAAGTAAACTTATCTTAAACTGCATTATTATAATAATTGTTTAAGATGTGTGTTTTGCCTCATAAAAATAAATATGCCTACCGTGAATAGTTACTGATACGCTCCAATCATTTAACCCGATGTGTTCTACAGTGATTGTGTGTATTAAGTGTGTATAAACAACGGACACGGAAACCAGTCAACTCGCCCCCTAGCAAAGTCGCCAATTTAAAAAAAGAACATGTACAAAGTCACCAACTACAAATTCGCCCCTAGCAAAGTCGCCCCCTGACAACAAACTCGTCCCCTCTCATAGTCGCCCCTCACAACGGAATTTAACAAATTTGTGTGATTGGACTTCAGCTAGCTTCAGGCCCTTCGAAAGCTATCTTAACGGAACGAAAGAGGAATTTTGGGGAACGAAAGAGTAATTTTTGGGAACGAAAGAGGAATTTTGGGGAACAAAATCTCATTGCGAAGGAACGGGAGCGTATATTTAGGGAACGAAAGCATATTTCGGACGAATGAAAGTATATTTCGGGCAACTAATTCAAAGTCGTATTTTGATGAAACGAAAGCTTGTTTTTAGGGAAAGAAATCTCCTTTCGGTGGAAAAAATTCATTTTTATTGAACGAAAGCATATTTTGAGCGAACAAAATTATATTTTGTGCGAACAAAATCATATTTCGAGGAAACGAATGCGTATCTTTCAGGGAACAAACGCGTATTTCTGGGTAACAAAATCGTATTTCGGGGGAACAAAAACGTATTTTCTAGGAAAAATCTATTTTGCTACCTAGAAAAACACAACTTTGTTTACAAATTAAAAAAAATATAATTAGGACAAAATTATAATATTTTGATTGAATAATATTTTGAGGAAACGAAATGACTTTGTTGGAATTTTGTGTGTCGAGAGATGGAAAAAATTCAGAGTGAGATTTTTTTTTTCACATTTAAATTTGTAATTTATTTTTCACCTGTTCCTTCAGGGGCTCTGGTTTGTGTGTGTGTTTTTTTTGGTTTTTTTTGAGGGGGGGGGGTTCGTTTTTGTCTCACAAATTGTTTAACTTAATTGCACCGTCAATATAAGAGTGGTATTCCTATTTATTGACATAAATCTTATTTAATTTCCAAATCGAACGTTGAAACGTAACGATTTTAAAACAGCGGATTCGATCAGCGAGGTTTACCGACTAACAAACTCGCAATGACAAGGTAGTTGGTGGTCTGGCTCCCTACCCCTCCCACATGTTCATGAGCTTCCAGGTACAGCTATCTCTTGGCATGGCTAGCTAGGGGGTTTCCGTCGTGCAGTGAGCCCCGCCGAGAGAAACTCTGCGCGTCATGGCATGCATGCTACACGATTTGCCCCGTGTGTTACGCGTCTCCCCACACGCTGTACACTGTCAAACACGCTTCCGTTGCTCGGACTCTCTGAAATAAAATCTTACGTTCGATTTTTGGTAATTATTTACAAGTTTTAGTGAAGTTGTACCCATAATTTGAATACGTATTTTCTTGTGTCAAAATATTCATGAACACAATCACTCTCACCACTCAGTGTTTGGTTTTGATCGTGCATGATCAAAGCATCAAAGCAACATAAAACTCCATCCAGTACAGGATTTGATGTTTAATATTCATCTACAGTTTGAATATTCATAGATATAACGAAATTGACCAATCAGATGCGTCCGTACGAAATCGGCTGAAGTGGCCATAGGCCGTGCACAAACCGCCAGCGGGTTTCACAAGTCGGTAAATGTGACCAGTCTTGAGAGCAGTAATCTCGCACAGAGCAGCCCTCTCGCGGGATATTGCGAGAAAGCCGTTCCGCTATCACCGCGACAGACATTTAACGACTTGTCCACAAGTCTAGAGCTATACAAGACGCTGCTCCCACAAATGACATAACTTAAGTGATGACGTCAAAGGCTTTTCTTTCTTAAAGGCACTGGACACGTTTGGTAATTACTCAAAGTATATATTAGCATAAAAACTTACTTGGTAACGAGCAACGGAGAGCTGTTGATAGTATAAAACATTTTGAGAAACGACTCCCTCTGAAATTACGTAGTTTTTGAGAAAGAGGTAATTTCTCACTAAAATATTTGAATCTGAAAAAGACTTCAGGCCTGAAGCCTTTTCAGGCATCTAAAAAAAAAGCACACAAGTTTGTGCAACAAGGGTGTTTTTTCTTTCATTATTTTTTTGCAACTTCGATGACCAATTGAGCCCAAATTTTCACAGGTTTGTTATTTTATGCATAATTATGTTGGGATACACCAAGTGAGAATACTGGTCTTTGATAATTACCAAACGTGTCCAGTGCCTTAAAATGCAGCGGAGAAGGGTCTTCAAAATGACTGTTTGTTTACAATTAAAATCAGTTTAAAATCATATGAACCCAATTTCCCTAGTGATTGCAAACATTGTCAATGATTTTCAGCATTAAGGATGTTGCCGTTTTCGTTCAAGCTGGTCTTTAAACTGAATGTTTATCAGGTGTAAAAGATTACAGGCTGCTTTCCAAATTTTAATCATTGCTAAATGTAACAACGTCATGACAATAATTGAAAGCCCATTTTCTTTGTGTTTCTGTACAGAAAGTATGAACTCTACGCCGTTATTCACACGACAGACTAGCGCTCTCGACTTCATCAACAGTACTGTAAACTTATTTGCCAACCAGGTTAGTTGAAATAAAATACATTATATATAATTATGTGTGTGTGAGTAGGTAACCACATTCAAACCGGGGACCTATAACAAAAGAGGACAATAGGTCCACGGTTGCTATCACAAAGGAAAGCATTGTGGTTCACGGTTGCTATCACAAAGAGTTGAACAAAGGAGGGTACACGATTGCAGGCTGTTACACACTTGTGTGTGTGTGTGTGGGAAACCGAGGACTTTAACAAAAGGGATCCGGGTGTTTGACAGAGCGAGGACGTCCTCGCTTCGTTTTCGTGTACAAACCCAATGGGGACGTCGCTAAAAAAAACTGTCCAAACAATGGGAGAACAAAGAGAAGTCCTCGGTAAGCGGGATTCACAGGGGTGTGTGTGTGTTTGTATATTCTTATTATTGAGTTATTAAGACTTAAGAGCCATATACTAAATGCGAGCCACTGTTGAATATCTAAATACTTATAACATCTGTCAAGTACACTAGCTCCCTGGCAATTTGTTTGAAATCGAAATGCAAGCTTTGGCGGTTTTTTGTTTTGTACTATTGTAATACCTTGTTAATGGCAAAAAAAAACAAATTATTTTAACCTAAACAAAAAGCACTGCTTTGACGCCCAACAGTTTAAAATATTTTTTAACATTAGTTATTTGAATAGTTTGTTGGTGTCATTGTGTGTGACCCGCTCTATATATCAATTGAGGAATATCTCGGAATTTTTTTAAAATTAGCTATGCATACCACGTTAACAAGTAACTCACTGGCTTTCCAGCAATATATTTCCGTAACTTATTCCAGTCCAAAGTTATCGGGCGATGAAAATGTCGCGGAATCGTTTTTTGTACTGTAAATAGTTTTCTCATGACTTTCGATTGTCATCAACTTTTAAATGGCGAATACACGTAAACGTGATTTCCAAGACATTCCTTATTTTGATAGAGCGGATCAAAACATTATAATGCAGTTTTACCAGGGTGTTTTTCTGTTAAAGATGGAAGAAGAATTTAATCCTTATCTTGACTTTGGAACCCATGATGAAATCGCCAACATCTGGGAGTGCACTTATGGAACAAATTTCACAACTGAGAGAGTTGTGAAGCTCGTTCCCGACTTGCTGGAAGCTCTACTTCAAGGGTTCCTGATAAGTCCCCAATGGGCTCCTACCATTCAGCTTAAGGGTCATCCGTTTGCTGGCGGAACAGGTAATGGAGATTTAGTTTTATGCTTTTATCTGTTTGTTGTCATTATTGTTATGAATACTTTTTTGAAAGTAATTGATTTTAACTTTGTTCTTGTTGCCCCTCATTCAGCTTGATATTAAAATATAATTTATTTTCATTTCTCTTTTTTCAAAAAACACCATCAAATCAAGTCTGAAAACTTGACCAAGTTAAGTGGTTCAGTTTTGTTGCATGTTCTTTAAGGTCAAACGCGAAGCGGAAATTAAATGGACACGTTGCCTTGGATTGGGCGACTTGGGCAATAAAAGCGTTTGAATCCGTTTGTTATGAAAAGCTTAATGGTAAGAAAGACGTTTTAAAAGTAGAATGATCCACACAAAAACGCCTCGAAATTGTGTGGTTTTCCTTTTACTTCGTGAACTAACACGGTCCGCCATTTTGTGGAGTCAAAAATTTGGCTCTTTAAAATGGCGGGTTGTGTTAGTTCACGAAGTAAAAGGAAACCCGCACAAATTCGAGGCATGTTTGTGTGGATAATTATAATCTTTCTAACCATATGCATTTCATAACAAACGGTTTCAAACGCTTTTCATAGCCCAAATCACCAAATCCAAGGCAACGTGTCCCTTTAACGTCAGCTTCAAAGAAAAAAAAAAAAGGATTTATTCTTCCAAGATTTGCGAAATTGTTTGCAAAATACTATTTCTAAATCAAGTTTTGTTTTTTCAAACCATATTCAATGGATGAATTGTATTGAAACAGCACAATACACATTCATAAAGCGATTGCTACAATAAACGCAATAGCTGCTTTTCGAGGTTCCGGTAAGTTCAGAATTTCAAGAAAACTCGTACGCTCTCTAGGTCAACTTGCACAAAATTTGATTTGTTTACTTTCGCATCTCTTTTATTCTTTTCCTGCACAGATGTTGAAATTTGGAGACCGGAAAATCCGTTCGTGGATGGATGCGGTACTTACAGTAGAGTTCATGTAGAACCGTCAGGGTTGAAACTCGACGTACCAAACTCCGCATTTGCAATTAATGGTAAAATTTATCATATTTATTTTTGAAATGTTTCTTGACCACACAAAACGTGACTGGGAAACTTTGTCAACTGGAGGATATTTCTTAGTGTTTTATGTATACAGGCCTCAACCTTTCCAATCTTCTCGAACTTTGTTAAGGAAGGTATACGTCTGGTAATCACTCTTTTAAAAATTTCAAATTAAAATGTATTAGTTAGAAGCCTACAGCAGCTTTCGATAGTATAAAGCATTTTGAGAAACATTTCCATTCTAAGAAATGTGGTTATGTAAAAAGTAAAAGATATCAGTTTTTATTACCAAAATTTCGAATCTGAGAAACGTTTCTCAGATTGTATATTCCTATTGGGGATTATTCTTCCTGCGTGGAAATAATTATTCGCTCCAGATTTTCAGCGATACCTGAAAAACGCGAACACTTTTTGAAGTGAAATTTTCACAGGTTAGTTGTCATTGTATACATCTAGATAGGATTAAAACAATCGAATGGTTCCAAAAACCAAATGTATACTTTGCCTTTTAAAGCTATGACGAAAAAGACACTTTGTTATTATCGGGGCAGGAGCGTGTAAATAAGTGCTGCATCCCGTCGTTCTCACACGTAACTTTTGTCACTTGGTTGAGCCGTTGATTTATTATCGTTGTCCCATATACAGCAATCCTTCACCGATCTTGAACTCTTGGTGGCAGCAGATACCGCCATTATTGCGGTGGTACCTGGGTGGTACTGCGCTGCCTAGCGACGGGTTTAAGCGATTTGCAAAGTAAAAGTCCAATAACCCGCGACTGATCAAATGATCGCCGTGTAGCCCAAACCTTATACCAGTCGCTAGGCAGCGCAGTACCACCCAGGTACACCGCAGTAATGGAGGCATATCTGCTGCCACCAAGAGTTCAAGATCGGTGAAGGATTGCTGTATTGGGAAAATTTTGTGACACATCAACGTTCGTTTTGTGCGCACTATACACCCCCTGTGTTAGTCAGAACATTTATCTTCCGAGCAGAGTGTATAAAGCTCAACAAGTCAAAACCGAATATTATTTCAATTTTCTTTTTCTCTCTCTAAGCAGAATCTGCATTTCTTCAACAACAACAACAGATTATTTCTCATGGTTGTCACCAGCAAACTAGTTGTTTCTATGCGCACTTTCTACATCAGACAATACTCAAAGTCTTATCTTCCAGAATCCCTTTGTAAAATTCCTTGGTCTCAGCACCTCAAGTCGATTTACAAATGCTACCTTAGACTTGTGGACAAGTCGTTAAATGTCTGTCGCGGTGATAGCGGAACGGCTTTCACGCAATATCCCGCGAGAGGGCTGCTCTGTGCGAGATTACTGCCCTCAAGACTGGTCACATTTACGTTAATGACGAAGAGTCGGCAGCCAGCAACTTCGCGCGAGAGCAGTGATCTCGCGAGAGCATTCTTTATTATGCTACAGCACCACACGCGACTCGAGCGACCATCATTAACGACTTGTCAACAAGTCTAATGCTACCTCGTTGTTTTGTGATAGGAACTGTTTGTCGGTCACTGTTGACGATAAAGATGGAGGAGGTGGATGCACTGTTGCCTCGAAATGGTTGCTCGGACGAAGGGTAAGAACATGTTCAAACCAACGTGGGTTTATGATCAAAATGAAAATACCACGAATTAGGTTTATTTGTGGAAAGTCAGGTTGCATTGTAAAATGTTAACAGGGAGAGAAAGCCAATACAAACATTGTATTAATAGTATTTTACCCATACACCCATGCGTGTAAAGGAATTGTATTATTTTTTGATGCATTTCCAGGGTCCTGTGAAAAAAACTATAGGCATAATCTCCATTGGGTCTTGAAACCACTACCTTTGACCTTCTAAAGCAGATGTAACTAGACCACCGAGCTTTCCCGGATCGAAGCAGTTTAACTCATATGGCATTTATAGCACTGGATACGATTTGAACTAATTGGGATAAAGATTATATTTTACCCATAAACTGATGTGTTAAAGATGGACTACAACGAAAACTCACAAATTAAATTTACTATCGAACCTTGTTTAGGTTGTGTTCAGGCAACAATTTATTGTTGTGGTCATGTTTTTCTCTAAATAATTTTGTTGCAAATTTTGACCGAAAAAATTAGACCTCGATTCTTCGATTTTGAAATTTCCCGCCCTGTACTGGTTCCCGGCAAAGATCCATTGAAAATCACAATGAAATCCACGATATAGTACCAGCGGACGTGAAAACCAGCGAAAAGTGATGACGTACTACCCATGAACAAACAGAGTAAACAAAATACGCCGTGTTATTCTGTGTGTATTATGTATGCGTTTTCATGCAGAGGCATGAAGTTTTTACGAAGCTTTTTTTTCTAGTGTATCAGCTACAATAATGCCGACTTCATGTGTTGTTGGTCGATGCACTAGAAACATCGAGAACTTACCCGGCTTCTCTCTCTCTTCTGGAATGCTGTCCCAGTGAAGTACCCAATGTTACGTTTCAATAGCCCCTTTTGCGACTCTGCACCTGACTCTGCGGCCACGGCAGACCCGGCGGAGGCCGCGACTCGGCCAACGTAGTAGTAGTATAGCCTGATGGTAGTAGATACACGAATTATCTCGATGTTTGGCGCTTTCAATGTGGTGGGGATCGATCCAGGCTTCAAACGAAACGTTGTTGTCAAACCCAGTGATTTTTTCAAAGCACTTGAAGGTTCAATACAGTCCTCTGAAAAATGTGCTGAACAAATCAAAGGCCTATACTTCTTGCCGAGAAGGTGAAATCCTTTCGTGTATTATTCGCGAACTTCACCCATTCCTTTGATATCGCAGGATCCCGCGGAAATTGAACAAAATGAATCTCTGGCTTCTTAGAACTATTTCTAGTGCATCCACCAACAACACATGAAGTCGGCATTATTGTAGTAGAAAAAAAAGCTTCGTAAAAACTTCATGCCTCTGCATGAAAACGCATACATAATACACACGGAATAACACGGCGTATTTTGTTTACTCTCGTTTGGTCATGGGTAGTACGTCATCACTTTATCACGTAGTACGTCATCACTTTCGCTGGTTTACACGTCCGCTGGTACTATATCGTGGATTTCATTGTGATTTTCAATGGATCTTTGCCGGGAACCAGTACAGGGCGGGAAATTTCAAATTCGAAGAATCGAGGTCTAATTTTTTCGGTCAAATTGCAACAAAATTATTTAGAGAAAAACATGACCACAACAATAAATTGTTGCCTGAACACAACCTAAACAAGGTTCGATAGTAAATTTAATGTGTGAGTTTTCGTTGTAGTCCATCTTTAAAGGCCCTGTACACGATTGGTAAGATCGAAAAACACAAATGTTCACAGATTCACACATAACTTACATGATTTAAAGTAAGTAATGGTAGAAAGGGTTCCTTAAAATATTTCTGCCTGAAATGCTATCGTTTCTGAGAAATGAGTAAAACAATAGTTTTTATCGCGCGCGATAATAAACTCCATGTTTGAAAAACAGAAAACACATAAGGTCTTTTTTCACTATTTTCTCGTGATCTCGATGACCAATTGAGCTCAAATTTTCACAGGTTTGTTATTTCATGTATGTGGTTGATTACACAAAACATGAACACTGTCTGTGATTATTTTGTCAGCTCTGCCAATCCTGTATAATACCTTTAAGTACTGTACACTGTAATACCTCCCACGTGAGAATAGACTGTGCAAGTCTCGCACGCATTCGAACTTCCAGGACCATAGTGGTCCCAACCATATGGAGTTTTACGTGGGCGAGATTTTGTTTCGTCAATTATTTTAGTTTGACGTAGTTTATGACCTAGAAAATTTTACATGTTGTTGGGAATGTAATACTAAGTGATAACAAAATATGAAAGTAAAACCAATTACACAATAATATAACGAAGAAAACCCGAGAAACTTGACCTCAGCTTCCGGTTATTGCAAAAAATTAAGAATGTTGTGCTCGCCTCCGATCATAAAACTTATGTAAACGCTTGTTTTTGATGCGCGATTATAATCGCCAGATGCTGTAATTGCAAAGCGAACCCTTTTCATTGCAGTCTATGGTTGTTGAGGCGTCAGCATCCTCTTTAAACTGCGACACGGGTCAATTTTAAACCCGTTTAACCATCACGAATCCGCGTATCTAAGAGGTTTCTAAAAAGTTAACATCAAAAAAGCATCCTTGTCCCAGAGTTTTAATTTTTTTTTTTTTATAATTAACACACACGTACATTTGTGTATTTTTTCCAAAAGCTAAAACTAATTTCATAAAATTGTAATGATTTATATATATTTTTTTCCTCAGATTTTGTCATGAGATATAATTTAAAACAAAGATTTGATTTCAGAAATAAAAATGTTCTTCGTTTGACGTGTTTTCTCGTTCGGATACGCGCGAGACTTGCACAGTCTATTGACTTGGATCTGGGTACTGTGGGGCCTGACCTATTTCTGGATCAGTTTGATCTGGAATCTGTGGAAAATACAAAGAAATTGGTCAAACTGACGCAGAACTCGGATCAAAATTCCGGGTGTTTTGCACGAGTTTCCGGTCTGACCCTGAAAATGAGTCAGGCCCCCAAAAGGACCCGGATGCCGGATCAATTCCGTCCTAGGAGTTTTTAACAGTGTTATACTCGGTACTTTTCCGACTCTTGTAAAAAAAAAATGTAAATCTGATGGGATTTGCAGCCAAGACCTGTACAGATGTCTCACCAACAGATACTGCTAGAACCTGAGATACAAACACAGCTAAACACAATAATGGTAGTAACTAAAGACACTGTGAAAATCTTCGTCTTGAAAACGGAGTGAAAATCCACTTTTCTCATTGAAATTGTAGGTTCCCTTTTTCACCTTGTTTTCACGGAGTTCTTTCTACAGTAACTAGCCAGAGCTTATAAGTGTTTCACATTGTTTTCACTGTGCTGTACTGATGCTGAAAACAGTCCAATGCTATCTTGAGTGTTTATGTGTAGTGTTGTTTAATTCAAGGAGTATTCCACAGTGAGCTGACCAGTACACTGCTGACCTGAAACAAGGTAAAACCAAAAGGCTGACCATCAGGTTGACTTCTCCTCATTACACAGTAATCTATCCAGCGTGTTAGGATTTCTAACAGTGTTATGCACGGTACTTTTCCGACTCTTGTTAAACAAAACAAAAATGATGGGATTTGCAGCCAAGACCTGTACAGGTGTCTCACCAATAGATACTGCTAGAACCTGAAATACAAACACAGCTAAACACAATATAAATTGGTAGCAGAAGACTGTAAGATGCTCGGAAATTATATTCATCGTCTGATGGGGTTCAGCAGAAACTACAAGTAATAATGTCATTTCCATTCTCAGTGAGTTCCAATGTGATGAGATTGAAACTCCATTTCCTCTTGTGGCAGTCGTCCTGGACCCCGCCAAACTGCCCCCCTTCACTGAGCCAATTACTCTTCGGTTTCAGTTGCAGGTTAGTAATGCACTTGAGTAACTAAATTCAGCACATTGATATCACATCAATCTGTACCATTAACCAAAATGCTGTGCTTCTGATAGTGGGTTTTTATTAGGGCCATGGCTGTAGCGCGTCCTCATTCTTTTTAGCTGGTTTTTTGTTTGCTGTTTTTGTATAGATAGGTTGCAATATGACGTAAATCGGCCATCTTTACGGGCAATTTGGAACACACAGTCATGCGTTACGCGTGAGAACGGCGTGCAGCACGCGGACATTTCACAAAACTCATTGCATGATTGGTTGCATGATCGGCTGCGTTAATAATTTGAGCGCTTGACGCGCCTGCAAGCCAAAATGCGATTTGCCCGTAAAGATGGCGTCTACTGGGAACTATCTATTAGATAGTGTCCACTTTCATCTTTTCTTGTCTATTTTTTAAAGTACTTGTTGGGCCTAGTTCTTAACCAGGGCCTTGTTCTTACCCACTCTTCATTTGTTCAGTCGATTTTGAATGATACATCTTGTATCTGGACTTTTCAGGAAATTGTTTAAAGTTTGTTGTAATTCTGCAATTGCATTTCCGCTTTTCAGCGGTTTTTATTGTCTTATGGGGGACTTTTGGGGTGCTAGGTGGCAGCAGACTTACCAGGTGAATCCACTATTCTCGGTAATGTGCGCACGCTCAGAACTACGTACACGATGCAAATATACCTGTTTGCTGCCACCTAGCGTTGACTTTGTTTTTACTTTAACTCATGTTCAATTCAGCTTTTGGTTGCGATGCATGATATATAATTATAAGCCATTATAAATGAAAATGAATGAATTACAGATGATGAAAACTATTTATTCTATTAACTTAATTCAGAATGAGGTTTCAGGAAGCATCCCCGTTTGCGTATGGCTCGAAACGAAACTCCAAGACAGGTCAGTGTGTCATCATTAATAATTATTTTGTTTACAGTTTAGTACAAACTGAAAACACAGGGTCAGAATTAACCAACTCCGGGTCTAGGGCAGTGAAAATTGTTCAAACTGACGCAGGATCCGAGCTCATAAAACCCATTTTTAACCAGTGTTGGGGCAATTAATTAGCCTACAACCCAGATATGGGCTCAGGCCCCTTGAGACCAACAGGACTTCGGGTCATGACCTAGGAGTTTTTGAGTGTACGACCCACTTGAACCATACCGTTGTGTACCAATGCAGTACAAAACAAATCACTTCCATAACATTCTAACAAAGTTTAAAACCCTGCAGCGAGTGACCGTGGATGCCGCGACCTCCACAAACAAAGAAAAACATTACCGCAACCACGTGGTAAATCCCAGCCATGCCATACTCCATAATATCCTCCCCTGTACCATAACACACAGTCTGAAAGGGGTGTCAATCAAAACAAAAGGTGTCGGTGACTCGGTCAGAGTGGGTGGAGAAACAAATCCTTCATTGAGCATGTACACAAATTTCCCATTGGTTTGTACACAGAGCAATGGCGGCTGGTTAATGTCAATGACACTGCAACTCGGGCGCAAGGTCGCCAAATATCTGGGCCCAGAAAGATGATTGAAAACATCTGTTCACCAACTGACTGGGAGTCTTTTGATGTCTTGCCGACAGTTTCTGCGGTTAGAAAATTGGAGATAAGCCCTCACAAGCCCTCTTACGTGATTTGTTACATGTGGAAGTCGCGACTTCCAAGGTGCCGAATATACGTTACTTCAAAACATGTGCCTCGTTTGAGGGATTTATGATTTAGTCAAAGTGAGCACAATTATTGACAATAAGTCAGAGTCTAGACCTTACCGAATCCAAACCCTGATCATAATTTAACCCGCACCAGGTAGGTATAAATAATATAGACCCTGTTACATTTGAGAAACTTGTGACTATGTTTACACTTCGTGCTGCAATCTGATTTATATTGTTTTGTGACTCAAATCAACCTTGCAGCTGTCAGCCGCGACCGTCACAAGTCAAGAAAAACATAACAGCACCCACGTTGTAAACCCCAGCCATGCCATACTCAATTATAGCCTCACAAGTACCATTAGACACAGTCTGAAAGGGGTGTCATCAATCAACAGGCGTCGGTGATTTGGGTCAGAGGGGCTGAGAAAAAAAAAATCCTCAATTGCACATATACACAAATTTCCCTTGTTTGAACACAAGGGCCACCTGATGGTTAATGTCAATGACGAGGGATAAGTCGCCATAAGTCTGAGGCCCGCAGAGATGATTGAAAACATATGTTCACCAACTGGCTGGGAGTCCTTTGATGTCTTGCAGACAGTTTCTGCGGTTAGAAGCCGGGAGATAAGCCGTTAAAAGCCCTCTTAAGTGATGTATTACGTGTGACGGTCACGACTGACACTCGGCCGAATATACGTTTTGTACGGGCAAATTTTTACAACTCAACAGTACCTCTGTACACCAAATGTGATAACCATTTTTGTGATTTCAGCCGAAATGTCCATATTATTATAACCATTCCATGTTTAAATATTTTGTATCTATTCAAACCGTGATGCCTTTAGCTATGAGAGTCTGCCGCAGTATTCATGGAACAGCAGTGGATGTGACACCGTAATGGAGAAGGGCGCCATCGTGTGTCAATGTTACCACCTGACTAGCTTTTCCGTTATTATGAGGGTCGCAGATTACGAGGTTTGTATTGTCATTGTGTAATAACGTGGAGCAATAAACTGCTAATACAACGAAGAAATTAATCACATGTCCGGTATGACAGCTTCGTATCTCGTGAATTCTCAACTAGCCAAAATTTATTAATTCTACTCACCGGTCTCACTGCGACTCTATTACAGTAAAGTATTGTAAGAAAGACATTCACCCTGGAACCCACTTCCCCAAGGCAAGTGATCCACAGCCATAGCCTACTGATGGTGTCAAACAACAGAAATGCTGAAGAGCAGAGAGAAAAGCCTGACTGTTTTATGTTTGATTTCTCGAGTAATATTTGGTAGATTTTTATGATTCAAAGTTGCTTTCATAATGACATTTAACATTTTCCCCCCAATACTTCAAACTATAAACAAGAACCTTTGCAATGTTGTGGATAGTCTTGTCAGAAGACACACAGGTAGTGGCGCCCTAAACAATCTTTTCACGCGTAAATTCGCGTTCCCAACTGCGTCAATACTTAATAATAAGACATTTAAAGGGACACGTTGCCTTAGATCGGGCGAGTTGGTCTATGAAAAGCGTTTGTAACCGTTTGTTATAAAATGCATATGGTTAGAAAGATAATTTAAAAGTAGAATACAATGATCCACACAAATATGCCTCGAAATTGCGTGGTTTTCCTTTTACTTTGTGAACTAACACGGTCGGCCATTGGGAGTCAACAATTTGACTCCACAAAATGGTCGACCGTAGTTCACGATGTAAAAGGAAAACCACGCAATTTCGAGGCATATATGTGTGGATTATTGTATTCTACTTTTAAAACATCATTCTAACCTTATGCGTTTCATAACGAACGGTTTCAAACGCTTTTCATAGACCAACTCGCCCGATCCAAGGCAACGTGTCCCTTTAATGTTGAGAGAAACAAATTGTCGGACGCACTTTTAATTTTAAAGGTCGTCCGTTAATGAGCAAACTTCGATAAGACACTGAGTATAATTACCTATCAGACACCATTTAGACTGGGAAAAAACGTTTCATACTACTCTGAAATTATGTTTGTAATTTTGTAATAGATTGAAGAAGGGCACAAGAGGGCGCTACATACTATAAGCATGCTTGGATGCATTTTGACGATCATCACTGCCTGTCTGACTATAGCCATCTTTTTTTACCTAAGGTTTGTTATAAATACTTCATGATTAACTTTAAGCCCAGCAGTTGCACTAAAACCATGGTTGTGTTGGGCAGTCCTCAATGTACTATAGGCCTGTTCTTAAAAGTCCCTGGTCACATTTTGACCAAGACGTCGGAAACTGGGGACAGAACAATTTTTTATTTTATTTTTTTGTTCATAACCTACCTGGAAAGTAAGCAAAAACAAAAAGGGAATTGGAACTGGAGAAAATAATGGTAACGATGAATGAAATAAAAACTAATTTTAAAAAGCATAAATTGATAAATAACCAAAGGGTAATTAATAGAAACTGCTGATAAATTTTATGGAAATTAAGGGCACCAGTGTCCTCGATGAGATGGTCTGAAGGCAAACAGATAAGTAAATAAAATATCGTTTATTAATGAAAACAAATCTTCCTAACAACCCAAAACAAGTACACGCTATACAATTTTGTCAATTCTTATCATTAATTTGTACAAATTTAGTTATCATTGGTCGTTGATAATGTTTGGTTTACCCTTATAGACTTATGAAAGAAGAAAGAATCATCCACACACAGCTTCTCGTGGCCATCTGTTTTTCACAGCTTATCTTTTTCATCGGGATTGACCAGACCAAGTATCAGGTATAATGTGACAAAGAAACTGTTAGTTTCCTCGGAGATCAGGCCGGCTAAACCCCTGTCCCCCACCTCTGTCGATTACCTCTGTAGATTCCTGCCTTGGACCGGATCGGAGCCTCTTGCTTTAAATTTACTTTAAATTCCATTCCTGTTCCATTCCTGTGCCCTTTTCACTTTCTGCTTGAACGCGTCAGTGTAAAACACTCGTTGAAAACACTCGTACTCGAAGTCCTTAGTCGATATCTCAATGAAGAATATTATCGAAGTCATGTACTCCCAGCCTCGCTACCATGGGCAGCGCGCCGTATCACCCGCTGACTGCGCGTACGTCTCTAACCCCTGGAAGGAAAACACTAAAAATCAACGCTGATCGAGCGATGCATTCTGGGAAGGAAAACAACATGGCGCGGCGAGATCGTACACCACTGGGGACGAGGCTGATGTACTCGATACTCGACTGAAATTGTCTCGGACTGCGATATTAAGGATACTCGTGGTCAACCCTTTCCTTTTCGCTTTCCTTTACACAGAACAGAAGAAATCTCTAGAAAAAGTAAAATATAAGTTGATGCACGATGTAGTCATGTTTAAGATAGATATCATAACAATCAAACATTGTCGCCCATAAGTTAGTAACAGCAACAACAGTTCCTGTTTTATACTGCATTTTGCAGTTAATACGTGGTGTTGGACTCGGTACTAGGGTTTCAGAATTCTCATTACTCGGACACTTGTTCAATGGCACAAGATACTCCCCCCTCTAGCACTCGGCAATCCTCGTACTCGTCACTACTTGATACTCGTGACTACAACAAAGTATATCATCACTTCCAATCAGATCACCCCAATTCTTTAGAGATTCTCCATTGGAAAGTGTGTTAGTTGATAAAAGAAACTTCAGTCTCTTCGCTGTGCATTTCTCGTCTCCTTGCAGTTTTACCGTTTGTTTGTTCACGTCGAGACAGTCTAAGCCTGGGCGACTAGTGCGACTGGTGTCGAAGTCGCGACTATTGATTGCTTAGTCGAGTCGCGACTTCTGTTTTTCAACTACTCGGTTAATCGCGCCGCCACGACTACTACAAAAATAGTCGCGACTACTCGCTTGGTGAACCAATTGTGTCGCTCACGACTATTCACGACAACATAATTTACTTACGAAACACAATCAGACATCACTGACACAATCCTTCAAACCTTTCAGCGTGAATATTACTATATTGCGCCTGCGGCAAACAATATACCGCAATGCATCATGGGAATAAAAAATTAGTGTCGAAGTCGAGACTATTGAGGAGCGACTAGTCGCCCAGGCTTAATAATTGCTTATATCCACGTTGAATCTACACCGTTGTGGCGTTTAGAAAGTATCCCCAGTTGGAAAAGTGTTATTTAAATGTCTCTTAGGCCTACTGATCCGCAATCCTATCTCCAGGGAAGCCAAACGTGCTTCCCAAGCCACGCACTGTCTCATTGGATAACACGTCCCGTGTAGTTATGACGAATTTGCATGTTTGAATCAATTTTTTGCAGGTGCTTTGTACAGTCATATCGGTCGCTCTGTTCTACTTCTTTAGCGCCACGTTCACTTGGATGCTGGTGGAGACATGCCACTTGTACTTGAGTGTCGTCAGGGTTTTCAGTTCCGGGTCAAAGTTGAAAGAGTACTCTTTGGCAGGTTGGGGTTCGTATCTGCTTTGTTCATTTTAAGCAAATTGTGACAGTACACAACAACTCGTATCGCACCTTGACTCAATAATGACTACATAACCCGCCTCCATCCGTCTCTGAATCTCCATTGCAGAAAGGGGCATGTCTCAAATATTTGTTTTTTACGTGGCATTTACTGTACAATCTGTGTTTACTTTCTGGTGGTGTGTCGTGGCCGAGCGAGCACCGGACTAAATGTCTGGTGTTTCTGATTAGCAGGTGGAGTTCCGGTCATGGCACTTGTGTCCTTGTTGAGCAAGATGCTTCACCAAAATTATTGCTGTGTCCATCGAATGGCAGTGCTCGTCAAAGAACCCAGAACACTTTATCGTGGAAGAGTAGGAGTTAACCCCACTGTTTCTGGTTCGCATAGCAATTAAGCACCCTTGTTATAGTTTCCTCAGGCTTGCGAGCTACATGTTGATTAAGTTCACTTGTGGGGCATCCTTGGTTCAATACCAGAAATATATAAGATTAATAGTCAGTATTGCATTCCGAGAAATACTCTGAAATTGTTACTGTTTTAGTAAAACCAGATGAATGGTCTATATCTAGTGACATGGGTCTACGGTCCTTTCCGATTGGTTGCTACCAATTACCTTGAATTTTTCTTCCTGCATTATTCCTTACAGCTTTGCCCCTGATACCAGTAGTAATTACCTCAGCTGTAGGGATTTCTTCGGGCAACATGACGAATGCTAAATAGTAAGTAACATTCAAGTCTCGGTGACCTGGGGAAATGTTGGCCTTGGGATGGGTTGGTGCCTGCTATAAAGCCTGCTGATTTTGCTGTTCTAAACATTAATTTCAACAAAAAGCGATAAGGAGAATATTACATAATGTTTCTCACACCTGACAAGTCTCATTTATGAGTAAGTTTGACCCGTTTTAAGGTGTCAGCTGAGCAAAATTGTGAGTCAGTTTGACCTGAAAAATGGGTCATAATGACAACCCCCCCCCCCCCCCTAAATGAGTCTGGCCCGTGGGCCAGGGATCCTGTAATAAATGCAAAAAATAGTCAATGGCCTGGCGTTTCGATCCTAGCACAGTCTTTCTCGATTGCTAAATGACATGACAATATGGGGTATACATAATACAATTGTAACAGCAGCAGTTAAGTGGAAATATACCAATATATAGAGAGAGAGGGAGGGAGAGAGGGGGGAGAAGCAGAAAGAGGAGCTTTTGTGGAGTCCGGGTTCTGTACTTCACGCACTTGAAGGGAAGACTTTTGCCAAATTTCATAGAGCTGCTGATGCAGAAACACATGTTTATAACATTATTTTTGTATTCTTTTACCAGTTGCTGGTTGT
This sequence comes from Leptasterias polaris, assembly GCA_037783415.1. NCBI lineage: Eukaryota > Metazoa > Echinodermata > Asteroidea > Forcipulatida > Asteriidae > Leptasterias > Leptasterias polaris. Next base: position 2,673,932 of record JAZGTN010000065.1, read on the forward strand.
CAGTGCACAGTGGTATTATATGGGGATTTGCTGGACCAGTATTGGTCACTATAGCGGTTAGTCACAATCAATGAGTATTTATTGTAATTGTCTTTATTGTATTTAGGCCATATCCATTACAGACACCTTGCATGTGACGTCACAAGCCCAAAATAGTCCCCTCACTATTAAATGTCAATGAAGACCTATCACTGAGATTCGTGAGGAAATTTGAAATCAAAGATGGCAGCCAATGCAAGGGTCTATTGAAGCTTTGTATAGACGATGTGACCTCTGACGTCATTTGAAAATCATAACATGATACGCGCGCATGTCGCCGGGCAAAACCTTTGTGTACTTGACAGCCAGCTAGAAAGTACACACAATATTACCATGACTACGCGTCTTTTTGCCCGGCGGAACATGACTTGGACAACAGACTTGTCAACAGAGGGCGGTTTGAATGTAAACAGAGGTCACATCGTCTATAAGGCTTGTGTTGTTGTGAACAGCAGAGAAAACAATTTAATCAATAATAAAATAATCTTCTGATAATTTTTAACTGCTGCATGTTTGATACTAATTTATCTGCTGTTCATTAATACCTATTTGTACTGTTATTCAAAAAGTGTTGTTACTTTTCTGTCTTTCTTTCGAATTATCAACTTCTAAAACATCTGGGGGGAAATATGTTGAATACATCATTTACAGACATAAAAGAATGTACCCTAAAGTTACTGCAAAATAACTTACTTCACTGAAAGTACATTATTATTCTTAAGTATCTTGTGGAATAGTTTCGCCACGTGTTATATTTCATTGTATTGAAAAATGCAATGTTGTATCACTTTGAAGCGATGGTCGGCCGACCATCGCTTAAACGTGTGAGTTTTTCAAGGTCTGATCGACAGCTTAAAACCGTTACCATTAATACCCTCGTTTTGTTCTCGGCAGTCATGGACACACAATCGTTAATATGTCGGTAAAATCATACTTTAACAAGTATTACGATGTTAAAAGCTTACGTACTGAATAGTACTTTCTTTAAAGTGGTAATCGTTGTACTTTTCATGAAAATGTGGATTTTCTCAGATTTAGATTTTCTTGTTCAGTCTATAGGCTGTAAGAACCGTCTGTGTCTGTGTGCCAGGGCTGTTTTTCTCACAGACATGGCGCACTACTTGACATAATGTCCATCACTTTGTTAAATTGTTATAATTTTTTAGAGGTAGGACTTAATTTAAGAAGCATTTATCGTTAAAATGTCCCTGTATAACCATAGAGCAAGGACAGAAACCAGGCCCGTAACCAGGAGGGGCGGGGGCGGACGCCCCCCCAAAAAAAAGTCCGCCCCCCCTTAAACAAAAAACCGCCCAAAATAAAAATAAAAACCAATATCAAAAAATCTAAATCCGACCCCCCCAAAAAAAACAAAATTACGCCCCACCCCCAAAAAGTCCGCACCCCAAAAAAAAACAAAAAAGAAGAAAGAAGTCCGCATCGTAACTTTATTCGCCCCCCCAAAAAAAAAAAAAATCCTGGTTATGGGCCTGTGTATAACTGATGGCGTTGGGTTAATTTACTAAATGAAAGCTAATTCGTTCCACATTCCATTCCCCGCACTTCCCCTGCGTGTAATTTACTAACTCAATTTCCTTGTCCACCAGGTCAACACTGTGATGTTAGTGACTGTCCTAAGAGAGATAAATCGAATTATCGACAGAGACATCACAAAGATGAAAGCAAACAAATCCAGGTAGTGTTTTCTCATTAATTAAATTATATTGCCGCTAGAATAAAACCCGGTCACTAACACTGGAGCACACATCACACCGATCATACAAGATCTACACTGGCTACCCATTAGGGACAGAATCATCTTCAAGATCCTTGTGTATGTCTAACGCTCATCAAAAGGCACTTTACCACCATATCTCTCTGAGGACTCCAACCCCATCTTTCCAACCACCAGTCTATGCGCTCCAATAACAAACATCTTTTAAGGAAACCCCTGGCCAAATCATCATGGGGTGAAAGGTCATTTACTTCTGCTGCCCCTTCATTATGGAACGACTTGCCGGATCATATTAAACTTTCTCCATCACTACTTTGTTCAAAACTTCCCTCAAGACTCACCTAATGAGGACTGCATAACATTCCCTTCTTCTAATGTGTCACTGCGCCATAAGCATCTTTAGATGGATACCGGCGCATTATAAATGCCCATTATTATTATTATTTTATTCTTGACAAGATTTCATTCGCTTCGTTTGCTTTGTTCAGTGTTCTAAAAAATAAAAATTTCCCCTCGTTTTACTCGTAGGACTACTGCCAAAGCACTTCTGGTGCTCATGCCGATGACGGGCTTGCCGTGGCTGTTTGGTTTCATCGCCCTCAATACTGGTCTAGTCATATTTGATTATATCTTTACCACACTCAACAGTTTTCAGGTGAATATAAGACAAAATGAACTTATTACTGTTGCTGTTGACGTAAGTTGTCGTTGTCGTTGTCGTTGTCGTTGTCGTTGTCGTTGTCGTGGTCGTTGTCGTTGTCGTTGTCGTTGTCGTTGTCGCTATCGCTGTCGTTGTCGCTATCGCTGTCATTGTCGATGTCGTTGTTGTGGTTTAGTTTTTTCTAAAAAGTCCACGACAAGTTAAAACTTGTATTCATTATTTTCTCGAAAGCAATGAAATATTTTGGAATACAAGTTTAGGTTGCTTGCATTTTAGTTTAATGGAAACTTTCAGGGCATGACTTGACTCTTCTTCGGATGAAGATTTACATCTCTATCACCAGCAGACATGGTGGCTATAAGGGGACGTGGAACAACAAAAATTGTATTTATGTTAATAAGTACGTAAATATTCCAGACTTGTGCCCAAGTTCATACTTAAATATTCCCGATTTGGGGCACAATATAGTGTCTTATATATTTACGTAAGCATTTACGAAACTGCTAATATTGTGAATATATATACGTAAATATCTTTAAAAAAATTATGTTCCTTAAAGGCACTGGACACGTTTGGTAATTACTCAACAATTATTAGCATAAAAACTTACTTGGTAACGAGTAACGGAGAGCTGTTGATAGTACTATAACACATTTTGAGAAACGACTCCCTCTGAAGTAACGTAGTTTTTGAGAAAGAGGTAATTTCTCACTAAAATATTTGAATCTGAAAAAGACTTCAGGCCTGAAGCCTTTTTCAGGCATCTGAAAGCACACAAATTTGTGCAACAAGGGTGTTTTTTCTTTCATTATTTTCTTGCAACTTCGATGACCAATTGAGCCAAAATTTTCACAGGTTTGTTATTTTATGCACATGTTGGGATACACCAAGTGAGAATACTGGTCTTTGACAATTACCAAAAGTGTTCAGTGCCTTAAAAGCCTTACAGTTAAATTTGGCTGTTTCTTATTAACGTTTTGTCAACTTTGTCCATCACTGCTTGTTCTGCTCATTGCAGGGGGTTATGCTCTTCGCCATTTTTATCATCGGAAATAAAGAGGTAAGATTTGTTTTCTTAATAGCTGATCTTGACGTAGTCTGATCTTGTTTCCGTGCAATTGGATCAAACCAGATACCATTATTTTGTGAACTCGCATTGCTGCAGATTTCCAATAAAGCAAGTCGCTGCCACCACATGACCCGAGAGTCTTAGGTTATACTTCGCTTGGTATGGGCCCCACCGTTCTCATCCAAGCTGGGATGGGCTGGGATGGTGTACAACATGTTTGTGGAGTCAGAATGTAGGGCTGCATCATGGTGGGAACGATTTTTCTGTTGCGCACAATCAAAACATTTACGTATATAAACGCACAAATGATACATGGATAATTTTAACGATTATCAATAGGGTCTGTATATTATTGTAGTCTTCTTTTTAAACCAAACTTTCATTTTTTTTTCATTTTTTTTTTTTTTTTAACAATGCAAAGAATGAAAATAAATGGGTTTAGGCAATAAACTACCTTATTATATAGGAAAGTCGAATCACTTGTTAACAGGAAGATGTGACCGGGCCGGGGTTGTTAGTCAGGGAGATGGTCCAATGCGCATGTGCAGCACCGAGCGAACCATTAACACCGTGTTCGTACATCTCTTTCTTAGGTGCGCGGTAAAATTGGTGGACGAATTGATGACGTCAATCGTTTGGCAAAACATCCCGCTGTTGCGACTACTACGACCAAGGGTTGTGTACTTATGACGTCACATACGTCACCAGGAACGTCATTCGGGACGTCGGACACGACACGTGACATGTCTCTGCCGAGCATTTAAACCCTCCAAAAGAGGATAATCTTATAAAATAATATAATATTCTCTATTATAATCTATATAATCTATAAAAAAATTAAAAATCTTAAAAGTTTGTGTGTGTTTGCTATTTCATTACAAGAAAGCTCCATTGAAGCATTTCCGAGTTTTTGAAAGTATACGTCCTTTTCAACCATTAGGTGTGCTTACATTGAATTAATTGGGTCATTAACTAATGGTTGAGCAGTTAATCTGCCTGGGCAGTCAGCAGCCTTGCTGGTTTGTGCACAATCCAATAAGTCAACTGTTTGGAAAAGGAATAACATGATGATAACAGGTGTGAGTTGTCAGACGAAAAGGGTGTTTCATTCTAGTCTCTTTCTTTAATGGAGCTTTCCCGTTTTGTTTATTTTTAAATGTTGATCGATTCATAATTATATTCATAAAATCCTTTGTTTTTAAAAGTCAATAAATGTATTGCAGACTACCATACCCATTTCCTTTCCGATCGATAGCTATAACATTTTTACTGGAGAAAGATGGGCATAAAAGAACAAGGGTTCGATCGTTCCACCGGTCTCATCCGAGACCACGTGGGAGATGCTAGTAGGGAAAGATTGTAGCGCTGATCGTCGCATCGCGCAAGCCCTCAAACGAGTGACCTTGGCAAACATGTTCTGCGGAAATCAAGAAAAACATAACCGCAATCACGTGGTAAATCCTAGCCATGCCATACTCCATGATATCCTCACCAGTACCATTACACACATTTTGAAAGGGGTGTCAATCAACAGGGGTCGGTGACTCATTGGTCAGTGTGGGTGGAGAACAAAAAATCCTTCATTGCGCATGTATAGAAACATTTCCCCATTGGAATGTCGTGGCCGAGTGGTTAAGAGCACCGAACTCAAGCTCTGGTGTTTCTGATCAGCAGAGTGTGGGTTCGAGTCCCAGTCGTGACATTTGTGTCCTTAAGCAAGACACTTAACCACATGCTTCGTCCTTCGGATGGGACGTAAAGCCGTTGGTCCCGTGCGTTGTGAATGCACGTAAAAGAACCCAGTGCACTTATCGAAAAGAGAAGGGGTTCGCCCCGGTGTTCCTGGTTGTGGCTGCTTAATGCGCCGTAGCACCTTGTAAACCCTTATAAGGTGCTAAATAATTGGGTCTCAGATTTTCATCACTGCAATAACCTATCTTTCTGAAAGTATGTATATACTCAGCGCCTTGAGTACCTTGTTTGGTAGATACGTGCGCTATATAAGACTTCGATATTATTATTATTATTATTACACAGGGCAATGCCGGCTGGTTAATGTCAATGACACTGCAACTCGGGCGCAAGGTCGGCACAAATCTGAGGCCCAGAGAGATGATTGAAAACATCTGTTCCCCAACTGGCTGGGAGTCTTTTGATGTCTTGCCGACAGTTTCTGCAGTTAGAAAATGGGACTAAGCCCTCGCATTTGCCAAGGTGCCGAGTTACCGTTTCACCAAAACATGCAGGTCACTCGTTTGAGGGCTAAGTCCCAACTTGTGCACACTCGGTGTGATAATGCACGATTTTATTATTTTCAAACCAGAGTTGCAAGAAGAACTTTGCGATTGGGCACTACTTTTTATTATTATCGTTGTTTTGTAAACAGGGAGAGTGGCCGGGGTTTAGGTCAGGGGAAAAGGGGAAAGCAACATGAAATAGATGGGTTACCGGCTGGAAAGATTTCGTTTTTTCATGTTTTGTTTTATTTTGTCTGCTGCATATAATAGTACATTGTTGGCTTGCATTATTTGCTTTTAGTTAAAATCTGAAGTGGTCCAAAAATGTAAATTGTGATAGATAGGCCTAAATGTTTCCTAAAAGAGTAGTGAAAAACATGGATATCTAATTAGTCCCTATGTGTGAATTATTAATAAAAATGTAAGATAGGGTCATTGAATTTGGTAATTAATGACCTTCATATTTGAAGAAAAAAAATCAACCGAAAAATGGAAAAGATAGTAGGCCCTAATGTTATAGTAAGCTTCATCATGCATCAATAAAAGTATGTCGCGAAATTTGGATCTACAAATCGCTTTGAGGCGACTTTAATTGGAGAATATTCAAATTTCCCTGGTCCAGAATGCTGTGGCCACCCGTTGGTACCCGCTGTCACCTTCCTGAACTGGAAAATCAATAGCAGTTTTTAAGCTGTTTCTCAACGAGTACACAAGTATAGGCCTATACTATAATGATGAAACTTATCGTGTCCTTCTTGATAGTTGGCATGAAAGTCAGCAATTAATTTGACAAAAACTAATAATAATTATGTAAGCGTAGCTGACACTAGCAATATATGAATACAAACAGCAGGCTGGTTTCTGACTGGCAACATATAACCCGAACAAAATAGAGAGACCGCCAACATTTGGGGCAACAGCTCAGTTGGTAGAAGCGCTGGCATATTAATCCAGAGCTCAAAGGTTCAAATCCTGGATAGTTTATTTTTCTTAATGTTCAGCTCAAAATTATTTTATAAACTTTACCCAGTCAGTTGTTTGGGGCCTACTTGATATCACAGGCAACACTGACACTCATTTAGAAATCTAAAGAAAATAAACGAGATAAAATTTAAACAAGTGTTACTCTAATAAGGAAGACTTCTTTATTGTTTCAATGAAATTATTGTCATGTTTCATAAGTTTTGACCGGGCGTAACATTCCTTTTCTAAACTAAACCCCTTTCTTCATCCGATGCTAAAAAACCAAGGTCTTTGGTGTCCAAACAAGGGGCGATTCCCAGAAATAATATTGTTAGAGCGCCCTCTTGGGATGAAAAAATATCCACGCGGCGTCCATACATTTTACGAAGAGAGCGTGATTCTTTGAAATCCCGGTGGGCTTTTTTACAGGGATCATTTGCAAAGCAAGACTTCAACATGGTTACAGTGGAACAGCTTTACAAAGACTATGGGGTTCTTGCTGATGCCGGTGACAAGGCTGGAGAGGTGAGATTAAATAAAAGACTGTTTTATTTTGTAAATTGCACTGAGTGTAGTAACCGTGTTTAGATTTCGTGTGCTGTGTGTTACAGTAGGAGAGACAACTCGACCTTCGCCAGTTATAATAATTCTATAATATAGTAACTTTGTGATGACTGATGTTACGAATTTATGGTTGGCTTATCTTTTCTATCACTAACTAGTATAAGTTTAACTTTATAGTGAAGGTAGATAATAAACCTCCATGTAGGCTAACTTAATATAATTGTCCTTGTGGTTTATTTTACATGAATAGGCCTACTTAATAAATTATTTATATTATAAAAGGTAATTTCATTTGTTGAAGATTTTTTTGCAAGTCATTATTTAGTTTTTAAAGATTTTCTTTTACATGTAACTTACTTGGCAAAAAAAAACTCACAAGCATTGTGAATGTATGTACAGTGTGTTGGGACATTTTTAGGTGTGTAGTACAAAGAAAACTGAATGAAGTCATGTTGGCAAAAAAATATATATATATTTTTTTGATATGACCATTTTGAAAACGTATAGCGTTACAGAGGCACAAAATGTTTGATCCCTATATAAAGTATATATAGCATAATAAAGCACAATCGTAACCTTCTGAATCAGTGACATTTGTCCATCTTTCCGATGGTGATGGTGGTGAACAGAGGAGTGGTGTGAATCAGTTTGCATTTTATAATCACGCACGGACTTATGCAACTTTGACCATTATCCCTAACTCCCTAGGTGTTTTGGCTAGAAACCATACCAAATCCGCCAAAATCAATCAATTGAGAGACAGTAAATATGCAACTGTACTGAATCTATCATAATCAACCAATGCATTTTTTGCATAAGTACTGAATCCATCAGAATCAATCACTAACATTTTGGAGTATTTTGATGGACTTGGTACAGTAGGCTTCCAATCTTGAGAGACAGTAATATGCAACTGTACTGAATCCATCATAATCAACCAATGCATTTTTTGCATAAGTACTGAATCCATCAGAATCAATCACTAACATTTTGGAGTATTTTGATGGACTTGGTACAGTAGGCTTCCAACTCTAGTGTCACTACTGGTTGTTACATAACTGAATCCATCACAATCAACCAACTGAAATAAATGTTGATTGAACAAACTTAGGGATGTCTATGTACTTTTTTTTTTTTTTTTTTTGGTGGCTCAGTCACAATGAAATTATCCTGTTCGCACTGCCATTACAGGAATACCATTGTTGCATCACTGCCTTTTTAATTTGTTATATATTTTTTTTTTGGGACTGTTTTCTTTTTTCTCTTTGGTTTAGCTTCTGATTTTCTTTTGGTTCTTTTATTGGTTTTTTTCCTGACATGCACTGCCATTGCAGGAATCTCAACTGATATTTTTTTGCTTTGTTCTTTTGATACAAAAAGTGGAGAGCCCTAAGGTGTTCCCCTTCATGTCTTGTTAGGTGATCTCATCTACTCGTTGGTGTCGGTGGTGTTGGTAGTGTCCCCTGTGTCTTCGCCGCTAACAATAGAGTGGTACTTCAGGAAGCACTGACCGGCACACAGGTAGACTCCACACGCTTGGCAGCCCCGTCTAGTCGTCTTGGTTTTTCCAGATTTTGTTACTCCATTGTTCAGTCTGCACCACCGACACCAACGTGCGTAGCGACCTGGCATCCTAGTTGAAGTATGTCCAAGGGCGTTCTTGACTTTAACTCTCTTTGAACCAAAAAACTGGACCTCAGCTCTGCCTTGCGCATACCCATCTATGAGTTCTGTGGCAACAGCCAAGATGAACTTGGAGTGGGTGGAGGCACTTTTATCTTCATCCGAGCTTTCCTGACTGTTGCTTGCTGTGGTGCAGTGGTGTTTTCTGTAACATATCCAAGCGTTGACTCTCGCTATGTCTACAAGGAAGTAGAGTATCTTACGCCACCACAGCTGGGATTTCCTCGAGCATGAGTAGTAAGACCGGAGCTGATCCCCACGATCGACCCCTCCCATATATCGGGTATAATCAACAGCCTGTGGAGGTGCAGAGATGGTCTTCTTCTCCAGGCGTCCAGTTCCGTCATCTGCAATCTTTCTCTGCAAGGAATGCTCATGAGGGTCTCTCCACCCTTGATGAGCTGAAGACAGAAGGAGCATCACTTTACTGTCCTTCCAAGCAGCAACGGTCAGTTGTCCATTCTGGCGTGTTGAAAAAGAGCCCCGAGGATTACTGCCCATTCTCTTCAATCTCTCACTGTTGAAATCCTTTGGCAGGCCTCTGCTGTTTCCTTTGATAGCCCCGGTGAGGTATGTCTTCTTGCTGAGTAGAGTTCGTGCTAAGGGGATGGAGGTGTACAGCTTGTCAGTATACAAGTGGTGATAGGAGTTCAGATGAAAATTCGCTGTCTCCATCGTGATGTCCAACATCTTTGCAGGCTTTTGACCATGAGGGTGCACGATGAAATTGAGGATAAACCCTGTTGCAGATTCGGCAATTGCGTACACCTTGAAGCCTGCACGAATTGGCTTCAGGGGCATAAAAAACTTCCTGACGCTTGCCTTAAATCCCCTGTACCGGATCATAGCTTCATCAATTGTCAGTTCCCGATCTGGCACGTACTTCTTGAGACACTGCTTACGAACCTTGTCCCACACTGGCTGCACATAAAACAAGGGGTGCTTCAGTTGGGCATTGTAGCGGTGGGCTTTGTCCTTGATAAGGGAGGGGTCCTTGCTCGCATCGTTACACTTTAGAAACTGGCTGATACAATCAAATCTGTTGCGGGTCATCGTGGACGAGATGAGAGAGTTTCTTAGGCCGGGATGAGTGGACCAGTAATCTTTGTAGTTCGCAACTTTAACCAGTCCCATTATCAGGTGTATGCCGAACCAGGCTCTAATTTCGGCGAGAGAAGTCAGTCGTACTTGTCTTTCAGCCAGTTTAACGTTGGTCCACTTCACAATGATAAGAAGCAGGCTGATGGGAAAGAACTTCAAGAAATACTTCAAAGCTGAAGAGCATCGGTTGAATGATGGTCCCAGTGGACCCTTCGCCTTGAAACTTCTCAGCCTGACATTATGGAGTGTTCTCGTCCAACCTTCACTGTCCGGGGTGTGATCTGGCTGATAACATGATGGAGGGTCGGGGTCGTTATCTGAGTCAGCCTCTTTGGTCTTCTTCCTTGGCACCTTCTTTCTTGGAGGGGCTTTTTCAGCCTGCTGTGGCTGAGGCACATCACTTCTTGATGATGACTCCTCGGCTAAACTTTCTTCACAGCCTGAAGATGTCGTCGCCGCAGCTTGATCAATGAATTCCTCCTCACTTTCCGAATCAGTTTCAGCAAGGGCCCTGTATGTCTTTCCCATCTTGATGCCTGCATCGGTTGCACTTCGTCTGATGGTCTCCCTTAGATTTTGTCGTTCTTCTTCCATCAATCGCTTCTTCTTCTGGAGAGTTGTACCTTGCTGTAGAGGACGTTTTTTTCCATGGCCCCATGAGCTTGGGTCTACTCCTTTACCCCCTTTTGCACTGCTGCTCTTCTCCTTGTCTTTCATCTTCTTCGCTTTTCGGCAGTCTCCTTCTTCCTTTCTTCTCTCTTGAACTCGAAAAGTTCTCTTCCCCATTGCAGCTTGTTGAAAAAATAACCTCTCTTCACAAGTCAAATTTTCTTGTAATATTCTTATCTCCCTTGCAGTCATGTTGACACAAGCAAGCACATTGAAGTGTGGTGGGTTTGCATTTTCATCCTTATTTATAGCTGGGCATGCTATTGTAACATGTAAAGAAATATTACCATGACACTTACCTTTTGTAATAAACTACTCATTCATGTTTCTTCAAGAAAAGAACGTTATGTAATACAGCATCACACGTGAATATTGAATTATGGAATGTTTCTATCCCACCTATGAATATGAATGGAACTGGCGACCACCCAAGTCATTGTATTGAGTTATATGGATTGTTTATAATTACTGATCCCTAAATAAATGTCAGGAATGTGTGTACTGTAGTATGCATTGTTTATAATTACTGATCCCTAAATAAATGTCAGGAATGTGTGTACTGTAGTATGCATACATGTACAATGTACATGGTATAGTGTAGGGCCTAACACTGCATTCAACACAAAAAGACCAACTCTACCAAAATCAACCAGTGGTTTGAAATGGCTGAAAGACCAACTCCACCAAAATCAACCGGGATGTTATGTCCTAAAAGACCAACTCCATCAAAATCAACCAAATGTTTCAATCTGGTGGTGTACCAAATCTTACAAAATCAACCATATTCCACCGATTGATTTTGATGGATTTGGTGCTGTTAGGGTTATTCAATTTATTGCACACTAATTTGTAAAATAAAATTACAAATTAAAAAGCCCTGCAAGCTTAGTGTTACTTTTTCTTAGCTGTTCTTTGTTAGAAATGCATTTATTGTGAAGTAAAATCTGGCCTAGGAATGATTTATATAGTTGAACTTTCTGTCATTAACTTTCTCCATCCTCCAGCACCAGGATGAGTACCGCTCAATCCTGAGTGCCATAACGGCGGGCACCAGTGAGAAGAAACTAGCCGCCCAGTTTATCCCTCGATTCTTTAAGTTCTTTGGTGATCTGGCAGACACGGCAATCAATGCACAGCTAGATCTGTGTGAGGATGATGACTGTTTGGTAAGTAAGGGTACCTACACATGTACTAGGACTACCTTCACTTTAACTTCCAAGTCTTACAACATTCCCTGGCCAGGTCTTGGTACTCATCTGCTTCGAACCTACTCTTAGATCACCTGGCCCAGCTATGTCAATGAGATAACACATCTTCATCTTAATTCAGTTTGAATCTTGAAGTCTCAGAGGATTTTGATATTATAGACCTTTCTATTGCAACGTCACATCCCAAGTTTTTGACAACCGAGGTTGGAAACATTATGGAAAGCCATAACTGCAAATTAAAAACAGATAGCCATAGTTTGTAGCAATGTTACACAAATATTCAAAAATAGTGTTGAATTTGTTGGAAACAAATCAACCAATCATGGAAGGTATTTCAGTTCATGAATCTTTACAGAAAATTTTGAATTTGGTCGCAACATTTTTTAACACGATTGAATGTTTTGCTAACATTCATCCGTCCATGCTAACCAGCGCACTTTGTTTATCAACAATGGAAAAGTATATTATAAAATCATTATTTATAATTCCAGATTACAATATGTAAATCGAGTCTCCACTTTCCTTTTAATTTTATTTGTGCAGATTCGGAGAACAGCCATTAAAGAGTTGCCAAATCTATGCAAGGAGAATACAAACCATTTGCTGCGTATTGCTGATGTCTTGACTCAGCTCCTCCAGTCAGATGACCCCCAAGAGGTCAACATTGTCAATATTTCCCTAATATCACTCTTCAAAATTGATATGAAAGGTATGCAAGTATTTAAGCAACATTTTGACAATAGACTGCAAGTCTCGCGCGCATTCGAACTTCCGGGACCATAGTGGTCCCAACCATATGGAGTTTTACGTGGGCGAGATTTTGTTTCGTCAATTATTTTAGTTTAACGTAGTTTATGACCTAGAAAATTATACATGTTGTTGGGAATGTAATACTAAGTGATAACAAAATATGAAAGTAAAACCAATTCAACAATATAACGAAGAAAACCTGAGAATTAAACTTGACCTCAGCTTCCGGTTATTGCAAAAAATTAAGAATTTTGTGCTCACCTCCGATTATAAAACTTATGTAAAAGCTTGTTTTGGATGTGCGATTAATAGCGCCAGATGCTGTAATTGCAAAGCGAACCCTTTTCATTACAGTCTATGGTGTTGAGGCGTCGGCATTCCTCTTTAAACTGCGATACGGGTCAATTTAAAACCTGTTTGACCTTCACGAATCTGCGTAAGGGATTTCAAAAAAAGCATCCTTGTCCCAGAGTTTTAATTTGTTTCTAATAATAATTAACACACTTTGGCGTATTTTTTTAAAAAGTTAAAACTAATTTAATAAAATTGTAATGATTTATTTTTGTTGTTCAGATTTTGTCATGAGATATAATTTAAAACAAAGATTTGATTTCAGAAATAAAAATGTTCTTCGTTTGACGTGTTTTCTCGTTAGGATACGCGCGAGACTTGCACAGTCTATAGGCCCCCATATACACGATGAGGTGTTTTTAAACATAGCCTGAGGAAATCAAGTCGAAAGAGGACGCTATCAGATGATTGCGCAAAGCGCGCTAGTTTAACAGCCCAATTTAAGTGGGTAGGTCCGAAAGGTCGCTTATTTGAGGTGACAGTGGGTATCAACCAAATCTCTTGCTGCAATATTCGCAAACGGACATTTGCAAACCCTCAGAAATCTGAGAAAAATTATCCAATCCGTTTTTCTCGGAAGGGAATCCTGTCTTAAAATATATTACGCTATCAACAACTGCAGTGCTTCTCACCTAGTAAGTGTTAATGGTCATTCATTTTAGGGTGTCATGGCCGAGTGGTTTAGTCATCGGGGTGTGGGTTCGAGTCCTGGTCATGACGCTTGTGTCATTGAGCAAGACACTTCGCTGTAACTGCTTCTCTTCACCTGGGGGTATAAATGGGTACCTGCGAGGGTAGAGGTTGATATTATGTTTGAAAAAGCCTTCTGAGCGCCACGGCAGCTCGGGCTGTATACTCCCCAGAGAGCTGAGAAAGATTAAAGGAATGTTTTCGGCCCATTGACCAGGGCACTAATGTAAAGCACATTGAGACGTTATTGTTAAATGCGCTATTTAAGAACTAGTTATTATTATTATTCTTATTAGGTTTTGGAGTACTTACCAAAGTATGATCTTACCTTTAACATTTACATGAGCAGGCACTCTGGGAGGTCTCTTCAGTCAAATTCTCTCCGGTGAGGACCTAGTGAGGGAGAGGGCCATCAAGTTCATCAACTCTCGACTGAAGTTGGGCTCCTCAGACCCGATACCCAAGGAGGTAGAAGAGTTCATCGTTGAAAAGACCAAGGAGGTAAGTTCAAGTATATTATCGGTCGCACCATGAACTGACGTATTCCATACAACTCACCTACAATTTTCAAAAATTGACAGTGTCTGTTTCAGATTTGTTTCTTAATTTTATTAAAGAATCCTCTACAGGTGTCATGAACACTCACACACAAAATTCCGCCAAATCCTTGTCAGTTTTAAGATATGACTCCCTTTTTCACCCGCATAATGCATCGGTAAGTTTGGGGGAAATTTCAGAGGCCCTTATCGTTAAGAGAAGGGGTTCGCCCTGGTGTTCCTGGTTTGATCGGCAGCATATTGCGCCACAGCACCTTGTAAACCATTACATGGTGCTATAAAGGAATAGGTCTTAACTTCAAAACAGAGTTTCACATACCTTACAGGAAAAATATACTGAGCGCTTTGATACGCCTACAGAGTTGGATAAAGCGCTATATAAGAACCCAGTATTATAATATTTTATCATTATTAGTATTATTATATATATATATATTTTTTTTATCCAAGTTCGCCCCAAACAAGGCTTAAAGCCACTTGTATTGATACTTCACGATGCAATGCCTCAAATTCCATATTAAATTATTAATATTTGTTCCTTAAGGTGTTGGGTGATGTAACAGGTGAGGAATTTGTCATCTTCATGCAACTGTTATCCAAAATGTCGGCCATGCAGACGCTGGCGGGCAGACAGCAAATGGTCGAGCTGGTCGCTGAACAAGCAGATTTAGAGTCACCATTCCAGGTAACACGCTATTAATTTTGGGAAGTAACTATAAATTACAGGTTTTTTGAATGATGTTTGAAGCTTTGCATGGTGTGGAAAATAAGAAGTAACTTCCAACTAGTAAACTAGTAAACTAGTAAACTAGTAAACTAGTAAACTAGTAAACTAGTAAACTAGTAAACTAGTAAACTAGTAAACTTGCGGGTACAACTGTGTGTAAAATCTCTTTTGGGAGGACGGTTGGCTCTAAAAAGTATCAACGTTTTGAACATTACTGCTTGTTTCCTTTCTCTTGAAAGGGGGGGGGGGGGCTGTGGTCCAGTGTAAAATTCGAGCCCCACTGTTGACTTTATCTGTGATTATTTGTTTCCTTTTTAGCCTGAAGATCCCGACCTTGTCGATAGATTAATCCAATGTGTCAGAGAGGCTCTTCATTTCTTTTCAGTAAGTACAAGGACTTGTTCTTAATTGTATCATTAAGAGTAGACATTATTGATTGGGGCGTGTCGTGGCCGAGCGGTTAAGTGCATCGGACTCAAGTTCTGGTGGCTGAGTCGTCGGGGTGTGGGTTCGAATCCCGGTCATGACACTTGTGTCCTTGAGCAAGACACTTTGCTTCTCTTCACCCAGGGGTAAAATGGGTACCTGTGAGGGCAGAGATGGTTCTTGTGAATGATTTAGCTTAGTGCGCTTTGGCAGCACAGGCTTTATTTTCCCCAGGGAGCTGAGATGGTTTAAGGAATGCAATAAATGGCCCAGTGACCAGGGGTAATAATGTGTGAAGCGCAAAGATCATTCTTTAAAATTGCGCTATTTAAGGGCCAATAATTATTATTATTGAGCAATGTCACCCGACCTCGTCATCACAATAACTATTTGGTTCCACCATTTTAGGAGTGTGTCTCGATGTGTTATACAGTGAAGTGCACATTTTAGGCGATACAGCATTTACACATGGCGTTTGGGACTCCTTGTAGAGTGTCCTGGGCGAGTGGTTAAGAGCACTCGAGCTCAATGCAATAGTGCAATATTCTTAAACTTACGGAATTTTACTGTATTTTCTATAGATTTTATAATTGTAATTTTTATTCTCTATGTAATTTTAAACTTTTTTATGACGTATTTTCTCTTGTACTTTTATGTGCCTTTTTAGGTTGTTTTCGTCTGGATTGCCTTTAGATAGTGATTATTTTTGCTTTTCGGTTATCCGCAGGCTTGTTCTCTGTAGTCTTATTTATAGTGTTATTTCTCTGTATGTATTGTTTGTGTGCTGCCTGGAAATAAATAAATAACAAAATCAGCAGAGTGTGAGTTTGAGTCCCAGTCTTGGCACTTGTGTCCTTGAGCTTGCTCAAGGACACTTTACCATAATTGTTTTGTCCTTCAGATGGGACATTAAGCCGTAGGTCCCGTGTACTAGGATCGGTGGTGCACTTTAAAAGAACCCACGATGCTTTTCCAATTGTTTGGGGGTTTTCCCTAACAATTTAGAATGTTTCTGATTTCAAAGCTATTTCTTACAACCTGTATGTCATAGCTTATGGTTTATTCATACAGCCATTGGTAGCTGTGGGCGTCTTGGTACAAGCGGCTCATGGCTACTATGATCTGTAAAGGTTCATATTTTATGAATTTAATTACTTAATTTATTTATTTATTTTGTCTTTCTTCTCTTGCCTTGTTTTCCTGACTAAATTTTTGCTCTTGGCTAGGTCCGTCTGTTTTTTTAATTTATTTTCCTTTTCGGTGTTTTTTGCCGTTTTTCTGCAAGGACCCCAATGGAAATAAGTCTCAAGTTATTGGCTTATTTGGGCTATCCTTGGATAATTTTGTGCAGTTTTTCTTTCTTGTGTTCTATTTTGGTTTATTTTATTTCATTGTTTTACCTCCTGATGTTGTTTATGTATTTTTGCCTTGTTCTTGCTATCTTTTATCCGAATAAATTCAATCAATCAATCAAATAATCTTGCCACTCTTTTTACCTCCCAGCGGAACGTGGCCTCCACAAAATTTTTGGTCTACATGTGTGACAACGTCCTGCCAGTTTTGTCGGACATCGTTGCGCCGGGCAGCGAGAGCAAGAAAGGAGAAGAAGAGAAGAACAAAGCAGTCTTGGAGTACGACATCAAACTGGAGGTGCTACGTCTGCTTGCTGATATGTCCACGTTTACTGAAGACGTAGGGAGCGATGACAGTCTCAGTAATGTCTTCAGTAAACTAGTGGTAGGTTTTCTTGAACAATCACTGAATGGGTTAAATAGTTTATCCAGTGGTTACTTTACCAGTCCACTGTTAGAATTAATGGCCTCGGGTCCAGTGTCAATGTGCTTTACTTTACCAGTCCATTGTTGGAATTAATGGCCTCGGGTCCAGTGTCAATGTGTTTTACTTTACCAGTCCATTGTTAGAATTAATGGCCTCAGGTCCAGTGTCAATGTGCTTTACTTTACCAGTCCATTGTTAGAATTAATGGCCTAGGGTCCAGTGTCAATGTGCTTTACTTTACCAGTCCATTGTTAGAATTAATAGCCTCGGGCCCTTTGTCAATGTGTTTTACTTTACCAGTCCATTGTAAGAATTAATGGCCTCGGGTCCAGTGTCAAAGTGCTTTCCAGGTTTTTATAAATTGTATGTATTAATGTATGATCTGTCTTGTAAACCTTTTAAGTCTTGTGTATCTTTTTTTTCCTTTTTCTGTGATAACTTTCACTTTTGCTATAGTCGTTTTTCATCATTTTAATAATGGGTTATTTCTTATATTTGGCTGGCCTAGGTTTTTGATTTTGCATTGTCCTTGTAATACTTAATGTTTATTTTTGTATAATATGTCATTTTTAGTGTTACCTTGTGATACTACCGACCATGTTTTGTGTTTTTAAACCAATACATGTATAAGTAAATAAATACTCAATTCCAAACCCTTGACTCAATTTTGTTTGCATTCATCACAGGAATACATGCCTCTACCCCCTGCGGAACCAGAGGGAGAGGACACGGAGAACGGCAAAGCCACTGACGAACCCAAACTTCAATTCTCGTACGTAGAGTGCCTGATGTACACATTCTACCAGTTGGCGAAGAAGCGGCCGGACTTCCTGGCTGCTGAGGAGAACGCAGACAGGCTCAAAGACTTCAAAATCAGGTACTTCGGTTTCTTCCTTCCTGACAAATGTTTACAATGGACACTGTAGTATTGTTACTTTAGGCACTCCATATATATACTCTTGTGTGCATCGCGCATGCTCGCGGACCTGGATGTTGACAGCATGTTAGTGAACCACACATGCATCGTGTCCTTGTGTCAGTTCTTTCTCTTGTATAAAAGTACCTCGATATCACAGACACAATCGTGGGTATACAATGGCCAAGTTCGCGCAAGGACTATTGTTGACTATAGTTCGACTAAGTTTGCCCGGACTACGCTAGTCGACTATTTGGAACCATCCTACGGGGCATGGTCGCATCGCTGGTTATCAATAGCCGTTTGCATAGCACAGTGCAGAGTGGACCAGAGTCGCCGGTCGCGTTGACATGACATGACTAGAGTCGTTCGCACTACAACTTATGTGCGCATGCTCTACGTACGTCACTAAACAACCACTAGTTAACTAATGGTCCTTGCGCGAACTTGGCCAATGTATGGTTCCCGCTCTTTCCAATATGCAGCAGTTCACTTATGGAACAGTCTTCCAGAGATTGTTCAAGCAGGCTGAGACATCAGAACAATTCAAAACCTCTGTGAAAACATATCTGTTTACTTTGTTTAATTGTTGATTTCCCTTTACAGCGCATGGGGACCTCACGGTGATATGCTCTAAATAAAAATGGTTTATTATTATTAAACAAACCAAGCAAGCAAAGTGCAGCGTGAATGGAAATACAATGTAAACAAACCAAGCAAGCAATGGAAATGCATGGCTGCTTCCGAGCACTTGCTGCTGTAAGGTTAGTCTTGGTTCCAAGACCATGGTGTTTGCTCGGTACACACAGAATCAGTACCAACGTTCGTCGGGTATACACTGTGCACGTTTGTAATGAATAAACATAGAGGGCGCTTTGTATTTTTGTTCCCTGGATCCTTGGTGAGATCCAGATGTCGGTGAGCCGAAAAATACCACTAGTCACAGCGCCCTCTATGTTTATTCATTACAAACGTGCACAGTGTATACCCGACGAACGTTGGTACTGATTCTGTGTGTACCGAGCAAACACCATGGTCTTGGAACCAAGACTACTGTAAGGTGGGAAGCAGCTATGCATTTCCAAGCTCACTGCATTGCGAGCTTGGATTGTTTACATTGTACACCCACTGTAAGACTCGTGACTCCAATCGCCGATTGTGTCTAGTGAAAGGTCCGCCAACAGTTCCAACATTTGTATATTTGGACAGAGAGAACTACTACTTTGCATGTCCCCCTCCCCTTAAAAAAAGAAGTTGTCAAAATATGTTTGTCAGTATCAATGTGCCTTTATATTAAGAACTCGCTCATTCCTTGGTTACTTTTTAACCAATAATTATGCTCTGTTATTGAGCTATCTCATTGTACAGTTTTCACTTTTTTACCAGTTCTGTTTGTAATTTCCGTGCTCATTGTCCTTACGTTGTTTTTTCCCCCACATTTTTTTAGTCGCCGCTGTTTTGTATGTATTTTTCAGGTTGCTACTGTTTATTTTGTTTTGTATTGTAGTTGTTTAGTAATTTTATTGTTATCAAATAATAAACCACAGGGGAAACTGACTGGGTAAATTTTAAATGATTTTGGGATGAACAAAGACAAATTGACTAGAGCGGGATTTGAACCAAAGACCTCTACCTACTAATTATATTGTTATCTAGTGTATTTAAATCCGACTGTTTTTATGTTGAGGTTGCAAAAAAAATAATCGCTATAACCATATTATTCAGGTAACGACATGTGACATCGGTGCAAGGTGTCAACTACATGTATACAAATGAAAAAAGTCCCAACTTCACATGTGACCATTTTGCTTTTTCTTATACAGATTACAGTATTTCGCACGAGGAACACAGTTGTACGTGAAACAGTTAAGAATCGCACTGCAGGGAAAAGTTGGTGACGAGATGAAAAAAGAGGAAAACAAACTGAAAGTTGTGGCACTACGAGTCACGAACAACATCAACACATTAATTAAGGTGAGTTACAACGGTTTACTTGCAAAGATCCTTCCCTAAAGGCGGGGTATACGTTTGGTGATTGTCAAAGACCAGTATCCTCACTTGGTGTATCCCAACATATGCATGAAATCAAAAAACCTTTGACAATTTGGGCTGAGTTGGTCATCGGAGTTGCAAGAAAATAAAAAAAGGTAAAACACCCTCGATGCATAAAATTGTGTGCTTTCAGATGCCTGAGAAAGGATTCATGCCTGAAGCCTTTCTCAGATTCAAATTGTTGGTGAAAATTTACGTCTTTCTCCAAAACTAAATTACTTCAAAGAGAGTTGTTTCTAACAATGTTTTATAGTATCAGGAGCTCTCCAGTGCTCTTTACCAAGTAAGGTTTCAAGGTCATAAATTTGTGTTGTGCAAAACTCAAGCTGTTTGAATCTGAATTTGGGGTGGGTTGGTGTGGGAGTATAGACCTTATGCATTGACGTCACCAAGCCGCCATCTTAGAGGTAAACTGATGATGAAACAATGGAAACGCGCTGATTTGTACGCCCGGCGCACAAGACTGGCCAATGAGCATCTTCCTTTTGACCTCTAGGTGAGGGCGCCCTACTCAAATGACGTCATATGCATAAGGTCTATTAGAAACCCTGTACACATATTTTACTCTCAGCTTATCCCCATGGTCTGCCAGGTTTTTGAGACAAAGTGCATAAAGATAATGTATGGTGTCGGGGCTCACCCTTAACACTAGCCCAGCGCAATTGTCTTGTACAAACTGCTACAGGCTGGTAAACATCACTTCTCAACTTGACCTGTGGGCTACTCAAAACTGTACAGCCTATTTGTTTAAGATGCTCATATTTTTCCTTTTCAGATGTGAACAATATGTTTTAAGAATGTGTTAATTTTTGTAACTTCCTTCTTAGACCATTAAACTGGTTGTGATTGCTACTATTGATATATCAAAAAAATACATCTTTAAAAATACATGCGTTTCATTCATAATTGTTTGTATTTATTGTTGTCCCTTTTAAGATGTTTAGTTTCAGTGTATTTCTGTTCATTTTGTGTTATTCTTTTGTTTATTTTGTATGCTTTCTTGCTCCTTTTATTATGTACATTTATTTCTTTATTGTACATTTTGTATTGTTTTGGTTGAATAAATAAAAATTTATTAGATGACTATTATTATTGTAGAGTGTCATGGCCGAGTGGTTAAGAGCATCGGATTCAAGTTCTGGTGGTTTAGTCATCGGGGTGTGGGTTCGAGTCCCGGTCATGACGCTTGTGTCCTTGAGCAATGTGACACTTTGCTATAATTGCTTCTCTTCACCCAGGGGTATAAATGGGTACCTGCAAGGGTAGAGGTTGATATTGTGTTTGAAAAAGCCTTCGGAGCGCCACGGCAGCCCAGGGCTGTATACTCCCCAGGGAGCACTCCCCAGGGAGCTGAGAAAGATTAAAGGAATGTTATTGGCCCAATGACCAGGGCACTAATGTAAAGTGCATTGATACGTTATTGTGAAATGCGCTATATAAGAACTAGTTGTTATATTGAGCTTGTGACGCCATCAATGGCTCTACTGTAATTTTTGGTGTTATTTTTGTGATGTCTTATTGTACATCACTCTGACCTTACAATGTTAAGTTATTTTTTAGAAAAATATTTTTAGCTTATTTCATTACAGAAATGTACTTACACTTTCATTCATATGTTAAACTATAAGTATTATGATATTATATAATTATGTTTTTATTTTTAATTATCAAATATTTGTTATCAAAAATAATAAACCACAAGGGAAACTGACTGGGTATATTTTTGTTTATTTTTTATTAAGGACCTATTCCGGAATCCCCCGTCCTACAAAAGCACGATTGTTCTGTCCTGGAAGCCAGTACAGAAACAAGCAACAAGTCCCGAGCCTTCACCGTTGGGGTAAGTAATCAGACAGTTTGTACTGGATAAGGCTGCGGCTCCACTTTCATTGGCTTTGGCTATTCCTATGAAGAATGGCTTCTGCAATGAAGATAGGTTTCAATTCATTAGTCGCGCCACAAACTGATGTGTTAAAAATCACAAAATTTTGCAAAGCAATTTTAGGACAAATTATTTATACGTTCATTACTTTTAACATTTTCAACAAGTTTCAGGACTTGACCATAATAGTTTTGTAATTCTCTGCTTCTATGATACACCACACTATCCATTGAAACTCATAGTGCTGGCACCATGACAAACACACATAGTATGACATCTACATTTTTACAAAGCGATGTTTGCATTGGTTTGTACACAGTGCTCTGCATGCAAGTCTGTTTTGATTTTCGTTTTCACGAATTGACTATGTGTTTAGGAATTAGTAACTCATCAAAACAGTTGCAAGATTGAAAACCTACTGACAGATCTGTACTAATGAAGAAGTCAGCTTTATTTTGGTACTAAAATTATTTTGTTTAAACTAATGAAACAGCAGTTTGAAAATAGTTAAATTTTACGCGCAATTTTCTTTAAACACGGAGTTTTGGCTTTGGTGGACTGTCTTGCCCACCATGAGAATCATCCGATCTTTAATAACATAATCTTTCTTTCAATATCATTCAATTTGCAGGCAGAAGCGATCAAACATCACACCGATCACCTTCACCAATGACCCGTCCCCTGCAAAGAAATCCACCAACGTAGGTGCTCAGAAGAAAGCTCATACACCCCAGGCCATGTACCAACCGCCATCGGGAAAATACAGCAATAAGGCTGGTGCTGCACCCAGTGACCCAGAATATGGGGCTAGCTATGGTAAGTGATTGGGAACCATGCTGCTGATATGAAAGGGAAACTTGTCCCTCAATGTCGCATCTCATTCAATACACAGCTCTGGTCTGGCTTGTGAAATAACGCCCACAGGGAACCTTCTATTTCAGATGGTGTCCGACTCAGACTGCCGTTTGCTTAAATGGCTTAACGTCCTCACTTGAGGATCCTGCCGAGTTATCAATGTAAAAGTAGACATGCCTTCCAGCTGGGCTCTTTTTCATAGAGCTGCTTAAGCACAAAAAGTTGCTTAGCACAACAAATTTATGCTGAGTAGAATAAGGTTACCGGCCAAAATACTATATCACGTGTACTATTCGTGACTGGTATCCTGCTAATTTTTGCTAAGCAGGAAAATATCAGCTCTATGAAATGGGGCCCTGTCCTGTTTTTCCTGCGACTGTCACAAAATCTGATTTTCAATCTCCCATAATCAGGGGAGGGGTATTAAACACTTTCCCCGCCTTAAACACAAACGGCAGTCTGAGTCGGACACCATCTGAAATAGAAGGTTCTGTGGGCGTTATTTCACAAGCCAGACCAGAGCTGTGTATTGAATGAGATGCGACATTGAGGGACAAGTTTTCTTTGGTCATGTGGTTGCTGGACGCCATTTTTGGTTCATATGCAGCGCAACCCAATGTGCAGTCTAGTCTGGTACCCTGTATGCATACATACGTTTTTTGAGCGAAAATTACGTCTAGTCGCAAGTTATCACAACTCTCTCAATACACAGCTCTGAGCCAGACAACATCTAAAAGCTCGGTGACATGAGGGCGCTGTTTTACAAGCAGGCGTCAAGATCAGCTTCTGTAGGCCTAAATAAGCACAAATGCCAGACACTACCGGGGGTCAGCTCGACCCTTGACCCCCATTAAACAATCTGGCTCTGCTGTGTTTCCTTTTTCCCCTAGATTTCAAATGTTGGCTGGTTTGGAAACTCGTTCAAACAAAAATCCACTTTTTGATTGAGCAAAATGTTTATGGTCCACTTGGTTTTCGTTTATCCTTTTCTTAGGTGGTGCCGGGCGAGGACAGAGAGGTAATCAGTGGAGAGGTGGGCGTGGCAGAGGGCGGGGACGAAACAACGGTGGCAAATGGCGCTACTGATGACTTGTGTACACAAACATTTAAGGAGTGGCTTACCTGTGGGGGGGAGGGGTGGGTGGTCGTCCTTAGTAGTGAATGGAGGAGACGTTGTGAAGAATGTTGTTTATGGAGGATGTGGTTTTGAGGATGTGGTTTTAGAAAATCTTACACCTCTGGAAAAAACTACTCTTGGGGAATTGAGAAAGGATGATATAAAATTAATACTGATAAAGTTGCCTCAAAATTTCTTATGATATAAAGGTAGGGTCATAGATTGGTAACTACTCCGAAAGTTAATGACCATTCATAAATACCCCAGACAGTTTCGCTATTCCTATTGGTGGAGAGCACGTCACGTGGGTGTGTTTAAACGGCTGATAAAGACATAGCTGGAGCCGTTTAAGACCGGTTGTTTTCGGATAGCATTTGTGCGGGTTAGCCCACAACCTCGTCTCAGGGGTGATCGATCTCGCCGCGCCATTTTAGTCCATGGATACGAGGATGCGTTACTACGCGCACCAATGCATATCCGAAAACTGTCTCTTAAAAATGCACCACACACGTACAGAGCTCAAGGACGTCGGAAAACAGATAAGTTTTTACGGAGTTTCCTACTTTATTACGCCTTTTAACCAAAAGGGCATTTATGAATGGGAATAAAAGGGTAGCGACTCGTTCTTAAACGGCCGTTTAAAACCTTGCAGGGTCGTGGCCGTGCGATAAAGGCCCTCGCCTTCGGCTCGGGCCTTTATCGCACGGCCACGATTCTGCCGGTTTTAAACGGCCGTTTAAGAACGAGTCGCTACCCTTTTATTCCCTTATTAAAACCTACTTCATGTACTTGGTGTGAAGCACTGCAGCTGTTGAGAGCATCAGCTATTTTCAGTAAGGATTCCCTTCGAAGTAAATAGCTTGGATAACTTTTCACCCCTAAAATTTGAATCTGAGAAACGACTCTATATGAATCGTTTCCCGGATTTCTGAGTGTTGGTGTCCGTTCGCGAATGCTGCAGCTAGAGATGCAGTTGGTACCCGCTGTCACCTCGCTAAGCGGGGAGGTATTTGACACTCTTGTGAAAATACTGTAACAGTTTTGTGCTCTTCTCTCATGCTGTATTCAGCTGAAACTTTCACAAGTGACGTTCATTGTATCTTCGTATAATTTTGCCTACATGTATAAATCAGCATTACATTAACAAAAAACAAATCTCTGGCTCTACCCTAAGAATAACCGATGTCACAAAGTGCATTTCAGTGAACCAGGTGCATATTTGTATTAGGGTAGTAGTTGTCATGGGTACGAGTTTATCACAATGACACACCAATGCCTTGATTCAATTATCAAACAAAAAAATCTATAAATATCCATCCGCTCATAAACAAAGTTTGTCATGTTAGCTTTGTTGTTTGTTTCCCTGACTTTCCACCTCTGTGGAACTCTGCCTCCAAACTCTGCCTTGGACCAGACCACATCTAAAACTGAACATTTGCTCATCGTTTCTGGTCATCCTGTAATTGGCATTTGCACTGTTGGATGTGCACACTTAAAATCAAACCGTTAAAGGTATATGTTCATTTACACTGGGTTACTTGAAGTTGAAGGGGGCACCAAGGCAAGCTCGGAGGGCGTTGTGGCACGGCCTCCATGAAGTACTGTGACGAGCTGTACAAATGCACTGTAAAGACAGCTTTTATACATGTACTCATGTTAGAATGTAATAGATAGTTTTATTGTTTGAAACGGCCTTAAAGGCACTGAACACGTTTGGTAATTACTCAAAATATATATTAGCATAAAAACTTACTTGGTAACCAGCAACGGAGAGCTGTTGATAGTATAAAACATTGTGAGAAACGACTCCCTCTGAAGTAACGTAGTTTTTGAGAAAGAGGTAATTTCTCACTAAAATAATAAAAGACTTAATGCATGAAGCCTTTTATTGGCATCTGAAAGCCCACAAAATTGTGCAACAAGGGTGTTTATTCTTTCTTTATTTTCTTGCAACTTCGATGACCGATTCAGCCCAAATTTTCACAGGTTTGTTATTTTATGCATATGTTGGGATACACCGAGTGACGATACTGGTCTTTGATAATTACCAAACATGTTCAGTGCCTTTAAAGTGTTAAGTTGGTGAAAAAGAGTATTCAAAAGCCAATTTTTGGTAAAAAACATTCTCTGTGTGTTATTCCTACTTAAAGTGCTGGTCTTTAAAGGGTGTGTACAACATTGGTAAAGATTGAAAATATAAATGTTCACAGATTTACACTTAACTTACATTAATATAAAGATGGTCATAGTGGCAAACTTCCCTTGAAATAGTTTTGCTTGAAATGCTATAGTTTTTTAGGAAATACAATTAGTCGTTATCATGCATGATAAAATCCGATCAGTGAAAACATATAATTGGGTTTTTCGCTGTTTTTATCATGACTCCGAAGACCGACTTTGCTTAATTCTTCGCAGGATTGTTATTTCATGTGTTTGTTGGGTCGCATCAAATATGGATACTGGTCTTTGACATTTACCAGTGTTGTACATATTCTTTTAGAAAAAATGATTTTTGTAATGTTTCATTATTAAGCTTACTGTCACAGTCGGTTTTATACGGGATTTTGTCCCCCCTGTGTGTGTATGTCCCCCGTACGGTAAATCAACGAGGGGCTGAAGGTACTTGATTCAACAGAGGGCGCTATCACTATCAGAACAAATTTCTGCACAATTCACCATGTGTGTGGGGGGGGGGGGGGTGGGGACGGGGACAGAATCACCACCGGGACACTGCCACACCGATTTTTAAACTCTTATAAATATAACAACAGGAGATGTTACAAGTGAAATCTTCATGTTCTTTTTTTCCATCGTTTCTGTTTTATTGAATTGTAATTTTTTATAGATGAAGTCTTTTTCTTTTAGAATTCTTAAGATAACTTTGTCATCACAAACTTCAATGTTATACATAATAAAGTCTCTTACTATAGTCCATAAAAATTGAACCCTAAAATTGTTGAGTGCATCCGTATCTGTGCAAATCCTCTTTGAGTATAGCTGGGCCCAATTTCATGGCTCTGCTTGCTGCCGAATTCTGCGCTTGCGATCACCATTCTCCGCTTACTTGTGCAAGCGCCGAATTTCTGCACAAGCTGTGTAAGCGAAGAATGCCTAGTGGACTGTACACAAGCAAAAATTGCCGATCTTCTCCCCAACCTCTGGCTCCGCTATGTTGATGACACCTTTGTGGTTTGGCCTCACGGCA
This sequence comes from Leptasterias polaris, assembly GCA_037783415.1. Classification (NCBI taxonomy): domain Eukaryota; kingdom Metazoa; phylum Echinodermata; class Asteroidea; order Forcipulatida; family Asteriidae; genus Leptasterias; species Leptasterias polaris. Next base: position 2,701,168 of record JAZGTN010000065.1, read on the forward strand.
AGACAGCACTTCACCAGTTCCTGCAACACCTGAACTACCAGCATCCACTCATCAAATTCACCATGGAGCAAGAGGAGAACAACTATCTCATTCCTAGATGTTTAAGTCACCAGCAGATGGGACCCTCTATATAATATTTACCATTTGAATACTTATCGTGTCGTTTTATAGTTTCATTCAATAAGTAAGTCAATGCTATGTTCTGCACAACAACAAAACAATTTGTTTGTCCCTATTGTACATGTACTGTGCCTCTCCCCTCATTGTGTCATAGTTAAGTTACCCATTCACATAATGGAACTACCTTGTCCGTTGAAGTCAGTGGCCCGTGTCCGTTGAAGTCAGTGGTCAGTGGCCCGTGACCCCTGCACACTGTGTGGGAGACAAATCCACGCAAACGTTTCCATAATGGGTGTTTACGACGATGGCCTATATTATTAGTACAATAAAATACGAACCGATAAAGTTACATTGGGGAAAATTGTTGCTCCGGACATTATACATGTCTTTTGTACGTGTGTTTGCCTCGCATAGAGCGTGTTTTCCCCGACGCTTTATTTGGCGATTATTTTCAACTTCATATAATCGTTAAAGGTCTCGTTTCTGTAATAAGCTGCTTCACGTTCATTTTTACACCATTTCGAAGCTTATAAAACGAACTTTCTAAACATAGTACTCTAGCAATAACATTTGTCAATCTACTATTTTTTTGACATAATTCAGTTAAGAAACTAAAATATTTATTTATTTGTTTATAGTTACTTCTGATTTTCACACCATGCAAAGCTCAAACACCACAATTACAGTCACTTGTTAACGGCAAAAGGTCAGCACAACACTACGGCTGGCTACATAAACACGTTAGTTTACAATGTACAACCAATTCAATTAGCCCTAAAATTACAATATTTCTCTAATCCAAATATACAAGGTGATACTCGCACAGAGTTCTAGAACATTATCCCTCTAAGATAAATGGCATTTGGAGCATGGCCAGAGTTATGCTGCCCCACAAAATGAAGTGTTTTTTTTTATCATTGTCTCTCATCTGTTTTGTATTTTTATTGTCTCGTGAAATATGCCGAATAAATAATAATAATAATAATAAAAAACTAGACATAATTTTTTGTTGGAAACAAAAAAGAGGTGTTCGGTGTGACCTCGTGTTTCAAAGAAATGTTATAAACATGTCTGTGTATTAAATATTGTGTACTTCTATAGAGTCTTTAGAATGGTGGTTCTAAAGATTTGACCAAACTTTTTGGATGTAACACATCCCAGCTTGAGTACATGCAAAGTTTCCATTTGATCACCAAAGTTGTTCTGTACATATAGATCTTGTAAAACACTACCTTGGTGGTGACATAACATGAAAATCGATGACGTCGTGAAAACGTCACTCCACGTTATATCCTTGTAGGACCTTCCAAGTCTCATGCAAAATGAAATTTGACTATAGCTTGCTTTGTACTGAAGATATGTACCAATTGGTTAATATTTCAAATATTTGTATAACAAAAAGGAATGACGTCATCATGTTGTTTCTTTAGATTTACATAGTCAATATCACTGTCTATCAACATGCCAAGTTTCAACTCAGTCAAACTTGTGGTTTTGTAGATACACAGCTTCAAAAAGTAAACCTTTAATGCAATACCACGTGACACATGATGACGTCATCAATCTAAAAAATCACACATATGTTGTCTGCATGAAGGTCATTATGTATACCAATTTCGAAACGATTATCATAAACTTCGCCACAGACATCTAGTAAACGTGTATTTTTAATTGTTTTCAACCTGCCGCTAGAGGGCGCTCTTGACTTTTATGACGTCACTCGTCTTATTTTTTTAAACCAGACTCTTGCTCGACTATAACACCGTTAACAAAAACTTCAAAAAGTGTGCCACTTTTAAATTACAAGGCATTTCCTGTTTCTTCCTGTTTCGACCGGAAGTAGAGGTCAAGTCAGGTCACGCACACAATAAAAAATGAAGACCCATTTTACCTCTATATAATCCCGCAAAAAGTAACCGACGGTCTCTTCATCTTGATTTGATATGGAATTTCAAAGATTAAATTTTTTAATTTTAAAAACCTTGTAACTTTACACCTGATGACGTCATCATGACGAAAATGAAACGGTTTCGTCTCCTAATAGTTATCTAACTATGGTAAAAATTTCAAGTTTATATGAGCTTGGGAAGTGTGCTTTTGTTAGCGGACAAGCGGCGAAGAGAAGAAGAAGAAGAATCTGAAGAAGTAACTAGACATAATTTTTTGTTGGAAACAAAAAAGAGGTGTTCGGTGTGACCTCGTGTTTCAAAGAAATGTTATCAACATGTCTGTGTATTAAATATTGATATACTTCTATAGAGTCTTTAGAATGGTGGTTCTAAAGATTTGACCAAACTTTTTGGATGTAACACATCCCAGCATGAGTACATGCAAAGTTTCCATTTGATCACCAAAGTTGTTCTGTACATATAGATCTTGTAAAACACTACCTTGGTGGTGACATAACATGAAAATCGATGACGTCTTGAAAACGTCACTCAACATTATATCCTTGTAGGACCTTCCAAGTCTCATACAAAATGAAATTCGATTATAGCTTGCTTTGAACTGAAGATATGTAACAATTGGTCAAAATTTCAAAAATTTGTAGTAACAAAAATGATGACGTCATCAAGTCGTCACTCTCGCTTTAAGTAGTCAATATCACTGTCTATCAACATGCCAAGTTTCAACTCAGTCAAACTTGCGGTTTTGTAGATACACAGCTTCAAAAAGTAAACCTTTAATGCGATACCACGTGACACATGATGACGTCATCAATCTAAAAATTCACACATATGTTGTCTGCATGAAGGTCATTATGTATACCAATTTTGAAACGATTATCATAAACTTCACCACAGACATCTAGTAAAAGTGTATTTTTAATTGTTTTTAACCTGCCGCTAGAGGGCGCTCTTGACTTTTATGACCTCACTTGTCTTATTTTTTTAAACCAGACTCTTGCTCGACTATAACACCGTTAAAAAAAACTTGTAAAAGTGTGCCACTTTTAAATTACAAGGCACTTCCGGTTTCTTCCTATTTCGACCGGAAGTAGAGGTCATGTGAGGTCACGCACACGACAAAATATAAAGACCTATATGACCTAAGTATGATACCGCATAAAACAACCGCCGGTCTCCTAAGTGTGATTTGTTACAGAATTTCAAAGATTAATTTATTTTTTTCTAAAAACCTTGTAATTTGACACCTGATGACGTCATCATGACGTAAATGAAACGGTTTCGTCTCCTACTGGTTATCTAACTATGGTAGAAATTTCAAGTTTATATGAGCTTGGGAAGTGTGCTTTTGTTAGCGGACAAGCGGCGAAGAGAAGAAGAAGAATCTGAAGAAGTAAAAAATAAAAAAAACGAACAATAAGAAGAGGTGTTCGGAGCTACGCTCCGCTCCGAACACCTAAAAAAAAAAAAAAACGAACAATAACAAGAGGTATTCGGACTTTTGTCCGAACACCTAATAATGTGCTTTCTCTTGCTCAAGACCAAAATGGAAAAAGCTCGTGACGTCAGCTCCACAAGCAGGGCACTTGGGTCGATCACCCCGCCCGGGTGAGCCACAACAACAATGACGTCAAAGCTAATCGAACGCACCGGTCAGACCTGGGTCGACACGGGGAAGCTAATCGAACGCTTAGATGTATAGTATCCCAGCAGCCTTCATGATGTCATACTGTGTTTGTCAGCCATGTTTTTATCCATGGGACGTTACTTTTCCGTGAATTTTCGAGCGATTTTTTGAGGAAAAACACCGGGAGTTCTATGCAGTACCGCGAGCAAAATACTGATAAACAACTCGTTGTAAAAACTCCGAACATGAAGCTTATAGAATAAAGGTGATTTGATGCAGATTTTGAGCTATAAAAGTGTGTCAAATGAACAGCAACTGTTATGTAACTTTGTACACGTTCATAGTCCATGTGTTTACGACGATGGCCTATATTATTATACAATAAACGAACCGATAAAGTTACATTGGGGGAAATTGTTGCTCCATTCATTGTGCCACAGTATTACTGTTATTGCATCTTTTACTCTATTGTCAAAGTATGTTAGTTTCATTCTAAAAGAACAGTCGTCCTACTCCAGAGTTCAGAAAGCAGAACTAATCTTTACAAATGTCTTTGAGGACTGCCTCAAGGTTTGTTGATTTTTTAAAGTTGTGTATTCTTGAAGGTTCCAGTGCAAGGTATAATTTTTAGTTTCTAAGGTTATTTCTGTCGATTGTTGCTATTACTTTTATTTGAATAAAAAGTTTTGTTTTATGAACTGATCGGTTTTCTTGACAAAAAACACCTCCATAAGACTGTGTGGCGCGGTATGCTACTTTATGTGTTCTCTTATGTTATAATGTAAGGAATTATGAAGTCACCACCTGTAATAGAGCACCCTCTATCAATCGTCTATTTTTCAAGTGTCAAACAAAATAAGTTTAATTTTGAAATCTACAGAATATGCTTGATCGAGTCAGAAGTTGTTTCCCATCCCATCTTGGAATACTGTGAGCTACGGTACTCATGTTTCAAGCTCGAAAACATGTTGCATCAATTTTTGATTTCACGTACTAACACAAAACGTTTTACTTTATTGCTTATTAATTTAGGACGAAAATCAGTCATAAGTACCATATATATGAAGTTCAAAGCAACAAGTCTCCACTGTTAGAAAACTAGTGACGTTTTGAAGGAAAGCGGGATTTTATAAAAGCCTTCAACATTAAATGCCGTTTTCTACAATTGTTACTTTTTACTGTCTACGTGTGTGTCAGTTCGTGGAATCGGTGGGTGACGATTTGATAGCTTCACAGTTACCTTGACAAAGTGTCTCGACTTATCGCATAGCTGCTTGCAATGGTTTATTGTCTGACACAATGTACGTACTAAATTAAACTTCGGAGTCTAGACACCTATTGTGTACATTTTACCAATACATTGTACATTTGATATCTTCACAGTTACCTTGACTTAATGCGTCTCGAAAATAAAAACAATCATGATTTATCACATGGCTGCTTGCAATGGTTTATTGTCTGACACAATGTATGTGCTAAATTAAACTTCGGAGTCTAGACACTATTGTGTACATTTAACCAGTACATTGTACATTTGATAGATTCACAGTTACATTGACAATGTGTCTCGAAAGTAAACATGCATGAATTGTCGCATGACTGCTTGCAGTGGTTTTCAAGAAATAACAACGAATTTATCGTTCTTAGTTTGTGAGTTCTGGTTGTTAAACCAAAAACTAAATAAAAAATAAATATCATTAAATTACCCGATAAATCATTGGATGACGTCATTATGTTGTCAAAACTTCTGTTTCATCTATTTATCAGGTGTAACACTGTTGCCAAGTTGCATGACCGTACGAGCTTGGGAAGGATGTTAAAGTCTGCGGACATCGATTTGTGTGTATTTTTGAGATGGAACAAACTCAAAAATTCACTAGAGATTTAGTGTTTGTGAGAACAAACACTAGGTGTTCGGATATGGGGCACTGTTATGTTACTAAAATGCGTAAGCAGATTTATATTGAAAGTTTTTTAATTTTCAAAAAAAAGTCGTTTGCAAACCTATTACTTTTATACTTTTAGTGTACACGGGGAAAGTGATATCGTTGCTGTATGAGTCTCCATAAAGTAGTTTAGATACACATGTATAACAATTTTCATGTAAATAGTCACAAACTTAACATGCTTAACTGATAAATTAAAAGACTATCACTAACAATTCAAAAATTAATGTTATCAATCTACGCATGCTTGCTACCTTATGTGTGAAGCAACATCATTTGTCATGATTGTGAAAAGGGCATAAGAACCTACTGTTTACACGATGTGCAATTTATGTTGAATTTATTTTGCTAGTCACATTGTATTTCTTTGAAGTATTCAACAGGATCTAATAGTTAGATTCGCATAAAAACCGTTGTTGATCAGAGTCAAATTTATGTTGACCTTTTTCCGATTGCATTTTCTCAGTTATCAAAAGTTATTCAAATCACCAAAACAGTTCAGCAAAATACACTCGTTCAGTTGATATTTACCACCAAGCCAACAAAAGGCTAACACGAAGGTTATGCAATGAGCTATTCATTGGACCACCGTCGAACATCGTAGATTTCCGAAGGATGGTTGCATTTATCGACGAGTGCAGTAACAAAGGACCATTAACTTGGTTTAACCCACACTTGTGACGTCATGCTATTGTTCCAGCGCTCCATTATTTCGCACGAATGGCGCGATGGGTAGGCCTACATTTCACCCATTGTGCAAACGGGTCGAAATCATAGAACAATTTTGTTATCGTTTTCGACAACGGTTAGAGCTACGCATTTTATACAAAATGGTCGTAAGTCTCTAAATAATATAGAGACTTTCCACATTTGAACAACAGCCACATTATTAAATTTATATTTAGTTGAGACATGTTCAAAATTAGTTAACAACAACATTCCTTATGTTGGCCATAAAGTCAAGTTTTTTTTTGTTTTAACAAATAATTTTTAAGATGCAAAATGCTCAATTGATCAAACACAAAATGATACGTGATTATTTAATTATTTAAGAATTATGTTTGCAAAGAGAATACTTTCATATCAATATAAATTAACAGGAATTTAACTGAAATTTATCATAAAGTTAACTAATTTATTTATCAAAGTTATATCGAAAGCGTTCAATCACGTAACACAGGAGTGAACATGGTTACGTAATACATAAAAACACTTTACTTATATTAAACAATATCGCGCCATTCGTGCGAAATAATGGAGCGCTGGAACAATAGCATGACGTCACAAGTGTGGGTTAAGTCGCATAATGCCCTCGGTGTACGCGCCATTCGTGGGTAGGAATGGCCCTCGGGCTTCACCCTCGGGCCATTCCTACCCACGAATGGCGCGCACCTCGGGTATTATCCTTTACTTAACATAGCGCCACCATGGATAACGTATCACGACACAGCAATGCAGTCTTCGTGGACTTTGCACCTAAGATCAATGGCGCAGTGTGTGTACCGTTTACATGTACATGCAAGATTACGCGTGGTCAATGGAGCAGAATGACCAGACCTGCGGGCTAATACTAACGTAATGTTCAACTTACATTTTCAGCGGGAAGTCAAGAACAACCGGGATAACTCTTTGTGTAGCATTTGTTGAGTTTTAAAAGACCTGTCCGATGATGTATTGATTGAAGCAATCCATTCAGTAATGATTAAGTTATGATTTTTTGAAATATTAAATTTTGATTTACTGTATTTCAACACCTGATGACGTAATCATGACGTCACAACAACTTGATGGAGGTTTCATCAAGGTTCTAACATGGTGTAAATTTGAGGTTGATCGGATAAACAGAAGTGAAGAATTTGGGCAGGAAATGTTTTTTGGTTAAGAATTGCAGAAAGGCAAACTTTGACCTTCCGTTACGACCGGAAGTAAAGGTCATGTGAATTTGGCGTTAACTTTTCAAATGTTGCCCGTGTCTTGATCTATCATAATGTTTAAATATGAATACTATAGCTTTCCTATTCAGAAACATACAGGCATTGGCATGAGGGCACTTTTTTGACCTTAAATGGCTTGTAATTTGACACCCGATGACGTCATCATGACGTCATTGCTCACACGTCTTCTGCTCTTTATGTTCTAATGTCACATTAAGTTTCAAGTTGATCAAAGGTTTGCAAGTATGTTTTTTTCTGCGGACAAACGACTATCAGAAGATTAAGCAAAACAAAGAAAAAAAAAAAAAAAAAAAAAAAAACGAACAAAAACAAGGAGTTGTTCGGTCTGTGGACCGAACACCTAACTAGAGATTTAGTGTTTGTGAGAACAAACACTAGGTGTTCGGGTATGGGGCACTGTTATGTTACTAAAATGCGTAAGCAGATTTATATTGAAAGTTTTTTAATTTTCAAAAAAAAGTCGTTTGCAAACCTATTACTTTTATACTTTTAGTGTACACGGGGGAAAGTGATATCGTTGCTGTATGAGTCTCCATAAAGTAGTTTAGATACACATGTATAACAATTTTCATGTAAATAGTCACAAACTTAACATGCTTAACTGATAAATTAAAAGACTATCACTAACAATTCAAAAATTAATGTTATCAAACTACGCATGCTTGCTACTTATGTGTGAAGCAACATCATTTGTCATGATTATGAAAAGGGCATAAGAACCTACTGTTTACACGATGTGCAATTTATGTTGAATTTATTTTGCTAGTCACATTGTATTTCTTTGAAGTATTCAACAGGATCTAATAGTTAGATTCGCATAAAAACCGTTGTTGATCAGAGTCAAATTTATGTTGACCTTTTTCCGATTGCATTTTCTCAGTTATCAAAAGTTATTCAAATCACCAAAACAGTTCAGCAAAATACACTCGTTCAGTTAATATTTACCACCAAGCCAACAAAAGGCTAACACGAAGGTTATGCAATGAGCTATTCATTGGACCACCGTCGAACATCGTAGATTTCCGAAGGATGGTTGCATTTATCGACGAGTGCAGTAACAAAGGACCATTAACTTGGTATAGCGCCACCATCGATAACGTATCACGACACAGCAATGCAGTCTTCGTGGAGTGGACTTTGCACCTAAGATCAATGGCGCAGTGTGTGTACCGTTTACATGTACATGCAAGATTACGCGTGGTCAATGGAGCAGAATGACCAGACCTGCGGGCTAATACTAACGTAATGTTCAACTTACATTTTCAGCGGGAAGTCAAGAACAACCGGGATAACTCTTTGTGTAGCATTTGTTGAGTTTTAAAAGACCTGTCCGATGATGTATTGATTGAAGCAATCCATTCAGTAATGATTAAGTTATGATTTTTTGAAATATTAAATTTTGATTTACTGTATTTCAACACCTGATGACGTAATCATGACGTCACAACAACTTGATGGAGGTTTCATCAAGGTTCTAACATGGTGTAAATTTGAGGTTGATCGGATAAACAGAAGTGAAGAATTTGGGCAGGAAATGTTTTTTGGTTAAGAATTGCAGAAAGGCAAACTTTGACCTTCCGTTACGACCAGAAGTAAAGGTCATGTGAATTTGGCGTTAACTTTTCAAATGTTGCCCGTGTCTTGATCTATCATAATGTTTAAATATGAATATTATAGCTTTCCTATTCAGAAACATACAGGCATTGACATGAGGGCACTTTTTGACCTTAAATGGCTTGTAATTTGACACCCGATGACGTCATCATGACGTCATTGCTCACACACCGTCTGCTCTTTATGTTCTAATGTCACATTAAGTTTCAAGTTGATCAAAGGTTTGCAAGTATGGTTTTTTTTGCGGACAAACTACAATCAGAAGAATAAGCAAAACAAAGAAAAAGAAAAAAAAAACGAACAAAAACAAGGAGTTGTTCGGTCTGTAGACCGAACACCTAAAAAAAAACAAAAAAAAACGAACAAAAACAAGGAGTTGTTCGGTCTGTAGACCGAACACCTAACTAGACTTAACGTGTTTGTGACAACAAACACTAGGTGTTCGGGTATCGCTGGTGGGCTCACTGCTGTTTTAATGCGTAAGCTATATCATTGAATCGCTGAAAACAATCCTGATAGCTTTTGAAATATTAGAGAAAGTAAAGTATAAATAGGTTACACAAGAAATAAAGGGCTGCTACAAATTTTATAAATTTTATAAATAACAACCTTTTGTTTAGCCAAATTTGAAAACCTATGACATCATTATGAAGTTAGAAAGTTTTTAGCGAGACATAGGCATTTAAATATGTGCCTAGTGGAAAACAAAGATTAACTTAGAAAGTAAGTTTATTTATTTGTCGATGGTTATCGATTTTGTATTGATAAAAAACCACACTATACATGTTGACATTATTAGGTTACACAGTATCTCTATACAATTCAGAAAAGTTTTTAACAGGGTTTCAAATCCAATGAGGTGGATACTCGGTTCAGGAAACATTGATTGTTCAATACAAAAACACTGATGATGATGTCGCTAAAATAAGTCAAGCAAGTCCTGAGCTGGCAGTTGTATTATTTAAAAAGCTTAATTTGCTTGATTTTTGGATATTGATTTTCCTACAGAACAGTTTGTTAATTTTTAGACTATTGAAAGGGCACTTGTTTTAAATCATAATGCAAAACGAAGGCAAATCATGAAGACGGCAAATCTAAGCCTCTCTTGAATTTTGACTTATAACATAATGATTTATAAGTTCTATTTCTACCTGTATGGTGCATCATACAGGAAATGAGGAATGCAACACAACAACACGTGGAAAATCTGTCACTGGATCCAAGACCATGCCGGTGGATGTGCTGTATTCTGAAGAAGAAAAAAACAATATTACAACATAAACAAAGTATGACTCTAGGAAAATTAAGTCAAGCTGAAACTGTTAAAATAAACAAAAATCAAGACTTAAAACGTTTCATATTTATATAATAATACTACTAATTTATTTAATTTATATTGCGCTCTCTCAATGACCAACCTGTTCAAAGGGGGGGGGGGGGGGTCAAAACAGTAACAACATTCAAACTTAGGAAATTGCACAAGAAAAGGTTAGTGGAAGGTGCACATATTGTTTTGGAAGTGAACAACTTATAAACAAAACCTACTTTACTTAACACAAACGTCATCAAAGTTGCCGACAAACATTCTTCAGTCGGACCATTTTCTGACTTTAGTGACACAGCCAACAATCATACCAATCCACCATTGCCCAATTCTACTCCTCGACGATCACACTAAACGTTCTTTAGTTTTAAAAACATCACCAACGCCACCACTTGATGATAAAAGATAAACTTTATAACATAACTGTGCATTAAATAAATACTCATTTTGAAAAGCAATGATTTTCACACAAAGCTTACCGTTTTATCACCGTGTGGCACCGATATAGCATCGATAAACACTGCTGTGGACGCCGTCCGAAACACCCATTCATGAGCTGATGTCAAGTCTCTGCTTCTCGGTGTTTGATAAACACATAACCAATGTTCGTCTTTTTCTGCTTGCATTTACTCAAACAATTACAAGTCATACGAATCACTGAAGCAGGTGGTCATCTCAGTGAAACTTCGTCTTCAATTCCATATTGATCATTAAGCCATGAGGAGGGCGAATAGGGGAACAATTAGACGCTGAATATAAGCGGTATTTAGATCTATAATCTTAATAGTACGCCATTGATAATCTTGAACTACGTTGCGCTGGTCTTTTTTCGTGCGTGATATCCGGGCCGGGGGTGCCGCGGTGCGCCTTGACTAAAGGCTAGCTTCCCGCCACATGAAACAACAATGACGACACTGAACTGCAGCTTGCATCAGTTTCAACGTTATGTGTACATAATGTTTTGTCAATCAAAGTGGGGGGGGGGGGGGGGGGGGGGTACGAGTGGGTAGTTGCTCTTCATTGTCCGGTTTTGACCATATATTAAGGTCAAAATGTTGTCATGTCTGTGTTCAGAAGTTTGAGCACGACTAACGTTCTACACCCTGATACAAAAATTATGCTGAAATGATCAGTAGTTTTAAAGATATATATAAGATAGGATAATAAGAAATTTTCAACTTCCGATTTTAACCGGAAGTAAGTTCAAATGTTGGACGGGTTCTGTGTAGCGTTTGTCGAACTTTAAATGAGCTATCCGATGATGTGTAGATTATAAAAAACAAACAAATGGTTCATGAGTTATGCTTTTTACAAATATTAAACTTTGATTTATTATAATTCGATGCCCGATGACGTCATCATGACGTAAATAGGTTTGTGTCGTCTTGATAGTGAGGTTCAACTATCTGTTGAGTTTCATTGTTCAATTCAATCTCAATCTTGAGTTATTCCGTAGATAAGCTCGAAAGTGTTTTTTTGAAGGAAAAAAACGAAGGCGAACTTCGACCTAGGGTAACGACCCGGAAGTTAAGGTCATGTGAATTTGGCGTTAACTTTTCAAATGTTGCCCGTGTCTTGATCTATCATATGCCCAAATATGAATAATGTAGTTGTAATATTCAGAGACATACAGGCATTGGCATGAGGGCACTTTTCGAGCTAAAATGGCTTGTAACTTGACACCTGATGACGTAATCGTGACGTCACAACTTACTCGGCTTCTCCTAGTTATGTTCTAACTTCACATGAAGTTTCAAGTTGATCAAAGATTCGGAAGTATGCGTTTGCTTGCGGACAAAGCTCACTGAGAAGAATAAGCAAAACAAAGAAGAAGAAAAAAAAACGAACAATAACAAAGAGTTGTTCGGTCTGTAGACCGAACACCTAAAAAAAAAAAAAAACGAACAATAACAAAGAGTTGTTCGGTCTGTAGACCGAACACCTAAAAAAAAAAAAAACGAACAATAACAAAGAGTTGTTCGGTCTGTAGACCGAACACCTTAAAAAAAAAACGAACAATAACAAAGAGTTGTTCGGGGCTTAAGCCCGAACACCTAATTAGACGCCGAATCTTAGCGGAATTCATGTTAATGCTAGTACGTAGTACTAAGTACGCCATTGATAAGATTTCACTACGTTGCAAGTACGATGACCTTTGGCGTGTCAAAACAACTACCGTTGTGCCACGTTGGTCTGTAACAAGCACCTTGACTGGCTAGCTACCCAGCGTTGCCAGTCGCGAGGGGGTATGTCATGCTGCGTTAGGCAATGGATTAAGATTTAAGGCCAATTTCTCTAATAGATCTATGGCAAACTTGATTTTTTTCCAAAGTATAAAACAATAAGTATTCAATACCCTTTGTTTTCAATAAATAACAACGAATTTATCGTTCTAAGTTTGCGAGTTCTGCATAGTTGTTAAACCAAAAACTCAAAATTTGATTAAATTAATTACATTTAATTACCCAATAATTCATTGGGTTAAGTCATTATGTTGTCGAAATTTATGTTTTATCTAATCATCAGGTGTAATATTGTTGCCAAGTTTCATGACCGTGCGAGTTTGGGAAAGATGTTAAAGTCTGCGGACAACGATGCGTGTATTTTTGAGGTGGGCGAACAAACTCAAAAATCCACTAGATATTCAGTTTTTGTTTACTACAAAAACAAGGTGTTCGTGGGGAGTGATTGAATGAATAGGTAACGTCATTATACCTTATCAATCCAATTCCTGGTTCAGGAGTTTTGAACTTTTCAAAAATTTAACAAGAACTTCCGGTTTGGACCGGAAGTGGAGGTCAAAGAGGGTCACATGTTGATTAGTTTATGAAGACCTTTCAGATGATGTATAGATTGAAAAAATCCAATGTGTGGTTCAGAAGTTTTGATATTTTGAAATATAAAGACTCAACTTCCGGTTTGAACCGGAAGTCAAGGTCAACCGAGGTCACACTTGTTAGCGTTGGTTAAGTTACAAAAGTTTTAACTGATGATGTACAGGGGGAAAAAACAATGAGTGGTTCAGAAGTTATGATTTTTCAAATAATAAATGTTAACTTCCGGTATGAACCGGATGTCAGAGTCAATAGAGGTCACACTTGGTAGCGTTGGTGAAGTCTCCGATGTCCTTTCTCTTGACGTATAGATGATAAAAATATTTTGAAATATAAAGACTCAACTTCCGGTTTGAACCGGAAGTCAAGGTCAACCGAGGTCACACTTGTTAGCGTTGGTTAAGTTACAAAAGTTTTAACTGATGATGTACAGGGGGAAAAAACAATGAGTGGTTCAGAAGTTATGATTTTTCAAATAATAAATGTTAACTTCCGGTATGAACCGGATGTCAGAGTCAATAGAGGTCACACTTGGTAGCGTTGGTGAAGTCTCCGATGTCCTTTCTCTTGACGTATAGATGATAAAAATCGAATATGTGGTTCAGTATTTATGATTTTTAAAACATTAAAAAGCAACTTTCGACTTTAACCGGAAATCAAGGTCAAACGGGGTCACATAATGTGTAGCGTATGATTAGTTTATTATAACCTTTCAGATGATGTATGAATTGTTAAAATTCAATGTGTGGGTCCAGCAGTTATGAATTTTTTTAATATTAGATGGACCACCTCTGTGATGCAATGCGAAATATATTCCTAAATGAACCTACTTCTAAGCGAATACGCTTGAGAAACATAGTTTAAAGGCCCCTGGCAGTGGTATTTTTTCAAAATAAAGCTTTTGTCATTAATATAATAATAATAATAATAATAATAATAATAATAAAGACTTGTTATGCGCACATATCCACCCTGCTGGGTGTTCAAGGCGCAGTAAACCAAAAAAACAAACAAAAGAAAAACAGAAACAACTAAATTATTCCTTGAAAACCTGTGACATTAGATAAGTTTTGAGAAGTGATTTAAATTTTGTGGTACAAAGACAAGATCTAAGATTATGTGGTAGAGAGTTCCAGATGCGTGGCGCAGCTACAGAAAAAGACCTGTCACCCCAGGAGTGTTGAGACTTGGGTTCCTTGAGGAGAAGCATGGTACTGGATCGAAGATTCCTTGACGGAGTGTAAACTTGAAGCAGTTCAGAGATATAGTGGGGAGCCTTGCCGTTAAGTGCTTTGTGGACAATGAGCATCAGCTTGAAGATGATACGTTGAGAGACAGGGAGCCAGTGAAGTTGTTTCAGAATGGGGGTGATAGAACAAGACTTTTTAGACAGTGTCACGATGCGGGCTGCGGTGTTTTGGAGGCGTTGAAGGCGGGAAATCTGGTTGTTAGGAAGACTGTAGAGAAGAGCATTGCCGTTGTCAAGACGAGAAGTTACGAATGCATGAATGACTTTTTCAGTGGCACTCTTGTTCAAGTACTTGCGTATCTTACCAATATTCCTGATGTGAAATGATGACACACGTATGATGTTGTTGATGTGTGGTTGAAGTGTCATTGATGAATCAAAAATAACCCCCAAGTTCCGAGCTTGCAACGAGGGAGCTATCCGAGCATTACCAATGGAAATGTATGGCACTGAAACCTTTGTTAATTGTTGACGAGACCCAAAAAGAATGAACTCTGTTTTATCATCATTCAACTTCAGGAAGTTCTGTTGGGTCCAACGTCGAATCTCTTGGATGCAATTCTCAAGTCTTTCAATAGAGGTATTGGCATTTTCTTGAGTAGATTTAAACGTGATGTATAGCTAAGTGGAATGTGAATAAACAATTTACTAAGGTTAAAAAATTGTATTTTTCTTTTAATTACAAATTAAAAAATAGGCCCCCTTTACATGGCGCTGTTCGTGACGTCAATCGAGGCAGGAGAAAATGTGTAGTCTGGCCCCGTACATTACGTCTGGGTACCTGATCAGTATGATGCGTTTTCGTATTCGGACGTCACCACCCAATGCAATCCTAGGACAGTGTACAGTGGACTAATACGAGACGCCAGTTTATACGAGGTTTTTCACCGGTCCCGAACTGTCCCATGCGCGTTTCTATGTCTTAAAAACGGAAGATACGAGTATGGTCATAACGAGAACACGGATAATACGAGGTATTGTTTTCCACCAGAAACATTTCGCTGGTAACCTAAGCTTCACTGCAACTTCCCTTACACACTACTACCAACGAAAAAATCCCCGGGCTATCCAAGTGTTCGCTGCATAGCTCTGAAAACGACGTCGGACCGGACCACTTTGCCCTCGTTAGCCTAACTTTCGATGCCCGTAACTGCCTATATTTGGGATCTGCAGGAAAAAAATGCTGGCTGACCCCATCTTTAGTCGTTTTGCTGCATCCAGCAGCAATTTTCGCTGGAAAAATGCAAGAAAAAACCCCCTTTTGGATAACCAAACGAAACGTACAATCTCACTACTTGCACGTGTATATACAACGTAAATGCAGGCAGTTCGAGTGGGGTCGATGTTCAATCGAGGCGAAGTCTTCCTCGATTGACGTCACAAAAAGGGATGGGCGGAGTCGCCCCCAAACAACTTTATATATTTTTTTTACATATAAATACTGACAAACAATTACTCAAAAAATTGTTTTATTGTTAATATACATATACTCTTATATTAAAAAAAAAATAAAAATCTATTTCCAGGTGACTTTAAAGTTTGAGTGGCCAGGGCAAGGTTGTTTACACGCTAATACGCTATCGTGCGTCGTCAATGCGGGTCAACTGATGGGTGCGTGTTTTCATCCTGTTTCGACCAGATGTTAAGCTAAAAATGTTGTTATGTCTGTGCAAAAGTTTGAGCAGGCTCAATGGTCTACACCCTGATACAAAAATTATGCTGAAATGATCAGTAGTTTTAAAGATATGAATACAATAAGATATTTTGAAATTTTCAACTTCCGGTTTGAACCGGAAGTCAGCTCAAATGTTGTAAAGGTTCTGTGTAGCATTTGTCAAGCTCTTACAGACCTATCCGATGATGTGTAGATTGTCAAAATCCGAATTATGGTTCATGAGTTGTGATTTTTACAAATATTAAACTTTGATTTATTGTAATTCGATGCCTGATGACGTCATCATGATGTCATTAAGTTTGTGTCGTCTTGATACTGAGGTTCAACTATCTGTTGAGTTTCAACGTTCAAATCAATCTCAATCTTGAGTTATTCCGTCGATAAGCTCGAAAGTTGTTTTTTGAAGGAAAAAAACGAACGCGAACGTCGACCCAGGGTAACGACCCGGACGCTAAGGTCGTACGATTTTGGCGTTAACTTTACAAATGTTGCCCCAGTCTTGCCCTATCAGATGCCCAAGTATGAACATCATAGCTTTCATATTCGTTGAGATACAGCAAAAAGCAAATGGTCATTTTTCAACTTTAAAAACCTTGTAATTCGACACCTGATGACGTCATCATGACGTAATGACAACTGTGCCGTCTTCGTATTGAGGTTCAATTGTTGTAGAGAAGAGTTGCGTGGAAGAAGGAGAAGAAAAACAAAAAACAGAACAATAACAAGAGGTGTTCGTGCTCATATTGCACGAACACCTAAAAAAACAAGAACAAAAACAATAGGTGTTCGTGCTGAATTGCACGAACACCTAAAAATTGATTACATTTTGATCCCATGCGCTGCACTCAGACCTTCACTCAATACAAATAAGCAGGATCATTAATAATGCAAGATTTGTAAATGATTTTTCTTAGTGAATACATTGGCAGAGATGTTGGATACTGGTTTACAAGTAAGCGGGTGGAAGATATAGTATTACGGCAGCAGTGATTTTAGCAAATCAGGTGTTGTGCAGGCTCAGAGCAGGGAGGGGAAAATGTTTGGATAATTTCACTGCATATTAAGTTTGAAGGAGAGTGGAAAAACCCACGCTTTAATTGGATTGAACAGTTCAATCAGAGCAGTCATGCATTGCGTTGTCACAGATTGCAAACAAATTTGATCAAATAATAATATAGTCTAGGAAATCAATGAATGCACAGATGCTTGAAATTAAATGTTAATTATAAAACGCACACTTGTTGTTGTTAATACTAATCACAAGCGTAGTAATTACATGTACATCTGTTCAAATTTGCGGTCACAATGCAACTTGGCACTTCGCTCTGTTGACATCACTTTTGCTCAAAACGCCCGGCTGTCAAACATTCCACCTGCTTACACCATCACCGAATCATCAGCGCGCCAAAATGCACAAGTAGCATAGTCAGTAAACAAGAGTATAAACATAAAACTTGATGTACAAAACTTGGACATATACAAAAGGATACAATAGGGTAGTTTGACAGAATTGCCTCTGATCCGGGCACTTGGCTCCCACTTTTAGCACCAACGCGTTATTACGAGCTGTCATGTTTCCATCCAGGTGTTGATCCCATCCGCTGCACTCAGACCTTCACTCAATACAAATTAACAGGATTATTAATAATTTGCACGATATGTAAATGATTTTTCTTAGTGAATACATTGGCAGAGATGTTGGAGACTGGTTCACAAGTAAGCGGTTGGAAGATATATTCTTACGGTAGCAGTGATCTTAGCAGATCAGGTGTTGTGAAGAATCACAGCAGGGAAGGGAAAATGTTTGGATAATTTCACTGCGTATTAAGTTTGAAGGAGAGTGAAAAAACCATTGCTTTAATTGGATTGAACGGTTCAATCAGAGCAGCCATGCATTGCGTCGTCACGTCGAAATTAAATGTTAACTAGGCATTCAGAGTTTGTACTACCGTTTGTACTATCGTCACTTTAGCTTTAAGTATTCATTATCAATGTCTATCTATATGCCAAGTTTCAATTCAGTCAAACTTTTGGTCTTGTAGATACACAGCTTCAAAAAGTAAACCTTTAAGGCAATACCACGTGACACATGATGACGTCATCAATCTGAAACTCCACACATATGTTGTCTGCATAAAGGTCATTATGTATACCAATTTTAAAACGATTGTCATAAACTTCTAGTAAAAGTGTATTTTGGTATGTTTTTAACCTGCCGCTAGAGGGCGCTTTTAGATGTTATGACGTCACCGATCCGATTTTTCTAAACCAGACCCTTGCTGGATTATAACATCGTTGAAAACAACTTGAAAACATTCGTCACTTTTAAATTACAAGGCAGTTCCGGTTTCGACCGGAAGTAGAGGTCATGTCATGTCACGCACACAATGAAAAATGAAGACCTATAATACTTCTATACAATCCCGCAAAAACCAACCGACGGTCTCTTCGTCATGATTTGATATGGATTTTCAAAGATTAAAAATGTTAATGTTGAAAACCTTGTAATTTGACACCTGATGACGTCACCATGACGTCACAACTGCTTGATGGAGGTTTTATCAAGGTCCTTACATGGTTTAAATTTGAAGTTGATCAGATATACAGAAGTTAATATTTTCGCCGGGAATTGTACCAAGGCAAAATTTGAAGAATTGCACAAAGGCAAACTTTGACCTTCCGGTACGACCAGAAGTAAAGGTCATGTGAATTTTGCGTTAACTTTTCAAATGTTGCCCGTGTCTTGATCTATCATAATTAATGGTTAAATATGAATATTATAGCTTTCCTATTTAGAAACATACAGGCATTGGCATGAGGGTACTTTTTGACCTTAAATGGCTTGTAATTTGACACCCGATGACGTCATCATGACGTCATTGCTCACACACCTTCTGCTCTTTATGTTCTAATGTCACATTAAGTTTCAAGTTGATCAAAGGTTTGCAAGTATGGCTTTTTTTGCGGACAACTAGAAACAGAAGAATAAGCAAAACAAAGAAAAACTAGAGATTTAGAGTTTGTAAAACAAACTCTAGGTGTTCGGGTTCTCGCTGGGCTCAGTGCTGTTTTAATGCGTTAGCTATATCATTGAATCGCTATATCATTGAATCGCTGAAAACATTGTTGATAGCTTTTGAAATTTCAAGGAAAGTAAAGTGTAAATCTTCGTTGATTGAACGTTAGTTTACACAGGAAATTAATGCACCTCACAATATGAATTTTTTTAAATAATAATCTTTTGTTAAAGCCAACCCTATTTTGGTTGCTAAAAAAAATGATCCTTATCCTTATCCTTATCCTACATTTGAAAACTGATGACGTTTGATAAGTTCTTATCGAGACATTGGTATTTAATTATGTGCTTTAAATTGTAAGTGAAAAACGTAGGTGAACTTACTAAACGTATTGTCAGCAAAAGAGTACATTATTTAATTTATTTGAAAGGGCAGAGGGTCAATATTGTCCTTTCATACAGAGCAGCATAAATTTTTCGAATTTCCTTTTGTTTTGGTTGCATATTATCTTAAAACGCGCCTTTGAATTACTCACAAGTACAACTATCATGTATGCCACTCACAGAAGTTTATTTATTTTCCAATGGATATTGATTCTTTATAATAAATCCGACTATGCAAATCATGTTGACATTATTAAATTACAATTCTTAGAAGTTTTAACAGGTTTTCAAATACTGTGATTTGGCTTCTCATTATGTATCGGTGCATGATACTTTGATTGTTAAATACATATGCACTGATGATGATGTCGTTAAAACAAGTCGAGCATACAATGAGCTATTGGTTGCATTTTTTTAAATAGCTTGCTTGATTTTTAGACATTAGTCTTCATACAGAACGGTTTGTTAAATTTATAATATTGAAATAAAAAACACATGTTTTTAAAAATTATGCAAGATAAAGGCAAGTCATGAAGACGGCAAATTTAAGCC
This sequence comes from Leptasterias polaris, assembly GCA_037783415.1. Lineage (NCBI taxonomy): Eukaryota > Metazoa > Echinodermata > Asteroidea > Forcipulatida > Asteriidae > Leptasterias > Leptasterias polaris. The sequence goes on from JAZGTN010000065.1 coordinate 2,721,371, forward strand.
TCTCGTGAATTTAAACTAATAAAATAGTTGTAACGAGTTAATAACTATTTCTACCTGTATGGTGCATCATCATACATTCAGCAAGGAATTAGGGAATTGAACACAGCAACGAGTATGATTTTTTCACTGGAGAACATTCGGGTACTGATGTGTTGTATATTCTGAAGAAGAAAAAAACAATAAACAAAGTATGACTCAAAGCAAATTAAGTCAAGCTGAAACTGCTCAAATAAATAAAATTCAAGACTTACAACATTTTATGATTTTATAATGATAATAATGATTTATTGAATTTATATTGCGCCCTCTCCAGGACCAACCTGTTCGAGGGCGCATAACAATACAACATATCAGAGTAGGAAATTACGCAAGAAAAAATTAGTGGAAGGTGCACATCCTGTTTTTGATGTGAACAACTTATAAACGAAACCTTATTAGGGGAAACTTTATCGAAGGGTTTTCAAATAATTATGTCATAATACAAAGTTGACTGAAAACATTCATCAGTCTGACCATTTTCTGATTATGTGACACAGCCAACAATCATACCAATCCCCCATTGCCCAACTCTATCTCTTCGACGTTCATACTAAACGTTCCTTAGTTTTAAAAACATTTCACCAACGTCACCACTTGATGATACAGGATAAACTTTATAACGTAATTGTGCATCAAATAAAAGAATCATTTTGAAAAGCAATGATGTTCACACGAAAACTTACCGAAGTTAGTCCCGTGTAGCAAAAATTCCTACCTCCATGGATAAACACATGCCGTGAGAAGGGTCTGAAACACCCATTACGATCGGATGACACATCCTTCCTTCTCGGTGTATGATCAAAACATAACCATTGTTCGTCTTTTCCTGCTTGCATTTTCCCACATAATTAAATACCATACGAATCACTGAAGCAGGTGGTCATCTCAGTGAAACTTCGTCTTCAATTCCACATTGATAATAAAGCCATGAGAAGGGCAAGTAGGGGAACAATTAGACGTCAAATCTTAGCGAAAATCATGTTAATGCTAGTACGTAGTAGTAAGTACGCCATTGATAAGATTGCACTACGTTGTAAGTAAAACGTGAATGGAAACTCTCGTTACGCCCACATTGCACTGATAGTGAACAACTACCGTTGTGCCACGTTGGTCTGTAACAAGTGCATTGACTGGCTAGCTACCCACCGTTGCCAGTCGCGAGGGGGTATATGCCATTCTGCGTTAGGCAATGGATTAAGATTAAAGGCCAATTTCTCTAATAGATCTATGAAAAACTTGATTTGTTCCAGTGTATAAAACAATAAGTATTCAGTACCCTTTGTTTTCAAGAAAAAACAACGAATTTATCGTTCTTAGTTTGCGAGTTCTGCATGGTTGTTAAACCAAAGACTCAAAATTTGATTAAATTATTTACATTTAATTACCCAATAATTCATTGGGTGACGTCTATTAATTAAACAACGTAACGGCGAGGTTTTTCATGTAAATAGTCATAAACTGAACTGATCGTATGCAAGACCCGTTCGATGATGTATTGATTGTAGAAATCCAATCCGTAGTTATTGGACTATAATACTAAAAGATATCACTAACAATTCAAAAAAAAATGTTATCAAACTACGCCTGTTTGCTGCGCTTATACCGTCTGGTGCCGATTACTGAAGCAACAAGTCATGATTATGAAAAGGGCATAAGAACCTACTGTTTACACGATGTGCAATTTATGTTGACTTTATTTTGCTGTTCACATTGTATTTCTTTGAAGTATTCAACAGGATCTAAAAGTTAGATTCGCGTAAAAACCGTTGTTGATCAGAGTCAAATTTATGTTGACCTTTTATATTTCCGATTGCATTTTCTCAGTTATCAAAAGTTCTTCAAATCACCAAAACAATTCAGCAAAATACACTCGTTCAGTTGATATTTACCACCAAGCCAACAAAAGGCTAACACGAAGGTTATGCAATGAGCTATTCATTGGACCACCGTCGAACATCGTAGATTTCCGAAGGATGGTTGCATTTATCGACGAGTGCAGTAACAAAGGACCATTATCTTGGTATAGCGCCACCATGGATAACGTGTCACGACACAGCAATGCAGTCTTCGTGGACTTTGCACCCAAGATCAATGGCGCAGTGTGTGTACTGTTACATGTACATGCAAGATTACGCGTGGTCAATGGAGCAGAATGACCAGACCTGCGGGCTATACTAACGTAATGTTCAACTTACATTTTCAGCGGGAAGTCAAGAACAACCGGGATAACTCTTTGTGTAGCATTTGTTGAGTTTTAAAAGACCTGCCCGATGATGTATTGATTGAAGCAATCCATTCAGTAATGATTAAGTTATGATTTTTTGAAATATTAAATTTTGATTTACTGTATTTCAACACCTGATGACGTAATCATGACGTCACAACAACTTGATGGAGGTTTCATCAAGGTTCTAACATGGTGTAAATTTGAGGTTGATCGGATAAACAGAAGTGAAGAATTTGGGCAGGAAATGTTTTTTGGTTAAGAATTGCAGAAAGGCAAACTTTGACCTTCCGTTACGACCAGAAGTAAAGGTCATGTGAATTTGGCGTTAACTTTTCAAATGTTGCCCGTGTCTTGATCTATCATAATGTTTAAATATGAATATTATAGCTTTCCTATTCAGAAACATACAGGCATTGGCATGAGGGCACTTTTTTGACTTTAAATGGCTTGTAATTTGACACCCGATGACGTCATCATGACGTCATTGTTCACACACCTTCTGCTCTTTATGTTCTAATGTCACATTAAGTTTCAAGTTGATCAAAGGTTTGCAAGTATGTTTTTTTCTGCGGACAAACTACAATCAGAAGAATAAGCAAAACAAAGAAAAAAAAAAAACCGAACAAAAACAAGGAGTTGTTCGGTCTGTGGACCGAACACCTAACTAGAGATTTAGAGTTTGTAAAACAAACTCTAGGTGTTCTGGTTCTCGCTGGGCTCAGTGCTGTTTTAATGCGTTAGCTATATCATTGAATCGCTATATCATTGAATCGCTGAAAACATTGTTGATAGCTTTTGAAATTTCAAGGAAAGTAAAGTGTAAATCTTCGTTGATTGAACGTTAGTTTACACAGGAAATTAATGCACCTCACAATATGAATTTTTAAAAATAATAATCTTTTGTTAAAGCCAACCCTATTTTGGTTGCTAAAAAAAATGATCCTTATCCTTATCCTTATCCTACATTTGAAAACTGATGACGTTTGATAAGTTCTTATCGAGACATTGGTATTTAATTATGTGCTTTAAATTGTAAGTGAAAAACGTAGGTGAACTTACTAAACGTATTGTCAGCAAAAGAGTACATTATTTAATTTATTTGAAAGGGCAGAGGGTCAATATTGTCCTTTCATACAGAGCAGCATAAATTTTTCGAATTTCCTTTTGTTTTGGTTGCATATTATCTTAAAACGCGCCTTTGAATTACTCACAAGTACAACTATCATGTATGCCACTCACAGAAGTTTATTTATTTTCCAATGGATATTGATTCTTTATAATAAATCCGACTATGCAAATCATGTTGACATTATTAAATTACAATTCTTAGAAGTTTTAACAGGTTTTCAAATACTGTGATTTGGCTTCTCATTATGTATCGGTGCATGATACTTTGATTGTTAAATACATATGCACTGATGATGATGTCGTTAAAACAAGTCGAGCATACAATGAGCTATTGGTTGCATTTTTTTAAATAGCTTGCTTGATTTTTAGACATTAGTCTTCATACAGAACGGTTTGTTAAATTTATAATATTGAAATAAAAAACACATGTTTTTAAAAATTATGCAAGATAAAGGCAAGTCATGAAGACGGCAAATTTAAGCCTCTCGTGAATTTAAACTAATAAAATAGTTGTAACGAGTTAATAACTATTTCTACCTGTATGGTGCATCATCATACATTCAGCAAGGAATTAGGGAATTGAACACAGCAACGAGTATGATTTTTTCACTGGAGAACATTCGGGTACTGATGTGTTGTATATTCTGAAGAAGAAAAAAACAATAAACAAAGTATGACTCAAAGCAAATTAAGTCAAGCTGAAACTGCTCAAATAAATAAAATTCAAGACTTACAACATTTTATGATTTTATAATGATAATAATGATTTATTGAATTTATATTGCGCCCTCTCCAGGACCAACCTGTTCGAGGGCGCATAACAATACAACATATCAGAGTAGGAAATTACGCAAGAAAAAATTAGTGGAAGGTGCACATCCTGTTTTTGATGTGAACAACTTATAAACGAAACCTTATTAGGGGAAACTTTATCGAAGGGTTTTCAAATAATTATGTCATAATACAAAGTTGACTGAAAACATTCATCAGTCTGACCATTTTCTGATTATGTGACACAGCCAACAATCATACCAATCCCCCATTGCCCAACTCTATCTCTTCGACGTTCATACTAAACGTTCCTTAGTTTTAAAAACATTTCACCAACGTCACCACTTGATGATACAGGATAAACTTTATAACGTAATTGTGCATCAAATAAAAGAATCATTTTGAAAAGCAATGATGTTCACACGAAAACTTACCGAAGTTAGTCCCGTGTAGCAAAAATTCCTACCTCCATGGATAAACACATGCCGTGAGAAGGGTCTGAAACACCCATTACGATCGGATGACACATCCTTCCTTCTCGGTGTATGATCAAAACATAACCATTGTTCGTCTTTTCCTGCTTGCATTTTCCCACATAATTAAATACCATACGAATCACTGAAGCAGGTGGTCATCTCAGTGAAACTTCGTCTTCAATTCCACATTGATAATAAAGCCATGAGAAGGGCAAGTAGGGGAACAATTAGACGTCAAATCTTAGCGAAAATCATGTTAATGCTAGTACGTAGTAGTAAGTACGCCATTGATAAGATTGCACTACGTTGTAAGTAAAACGTGAATGGAAACTCTCGTTACGCCCACATGGCACTGATAGTGAACAACTACCGTTGTGCCACGTTGGTCTGTAACAAGTGCATTGACTGGCTAGCTACCCACCGTTGCCAGTCGCGAGGGGGTATATGCCATTCTGCGTTAGGCAATGGATTAAGATTAAAGGCCAATTTCTCTAATAGATCTATGAAAAACTTGATTTGTTCCAGTGTATAAAACAATAAGTATTCAGTACCCTTTGTTTTCAAGAAAAAACAACGAATTTATCGTTCTTAGTTTGCGAGTTCTGCATGGTTGTTAAACCAAAGACTCAAAATTTGATTAAATTATTTACATTTAATTACCCAATAATTCATTGGGTGACGTCTATTAATTAAACAACGTAACGGCGAGGTTTTTCATGTAAATAGTCATAAACTGAACTGATCGTATGCAAGACCCGTTCGATGATGTATTGATTGTAGAAATCCAATCCGTAGTTATTGGACTATAATACTAAAAGATATCACTAACAATTCAAAAAAAAAGGTTATCAAACTACGCCTGTTTGCTGCGCTTATACCGTCTGGTGCCGATTACTGAAGCAACAAGTCATGATTATGAAAAGGGCATAAGAACCTACTGTTTACACGATGTGCAATTTATGTTGACTTTATTTTGCTGTTCACATTGTATTTCTTTGAAGTATTCAACAGGATCTAAAAGTTAGATTCGCGTAAAAACCGTTGTTGATCAGAGTCAAATTTATGTTGACCTTTTATATTTCCGATTGCATTTTCTCAGTTATCAAAAGTTCTTCAAATCACCAAAACAATTCAGCAAAATACACTCGTTCAGTTGATATTTACCACCAAGCCAACAAAAGGCTAACACGAAGGTTATGCAATGAGCTATTCATTGGACCACCGTCGAACATCGTAGATTTCCGAAGGATGGTTGCATTTATCGACGAGTGCAGTAACAAAGGACCATTATCTTGGTATAGCGCCACCATGGATAACGTGTCACGACACAGCAATGCAGTCTTCGTGGACTTTGCACCCAAGATCAATGGCGCAGTGTGTGTACTGTTACATGTACATGCAAGATTACGCGTGGTCAATGGAGCAGAATGACCAGACCTGCGGGCTATACTAACGTAATGTTCAACTTACATTTTCAGCGGGAAGTCAAGAACAACCGGGATAACTCTTTGTGTAGCATTTGTTGAGTTTTAAAAGACCTGTCCGATGATGTATTGATTGAAGCAATCCATTCAGTAATGATTAAGTTATGATTTTTTGAAATATTAAATTTTGATTTACTGTATTTCAACACCTGATGACGTAATCATGACGTCACAACAACTTGATGGAGGTTTCATCAAGGTTCTAACATGGTGTAAATTTGAGGTTGATCGGATAAACAGAAGTGAAGAATTTGGGCAGGAAATATTTTTTGGTTAAGAATTGCAGAAAGGCAAACTTTGACCTTCCGTTACGACCAGAAGTAAAGGTCATGTGAATTTGGCGTTAACTTTTCAAATGTTGCCCGTGTCTTGATCTATCATAATGTTTAAATATGAATATTATAGCTTTCCTATTCAGAAACATACAGGCATTGGCATGAGGGCACTTTTTTGACTTTAAATGGCTTGTAATTTAACACCCGATGACGTCATCATGACGTCATTGTTCACACACCTTCTGCTCTTTATGTTCTAATGTCACATTAAGTTTCAAGTTGATCAAAGGTTTGCAAGTATGTTTTTTTCTGCGGACAAACTACAATCAGAAGAATAATCAAAACAAAGAAAAAAAAAAAAAAAAAAAAACGAACAAAAACAAGGAGTTGTTCGGTCTGTGGACCGAACACCTAACTAGAGATTTAGTGTTTGTGAGAACAAACACTAGGTGTTCGGGTATCGATGGGGCACTGTTATGTTACTAAAATGCGTAAGCAGATTTATATTGAAAGTTTTTAATTTTCAAAAAAAAGGCGTTTGCAAACCTATTACTTTTATACTTTTAGTGTACACGGGGGAAAGTGATATCGTTGCTGTATGAGTCTCCATAAAGTAGTTTAGATACACATGTATAACAATTTTCATGTAAATAGTCACAAACTTAACATGCTTAACTGATAAATTAAAAGACTATCACTAACAATTCAAAAATTAATGTTATCAAACTACGCATGCTTGCTACCTTATGTGTGAAGCAACATCATTTGTCATGATTATGAAAAGGGCATAAGAACCTACTGTTTACACGATGTGCAATTTATGTTGAATTTATTTTGCTAGTCACATTGTATTTCTTTGAAGTATTCAACAGGATCTAATAGTTAGATTCGCATAAAAACCGTTGTTGATCAGAGTCAAATTTATGTTGACCTTTTTCCGATTGCATTTTCTCAGTTATCAAAAGTTATTCAAATCACCAAAACAGTTCAGCAAAATACACTCGTTCAGTTGATATTTACCACCAAGCCAACAAAAGGCTAACACGAAGGTTATGCAATGAGCTATTCATTGGACCACCGTCGAACATCGTAGATTTCCGAAGGATGGTTGCATTTATCGACGAGTGCAGTAACAAAGGACCATTAACTTGGTATAGCGCCACCATGGATAACGTATCACGACACAGCAATGCAGTCTTCGTGGACTTTGCACCTAAGATCAATGGCGCAGTGTGTGTACCGTTTACATGTACATGCAAGATTACGCGTGGTCAATGGAGCAGAATGACCAGCCCTGCGGGCTAATACTAACGTAATGTTCAACTTACATTTTCAGCGGGAAGTCAAGAACAACCGGGATAACTCTTTGTGTAGCATTTGTTGAGTTTTAAAAGACCTGTCCGATGATGTATTGATTGAAGCAATCCATTCAGTAATGATTAAGTTATGATTTTTTGAAATATTAAATTTTGATTTACTGTATTTCAACACCTGATGACGTAATCATGACGTCACAACAACTTGATGGAGGTTTCATCAAGGTTCTAACATGGTGTAAATTTGAGGTTGATCGGATAAACAGAAGTGAAGAATTTGGGCAGGAAATGTTTTTTGGTTAAGAATTGCAGAAAGGCAAACTTTGACCTTCCGTTACGACCGGAAGTAAAGGTCATGTGAATTTGGCGTTAACTTTTCAAATGTTGCCCGTGTCTTGATCTATCATAATGTTTAAATATGAATATTATAGCTTTCCTATTCAGAAACATACAGGCATTGGCATGAGGGCACTTTTTGACCTTAAATGGCTTGTAATTTGACACCCGATGACGTCATCATGACGTCATTGCTCACACATCTTCTGCTCTTTATGTTCTAATGTCACATTAAGTTTCAAGTTGATCAAAGGTTTGCAAGTATGGTTTTTTCGGCGGACAAACTACAATCAGAAGAATTAGCAAAACAAAGAAAAAACTAGAGATTTAGTGTTTGTGAGAACAAACACTAGGTGTTCGGGTATGGGGCACTGTTATGTTACTAAAATGCGTAAGCAGATTTATATTGACAGTTTTTTAATTTTCAAAAAAAAGTCGTTTACAAACCTATTACTTTTATACTTTTAGTGTACACGGGGGAAAGTGATATCGTTGCTGTATGAGTCTCCATAAAGTAGTTTAGATACACATGTATAACAATTTTCATGTAAATAGTCACAAACTTAACATGCTTAACTGATAAATTAAAAGACTATCACTAACAATTCAAAAATAAATGTTATCAAACTACGCATGCTTGCTACCTTATGTGTGAAGCAACATCATTTGTCATGATTATGAAAAGGGCATAAGAACCTACTGTTTACACGATGTGCAATTTATGTTGAATTTATTTTGCTAGTCACATTGTATTTCTTTGAAGTATTCAACAGGATCTAAAAGTTAGATTCGCGTAAAAACCGTTGTTGATCAGAGTCAAATTTATGTTGACCTTTTTCCGATTGCATTTTCTCAGTTATCAAAAGTTATTCAAATCACCAAAAAAGTTCAGCAAAATACACTCGTTCATCCAGTTGATATTTACCACCAAGCCAACAAAAGGCTAACACGAAGGTTATGCAATGAGCTATTCATTGGACCACCGTCGAACAACGTAGATTTCCGAAGGATGGTTGCATTTATCGACGAGTGCAGTAACAAAGGACCATTAACTTGGTATAGCGCCACCATGGATAACGTATCACGACACAGCAATGCAGTCTTCGTGGACTTTGCACCCAAGATCAACAATGGCGCAGTGTGTGTACCGTTTACATGTACATGCAAGATTACGCGTGGTCAATGGAGCAGAATTACCAGACCTGCGGGCTAATACTAACGTAATGTTCAACTTACATTTTCAGCGGGAAGTCAAGAACAACCGGGATAACTCTTTGTGTAGCATTTGTTGAGTTTTAAAAGACCTGTCCGATGATGTATTGATTGAAGCAATCCATTCAGTAATGATTAAGTTATGATTTTTTGAAATATTAAATTTTGATTTACTGTATTTCAACACCTGATGACGTAATCATGACGTCACAACAACTTGATGGAGGTTTCATCAAGGTTCTAACATGGTGTAAATTTGAGGTTGATCGGATAAACAGAAGTGAAGAATTTGGGCAGAAAATGTTTTTGGTTAAGAATTGCAGAAAGGCAAACTTTGACCTTCCGTTACGACCGGAAGTAAAGGTCATGTGAATTTGGCGTTAACTTTTCAAATGTTGCCCGTGTCTTGATCTATCATAATGTTTAAATATGAATATTATAGCTTTCCTATTCAGAAACATACAGGCATTGGCATGAGGGCACTTTTTGACCTTAAATGGCTTGTAATTTGACACCCGATGACGTCATCATGACGTCATTGCTCACACATCTTCTGCTCTTTATGTTCTAATGTCACATTAAGTTTCATGTTGATCAAAGGTTTGCAAGTATGTTTTTTTCTGCGGACAAACTACAATCAGAAGAATAAGCAAAACAAAGAAAAAAAAAAAAAAGGGAAAAAAAAAAAACCGAACAAAAACAAGGAGTTGTTCGGTCTGTGGACCGAACACCTAGTGAATTTGGCGTTAACTTTTCAAATGTTGCCCGTGTCTTGATCTATCATAATGTTTAAATATGAATATTATAGCTTTCCTATTCAGAAACATACAGGCATTGGCATGAGGGCACTTTTTGACCTTAAATGGCTTGTAATTTGACACCCGATGACGTCATCATGACGTCATTGCTCACACATCTTCTGCTCTTTATGTTCTAATGTCACATTAAGTTTCATGTTGATCAAAGGTTTGCAAGTATGTTTTTTTCTGCGGACAAACTACAATCAGAAGAATAAGCAAAACAAAGAAAAACTAGAGATTTAGAGTTTGTAAAACAAACTCTAGGTGTTCGGGTTCTCGCTGGGCTCAGTGCTGTTTTAATGCGTTAGCTATATCATTGAATCGCTGAAAACATTGTTGATAGCTTTTGAAATTTCAAGGAAAGTAAAGTGTAAATCTTCGTTGATTGAACGTTAGTTTACACAGGAAATTAATGCACCTCACAATATAAATTTTAAAAAATAATAATCTTTTGTTAAAGCCAAATTAACGAATCCAACCCTATTTTGGTTGCTAAAAAAAATGATCCTTATCCTTATCCTTATCCTACATTTGAAAACTGATGACGTCATGACGTTAGATAAGTTCTTATCGAGACATTGGTATTTAATTATGTGCTTTAAATTGTAAGTGAAAAACGAAGAGTACATTATTTAATTTATTTGAAAGGGCAGAGGGTCAATATTGTCCTTTCATACAGAGCAGCATACATTTTTCGAATTTCCTTTCGTTTTGGTTGCATATCTTAAAACGAGCCTTTGAATTACTCACAAGTACAACTATCATGTATGCCACTCACAGAAGTTTATTTATTTTCCAATGGATATTGATTCTTTATAATAAATCCGACTATGCAAATCATGTTGACATTATTAAATTACAATTCTTAGAAGTTTTAACAGGTTTTCAAATACTGTGATTTGGCTTCTCATTATGTATCGGTGCATGATACTTTGATTGTTAAAACAAGTCGAGCATACAATGAGCTATTGGTTGCATTTTAAAAAATAGCTTGCTTGATTTTTAGACATTAGTCTTCATACAGAACGGTTTGTTAAATTTATAATATTGAAATAAAAAACACATGTTTTTAATAATTATGCAAGATAAAGGCAAGTCATAAAGACGGCAAATTTAAGCCTCTCGTGAATTTTAACTAATAAAATAGTTTTAACGAGTTAATAACTATTTCTACCTGTATGGTGCATCATCATACATTCAGCAAGAAATTAGGGAATTCAACACAGCAACGAGTATGATTTTTTTCACTGGAGAACATTCGGGTACTGATGTGTTGTATATTCTGAAGAAGAAAAAACAATAAACAAAGTATGACTCAAAGCAAATTAAGTCAAGCTGAAACTGCTCAAATAAATAAAATTCAAGACTTACAACATTTCATGATTTTATAATAATAATAATAATTTATTGAATTTATATTGCGCTCTCTCCAGGACCAACCTGTTCGAGGGCTCATAACAATACAACATATCAGAGTAAGGAAATTACGCAAAAAAAAATGAGTGGAAGGTGCACATCCTGTTTTTGATGTGAACAACTTATAAACGAAACCTTATTAGGGGAAACTTTATCGAAGGGTTTTCAAATAAGTATGTCGCTATACAAAGTTGACGGAAAACATTCATCAGTCTGACCATTTTCTGACTATAGTGACATAGCCAACATTCATACCAATCCCCCATTGCCCAACTCTATCTCTTCGACGTTCATATTAAACGTTCCTTAGTTTTAAAAACATTTCACCAACGGTCACCACTTGATGATACAGGATAAACTTTATAACGTAATTGTGCATCAAATAAAAGAATCATTTTGAAAAGCAATGATGTTCACACGGAAAACTTACCGAAGTTAGTCCCGTGTAGCAAGGTAAACACATGCCGTGACGAGGGTCTGAAACACCCATTACGATCCGATGACACATCCTTCCTTCTCGGTGTATGATCAAAACATATTACCATTGTTCGTCTTTTCCTGCTTGCATTTTCCCACATAATTAAATATCATACGAATCACTGAAGCAGGTGGTCATCTCAGTGAAACTTCGTCTTCAATTCCATATTGATAATAAAGCCATGAGAAGGGCAAGTAGGGGAACAATTAGACGTCGAATCTTAGCGGAAATCATGTTAATGCTAGTACGTAGTAGTAAGTACGCCATTGATAAGATTGCACTTGCGTTGTAAGTAAAACATGAATGGAAACTCTCGTTACCCCACATGGCACTGATAGTAAACAACTATCGTTGTGCCACGTTGGTCTGTAACAAGTGCCTTGACTGGCTAGCTACCCACCGTTGCCAGTCGCGAGGGGGTATGTCATTCTGCGTTAGGCAATGGATTAAGATTAAAGGCCAATTTCTCTAATAGATCTATGAAAAACTTGATTTGTTCCAGTGTATAAAACAATAAGTATTCAGTACCCTTTGTTCGGGTATGGGGCACTGTTATGTTACTAAAATGCGTAAGCAGATTTATATTGAAAGTTTTTTAATTTTCAAAAAAAAGTCGTTTGCAAACCTATTACTTTTATACTTTTAGTGTACACGGGGGAAAGTGATATCGTTGCTGTATGAGTCTCCATAAAGTAGTTTAGATACACATGTATAACAATTTTCATGTAAATAGTCACAAACTTAACATGCTTAACTGATAAATTAAAAGACTAACAATTCAAAAATTAATGTTATCAAACTACGCATGCTTGCTACCTTATGTGTGAAGCAACATCATTTGTCATGATTATGAAAAGGGCATAAGAACCTACTGTTTACACGATGTGCAATTTATGTTGAATTTATTTTGCTAGTCACATTGTAATTCTTTGAAGTATTCAACAGGATCTAATAGTTAGATTCGCATAAAAACCGTTGTTGATCAGAGTCAAAGTTATGTTGACCTTTTTCCGATTGCATTTTCTCAGTTATCAAAAGTTATTCAAATCAGTGAATCACCAAAACAGTTCAGCAAAATACACTCGTTCAGTTGATATTCACCACCAAGCCAACAAATGGCTAACACGAAGGTTATGCAATGAGCTATTCATTGCACCACCGTCGAACATCGTAGATTTCCGAAGGATGGTTGCATTTATCGACGAGTGCAGTAACAAAGGACCATTAACTTGGTATAGCGCCACCATCGATAACGTATCACGACACAGCCACCATGGATAACGTATCACGACACAGCAATGCAGTCTTCGTGGACTTTGCACCCAAGATCAATGGCGCAGTGTGTGTACTGTTTACATGTACATGCAAGATTACGCGTGGTCAATGGAGCAGAATGACCAGACCTGCGGGCTAATACTAACGTAATGTTCAACTTACATTTTCAGCGGGAAGTCAAGAACAACCGGGATAACTCTTTGTGTAGCATTTGTTGAGTTTTAAAAGACCTGTCCGATGATGTATTGATTGAAGCAATCCATTCAGTAATGATTAAGTTATGATTTTTTGAAATATTAAATTTTGATTTACTGTATTTCAACACCTGATGACGTAATCATGACGTCACAACAACTTGATGGAGGTTTCATCAAGGTTCTAACATGGTGTAAATTTGAGGTTGATCGGATAAACAGAAGTGAAGAATTTGGGCAGGAAATGTTTTTTGGTTAAGAATTGCAGAAAGGCAAACTTTGACCTTCCGTTACGACCGGAAGTAAAGGTCATGTGAATTTGGCGTTAACTTTTCAAATGTTGCCCGTGTCTTGATCTATCATAATGTTTAAATATGAATATTATAGCTTTCCTATTCAGAAACATACAGGCATTGGCATGAGGGCACTTTTTTGACCTTAAATGGCTTGTAATTTGACACCCGATGACGTCATCATGACGTCATTGCTCACACGTCTTCTGCTCTTTATGTTCTAATGTCACATTAAGTTTCAAGTTGATCAAAGGTTTGCAAGTATGTTTTTTTCTGCGGACAAACGACTATCAGAAGATTAAGCAAAACAAAGAAAAAAAAAAAAAAAAAAAAACCGAACAAAAACAAGGAGTTGTTCGGTCTGTGGACCGAACACCTAAAAAAAGAAAAAAACGAACAAAAACAAGGAGTTGTTCGGTCTGTAGACCGAACACCTAATGAAAGCTTTCATACGATTATATATACAAAATTGTGTGGTGCAAAACTGATTATTTGTAAATAAAGATTAAATAATGGTTAAATAATGAATTATATATTATATAATGAATTATTTGTAAATAATTGCGTTAAATAATAAGTTTACACTTGGCGCCTCATACCAGACATTATACATGTCTTTTGTACGTGTGTTTTCCTCGCATAGAGCGTGTTTCCTGACACTTTCTTATATTTGGCGATTATTTTCAACTTCATATAATCTTTAAAGGTCTCGTTTCGGTAAGCTGCTTCACGTTATAGGACAATTTTTACACCATTTGGAAGCTTAAAACGAACTTTCTAAACATAAACTCTAGCAATAACATTTGTCAATCTACTATTTTTCTACTATTTTTCATTACTTTAAATATAAAATATTTAAACAAATCAGTTAAGAAACTAAACAATTTTGCCACATTTTTCCTGCATTGTACTATTGACAAGAATTATGGAACATGATGATTGTATAATTTATGAGAATAAAGCAAATTCTTTTCAACAGTATAACATTTGATGGGGTTTGATTTTTTGTAAAGCTGTAAAAAAAAAATACAAGTTTAGTGCAATGCCATGGCGTTTCCCATGTGTGCGTGAAATTGGCTTGCGACCAATAATAATGTACACACAGAACCATTAGGCGGATATGGGAATATTATCAAAAGACTTCCTTTCCCCAAAACACACCTTATATGATCAACCATAACCCTTGTTCTTTAAGTGCCTTTACTTTTTTATCATGTCCAAAAACGTAACTCAAATGCACAACAATGGTGGCATTGTTCTTTTCTTTCCATCCTTTAGTCTGAAAGTACCTGTGTCCATCTGGAAACTGACTGGCTTTGAGAGTTTTCACTTTTAACCCTGGAATCTTCTTGTTCGAAATTAACTTGTTTAACACGCGTTGATCTGGAGTTTTCTTCTCCGTTGTTGCTAACAAGTGCACCCGTTCCTTGACTAACTTTATAGTTTTGTTTGTTGGATTGTAGTACACAAAACCAGCACAGAACCATCGCCGTGGTTCGTCAAACTCATTATGTAAGGCAATGTCGAAATACCACTCAACATCTTTTAGTGGATCGTGGAACCAGTAGGTATCAGCATCCACAAATAGAACCCGGTTCCCTTGCTCGAGGAACGAAAGCACGTAAGCAGGACGCTTGTTCACGAGGTGGTTGTATACTTTCGTATTGACCATAAGTTTCTCTGTGGTGGTATCGCCGGAGTTGGTTTTCTGGATGCTAAGTCCTGGTTGAGTTTTTGCTCTCTCAGATAATGCTTTGTAGGACTGTTCATCTTCAGCGATGATTGTGATATTTGGACGAGTCCCGGTTCTCTTGACACTCTCAAGCATGTTTTCTGTTATATCCAGGAACCCAGCGTTTGTGGTGGTCAACACGATGGTATTCAACGGAATAACAACTGATGCCGGTTTAGTTACATCGGATGTAGAAGACATGTTCTTAGATTTCGAAAATTTACTGGAAGATTTAGTTGGTGTTGATGCGTTATTCACAACGATTGTTGTACCAGAAAATGTACAGTTTTTACAAATACCTGTAGATGAGAAGTAGAAAAGACACCTCTTAAGACAAACTACATAGCACATCAATAACAAAAACAAAATAATAATAAAATAAGATCAATTTGTTTTAGCCCATAAGTTTGCAGGTTATGAAGTAGGATCCTTAGGAGAAAGCTTTCTTGTCAAAGTCGAGTAAAAATTAGCCACTTGAAATTCCCCCCAAAAGTTCGTTGTTTCGATTTTCACAATCGAAATAAACCCATAGTTTGAAATATCAAAAATCTCAGATACTTCATTGTCGATAAGCTTTCAGAATAATACTAAACAATGACGTTTTTTTATCCTTACCAATCATAATTATGTGTAATACTTTTAAGCACGTATAATAAGTTCAGTGTGTAATGTATACAAACTCACCGACAGCTAGTACGTTCTCAAGTTCATCTTTGTTCTTGCTGTTTTCCACAATCTTTTTCTTTAACAGGTATCTTTCGACGAAGTTTTGTTTTGGTTCAAGATAGGTCAGGAAAATCAGTAAACTTGCGATCACAAACATCATCAAAACGATTGTAATCAATCTGGTGGAAAGGTTTAATTTACTTCGCGGGGCCATTTTGTCGAGTTCACGTTTTGCACTTTGTGGTTTTGGGGTGTTTTTTAGAATCAGTTTGTCACTAACCCGAGTGAACTTGAACACGGTGAATGGCGGCCTTTGAAGTGGCGAGTGGCCTTGGTCATTTCTCTGTGGTTCGACTAAGCTAGTGCTCAGTACAATTTAACAATAGAATGCGGGTACCTGTGTACACTTCTTTCATACTGAACGGGCACTGCTCCACTGCTCCGTAACCCTGCATAGACCCAAGCAATGCCCGCCTGGTTAATGTCAATGACACTACAACTCGTGCGGTAAGTCGCCATAAGTCTGTGGGCCCAGAGAAAACATCTGTTCATCAACTGGCTGGGAGTCCTTTGATGACTTGCCGACAGTTTCTGTTATAAAATGGGAGATAATTGCCCTCGCAAGCAAGCCCTCTTAAAGGTATTATACAGGATTGGTAGAGCTGACATTATAGTCACACACAGTGTTCATGTTTTGTGTAATCAACCACATACATGAAATAACAAACCTGTGAAAAATTGAGCTCAATTGGTCATCGAGGTCACGAGAAAATAGTGAAAAGAGACCTTATGTGTTTTCTGTTTTTCAAACATCGAGTTTATTATCGCGCGCGATAAAAACTATTGTTTTACTCATTTCTCAGAAACGATAGCATTTTAGGCAGAAATATTTTAAGGAACCCTTTCTACCATTACTTACTTTAAATCATGTAAGTTATGTGTGAATCTGTGAACATTTGTGTTTTTCGATCTTACCAATAGTGTACAGGGCCTTTAAGTGATTTATTACTTGTACCAAACATGTTTGGCAAGGGTGCCGAATTTACGTTCGGCTGAAACACGTGTACCATCCTTTTGTGCACGTTTTGACACCCAAAATGGCGGACAGGAGACGCGCCTGTGTATGCACGCTGCGCGCTGTGCAATGGGTCTATAATTATACGCTTGTTAAAAACTTTCGATCGCTTGTAGGCGCTTGTCTGGCGCTTATAGTACGCGCATTTAAAAATGCACGTATTTCGACGACGCAATAGACCTTATGCATTGACGTCATCAAGCCGCCATCTTAGAGGTAAACTGATCTGAAACAAAGGAAACGCACAGATTTGTACGCGCGGCGCACAGAATTGGCCAATGAACATCTTCCTTTTGACCTCTAGGCGAGGGCGCCCTACTCAAATGAGGTCATGTGCATAAGGTCTATACATTTCAAATGAATCATGTTTTTATAAGTATGGTCACCCTAAACTGCACAGTTAAATATATCACAATATTGAAAAAGAATGAGAGGGGGCCAGTTGCTCTATGACGTGTGTGTCCTTTGACAGTGCGCTCTGAGTCTCTAACACAGAATGGATCAACCACAGGACTAATTAAAATATCCAATATATCCAATATAAATTTCAAAGTCACACTTCCAGGGGGATATGATCGAGAGCGATACATTCTGGGAAGGAAAACAACATGGCGCGGCGAGATCGCACACGACTGGGGACGAGGTTGGCCCTCACCTAGCCTCAGCACCACGTCACACTTTGACTCCCTACGGCCCTAACAATTTATCTGTTGTAGTCATTCCTTATCAATCGCACAAAATACATCCACACAATGGGTGCGTTCGATTAGCTTCCCCGGGTCGACCCTGGTCTGACCCAAGTGCGTTCGATTAGCTCTGACGTCATTGCTGTGGCTCACCCGGGTGAGACCCAAATGCCCTGCTTTTGGAGCAGGTTACTTGGGGCTGACCCTGGTTCATGACGTCACGGCGTTGTTTTTTTTCAATGGCCACCATTTTGTTTGTAATTCAGCGGGACATTTTCAAGAAGTTTGACACACATTTTCACCATTAAACCAGCGTTTTTGTGAGCAATAACCATTTTTTAATTAGAAGCCGGTTACTTTTGTATCACTGTGGGCTTGTAAAATTATTTAACGTTGAAATTTTACCTTGAGAATAATTATTTAACGATCTTTTCGTAAATCCACGAAAAGTTTCGTAGGTAATGCACACAAGGAAACTAGTTCCGGTCGGCTGTCCCAAGATGCATCGGTGTGAATGCTGGGGGAAGTTGGCGTTCGATTAGCTCACGTCAGGGGCTCACCCGGATGAGCGCACTCGGGTCGACCCGGAGAAGCTAATCGAACGCACCCACAGTAGTGTCGCCCACTACACCACCGCACCCTCCCTCCAAAAGGGAGCAGTGTACTATACTACCATAGAGTTATAAGAACTAGAGGGCTGTACAATTCGCCAGTCGTCGACATGAGTCCGAAAGTAAAACCTTTTGAGAAGAGTACGCATGCGCGAGGGTATTTTACGGTCAAACACGCCCATTTTATGTTAATAGCCCACGTTCGTCCTGGGGAAAAAAATACACCACCCGCGTGACGAGTCACTGCACATAACTAGGCTAGTGCGCCCTCTAGTTCTTATAACTCTATGACAATGTACGCGACTGTGACTCCGACTAGACTCCGCGGAGGCGCAGGTATAGCTCTGAGTGTACCAGTATTCTATAGTTACAAGAACCAATCATTATGTATCCGAATAAGCACATTGGAAAGTTGTTTTTTAAATAAAGGTTTGGCCAAGCAACCATCCAGACTACTCAAATCTTTCGGAAAGATAATAATAATAATAATAATAACCAGTTCTTATATAGCGCATTTCACAATAACGTCTCAATGCGCTTTACATTAGTGCCCTGGTCATTGGGCCAATAACATTCCTTTAATCTTTCTCAGCTCCCTGGGAGTATGCAGCCCGGGCTGCCGTGATGGCGCTCCGAAGGCTTTTTCAAACACAATATCAACCTCTACCCTTGCAAGATGTCATAAAAATGCAAAAAGAATCAGAAAGGGAACTTGAACTCCATCTCAAAATAAAGAAAATACAAGCATCATGTACATGAATATTATTATTTTATTAGTTGAGAAATGATCACCATTCAGGCAATCATGTATCATAAAGATAAAGAATACATTTCTGTTTGTACATTTCAAAAGATTGTTTATACAACAAATGTAGGTTTCAATATTCCCTACCTTGTTAAGACTGAGGGGACAATCCAAAAAAGAAAAGGGAAAACAAAAGGTCTAATGTTTCATGCAGAAACGTTTCTCAGATTGAAACCATGCTCCTTTGAAGGGAATTGTTTCTCAAAATGTTTTTCATTATCAACAGTTGCAGTGCTTCTTGAGCTATTTACAATGTATCAGGTGCTTTATGTGTACGAATACACATTAGAAAATTTGTAGTTTTAATAGATTGTGTGACATTTATAAACTACAACACAATTTGGAATTGCAAATTCTGGAATGAATATTCACAAATCTCTAATATTTATTTTCGACTTGGGTTAAATATTAAGTTCATGGTGAAAATGGTTTGCCAATTCAGATTTATTCGCATACATTTTGAAATATTATTGGGCTGTTCATCACATATCCAAAACAAACATTTATTCATCTTCTTTAGGCCTACAAGTTGCATTGCTAGTCACCTTTTTTAGCAGAATGTTTTTTTATAGATTGGTTTTTGTCAATGTAATGCCGATTTATAAGCAAAATTATAAAGAAAGATACAATAAAAGTAACATGAGAAAGTTTCAGCTGAATACGTTGCCTACTTGATTTGCTGAGAAAAGAGCACAACAGTGTCACTGTATTTATTAGCATCTCTAGCCACAGCATTCGCTGACAGACACCAACCCTCAGAAATCTGACAAACGAATCATGCATGAATTGTTTCTCAGATTCAAATAGTTCTGAGTGAAAAATTATCCAAACCACATTTCTTCAAAGGGAATACTTCCTAAAATAGTTCATACCATACAGCTTAAGTGTTCACCAAGTGAGTTTTTACGGTCAATAATAATGACAAAAGTAATACTAGCTAGCAGTAGTGCGCACTTTTACCACAAACCTTGAGTCCGAAGTGGAAAATATATACTTTTCAATGCATAGCACTTTCAACTGCCTTCTTTTAGAAATCTCGGGGGCACTGTAGTTAGAATCTCCCAAATCATACCTGTAACATTTACAAATACATGTAAATGGATAATAGGTAAAATTAAACTTTAAAAAAAATAAGACAATCAATTTGTATCTTTCTTTTTTGACTTCTTTTTCTTTTTGCCAATACCATTACCAGCAATTTCAACGCTGTGTTCACTTTTTTTCCTTTTGTGGTTCTTATGGGACATCTCATGACTCTTCAACTTTGACCCTGAGGTCATTGAACTCTGACTATCGAGTCGTTCTGTTTTTTTGACCGAGGCGTCAATGTCCAAATTGTTCATTAATTCATTATCGTTCCTGTCATGTTTCTGTTTGGATTTCTTCTTCTTTTTCTTATCCTTTCTGTCAGGACCTGCTTCATCCACCAAGGCGGGAGGCTCACAGTGAGAGTCTGTCAGTAACAAACTCTGATCAGACTTTGCTTTGAAGTCGTTCAGTTTACTTTTCTTTCTCTTTAGCTTTGTAAAAGCTTCAGGGTGACTTTCATCGTTGGCTGGAAGACTGTACAGAGCGGAAGAATTTGTATTTCTCTTTTTCTTTGGAGTTTCTAAGTCTTCCGTTTTGACTTCAACATTTAGATTTGAACAATTAGGAGTTGACTTCAGTTCATTTATAGTTTCATCTTTGTCACTCTTCTTCTTCTTCTTTTTGTGACTAGTCTCCACACCAGTCGTTTCTGGCACTTTAAGTGTGCTGTATTCAGTTACTGCTGCAACACTGCTCTCAACAGTTTTTTCAATATCACCATGCTTCTTCTTCTTATGGCTAGTCTCCTGTCCAGTTGTTTCATCACCTTGGTACATTGACTTTATTGTTGTTTCCAACAGCTTGCGCTTCTTTGATTTCTTTTTGCGATTAGTCTCCTCTCCAGCTTGCAATGCCAATACAGCATTTGGCCCATCAGTGTTAGACACCTCTACATCACTGCTTGACTTCTTTATTTTCTTCTTTTTCTTCACTTTCTCACTAGACTCCGTTCCAGCCGCTGTCCGTGGTAACAAGCCATCAGGGGTGTCCACAACAAGGTTACTGCCTTGATTCAAGCCAAACCTGATAAAAGAAAATGTAATTAATAACTTTTCCGATTCATTGCTTTTCATGTTCCCAAGAAAAAACAAAGCAATTGTACAACATTGTTTTGTTTAGATTAAGCAAAGTATAGAAGCAAACGTACATCATTACTTTGTTTTGAAATTGGTATTCTAATTTGTCACCATTTGTATCTGCAACATAAAATCATTCCTAAAAATGTTCACCTGAATTTACAACTCATGCCAGCAGTGTCATTTTTGACAGAAATTATCGCATTATAAATGTACACTAGATTTTGATCACAATTATTACAGGCACTTTTCTAATCCATGGCTTTGTGATCCAAATAACTGTTGGGGCCAAAGACACCTTCTAATACACCTATCAATTGTATGACGCACTATCAGACCCCCGGGGCTGGTGCGTCACTGCTCATATGTGGGGACGGATTTGCGTGTCCAAAGACCCACCCTGAGTCGAAAAATTGACACACTTGTTGCAGATTTGGACTGTCTTCCGAACGATTTTTTGACTTACCATTCGCAGAAAACGACGCACCACGGACGAACACCGACGACGCACATAAAATCTCTTGCAAACGACGCAGGCGCAGTGAATACCAAATAATTCAACCTTTTACGTACGAGTTTCCCGGCATACATAGTGAAAATACATTGCAAGTGTCCGCACGAGGTGAGGTGGTCGAGGTTGTACTGCTTTATTTTCGAGACGTGCGGTTCCCAGCGCACTAGCTATTAAAACGCACAGAAAAAAAGAGGGGCCCGAGGAGAGAGCCAGTCGACGATCGAAGACAACAACTATTATATAACGCCGCACGATAAAATTGGATGTCAGATGTCAGATGTGAGAAAAAATCAGGTAGGAATATTGTTTTTGCTTGTTTTTTTGTATGCACAAATCGCTTTATAATTAGCGACCATGCTTTCACGAACGTATTGTTGTATAATGTATGCATTTTTTAGTATTTTTACTTGAAACGTATGCCGCTTTGTGAATCGTGGCTTTTTCGTGACTCGATTGATTGGAGTCGGACGAGTGTGTGTCTGTTTCGACGCAAAAACAAAAACGATCCCCCCACAATCTACTTCAATCCTGCGACATCCTTTTAGTCAGAACTTCCATTTATCTACATAACTGGTCTTTATTTATCATTGATCATTTTGATTGTTGTATTTTATGTTACAAAATATTTTTGGCCTGGAGAAAAAGAAATTAAAAGTTATCAATATCATCCAACAATTTCGCAAGACAAAACGTATTTTATAATGTGTTTATTTTTGGTAGTAGTATGGAGCCAGATGCTGAAATTTCACATATTGGTACCAATTCGAGGGAATTCTAATATCACTTTTCTTGTTTCAAATAATCCATAACTTTACCATAAACTATGATAGCCTGTAAATAAAGTTGTTGAAAGATTTTTACTGTAAAAAAGCCTCTTCCGTTTATTGCTAAGTCAACGGCCGTTTTAATATTAACAATTTTAAGCCCATGTGTTTGCATGAGGAGAAAATAATTTTATGGACATACTCAACAGCCGTTGTATTTGTCACTTTGCTGCCTCTCAACAAAAACAAGTCAGCAGCCATTTTGTTTTCGCTTTGGCGACAAAATGTCGACATTTTGCAGTTGATTTTAGACCTTTATGAGTATTAAACAATTAATGTGTGTATTTTAATAGAGTAGAGGAAAGATGTTTTGTATTTGGTTGTTGATCAAAAAGGAGGGAAAAAAGTTCAAATTGAGTAAAAAAAACAGTAGGAATGTGCTGTGATATGTGATGCCCCGTCTGCCCATATGACAAAAAGGATGCAGCGGTCGGTGACTTTCTATATCAATGATATGATGTTCACATTTTGAAGTATAATTTTGGTACTACTTGGGCACTACAATTCCTGGATTTCGGAGAAATACACAGACAATGTGTACATTTAATTCATAATATGAATGACAGAAAAAGGGCAACCCAAGAGTTTTTGGTCGTGTACCCTGGAGGGCAGAGCAAATAGATATGATTTTAATATTTTGTTTTATTTTTTATTACTATTTTCGGGGGGCCTATTTCTTGATTTTATTTTTTCCATGTTTTATTTTTAAAAATGTGTAACCTAGGTCAAAGCCTGCAACCTTCATCATGTGTTTGTGTCGCCAACAAATGATAAATGGTTATATATTTTTGTAACTTTTTGTGCTGGGATACCATTTTATTAACATGATACAGTTTCTATACCCCTGTTAATGGACTGAATTATTTTGTTTCATGTACAGCTTGCTAAGATGTCTAAACCACTCGTCTTGGCGACCTTCTTGCTGGATGGCATCAAAGTCTATAAGAAAAGCATCAGGGTAGACACAATGGAAGACGAGGATTAACGACGAGGATTAACTTTGACCCATTTATTAATGCTATACACCCAGTTAAAATCTGTTTTAAAATGGAGTCCTGCAAAGTAGCCCCCATAGCCCTTTTAAAAAGGTAACAAGCAAACACTGACAATGACCATAACAATAGTTTCATATGCCCGATTCACAAGAAAGGATCTCTGAGTGACACTGGAAGATGTAGTGGAATGACCTTATTTAATTGTTTTTTAAGAACAGGACAACAAAATGGGCTTATGGTATTTTGCTCAATAATCAAACAAAGATATCAATTAAAAGCAATCTGTGTTAATAGTAGTAATCTTGACTGCTGTAACTGGATTTACAACTTGTTTTTTTAGTCATATTATGCGGTGTGATACCTGGCCATACAGCAGTTTAGGGTTCATGGCTTCTGACTGGCACCCCGCCTGAGCAGAGATTTAGCTATTTCGTTAATAAAGGTTTGAAAAGTTTCGGACGTACAGTTAAAACTGTTTTAATAGCTGTTTTTATTGCATAGCTGTTTGAAAGGTTTGTATAGCTGCAAATCAACTAATTTGGGTAATAAAATACCAAAAGTTTCCAATTATGGTGAATAAAGTGGCAACATTTAAGTATATTTTTGCTTAAAGGTACAGGACATGTTTGGTAAGCGAGCAACAGAGAGCTGAAAACATTGTGAGAAACGACTCCCTCTGAAGTAACGTAGATTTTGAGAAAAGGGTATTTCTCACTAAAATATTAATAGACTTAAAGGCACTGAACATGTTTGGTAATTATCAAAGACCAGTATTGTCACTCGGTGTATCCCAACATATGCATAAAATAATAAACCTGTGAAAATTTGGGCTGAATCTGTCATCGAAGTTGCAAGAAAAAACACCCTTGTTGCACAATTTTGTGTGCTTTCAGATGCTAATAAATAAAAGGCTTCATGCATGAAGTATTTTATTATTTTAGTGAGAAGTTACCTCTTTCTCAAAAACTACGTTACTTGAGGGGGAGTGGTTTCTCACTATCAACAGCTCTCCGTTGCTGGTTACCAAGTAATTTTTAAGCTAATATATTTTTTGAGTAACTACCAAACGTGTTCAGTGCCTTTTATTGGCATCTGAAAGCACACAAATTTGTGCAAGAAGGGTGTTTTTTCTTTCATTATTTTCTTGCATGTATCCCATGCAAGAAAATAATAAAAGAAAAAAACACCCTTCTTGCACCAAGTGACAATACTGGTCTCTGATAATTAACAAACGTGTCCAGTTCCTTTAAACAAAATATTTTCTTAAATAAAAATAAAATGCATTGAAGGTAGTTTCTCCTCAAAAAAGGATTTAGTCAAGGTAAAAATCTGGCCTGAGAGTTTTTCCAAAAAATAATCTGCCTACTGATGAGCTATCAAATAATTTTCAAAGTACATGTATGCACTTAAAATAGCCCCCAACCCATCGTTCATGGAATCACCCCTGATGCAACATCGTCCCCATGGTTTACTATGCGGTCAACCTGGTACTGCTCGACACACCATGGGGACGAGGTTGCCCCTGATGGTTGCTGCACGTACAGTACAGTATATCATCTCTACAATGGAATTTCGCCTGCATGAGTCGCTAGACTGGTTCCCGGTCCTTCCTTCCGTTCTTGCCTATAACATTTATTAAGAAGGAAAGTGAAATAGTTGGTTGTTTCTTGTTGTTGTGATTCGTGAGGAACTGAAAAAGGGAAGTACTACTGCTCATATACACCGATCCATTAAGCCACGCCCATTTCTCATTGACCAATTACAACCGCAAAATTTGAGCCGTTTGGTGATCTTTGCACTAATGGTGATCGGGTTTCGCGGCTGTGATTGGTCAACTCGTAAGGAGGCGGGGCTTAATGGATCGATCTATTCGTGAGGAACTGAAAAAAGGGAAGTATACTACTGCTCACCCAATAGGGCCAATCTAAAAACCGTCATATCCGTACTCGCTACCGTTCTCCATATAGTTTACTAAAAACGCATTCTTGTATCCATGACTCGATGAGCGATTCCGCTCTATCGTGAGAGATAGAATATACCACGGGGCCGAGGTTGACAAAACCGCCGCGCCACGAATTTTTTGTACTGTGGTCTGTGGCCTGCTATTGGAAAATAAACTGGACGTCGGAGCTGTGATGATCGTTCCGGCAGTAAATTCCCACCCCAAGGTACATAAATGTTAACAAATACCAACATCATTTTACATATTCGGCGAGGGTTAGGTGCATTATTTTATTCTCCACAAAATGGCAATTACATGTTGAAAATGGACATCGACGGAACATGACGGAACATGACGTACCGCGACGCACCTCTTAAAGATTTTTTGACTAACCACTATTGGCTTTTGACGTACCCACCGTCAAATTTTTTTAGAGTAAAGACGCAAACTTGACGCACCATCCCCGGGGGTCGGATAGTGCGTCATACAATTGATAGGTGTATAAGTCAGATCCTAAGCCAGAGCCAAAGCTGTTGATTTGAAAAGGGCCCCAGTCCCCAACCTCGTTCCCAGCGTTGATTTTCAGTGCTTCCCTTCCAGGGGTTAGAGACGTACGCAGTGCTAGCGTGCGATACGGCGCGCTGCCCATGGTAGCGAGGCTGCCCATGGTAGCGAGGCT
Source organism: Leptasterias polaris (assembly GCA_037783415.1). Lineage (NCBI taxonomy): Eukaryota > Metazoa > Echinodermata > Asteroidea > Forcipulatida > Asteriidae > Leptasterias > Leptasterias polaris. The sequence goes on from JAZGTN010000065.1 coordinate 2,747,785, forward strand.
GCCCATGGTAGCGAGGCTGCCCATGGTAGCGAGGCTGCCCATGGTAGCGAGGCTGCCCATGGTAGCGAGGCTGCCCATGGTAGCGAGGCTGCCCATGGTAGCGAGGCTGCCCAGTCCCTGACCTTGCACCACACTTACCCATCGTATGGTTCCCTGGCTTCTATGGCCAGCATTCCATTCATCACCCGCAGTTTCTCAACCTGTACCAGGACCACATGGCCTGGCTCTAGCCCCGGCTGCCAGTCTTCGATGATCTGCTCCTTGCCTGGTAGTAGAGACACGTTGAACCAGTCGTGGACCAGGCAACCAATGTGGTCTGATGCTAGCTCATTCACAACACACTGCAGGACATCAAAGATAAAGGAGACGTATTGTTTAGATTAGTGTCAACCACTTTGCACCGGCCTACAGGGGACGGTTTTCCTGCCCGAACTAACAACTTCATAGCGCTCTCAATTTTTGAACGGCTGGGATGATGTGAATATTGTGTGGACAGCACAGGCATGTACCTAAACCAGGTTATGCTTTGTTTCCCCAAACAAAAAAAGGACAGAAGGTACTGGATTGATGCTTGTAATCTCCATTTTTCCTGGTGGTTATTATGGTGTAGTCTCTAATTACAGATAGTCCTTTTGTAGATACAAATATGGCTAAATGGGAAGTAGTCCGAGCGTTCCAACATTCCAGCAAACCATGGCAGTTTGGGATCTATTTCACACAAACTACGTATGCAGACACTGTGTCTAGACGCGCGTCTAGTTCACGGTGGGGCAAATTTAATGCACTGGCCAATATTGTTAAAAACACACGTGACTCTGTTTCAACCATAATACAGAATCAGCAAGAGGTGTGTTAATAACAATAGATATGATCTGTTGGGACAGCAGAAATCAAAATCCTTACAAATCATTCTTACCTTTAAAATACTACCTAATGATGGCTTGAATATCACCGCTTCTAGCTCCACATCAAAATAAATAAATGGACTGTCATCGACGATAGCTCCAGAGGATTGAAGAAGCTTCAAGTTGCTGTAAGCCAGCAGAACTCCATTCGACCTAGGGGGAATAACAGAATAGACTCATTTTCATAATTTCAACTTTGGTCTCGGGATCAAATCTGTGTTCTTAGATTTAATAGAATGTGTGTCATGATTTTTGAAATCTGGTCACTAGTTAGTTGCGATAAATGTAACCCTCCATCCTCCCAACCGTTACTCCTTAAGCTTAACTATGAGTACGAGGTTCTAGGATGGAGGTTTATGATTATCGCAACTTGTCACTAGCCTGACAGAAATGGTTGAAATTGCACATTATTATGGTGATTTGTTACTGGGGTTGTCTTGTAACCCTCCGGTCTGCGACTGTCGGGAGGATGGACTCATGTTTCCTGATGGAGGTATTATCGCAACTACACATCATCTCATACATTGTCATACACTGTCATACCATACATACATGCGCCACCCACCAAATTCCAAAAGTTCAAAATGAAATATAGCCTTTGAAACTAAAGTTTAATTTAATACCTCAGAGTCAGACCACACAAAAACATAATCATCAAATAATAACTATTATTTTAATATCTATTTCTAAAGTATTTATTTATAAATTTTGTTAAAATTTATAACACTTTACTTTACCATGTTTAAATACATGGGGATGATCATGTGCATGGCAAAACAACTGTGTAGTGTGTGTTGGTTTTTGACAAAATGTCATTAAAAGAAATTGTCATTAAATAAAAAATTAAAAGGTGCAACTTTCTACAAAGTTCTAAATCTATGGCTGAGATTGAGAATTTAAAAGTATGCACATATTTACAAAATTAAGGCGACACATGTACCTCTTTACATAACGGCCAAGTTCAGCATCCAAAATCTCATGCACCCCCGTCCGCAACCGCCCAATGTACTTCGGTGAAAGAGAAATGTGTCTCCTCGTTTTTACCAAACGGCAACCGCTGTTTTCTTCTGCAGCAACTTTCGCCACCTTTTCAAAACTGTCAAAATCCTCAAGAGCACTCATATTTATTAAAATGTGTTTAACTTCTGTCCTGAATATTTAATATAATTGGGATAAAGATTGATTAGACTCAGAGTTAGAAACAAACTGCAGTGCCATGTGGATTTTGTTGCCATGTGGAGTTGTGTGCATGTTGAAACTCGCCCATGGAGGCCGCCATCTTGGAAATGAATTCTTTACACACACACGTGATCTTTAACAGTCCCAGCAGTCGCGAGAAACACACATTTAATTCTAACATGCATCCGAAAGGAACGAAATATTGCTCTTTTATTTCAGTGGAAAAATATTCTTTTAAAATAATTAAATTATGTATATTCTAAAATTTCTCAAAACAAATTTAGATTTTGTCAAAATAGTAATTTAAAGAAAAAAGTAAAGTCTCGTTAAAGACGTGATTTTGCTTTGCAAACTCAAATCACAGTAGTATGGTGCCCATTCGAAGGTGCAGAAAATATGTGTATATCACTTTAAAGGTTACAGGTACCAGTCGTATTTGATTGTGTATTGTGTGATAGTCAAAACAACACAAATCAGGCTCCCAAATCAGCTGAGAACAGGGTGAACATTCGACCAAAATGACTCGACATCAGAGAAATTGTACAGCTGGAACTGTATACACATATCATGAACGGCAAAAAGATGCAGGTTTGGTGATATTTAAAGTTATCGATTGTGGCATTGAGCAGGCATTTTGCCATTTATTTTGACTTTTTAAAACTTTTATAAAACTAAAAAGTAGTTTTTAAAATTTTTGTACTGCGTCACCAGTATAAATAGTAGTAGTACCAATGTAGTTCCTTCCTCCATGGTATTGGATTGGTACATGTAGTACAGTGTTCAGGTGTTAGTTGGTGCATGGTACCAACCTACTAGAACTATGAGGTTCATTCCGCTATCGTCTCCATTACCCTCATAGAGTGACATGTACAAAATCCTATTCGAAACTTTTTTCCCTTCACGTTTCTGCATCTACAGTTAATTTCCCAAACCGGATCACGCCAAAATTAGGCTCTATGTGTTCCTTATACTCTCATCGAGGTCGGGTTGGGTCCAGAAAATCCACTCCGCAAGGAACACATAGAGCCTAATTTTGGCGAGATCCGGTTTGGGAAATTAACTGTAGGTGCAGAAACGTGAGGGTAAAAAAGTTTCGAATAGGATTTTGTACATGTCACTCTATGAGGGTAATGGAGACGATAGCGGAATGAACCTCATAGTTCTAGGAGTAGTACCAACCATGGGCATGGTTGGTGGTGGTATGAGTGACTATACTGTGTGGTCAATTTGTATTGTATTTGACATTCACATTGTGGATGGGAGGCTAGTAATCCCAAGGAATGTACTAAACTACTATGTAGAGTGGACTAGTGACGTGTTAGTGGTTTATAATAAATAAAATAATATTGCCAGTGTCATATGGAAAACTGTCCCCAGGAGATTCTGTCCCATTCACGGGAAATTTTTAAAATGGGCTGAACTGAAGGAGGATGATTCCATTCTAAAGTAAAGAGGGTGCTATCATTAATCAATCACTGTCATTTATCAATATAGTCACTATTCAGAAGAGGGTTGTACAAACACAGTTTGCCGTATAGGGGGACAGAATCTCCTACGCCTAGCTGGGGGAAGGAATCTCCTGCCACACCGGCGACACCAGCTGTTATTGTTAAACGCTTTATTATAACTTAAGTTATATTGTATTTTTGTAAAAAGCCGGCAAATCTTGTTCTTGTAGCGCCCTCTTTGAATAGTTGCCAACACATTAACAAGGCCAACATTAATTAACACATTAAATTGCATGGGCAAACTCGGCAATGGAAAAAAAAAATGGAGCGCCCTTCAACAAACTAAATAATTTAAAATACCATTCAAAATGATGATGCTTTGTGTGTTTTCTTGCAGCTCAATCTGGCTATGGAACCAACAAAACTCGCCTTGGAAAGGACTCGGTGGGTGACTTTGATTGTTGTTGTCTGACGCTACAGCCGTGTGCCAACCCAGTCATAAGGTATGTATTCAAAACCACAGTTGATTGGTCAGTAAGTATGAGGGTTAACATGAGACTTGTAAGAAGGTTCTTGTTATCTTTTTCAGTGAGGAGGGGTATCTGTTAACAATCAATCAAAACCACAGTTGATTGGTCAGTAAGTGGGAAGGTTAACATGAGACTTGTAAGAAGGTTCTTGTTATCTTTTTCAGTGAGGAGGGGTATCTGTTAATAATCAATCAAAACCACAGTTGATTGGTCAGTAAGTAAGAGGGTTAACATGAGACTTGTAAGAAGGTTCTTGTTATCTTTTTCAGTGAGGAGGGGTATCTGTTAACAATCAATCAAAACCACAGTTGATTGGTCAGTAAGTGGGAAGGTTAACATGAGACTTGTAAGAAGGTTCTTTTTATCTTTTTCAGTGAGGAGGGGTATCTGTTAACAATCAATCAAAACCACAGTTGATTGGTCAGTAAGTGGGAAGGTTAACATGAGACTTGTAAGAAGGTTCTTTTTATCTTTTTCAGTGAGGAGGGGTATCTGTTATCAATCAATCAAAACCACAGTTGATTGGTCAGTAAGTGGGAAGGTTAACATGAGACTTGTAAGAAGGTTCTTTTTATCTTTTTCAGTGAGGAGGGGTATCTGTTAACAATCAATCAAAACCACAGTTGATTGATCAGTAAGTGGGAGGGTTAACATGAGACTTGTAAGAAAGTTCTTTTTATCTTTTTCAGTGAGGAGGGGTATCTGTTAATAATCAATCAAAACCACAGTTGATTGGTCAGTAAGTAAGAGGGTTAACATGAGACTTGTAAGAAGGTTCTTTTTATCTTTTTCAGTGAGGAGGGGTATCTGTTAACAATCAATCAAAACCACAGTTGATTGATCAGTAAGTGGGAGGGTTAACATGAGACTTGTAAGAAAGTTCTTTTTATCTTTTTCAGTGAGGAGGGGTATCTGTTAATAATCAATCAAAACCACAGTTGATTGGTCAGTAAGTGGGAGGGTTAACATGAGACTTGTAAGAAAGTTCTTTTTATCTTTTTCAGTGAGGAGGGGTATCTGTTAATAATCAATCAAAACCACAGTTGATTGGTCAGTAAGTTGGGAGGGTTAACATGAGACTTGTAAGAAAGTTCTTTTTATCTTTTTCAGTGAGGAGGGGTATCTGTTAACAATCAATCAAAACCACAGTTGATTGATCAGTAAGTGGGAGGGTTAACATGAGACTTGTAAGAAAGTTCTTTTTATCTTTTTCAGTGAGGAGGGGTATCTGTTAATAATCAATCAAAACCACAGTTGATTGGTCAGTAAGTTGGGAGGGTTAACATGAGACTTGTAAGAAAGTTCTTTTTATCTTTTTCAGTGAGGTGGGGTATCTGTTAACAATCAATCAAAACCACAGTTGATTGATCAGTAAGTGGGAGGGTTAACATGAGACTTGTAAGAAGCAGGGTTCTGCCCACGGTGGTCGGTGCCGGAAAACCCGACCGGCACTCATGATTCCCCGACCGGCACTCGCAGAATTTTTTCTTTTTCCGACCACCACACATTTTCCCTTTTTTTTGCCCATTTCCTTCAAAATATTTTGAACAACGTGTAAAACAAATTATTTACCAGTAAACAGTTTTATCCAAAGTTTCGAGTAGCCTACTTCTTTGGTTTAAGTCTATTTTAATGATCCAGGATCGAGCATTCCTCCCGCCTGTACGATGTATAATTATATCCAACGCACGAAACCCGCATTGATTTTGCAATGGTTTCCAGTCACGCTGATTATAGCTTTACGCTTGGAATAACATGATACCAGTTTCATCATGTTGCGAACCCTATTCTACAGCGTTTAATACAACGGAAATGAACTGCAGAGTAAGCACCATGCTATAGATGCTGTAAATTGTTTTCCCATGGCGGTAAAGGCGTGCGCGCACTGAGGGCCTACATTCAAGGCACAGCTGCAGGGCGCACGTGTGTAACCACTCCGTGCATGATCGAAAGGAAATTGACTTGACTGTACTAGGGAAAAAAAAAATTCCGGCACTAAACAAATCCTGGGCAGAACCCTGAAGAAGGTTCTTTTTATCTTTTTCAGTGAGGAGGGGTATCTGTTAACAATCAATCAAAACCACAGTTGATTGGTCAGTAAGTAAGAGGGTTAACATGAGACTTGTAAGAAGGTTCTTGTTATCTTTTTCAGTGAGGAGGGGTATCTGTATGACAAGGAAGCGATCATTGAGTACGTCTTGAAGCAGAAACAAGACTATGAGCGTCAGATGAAAGAATACCATCGCCAGTGTCGCCTCCAACAGGTCTGTAGTCAGGTTGACATCAAATTGTTGTAATTTTGTTTCGTATTTCGAACGATTAACCACTTCAAAACAATTCAGTGCCCACAAAACATTTTTGAGCTTTTTGAGTAGGCCTAATCGTTTTCCTTTGAAAATATCATTGCCATGATGAAACCCCGACTTGACAAAGGAAAGACATCAAAGATTCTCATTTTATGTTGTCATGTGAGAAAATTGAGTAGGCACTCGGCGTGATTTGCAGAACCTCGGCGGTGAGCCATGGCTGCAATTTGCCATGGTATACTGGAATCGCTGAATGCTCGTACTTGCCTCCCATTGAGCCGAATATAATGATGAACAATGGTGGCAGCCTGTTCATTCTTGTACAGTGTATGCCACATTTGTATGCCAACAGGACAAAGTTCTGGATTTGAGGGTTACACAATAACCCCAAGAAAGGGATTTTACAAGGCATGTTTTCCGGAACCTGTTGACGCTCACTGTACTGGTGAAACAAGGCATAATGCAGTAGGTGTCTGCTTGTGCATGCAACACTGATAGTCCGGGTGGATATCAATGTCAGCTGTGCGGTTGTTATAAAAAAAATGAGGAAAATCCAAAGTTGTTTCTTGAGTCTATGAAAATAGCTGTTTAAAGTTTAAAATTTGGATCTAATTTTTAGGGGGCAAAGCGGGCAAAAATTGTGCCTAGCATCTTTAATAAAATATCTGGTAAATTTGATCTGAAATATTTTTAGGAAGAGGAGAGCCAAGTGAAGAAGACGGTGAAAGAAGACATGGTTAAGGCCTTCATTGAGAAAGGTGAGTCTCAGAATATGGCATTAGGCCAAGTAAAATAAAAACAAGTTTATTGTCCTGTTTTTTTTCAGAAAGAAGACGAAGAGTGCCTTTTTCTTTTTTAGGAGGAAAGAGCCTTACTAAAACAAATTAGAACTTGGAAATCTAAAATACGGGTAAACTAAATCAATTATCAAAAGAATGCCAAGGGGAGGAAGGTATTGTCAGTTTCTAGGCCTTGATGCAAGGTGCGGATGTAAAGAACATTGTGTTTACATCCTACACCTGCACCTTCCGTGCTAGCGCCCTCTGTTGACAAGTTGCGAGCTGTTTTGTTATTCAAATAGAAACATTGAGATATTAATAAAAGAAGCGTAATGATGACATTCTATTTGTAAACATTACTTAAGAATAACCTGACAGAAGGAATGTAAAGGCAGTTGATTGTCTGGCACTGTTAAATGGTAGTAAAGTAACTGTTCACTGTTGGATCGTACAACCGACTCCGTGCTAACAGTCATTAATAAGGAATCCCACAACATTATGTAGGCAAGCCCAATAACATTTTCAGATTGTTTTTTTCCAAGTGCCAAAATATTGTGCCTGACTACACATTCCCAAATAAGAAAATAAACACATTGTCCATTCCTTTTCTAGACTAAAAGAAACAAAAACATGCATCTCTAACAGAGTGAAAACAGAGTGACGACATCAACAGTGCAAAATACAAAGACATGTAACCTTGAACCTGTAGCGTTATATAGGTCACAGGATGTTTGTATAGAAGTGTCAGTGCTTTCCGCTGCCATAAGCTTAGGTACTTAATCAGACTTACATAATCAGGGGTTCGTAATACTCAGTGCTTTCCAAGATTTCCAAGGAAAAAATACCCCCAGTCAAGGCATACTGTATGGTTAGGATTAGAAACTACGACCCTGCATTCTGTAGTATTCTGTATCTCCAATCAGAGCTCTGACTTGGGGAAAAATACTCAAATCTGCAGGACTTGTCACGATTTTGACTTGACAAATTGATATGCCTGGTCTTTCACGAAATGTGTAATTTATTTTTATTGTTAATTTTTTTTCAGAGCGTAGTATCACCAGTAAGCCCCTCAACCCCTTCTCCGAAGCTCCACCCACCAAAAGAGCCAAATTTGATCATTCTGAGACCCCAAGCACCAGCTCCACCAGCAGCAGCAGCAACGGCACTGCAGCAGCAGCTGCAGCAGGCGCAGCAGCTGCCTCTGAAAATGGGGACAAGAAACCAGAGCTTCCAAGTTTCTGGATCCCATCATTAACACCCCAAGCCAAAGCTTCAACAGTTAAAAAACCTGTAAGCATATTGTATTTAAACTTAATGTCAGGATTGTTAGTCATCCAAAACAAATTTGATTAATCCCCTTGCATAAGACGTCACTAGCTCAAACGGCGCACTCGCTGAGGTCAAAAGGAAGACTGTCATTGGTTAGACCTATGGCAGACCTGTCAAAAATATGTAAGCATATTCTATTTTAGACCTTCTAAAACAGAAACCTGTTGCATCTCACTCCAATAGCTTAAAGAGCGCCCTCACTGAGGTAAAAAAAAGAACTTACATGTACATTGGTCAAAGCCCTGGCAGGTCAAACACCTGTAAGCACGTTCTGTTTTAGATATTAGGAATTAGGATTGCTAATGCTAATCATCCAAAACAAACTTGAAGATTCCCCTTGCATATAACATCACCAAGGTCAAACAGCAGACTTGGGTCTTTTATTGTGTAAAATAACATTCGCTGTTCCTTAATGCTTAAAATTTGCTGATTTATTTCAATTTTTTCTTTTTGTAAAGTTTGTTTTTGAAATTGTATGAAAGTTTGTATTTGAAATTGTATGGTTTTTACAATTTTCTCTCGACTCACAATGGATTAAAGGTATTATACAGGATTGGCAGAGCTGACAAAATAATCACAGACAGTGTTCATGTTTTGTGTAATCAATCACATACATGAAATAACAAACCTGTGAAAAATTGAGCTCAATTGGTCATCGAGGTCACGAGAAAATAGTGAAAAGAGACCTTATGTGTTTTCTGTTTTTCAAACATCGAGTTTATTATCGCGCGCGATAAAAACTATTGTTTTACTCATTTCTCAGAAACGATAGTATTTCAGGCAGAAATATTTTAAGGAATCCTTTCTACCATTACTTACTTTAAATCATGTAAGTTATGTGTGAATCTGTGAACATTTGTGTTTTTCGATCTTACCAATAGTGTACAGGGCCTTTAAGCCCAATTTTCTCAGGTTTGTTACATGTATTTCATGTATTATGGTTGATCACACAAAACATGAACAGCTCTACCAATCTTGTATAATACCTTGAGTAAAATTATCAAGACCGAGGCCAATTGCGTGAAAGGAAAATAAGGCAGCATTTTTTGAGAGGAATCGTTTGTTTAGAATTTGATGTCACAAACTGTTTCTGGTTACCGCCGCTTTTTTCATAGCTCTTAGAAATGGTTTCAGTCAAGTTTTATTTTTACATCAGACATTTTTTTCTGCTTAAGTTTGCCAAAACACACCCCAGATGTTATTTTACATGTAGACGTCAGCGTGACCGCGGAAATTAATTTGGTCGTCATGTTTTCATTGAGACTTGCTGACTAGTAATCAATTGGGAAGAGTAGGAAATGAGTCGAATTTCCACCTTGTTTCCCCTGGCATATACATGAAGGCATGCTACACAACGAGTGACTTCGTTCAGCAATTTTGCAAAATGTTTAGACTCGACATGTTTTGTGCACACTGAATGAGTAATAGCCTTTTGAGTTGCAAGTGATGAGAAGCAACTGATTTTGTGTAGCCAACGTTTTTCCTGAATAGTGGTCCACTGGCCAATTGCCAGTTGAAACACCCAAGGACCAGTCAAAATTCTGTCCAACTAGTCCTGCTGGCTAGTAGTTGATTGCTTGCCACTGCATATAAGTTAAATCTTTTCACTTTCAAAGCTCTTCATGGCCTATCTCCTGACTATATATCTGATCTTCTCCGTAAATATATTCCTGTTCGTCCTCTTTGATCTGCTGGCCAATCCCTACTCACGCAAACTACTTTTTCCACTAAATTCTATGGTCAAAGAGCCTTCAACTTCATTGCACCTTCGTTATGGAATGACTTACCTCTTCATATTCGCCAAGCTGGCTCTCTTCAGATTGTCAAGGGACTTTTAAAAATCATTTGTTTGAATCTTTATTTTTGTAACTTTCTTTGATATTCATTTCATTGTTTTATGTTTAGTGTTGTGCATAGAGGCTCCTGCATTATGCGCTATATAAATATCTTGTATTAATATTATTATTACATGTACATTTATTATTACATGTACATTTATTATTACATGTACATTTATTATTACATGTACATTTATTATTACATGTACATTTATTATTACATGTACATTTATTATTACATGTACATTTATTATTACATGTACATTTATTATTACATGTACATTTATTATTACATGTACATGTAAACCACTGATTGTTCATATTGCTTCAATTTACATAGTCTCATGCTCGTAATTATATGTTGAAAAGAAATCTGAAAATAGAGACCAGTGAAAAAGCTGGGGGACCAGTGAAAAAGCTGGGGGACCAGCAAAATTACAAGCTAATTGGTCCTGCTGGCTAGTCACTGACAAAGTTAAGGGCAAACCTTGGTAGCCTTTTGCTATGCTATACATACATGGGAAACTGTTGACTGTACTAACATTGGCACAGTTTGGCATTTCTGGAACTGGTTTTTCAAATTTATATGCATTTTTCATTGAATTACCTTTTGATCAAGTCAGATTGTTGACACTTGTCTTGCTATTTATTCTACTGCCGCGGAGTAGATTATTCGGAATTCGGGAGACTTCTCAGTTCTGAAAAGAACTGTCCTGCTTATTAACTACTATCTGGGCGGGAGGTAGGAAATCGGCCGGGACTACTACTTTCGCTTTGTGGATCGAGGGGACTTCTCGTTATTAACTACACTGCCGCGGAGTGAGTTCTTAATAGGTCTCAACATTTCGAATAGCTTGCTCTAGTCATCATCAGTAGAATAAATAGCAAGACAAGTTCTCAAAGAACAAAATCTACCTAGCAAGTAGATATACACATGGTGTTACCGCAAACCAAATATACATTATTTTATTATTGTACTTTTCTAATCTGCAGGACAAAACAGTCTACTGCCCCATGAGCAAGAAACCTCTGAAAGTGAAGAACCTTATCCAGGTGAACTTCGCACGAGCCGATGATGTCAACGACAAGCGCCCTCTGGTGGCGAAGCAGATCCGCTACAAATGTGCCATTACGCATGACATCTTATCAAACAAGACGCCGTGTGCTGTGCTTAGGCCAAGGTACATTCATGTGACAGTACTTCATAGGATGATGTTCCCATGCCCCCTTCTTTCATTTTTGAAATCCAAATTCATGTTTTACATTTTAAGATTGAGAAATGGGGGTATAATATTATAATAATAATAATATATAAATATTGGATGCATTTTAGTGCATTGTCGCAGAATAATGTACACATGTAATCACAAGGTAGAATCTGGGTCCAATTTCATGGAGCTGCTTAAGCAGAAAATATTGCTTAACAATTGTCTGCTAAGCAGAAATGAGCAGGATACCAGCCACATATTGTACATGAGACATGGTGGTTTGGCTGGTAACCTTATTCTGGTAAGCCAAATTTTGTTGTGCTTAGCAACTTTTTGTGCTTAAGCAGTTCTATGAAACTGGGCCCTGGACTATTCCATATCACAAGGTAAAGCTGAGTGAAATGGGGAAGCCAGATTTCCACCAGTGATTTTCTTCTGCAACAATGCACGAACAAAATGTATTCAGTGTTTGTTGTATATACAACTCACACATAGATCTTTGTGAAAATAGAATTAGCTGTTGCAAACTGCTTACCAACCAAAAGGACCTGTGGTATAAATGCAAAAATTAGTGAGTGGCCTGACGTTTCGACTCTAGCAGAGTCTTTCTCGGAAGGCTAAATGACAACACAATACACATAAACATATGTGTGTTGTGTTGTCATTTAGCCTTCGAGAAAGACTCTGCTAGGGTCGAAACGTCAGGCCACTCACTAATTTTTGCACATAGATCTTTGTCTACACAAACATGGCAAAAAAGGCAGGAAAACTCGTCCTCCCCACACTCCACACTTTGAAAATTCTTTAAAAAAAGAAATACTCTCTAAATATAGGACTCCTATATTAGAGCGTATACGTCTGTACATGGCAATTAAAGGATGGCACATGAGGAGTGTTCCACCAGTCAATCGATAAGGATATAGAATGCATAACTGTGTATTTTGTAGTATGTAGTTTGTACTTTTTAATGCTAGAAAACTCTAATTCAAAAGAACTCTTACCTTTGAAGCACCTAAAGGAAAAACATTACACATATCTAAATAAAATTAGCTGTTGCGAATTGCTTACCAACCAAAAGGACTTGAAAATGCAAAAAATTAGTTTATGGCCCGACTTTTTTTTCAGTAATTTATGCTTTTCCATTGTTTTGTTTCAGTGGGAAGGTCGTCACGATGGACTGTGTCAAAAAAATCATCAAGAAGGACATGACGGATCCTTTTACTGAAGACAAACTGAAGGAAAATGACATCATCAAAATTAGACGGGTGAGTTTCATAGAAATAGCAGAGACTATCTGCTTTTTACTTTGCCATGCCACAGTTAGGCTTCATTTATCAATTTATTTATGTACTATTGCGAATCTAGGCCGAATAGTCAAGCACACTGGACTCAAACTCTGGTGTTTCTGATCAGCGGAGTGTGGGTTCGAGTCCTGGTCTTGGCACGTGTGTCCTTAAGCAAGACACTTGACCACTATTTCTCGTCCTTCAGATGGGACATAAAGCAGTAGGTAACGTGTGTTGTGTAATGCACCTAAAAGAACCCAGTACACTTATCGTTAAGAGAAGGGGTTCGCCCCGGTGTTTTATGGCATGGTTGGCTGCAGATTGCGCCAAAGCACCTTGTGAACATTACATGGTGCTATTCAAGTAAATGTGTTGTACATTTTGAACATAGCTCCCAGTGAACGATTTTTCTTTGTATAGCAGAGCAAATTGCTACACAAAATGCATGAGTTGCTACTCAAAAATCAGGAGTTGCTACTCAATATTAGCATTCAGTGTGCACAAAACAAGTGCAGTCTAACTATTTTGCGAGGCAAAATTGCTGGATGAAATCGTTCCCTGGCTCCACATACCTTGCACATCCACTCTTCCAGAAAACCTAAGTATACATGTATATGAAACCTTTATACATAGAGATACACAGATTTAGAGGTAACATGACTCTCCATGGAATTCCAAAACTCTCCAGCGTTTTGTAGACCATCTGACCCTAGATAATGTCTCCATTTGGAGCAGCCTCTAACTACATTTCTTTGTCAGAATTTTGAGTTGAAGTGAGACTTTTGACCTAGAGCAGACTACATGTACGAGCAGGTTTTCAACATTCTTGAAGTTTGCATTTATAGAAAATAGCGCAGATGGCCCGCTTCAAAGATAGAGTGCATTATTGTTTGCTCACAAAACTACAATTCTTGTTACTTTTTTTTTACTTGCAGTAGTGATGTTGTCAATCCTCATTTTTTCTAAAATGGTTTAAACAAATTTTGTTACCTTGGGCGGAATTCACAAAAGGCTGGGATTGTTCTTAAAGAATGTCGGGCATGGTCTTTCATCTTTGAAAGGACAAGGGCACCAAGGTGTTTTGTCCTTAGGGCACCTCTATGAGGAGCTTGTAAATTTATTATTTGAAAATTTTGAGGGGGGCATCAAAGCAGTGACTAGGGGCAACGGAGGCAATTGCCTTCATTGCTTCTGTGAAGTCTTATGCCTGGACGTGTGCCATACTACTAAATGGGCATTTGCCATGTCAAAGTTTGTAATTAATAATAATTATAATTATAATTAAAGGCAAAGTATACCTGTGTTTTTTTTTGAATGGTTTTATTGTTTCAATTCTATATAAATGTAGATTTATACAATAAAACTAAACTGTGAAAAGTTCACTTCAAGAAATGGTATTGTTTTGAGATATTTACTTAATATTGGATGGCTTTGAGTGTGATACAAGAATATATTGCTCGAGCTATGACAATATTGGGCGAGTCGAAGACGAGTCCAATATTGTCATAGCGAGAGCAATATATTCTTGTATCACACGAAAACAAAGCCATACAATATTATTATTATTATCTATATCAGGCTGACTAGCGAAATAACAATATTGATCTGTTATCCGGGTACTTGCGCGAAGTTCCCGGATGACAGAGCAATACGAAAACAATATTGATCTGTCATCTGGGTACTTGCGCGAAGTTCCCGGATGACAGAGCAATACGAAAACAATATTGATCTGTCATCCGGGTACTTGCGCGAAGTTCCCGGATGACAGAGCAATACGAAAACAATATTGATCTGTCATCCGGGTACTTGCGCTCAAGATATTAAATACACTGATTTATTGTACCACTTGGAAGCCTTATATAGATAATAATGTTGAAAATCTGGAGTGGTTTTGTGCACAATGAAATAATAGTTCTTCATTGGAATACACAATCTGAGAACCATTTCATGTAGAAACGTTTTCTCAGATTGAAATGTTTTTGAATCCCTCTCTCTAAGACCACATTCCTTTAAAGGCACTGGACACGTTTGGTAATTGTCAAAGACCAGTATTCTCACTTGGTGTATCCCAACATATGCATAAAATAACAAACCTGTGAAAATTTGGGCTCAATTGGTCATTGAAGTTGCAAGGAAATAATGAAAGAAAAAACACCCTTGTTGCACAAATTAGTGTTCTTTCAGATAGGAATAAAAGGCTTCTGGCCAGAAGTCTTTTATTATTTTAGTGAGAAATTACCTCTTTCTCAAAAACTACGTTACTTCAGAGGGTGTGGTTTCTCACAATGTTTTATACTATCAACAGCTCTCCGTTGCTCGTTACCAAGTCATTTTTATGCTAATATATATTTTGAGTAATTACCAAACGTGTCCAGTGCCTTTAAAGGGAATTGTTTCTCAAAGTGTTATCCATTATCAACAACTGCAGTGCTTCTTACCAAGTGAGTTTTTATAGTCAATATTTTTTGGAGTAATTACCAAAGGTATAGAGTACACCTCCCTTCAAATTTGTTTTCTTTCTTTTCATTGTTTAGGGAGGAACTGGATTTGCGAGTGCTGCGGAGTCTTCCTTAGAAGCCAAAAAAGCCAGACCAGTCATGATGGCTTCATGATTGATAATTACTTGCACTAATCAGGTCAATGGCACCCATACCCCACCCTGTCCACTACTCCCCCTCCCCACCCCAAAAATAATGTTGTTTTTGTTTGTTTCATTTTTGGGGTAAAATAAATGGTTTCGGGGAACTAAATGTAGAATAGACCTTATGCGCATAATGTCATTTGAGAAGGGTGCCTGGTTGTTTAAAGAAGGTTGCTCATTGGCCACTCCTGTGTTCTGCGCATCAGAGATGTGCGCTTTCCATTGCTTTTTCATCGTTCTACCGTTAAAATGGCGGTGTAATGAAATCAATACATAAGTGCCAGATCTAATTTCCATCGTGTAAAAAAATAATAATAATTAGCACAACACTGGTTTAAAAAAAAAAAAAATTATGAGATATCGCCTTACTCACAAGGCCACGGACAGCCACTTCAAGGTGAGGGCTACACATAACTGATTTGGGCTATCGACCCAAATCAATTGACACCAGGGGCACGTTGCCTCCTACTCCTGGGGCTGAAACAGGGTTACCCCCTTCACAGTCCTTAAGGATGTAGGCATGGGTATCATCCACTAGGAGCCTAGGAACTAGGTTAAAGTCAACATCAATGGTAGTGTGGAGAACACTTCGTCTAACAAGATGTTTGTTACACAACATTAAGAAGACAGTGATGTAAGGGTTAAAGTTTGCCCAGATGTCAGGAAATATTTTTGTTCATAGTGTAAATAACCATGAATTGTGGAAAACCTGTATATTTTGATTAATTTTTTGGGTGGGGGTATTGTTTGGAAAAGTGTTTTTTAAAGGTATTATACAAAGAAGGTATAGACGATGTGACCTCTGACGTCATTTGAAAATCATAACATGATGCGCGCGCATGTCGCCGGGCAAAACCTTTGTGTACTTGACATCCAGCTAGAAAGTACATTACCATGACTACGCGTCTTTTTGCCCGGCGGAACATGACTTGGACAACAGACTTGTCAACAGAGGGCGGTTTGAATGTAAACAGAGGTCACATCGTCTATTATACAAAGATAAACAACATTGATGTTTTATTCTAGTCTGAAAGCTTTCTGTGAAATATTTCCCTCTGAAATGAAGTAATATTCGAGAAAACTGTGTCTGAAAATCTAATAAAAACATAATAGCTGATTTGGGTTGTTACAACCAAATTTAAGGACAATGTGTTTATATAAATGCTGAGCTATTTTCTCCTGACTCACTCAAGGTATTTTGTCTAAATTTTCACAGGTTTGTTATTCCATGTTAAAGTTGATCACACAAAACATGAACACTGTCTTCCACTATTGAAATCTGTCGGCTCCACCAATCCTGTATACACCTTTATTTTCCCCACTGTTTGAAAATTCAATAATATCCACTAAATGCAGCTTGTTCATGCCTCTGTGAACAAAAACAAATAGTCAGGTTAATACTGACATGAGCATTGTTTGTTTCCAAACCCTGTAGCTCAAGGAGTAAGACTTGGCTGACAGATTGGGAGGAAAAAAACCCTAACCCTAACCCTTTGGAGACCATAATTATATTTAATAACCATCACAGTAAGCCCAGATTAATGTTGTTATATTTTTTTTAATGTTGTTAATAAATATTGTTAATGTCTGGAACAAAACAAGGGTTTTAGAATCGTAGATAGGATGTTAACATGGGCCCATTGGAATGTGTCAATTTATAACATGACCTTTACTTTGACTTTTGTTGTTGAGTAGAAGTAGGTCGAAATATTGAAGTCAATGTGGTCATTTTGGTAAAAGCGGCTTGCGACTGCTATGGTTTCTAAAGGATTAAAGGCCCTGTACACGATTGGTAAGATCGAACAACACAAATGTTCACAGATTCACACATAACTTACATGATTTAAAGTAAGTAATGGTAGAAAGGGTTCCTTAAAATATTTCTGCCTGAAATGCTATCGTTTCTGAGAAATGAGTAAAACAATAGTTTTTATCGCGCGCGATAATAAACTCCATGTTTGAAAAACAGAAAACACATAAGGTCTCTTTTCACTATTTTCTCGTGATCTCGATGACCAATTGAGCTCAAATTTTCACAGGTTTGTTATTTCATGTATGTGGTTGATTACACAAAACATGAACACTGTCTGTGATTATTTTGTCAGCTCTGCCGATCCTGTATAATACCTTTAAATGGAAGGTATACCTTTCGATCACTCTTATAATTCATGGCATTAACAAATTACCTGGTTAGAAGTATACGGCAGCTTCCCATAGTAAAAAGCATTTTGAGAAACATTTCACTTCAAAGTAATGTAGTTATGTAAAAAGATATCAGTTTTTATGCCCCCGAATTTGAATCTGAGAAGCGTTTACTGTCAGAAACGTTTCTCATATTGAGTATTCCTATTAGGGATTTTTCTTCCTGCGTGGATATAAATATTGAGATACATATCTCAACAACGCGACCACCTTTTGACAAGAAATTTTCACAGGTTAGTTTTCATTGTATACATTAATATATAGGATTAAAACTCGAACGGTTCCAAAAACCAAAGGTATACTTTGCCTTCAAATGCAGGTTCATAAATTGTTTTTTTGTCAACGAAATGCTGATTTAATTTGCCGCCCAGTGATGAAAAGTAGGTAGGACATTTTTTAAATAAACTTAAAAAGATTTATATGGATCAGAAGTGCTTAAAAAGTATGTTTTTTCTAATTGTATGCATAAAGAGGCTTGATTTTTCACCCCTAAAACGCCAAAAGCTCAGAGCTCCAGGGGGCAGAGCTCCAGGGGGCAAAGCCCCCTGGACCCCACCGGGGCTTCGCCCCTGGACCCCACCAGGGGCCGTAAGGCCCCTGGACCCCACCAGGGGCCGTAAGGCCCCACGGCCCCTGGACCCCACCCTGGGAAAAGTCTCTAACCTCACGTTGAAATTGTGTAAAATGCCATTGAATTCGATAACCTTCAAGTTCAAAATGTGTCAAAATCCAAAATATCGGAGTGACACCATTCTGAGACAAAAATAATGGGCCTCTACATTTTTGTTGATGGATGTTTTGGTTCAAGAAGTCGTTCGAATGATCAACATTAAATCAACAACATGCAAAATAGCATATAGATTCGAACCCGTACCGTTGGGTTCAGAGTCGGGTGCCCTTCCACTGGGCCGTTGGTCCTCTCATTTAGAGTAGTTTAAACCTTATTATTAACACAAAGAAATAAGGTACCCAAAATGAAGCAAACAAAACTTGGCGGCGATTCGAATTCGAACCAAGTATGTTATAGTGTTTAGCGTCCCCAGCTCTCCCTCTGGCCCTCATAATAAATTTGCGTTAGAGTTTGAACTTAAACCTTAGAATGAACAAGACAAGGTACAAAAAGCTTAAACATACAATACTTGCGTTTGTGTTTAAGTTTAATCTCAGAATGGATTTTATTTGAATTTTAAAAAGAGCTCCGCTTTCGCCTCTGACATAAGATACCTTTAGAATAAAATACACCTTCGGGGGGGGGGGGGGGGGGGGGGCGGGAGCTTTTAAAAACAAATCAGACATGAAGAGTCCCAATCATTGTCCACAAGGCCACTGGTCATCTGCCTTATTCGAATTTTACTATAAAGAGCCCCGGCCTATGCTGAGAAATATTTAATGGTTTTGAAAAAAAAATATACAAAAACTTTACAATGAAAATCAAAACAAGACAATTCTTCAGGGTGCACTACTCTAAATCGACCAAAAATTCATGCGCCAAGCTACTTATCATAATTTGTAAACCCACAACTTATTTTTAATTATAACGTTTTTGGGGTCATGCAACTAATAGAGTGTGTAATTATAGGAACTTATCACAACCTGGGGGTTCTGGGTTTCAAGTTTTGAGGAGATTTGATAAATTTGGGCTTTAAAGTTGGTCCTATTTAGCTTGGGAATTGGAGGAGTGCCTCCCGAAAACTGGCGGCAAGTCGGTTTGGGAAAAAACACATTTTCGGGGGTGTTTTTTTTCTGGGGTAATTAGCAAAAATTCCAAACGGCTGACCTGCCAAAAATTGAAAAGAAATCTGAAGTTTAGTGGTCTGAAAATATATTTGATTGGTTTTCAAGAGGCTGAGAGACTTTTAACAATTTTTTGAGAATTTTTGAATATTTAGCATTTATCATTGTTTGCTATGGGAGTCTATTTAGAGGGGTGAAACCTATATAGATACAAAATGGTGGCGCCCGCTACACCCGTGTACCCGTGTGCTTGTTGTTAATACGGTTATGTAGGCTTGAAACGACGACAGTAATATGTTGTATGGGGGCACTTTTCGTCAGTTGTTGCTGTGTTTACATTGAAAACATCATTCCTTTGGCTGTATTAACAGATAGTATATAGTAATAATGTTGCTATTTGTTCCTAAAATTACAAAACAACAGAATAATTCAACGTTCCAAAGAAAGGTTTGCTGGGTTTGGTTTTTAGTGTAAGACTATATCGACGAGTATGAGACTATCACGGTAAGTCACATTCAAGAAACTCAAGAATCTTCAGTGGCTGGTTGATCAGGGGAAAAGTAGAGACAAACCATCAACAGACTATGTGAAGATGACATAGGCGGTGGGTGGTTGATATGGCATCATGAACGTCAAGTTCCCGGGAACTGATTGCATGTGTGAAACCCTAGCCCTCGCAGCCAAAACCCTAGCCCTCAGCAAAAACCCACAGCCTACAGCCAAACCCTAGCCATCGGCCAAAACCCTAGCCATCGGCCAAAACCCTAGCCATCGGCACAAACCCTAGCCGTCGGCCCAAACCCTAGCATACACCCCAAACCCTAGCATACACCCCAAACCCTAGCATACACCCCAAACCCTATAGCCATCAGCCCAAAACCCTAGCTCTTAGTCTAAACCCTAGTTTACAGTCTTAACCTATTGTCCACAACTAACCGTATAGTATCTGGAATGGAATTTTGCAACATGCCCCGCCCACCCCACGCCCACCCCTTTACCCCCCCCCCCCCTTAACAGCTAGGAAGATGAAACTTGGAAGAACAATAAATGTGGTAAAATGTGTTTGTTTGTTGGGAACTTTGTTATAAAGTTCACAATTTTAAACTCAATATGAATACATGGTTAGAAAAGTTGGAGGGAAAGCAAAAACGCCCCCCCCCCCCAACTCAAGGCCCCCTTCCAACCTGTTTCCCTTTTTACCGCTTCTCCACAATAATTAACTCCCTCTTGTCGATTAATTAAATAGTTTGTAAGGTTTTTAGAATCTTATTACGAAAAAGAGACATGTTAATAACTTTTTGAGGGAAGATTTGGACGTAACTTCCAAGTATTCCAGTATAATGTACACAGTGTGTCATGCAGGTTTTTCCTCTCGCATTGCTTAAAGTACATGTAAATGCTTCAACATGTTTGACCTTGTTGTAGACAAACGCAATAAAATATTCCAATTTTTTTTCCAGATTTCATATCAGTGACTTATTCTCAACATTTTAAGCATATTTTTTTCCCCATAAAGAATAATTGACTGCCCTTATAGGGTGCACTACTCTAAATCGACCAAAAATTCATGCGCCAAGCTACTTATCATAATTTGTAAACCCACAACTTATTTTTAATTATAACGTTTTTGGGGTCATGCAACTAATAGAGTGTGTAATTATAGGAACTTATCACAACCTGGGGGTTCTGGGTTTCAAGTTTTGAGGAGATTTGATAAATTTGGGCTTTAAAGTTGGTCCTATTTAGCTTGGGAATTGGAGGAGTGCCTCCCGAAAACTGGCGGCAAGTCGGTTTGGGAAAAAACACATTTTCGGGGGTGTTTTTTTTCTGGGGTAATTAGCAAAAATTCCAAACGGCTGACCTGCCAAAAATTGAAAAGAAATCTGAAGTTTAGTGGTCTGAAAATATATTTGATTGGTTTTCAAGAGGCTGAGAGACTTTTAACAATTTTTTGAGAATTTTTGAATATTTAGCATTTATCATTGTTTGCTATGGGAGTCTATTTAGAGGGGTGAAACCTTCATTTAGTTTGTTTCAAGATAGGGCGCCCTCTCTTTTCATCATTTGCTGAACATGCGCAGTGATTACCCGGAACACTTTGCACAATAAACATTGAGCTGTCGTCTGCTTACGACGTGTGTCTTAAAAAGGTGAATGTTTTCTTCACAAAACTGTGGTAAGTACGGATTTTTATATTCGGTTTTTACATTGTAATGTATGGAAATGGTTTATAGGTAATTTAGCGTGTACATTTATGTTGAAGTTGTATAAAAAGGCAGCTTTTGGGTAGCAAGTTTTGTCGTGACTGCAGTGCAGTCCTACTCCTACCACATTCCTAATCCTATCCTACACAAGTGTTTACTCGCCATCTCCCCAGTCCCCGCACAGCGGAGAGAGAGAGACAGGCAGATTGCCGAACGTTGACAGAGTCTGAGGGATCGGGAGGTAAAAAACACGTATGAGTACTAGTGTTCACTGCACAAACGTTTTATTATCACGAGTTTCTTTGAAATAGTTCAATGTCTCTGCTTGTTGTGCCACAAACAAACTCACACCTGTCACAGTTGCAGTTGCTCGATTCAGACAGTCCAGAGATATATATCGAGTGAAGTGACACTGCTGACAGTGAGAGTGATGATTGTATGTATATTGTGTATGCAACTACAACAACCGTACTAGTTTAATTAAAGTCAAAGTCAAACCAGTACAAACTAGGTCAGTGTTTTTGACCAGTTCCACAACAAGTGACAGTGTGGTCACAGTGGTCTGGTTAGACTGCAGGACTTGCAATCACAAGGTTGTGGGTTCCAATACTACCAAGCTAACCACTGATTTCACAATGACTTGAATAAGTGTTGTCATCTTGTTACTGAATCACAATTTATTGATTTGTGCAATTCATAATCATAGACGTTAAACTAGCCCTGGTAGGACGTCACTGTCCGTTGCAACGGAGGAGTCCAACCTGGGCTAGACAATGTTTGTATGAGCGAGATTGGCTGTTGCCATCTTGACGCTTATATCCCCTTATGGGAGTTTGCAGAGTTCCCCCTCTACAGGAAGATCATCTAAATAACAAACAAACAAACAAACCATATCATAACAAGTCTATCGCTATTCGCTACAAAATGAATTAGCACACAATACAAGACATTCTAACTATACACAGTCATCGTTTACATGATGGGGAATTCCTTAGAAACAATTAATTTATGGCTAGGTTTTTAACAAACAATTATTACAAAAGACACTATTAACTTTTGATACTTCAACAGCCTGCATTTAACTAAATTTTCCTTTGAAATTGCTCAAACTTTGCTTTTATGTAAATTCTACAGAATTCTGGAGAAAGTTCCTGCAAAATGATTCAACGAATAAAGATTCATCAGCTTCAACTTTGCTCAATCTTTTGAAGTTTTGGTGAGTTAAATAAGATACCTATTATCTATAACATGCAACACTTTTTTTAACCACTGTCTTCAATCAAAACTAAACATCCCTCGTCTGGTGGCATACTGTGTCAATCCCAAACATGCACTCCCACTTTGCTGGCACTCTGATCCACCCCCACTGACCATACACAGTCAGCATTCACATGATTTAAATAGCACTATCCATTACACCATCAGCTGATGAGAGTGATGGATACTTTCAAGGGGAATGGAATTATGGCTAGACTGTTAACAAGTAAATATTACAAAAAAACACTGTCACTATTGTACTTGGCAGCAAACAAACCTGGTAAACCAATTCAATTTCAGTTCAACTCAACATTTATTTCCAATGCAAAATATACAAAATATTAAGTAATTATAGGAAGTTTAAATGAACAAAGATGTAACGAAATAAAACAATAATAATCATATGAGATAAACAAACAAAGCAAAAGTGACTTGACTAACTAGGTTGAAACAAGAAAGTACATGTAAATCATAACTTTAAACTCAAAGTCACGAAGGTGAAGGATGAAAAGAGAAGAAGCCACTCTAGATAATTAAACATCTAAGATGTTTTTCATAAAAGTTCTCAAAAACGAATCGCAAATGACCTTGATTTTGTTTCCATCAATACTATTCCAAAGAAGAGGTCCATACATGTAGAATCTCAGTGTGTTCAGAAAATATGTGGCAGAAAATGTTGCGGTTTGATTCTGGTGATAATGTTGTAATGCAAGTATGGTCATGGTCACTTATTTATTTTTTTATTTTTTTAAGGGATATTGGATTTCACCTGGCACGTCTATTGCCACCTAATGTTTAAAAAGTCCCAAAATAAGAATTTTTAAGATTTCTCCTTAATGAATTTTGACTGATATTGAGCTGTTTCAAGACAAAAAGCTTACACAAACTTTTGCAAATGCCATGGACAATGCACAATATGCAAAAATGGTTTGTTAATGGCTGATGGACATGAGACAATGTCAAGATCCCAACAATTTATTTATAGGCTTTAATCTACTACCACTTATCATTTGCAGATTTTTTTATTTGCAGTACCTTAATGACTGCTCATAACTTTCTCAATTGTATAAAAATAGCTTTTAGAAATATAAATCTAACTTTTGGGGTAAGATTAGCCAGAAATTGAACCTAGCATTAAGATCTGATTGATAGATAATTCATTGTAAAAAGAAAATTTCCCTTTTTGTTTGGAAACTTTAATTTTTTCTCACTGTCTGAACGTTTTCATCACACTAGATGGTTGTATACAATTTTGTTAAGATCCCAGTAAGCCACAAGGGCGTCGATGGGTGGGGGACGGGGGTACATGTCCCCCCAAACTTTTTAGATGGGGGGGGGGACAGCATATCAGATGTCCCCCCACTTTTTGATTGACTGTTCATTAGAAATATGCAAAAAAATATAAAAATATACACCATTTTCTTGATTTAATATTTCATTACAATTTTTGTTCAAATAAAAGAATAGCGAACAAACGGTGAAATGTTTTCTTCATTTTCATCTTTTTTTCTGATGGACCACGCGCAGAATGGTATTTTGGGCCTATTTCCGTTTCTATAATACAGACAATAGACAAAAAGTTTCGTCCAAGACAAAATTCAGTGTGTCATTTGTGTATGCTATAATGTACAGTACACGATCCCTCCACAAAGGAAGTCTGTGTGTGCGTGCAAGTGCAAATGTGTTACATTTTGTTACAATTGCACAACACACAAATAGTAAAATCCATTAAAATAAATAGGAGCAGTTTGTTCAGTGTTATTATTTTTTATTCTAAAAACAAGATATAGGCCTAAATTAAAATAAAAGAAAAACGAAAGAAGAAACAAAAACATCAAAAACTCTCTCAATTTTACTGAAGAAATTGTCGCAATGTGGTTTCAATTAAAAAGGATTGCGAATGTTTGTATTTGTTAGAATCTTGGTTTTACATAAGGGAAACCCAGGCCCAAACCCCATTTCGGATGATGTTATTGTTAAATATCACCCCCTGTAACTTGCCTCCTGGTCAAACAAAAAATAGGGAATAAGTGTAACACAGAAATTGTACAAGTAATGGTGTGGGGTGTAAATAATGTAAGATGTATTTTTTCAAGACTTGCTCGCCCGTCCCCCCTACTTTTCAGTAGCGATCGACGCCCCTGGTAAGCCATAGGTGCACTCTATGCTTAATAATTACTGCAACTGCCTGCATTAACATTTCTATTTTGCTAAAAATTGCTTTTTATATACATCTTTATTCCACAGAATATGTTCAGTCCTTGTGCAGAAACTTTCTGTAAGGAGATTCCGAGGATGAAGATTCATCACTCAGTCACTCACTGTACCGCATAGACAGCTGGGGTCCGTCTCGCTGATCTCTTCTGTCCACGGTTAGTAGGTTCCAGAGTCTGTCACCCTTGCTGGGTGGACACCCTTGCTGGGTGGACCCTTGCTCAATCCAAGATGTCATCAGACCGCCTCTAGATCTTGACCATCCAGGTGCGAGGGGATTCTGCTTCTGCAGTTTATGGCCATGTGTTGCCGGGGTGTTGTCGTCAAGGTGGGCAATGTGGCAAAAAAGAGCATCTCTTCGGTGACGGACTAGGTGGTCGATGGTGGAAAGCATTGTTCTTTTGGCAACCTCTACATTTGTGATGTTGTTGTACCAATGGATGCTCAGTTCTGGTGAGTTAAAAAAAATATCTATATTATCTTTAACATGCAACACTTTTTTTTTAACACCATCCTTGATCAAAACTTACCTTCCCTTTTTGCTTGTATGTACCTTGCAGTTCATCCCTTATTTCTACCACCCTGGATCTACCCCCTTAATTTACCCCTAAACTGATCACGGTCCTACTTTAAAGAAACAAAAAGCTGCTACAACATCTTAGATTTTCAGAACAAACTCAATTAGATCAGCTATGATGTCTAGATTAATGTAACTAGTTGTTTAGTGTTGACTTAGCCTTACAATCCAAAACATGTACCCCACTTTGATGTCTCTATGGATCATCCCCCTACAGTGCCACATACAGTACTTTGTCAATCCAAATACCAATATACATCGTCTCCATTAATCCAAACTCTATTTCATGTATCTGCCATCTAAACATTTCTTCTGACCCCTCTGGATCCTATCTGTCTTCCTCCTTATCAGCACCCCTCCCCTCCCCTCCCCTGTCTCCCTTTCATGGTGCTTAGTTGTTTGATGCTAAAGTTGTAGATAGAGTTGCTGCAAGCAAAACATGCCTGATGTGGTAATAAAGATTCATCCCACCCAAAGTTGTTGATCCTTGG
Source organism: Leptasterias polaris (assembly GCA_037783415.1). Taxonomy (NCBI): domain Eukaryota; kingdom Metazoa; phylum Echinodermata; class Asteroidea; order Forcipulatida; family Asteriidae; genus Leptasterias; species Leptasterias polaris. The sequence continues at coordinate 2,773,913 of JAZGTN010000065.1, forward strand.
CTGGAGTTATTTTATGCATACATCTTCTTTGGGTTTATATTGCAGTACATTCAAGATGATCTGACAATTAAACGCCTTTGTTCTAATGCGAGACGCACGCAAGATTGGCTGAAGAGAACACTTGGCGTCCATCTTAGCCATGAGTTCAAACACGTCATCTTCTCTTTGCATCAAGCAACCTTAACTCTGTAACTTACACAATTCTGGGATATTGAGGTAGGCTTGTTTACATGACATTATCATCCTCACTAGTCCTCACATGATTTTTTAAAACCCCATGTACCAATGATTGTGTTTTTAAACATACAGTATGTATGCCAAGACATTTTTTAACACAGACAAAAGTGAAGACTGGCACCCCCAAACAAAGTTAGTAACAAAATGGGGAGTTTCACTGCCAAGATATAGCTAGATAGCACGTTAATCCGGAGGTCGTTGGTTCAAATCCCACTCTATTCAATTTGTCTTTGTTCAAACCCAAATCATTTAAAATTCACAGTTAGTTTCCCTTGTGGTTTATAACTAAAAGAAAAAGTCACATCCCCTTTAAAAGGTGATCCCCTGCCTACCGCTTCCCAGGTTGTTTCATATACTTGGGTGTGATCCCCTGCCTACCGCTTCCCAGGTTGTTTCATATACTTGGGTGTGATCCCCTGCCTATCGCTTCCCAGGTTGTTTCATATACTTGGGTGTGATCCCCTGCCTACCGCTTCCCAGGTTGTTTCATATACTTGGGTGTGATCCCCTGCCTACCGCTTCCCAGGTTGTTTCATATACTTGGGTGTGATCACTTGCTACACGGCAGTTAATGGTTGTACATATATGGCTTCTGGCTGGCACCCCCGGCTCGAACAAAGATATTGACGAAATAAGGAGACTACCAACATAGGGCTAAATAGCTCAGTAGAGGTCGTTGGTTCAAATCCCACTCTCCTCATTTTTTGCTTTGTTCGTACCAAAAATTTATTCAAAATTTACCCAGTTAGTTTCACTTGTGGTTTATTACTTGATTAAGTTGCATCCCCTTAAGGTGATCCCCTTGTTGCCGGTTCCCTGGTTGTTATCCCTGGCTAGATAGCTTGTTGGTAGCGCCAGCACGTTAATCCGGAGGTCGTTGGTTCAAATCCTGCTCTAGTCAATTTGTCTTTGTTCAATCCAAATATGAAGTACAAAATTGAGTAAAAGTGTACTGATAATGTCTTGTATAATGTAAACAGACCATTATTGTATACGTTGTTATTACTACTGCTTTTTTGCATAGGTATACAACTACATATGAACAAAATGCAATCAAAGCTAACGTTAATAGTGTGTCATATTTAAAGAGACTGTGTATAACTGTAATAATAAAACGTCCTTTCGAAACTGATCACGGTCCAACCTTATAGAAAGGACAAGCTTAACATCTTATATTTTCAAAACAAACTCATTCAGCTATTGTATGATGTCCCTGTTTGTTAGATTAATGTATGTTTAGTTCAAGTGTTACTTAAGGGTAAGCATTTATTAGTTGTTAGCGTTGACAAAGCCTTCAAGATATTGTTACTTGTAGGCACAAGTTTGCCGAGGTTTTTAGAGTGCTCTAAAGGGTAAGATAAAATAAGAAACAAACTTGTTCTCCACTATGCAAATTTAACACTTATACAAAAAAGGATAGTTACATGCTCTTTAAACTTGAACAATTAATCAGTCAGTGATCATTTTTGTCTGGTTCCCTATCTAAAATAAACAACTCACAATGATACATGAACATGGGTACTTGACCGGCCATATTGCTCTGTGGATTTGTTATAAAGGTTAAGAACATGTCAAATTTGTCTTGAATTTTAGTGAAACTTGTTGTATAGGAATAATAGAGCCCCCCCCCTTAATTTGGCTCTCAGAATCCATGAAGTTGAACCATAAAGTACATATAAAACTGTCACTGGACGAAATTTGCAAGTTCTCTTGGAAGTTGTTGTAGGCCTACTTGTATATCACAGGAATCAATTATTTGCTAACTTATTTGCAGATTGGAATGTACCTTTTAGCCATTGTAAATGTATTATTTTTAGTTAAAAATTACATGTAAAACAGTAATGTACAACGTTTGAGGTCCTTAAACCAGAAGGATCTGAACTTTATGTGTAATAAAATGGTGGAAATGTACGTTAGTGAAGTTAGACATCTCTAAAGGTGATTTAACAAATTTAAAAGCCTTAAAAATGCACATTTAGTATTTAAAACAAAAAATTCAAAGGTTTTTTGTGACCAGAATGCGTAATTTATGTAGTAAAGCTGTTTGAGCATCAGAATAAGCATATTAGGATGCTTTACAGCGTTTACTTTTCCCAAATCGATATTTTTAATGGACTTTTGAACAAAAAAAGCATTTATTAAAAAAAAAAAAATCGAAAATGAAAATAATTAACGAGCGTGCGTTTCAGCCGATTTTAAGAAAACAAAAGACCGTTAATTTTCGGTTTTTCAAAATTATAATTTTTTTTTTGATTAAAAAAAATAAAAAAATTTGTCAACCCCTCCTCCACCCTCTCTCCTCCTCCCTCTCTCACTCTCTCCTCCTCCACCTCCACCTCTCCCTCTCTCACTCTCTCCTCCTCCACCTCCACCTCTCCCCTCCTTCCTTCTACCGCTCCCTTCCGTGCATGTGCGTGTGGTGCTTGTTAGTGCGTGTTAGTTTACCTTATACCTTTATTTCTTACCTTGTGTCCTTGCCGGGATTCGAACCCGCAGGTCTTCCGTCTGATGTCCGCGACCTTGTCCGCTAGGCCATCGGCGCTCCCACAACAAATCATACATTTTTGAACCTGATGAATATACAACCACGTGGTGTGTACATTATAAACACACTAAAAAATAGTGTAAAGGGCGCCCTCTGACAACAAAAATAAGTTAGTCTAAAAAAAAGTGTAAAGGGCGCCCTCTGACAACAAAAATTAGTTAGTTTAAAAAAAAGTGTAAATGGCGCCCTCTGACAACAAAAATTAGTTAGTTAAAAATACCACCACTAAAAAAACAACAAACTTTATAATGCAGATAATGCTTCCCTTTAATATTTTATGTTTGTTGTGTCTAATTCCCTAATATAGGTTTTTTCCAGCAGTCTGATTGTGTACTCTTATTAAAATAAATATTGGCAAGTTAGACAGCGAATAAATTAACAAAAACCAATCGGGAAAGTTAAGATGCTGAAAATGTACTTTTTTATTCAAAACATTGTTTGCACAAAAATAAAATTAACATATATTTGTATTTATTAATTTAAAAGCGTTTGCATGGTTTTCTTCTTTAATTGAAATATCAAAAGCTTCAACTGAACATTTGTATTCCAACATTTACCACAAGTTAAAATTTACATTTTTAATTATTATGACTGAACATACAATAAACGCATTATTTAAAAAAGGTCAGCTTAAAGATGGGTCATTCTTTGTAACTGTTCTTTTAAAGTTCCTCATTAATTTTTGCTTGGATATTTTATGACTATTTCCTTTATTATTTGCAACATAATAATTAAATAAGAACTTAATACTTAATCCACAGAACTTCGATCCTTTACATCCAGAACAGCATCCAATATTAACTGGAATCCAGACTTAATGTCTTAATATAAAAATTGTTCACGATGTTACGCTCTAGAGATGTAATCCGATGCACCCAAAAATCTACAGAGCACAAGTATACATCCTTGAAACATTCTGATGCAGAATGGCAAGTATTCTGTCTGTGTTATCATCAATGTGACTTCTACAGCTGTTCATGGTATCTATTCTACAGTTGTTCATGGTATCTATTCTACATCAGCATTATTCACTACTTCAGAGTATCAGTTAAGCAAGGTATGTTATTGCATTCTACAGATGGCTGCAGAGCGGCATTTCTTTCCTGTCGTAGACTTCAAAGCTCCCCGTGAGACCAGTTGGGACTATTCCTGTACAAACAAGAATAAATAATATTGATTAAAATATGAATTCATTTTCACGTAAAGATTGTGAAAAGGGAGCAGCAAACTGTCTATTGTCTTTATGAACATCAAAGGGTTGTCAAAAAATAAAATAAAAAAAAATTAAAATAAACCTCCATGTGTGCTTCTTACTGGTTGTCAAGGAATGAGTACTGTTTCCAAAAATCTGAATAGGGATAGGGTTATAATTAAATATTGAACTTGACACAACAAGTTTGTTGTCAAACTGTTGATGATTTGTTTAAAAAAAGGAATGTCAATAGTTTGGGTTATGCCTTTTGATTAAAAGTTTTAAATTAGTGACCATAAAAACTTACTTGGTAAAGGTTAGGTTTGGGGTTAGGGTAAGGGTTTTGATCAAAGGTTTAAGCTTACTTAGTACGGGTTAGGGTTTGGGTTAAGGTTAGGTTTAGAGTTGAGGTTGGAAATAGGGTTAGGGTTAGGGTTAGGGTTAGGGTTAGGGTTAGGGTTAGGGTTAGGGTTAGGGTTAGGGTTAGGGTTAGGGTTAGGGTTAGGGTTAGGGTTAGGGTTAGGGTTAGGGTTAGGGTTAGGGTTAGGGTTAGGGTTAGGGTTAGGGTTAGGGTTAGGGTTAGGGTTAGGGTTAGGGTTAGGGTTAGGGTTAGGGTTAGGGTTAGGGTTAGGGTTAGGGTTAGGGTTAGGGTTAAGATTAGGGTTAGGGTTTGGGTTTTTGAAGTTTGGGTTTTTGAACATAAAAACCTAATTGATGAGGGTTAGGGTTAAGGTTAGGGATAGAGTTAAGGTAAGAAATAAGGTAAGGGTTAGGGTTAGTGAAATAAGGTTAGGGTCCTTAACCCTAACTAGGGTTAGGGTTAGGGTTAGGGTTTTGGGGTTAGGGTTAGGGTTAGGGTTAGGGTTTTGGGGTTAGGGTTAGGGTTTTTGATCAACAAATTCAAATAAATGAGCATTAAAACTTACTTGGTAAGGGTCAGGGTTAAGGTTAGGGTTAAGGTTAGGGTTAAGGTTAGATATAGAGTTAGGGTTAGGGTTGGGTAGGGTTAACATTATGTTAAAATGATTAGGGGTTCCTGTTAGTAAGACTAGGGTTAGGGTTGGGGTTTTTGATCAAAAGTTTCAAGTTAATGATCATTAAAACTTACTTGGTAAGGTTTAGGGTTAAGGTTGGGGTTATGATTAGGGTTAGGGTTAGGGTTTTTGATCAACAGATTTCAATTAATGAGCTATATACATTAATCTGGACACCATAAATGTAGCTGATCAAATTGAGTTTGTTCTGAAAATCTAAGATGCTGTAGGAGTTTCTTTAAAGTAGGACAGTGATCAGTTTAGGGGGTATGTTTAGGGGGTATATTTAGGGGGTAGATCCAGGGTGGTAGAAATAAGGGATGGACTGCAAGGTACAAGTTTACATGTAAGAGCAAAAAGGGATGTTAACTTTTTATAACAGTCTTTGGGTGGGATGAATCTTTATTACCACATGTTATGCTTGCAGCAACTCTATCTACAACTTTAGCATCAAACAACTAAGCACCATGAAAGGGAGACAGGGGAGGGGTGCTGATAAGGAGAAAGACAGATAGGATCCAGAGGGGTCAGAAGAAATGTTTAGATGCCAGATACATGAAATAGAGTTTGGATTAATGCAGACGATGTATATTGGTATTTGGATTGACAAAGTATGTGGCACTGTAGAAGGGTAGGTAACATGTAGGGGGATGATCAAAGTGGAGTGCATGTTTGGGGTGGGGAGGCTAAGTGAACGCTAAACAACTATACATACATTGATCTGGACACCATAGCTGATTTCTAAAAATCTAAGATGCTGTAGGAGCTTTGGTTTCTTTAAAGTAGGACCATTCTTAGTTTAGGGGGTATATTTAGGGGGTAGATCCAGGGTGGTAGAAATAAGGGATGGACTGCAATGTACTTACAAGAGCAAAAAGATGTAAGAGCAAAAAGGGATGTTAAGTTTTGATCAAAGATAGTGGTTAAAAAAAAAATTCGGTATAGATAAGACAGATATTCTTTTTAACTCACCAAAACTTCAAAAAAATGAGTTACGTTGAAACTGGGCATCCATTGGTACGACAACATCCATCCCATATGCAGAGGTCGCCCAAAGAACCATGCTTGCCACCATCGACCACTTAGTCCGTCACCGCAGTGATGCTCTTTTTGGCCACACTGCCCCCTTGACGACAACATCCCGACAAAGAAGCCATTACACATGGCCATAAACTGCAGCTCTAGGCAGAATACCAACGGCACCTGGATGGTCAAGATTTAGAGGCCGTCCTCGGACATATTGGATTGAGCAACTGGGTGCACCCAGCAAGGTTCGGTGAAGTTAAAACTGATGAATCTTCATTCACGGAATCTCTTTACAGGAACTTTCTCCACAAGGGCTGACAATATTCTGTGGAAAAAGATGCGATAAAAAGCACTTTTAGCAAAATGGAAATCTTAATGCAGGCAGATGCAGTAAGCATCGAGTGCACCTGTGGCTTCACTGTTTCACAGGAATTCCCCCAAAAAGTATCCATCACTTTCATCAGCTGATGGCGTAAATCATGTGAGCGATGACTGTGTATGGTCAGAATGTGTTGTTTGTGTGCCATTTCTTTTTGTAGCGATAGGCAATTGTTATGAGGTAACTCCGCAAACTCCCATAAGGGGATATAAGCGTCAAGATGGCAACAGCCAATCTCGCTCATACAAACATTGGTTTAATGTCTAGCCCAGGTTGGACTCCTCCAACAGACACTGACGCTCTCTCACTCTAGGGCTAGTTTAACGTCTATGATTATGAATTGCACAAATCAATAAATTGTGATTCAGTAACAAGATGACAGCACTTATTCAAGTCATTGTGAAATCAGTGGTTAGCTTGGTAGAATTGGAACCCACAACCTTGTGATTGCAAGTCCTGCAGTCTAACCACTGGACCACTGTGGCCACACTGTCCCCGTGTTGTCGTGGAACTGGTCAAAAACACTGACCAAGTTTGTACAGATTTGGTTTTAACTAAACTAGTCGGGACTACAGTACAGTTACTGTGGGTGCGTTCGATTAGCTTCCCCGGGTCGACCCTGGTCTGCTCATCCGGGTGAGCCCCTAACCATGAGCTAATCGAACGCCAACTTCCCACAGCATTCACACCGATGCATCTTGGGACAGCCGACCGGAACTACTTCCATTTGCCGTATGTCCGATACTTTCCGTGGATTCACGAAAACATCGTAAAATATTTATTCTCAAGGTAAAACTGCAACGTTAAACAATTTGTACAACCCCACAGTGACACAGTGATACAAAGGTACCCGGCTTCGAATAAAAAATACTTATTGCTCACAAAAATGCTGTTGTAATGGCGAAAATGTGTGTCAAACTTCCTAAAATGTCCCGCTGAATTACAAACAAAATGGTGGCCATTGAGAAAGTTTTTCGCCGTGACGTCATGAACCAGGGGCAGCCCCAAGTGACCCGCTCCACAAGCAGAGCCCTTGGGGCTGACCCGGGTGAGCCTCGCGAATGACGTCAAAGCTATTCGAACGCACCGGGGGAAGACCTGGGTCGACCCGGGGAAGCTAATCGAACGCACCCTGTAGTTGCAAACACAATACAATCAGAACTCTCACTGTCAGCAGTGCCCCCTCGCTCATTCTATATCTCTGGCCAGACTGGGGCAACTCCAGTTTCTTTGTGGCATAATAAAGCAGAGACATATTGAACTACTTCAAAACATATTGAACTACTTCAAATAAACTCGTGATATTACAAAACTACTGTGCAGGACTGCAGCAAACACAACAAACAGCAACGACGTACTTTTTATTTACTCATCTCTCATAAAATACGTGTGAAATTGTTACCTCCCTCAGACCATGGGAGGTAGGAATCTGTCAACGTCAGACGCTCTCTGTCTGTCTCTCTCCGCTGTGTGGGAACGGAAGGGATGGCGGGTAAACACTGGTGCCGACTAGAATCTAATTCTACCTCCATTGGTTTGGTAGTACTACCTAGAGTGCATCGGACTGCAGTATGACAAAACTTGCAACCGAAAGCTGTCCTTTTATACAATTTCAACATATACACGCCAAATGACCTATAAACCATGTCCATACACTACATACAATGTAAAAACCGAACAGGAAAATCCGTACTTACCAGAGTTTTGTGATGAAAACATTTCAATTTGAAGACATACAGTCGTAGTAAGCAGACGACATCTCCATGTTGATTCTGTATTGTGTTCCAGGTATTCACTACGCATGTGCAGCATATGGTGCCAAGTGAGGGCGCCCTATCATGAACAAACTATAAAAACTGTCTTGTTTTTTATTTTGTTGTGAAGTTTTAGTCTCTCTTTTTTTGTAAACCATAAACTGCTCTTTTTATTTAAATACAATATTAATGCCCTCACTGTTTCCCCTTGTCTGTTTTTGTCGGAATCTTACCCCCCCTTAAAAAAAATTAAATAAATAAACACAGACTCACTTCACTGTACGGCCGGCCCCCTTCGTTCTCTAAAGTACAAGATTTAACTCCACACAAAAGCCCTTTACAGAGCAAATTTCTGATGTAACCAGACCAACGAAATCCTTTGAAACTCATTAGTAAAATGTGTTGAATTTATTTGTGGTGTCTCAGAATGCCCAAACCACACTCTTCTCGAACACTCAATAGATGATTTGTTCCCTCAAAGATCAGATAAGTGAGAAAATGAGCTCAAATAACACATTCAGGCCAATAATTAGGTTAAGTATTTCTCAACATTTAGAATGTTGAAGACATCACATCCCTTTCAACATGCCATTTCGCAAATTGACGGGGCGTCACATTTCTAAAGCCATATCTTTCTTGAAAACTAGACAATTTGAATTGATCGTCTTAACTTAAAGGCATTGTATACTTTTGGTAACAGCTCAAAATCAGTGTCCACATTTTGTGTGATTCAACATATGCATGAACAAACAAACCTGTGACAGTTTGAGCTCAATTGGTCATCGAGGTCACGAGAAAATAGTGAAAAGAGACCTTATGTGTTTTCTGTTTTTCAAACATCGAGTTTATTATCACGCGTGATAAAAACTATTGTTTCACTCATTTCTCAGAAACGATAGCATTTTAGGCAGAAATATTTTAAGGAACCCTTTCTACCATTACTTACTTTAAATCATGTAAGTTATGTGTGAATCTGTGAACATTTGTGTTTTCGATCTTACCTTTAAAGGCGCAGGGTATACTCTACCAGTTAATGACAATAACAACTTACTTGGTATAAGGAGCACTGTAGAACTGATGAGTATAAAGCATTGTGAGAAACGACTGCCTTAGAAGTAATGTAGTTTTAGAGAAAGGTTATTTTCACACCAAAAATTTGAATCTGAGAAAGGCTCTGTTCTTTTACTTCTATCATTATTTTCTCACAACTTTGACCGATTTAGTCTGAACTTTCACGGAATAAAATATACACTGCCTTTAAACATAAATGTTATTCCATAATGGCACATACAAGTCGTAGGTTTTATTAGCAGCCTTTCTGGTGAAGACCTTTGGATCAAATTCACTGTGATCCCGCGATAAGACTATCTCTAAACACCATTAGATAACAACACAATAGAAACTAGAATACGTTAGCCACATGGATGTCTGTGAACTTCACAGGAACTTAAAGTTGCATGACCCCAATTTTCCCGAATAAAAAAAAACACAAACAAGATGGCGTCCAAAATGGCCGATATTTTCAAATATTTTCATAATTATGCAACTTGACACGTAGTTGTACCATTTGTGACCTCCTGCTCATTTCTGCTTAGCAGAAAATTGTTAAGTAATAATTTCTGCATAAGCAGCTCTATGAAATTTGGACCTGGTCTCAAGTCTTCGTGGACAAGGTTTAAAGTCAAGTCCCATGTGGTGCCAAAATGACGCAACTCAAGTGCGACTCAGTTCCTAATAATGTCAGACTCGAATCTCCATTACTGCTATGAAGACAAGCAGTCTCCACCCTTCTTAAAAAGACAATTTGAAATGCATCAATACATAATACCGTTCTTGTATTTAATATTAACAATAGTTATTTCTTTTTTATCTGATATCAAATAACAAACAAAATTGTTCAACCCATAATCATTCTTTTTTATCTGTGAGAAATTTTTTAATTCTGAGTTGAAAAGTTAGAAGATGAATGTACTGTATGTTTTAGGCACAGAACCTGTTTACATGGCGAGCATTTATAACACAGACCATTGACTGTTTACAATCATGGAGAGAAGTGTATAATTTTAATGAGTGTGTATATGTAGGCCTACAGGTTTTTCCTGTCGTTTTTAACCATCAGAGCCCCATAGCAGCCCCTGCTTTGTATAGTCCCCAAGGAGCTGAGAAACATTACAATAATCTTATTGTCCCAATGTGAATGACCAGGCTACATGAATAATGTAAAGCGCATCTATATATTAAATATGTTTATCGTAAAATGCCGTACATGTGTATAAGAACTAGTTAATCCTAGTTAATCCTGCCAGGGGCCGATTTCACAAAGAGCTAAGATTGATCTTAACTATATCAATCGTTGCTGCATACGTTTGGTAATTGGAGCCTACTGATTGTGTTAATCCTATATAAGTGTACATACAATAAAACTAACCTGTGAAAATTTCACTTCAAACGGTGGTCGCGTTTTTGAGATATCACCGAAAAACCGGAGCGAATGTTCCACGCAGGAAGAATATTCCCCATAGGTTTCTGACAGAAACGCTTCTCAGATTCAAATTTTGGGAATAAAAAGTGATATATTTTTCCATAACCGTAGTACTTCGAAGTTAAAAGTTTCCCAAAATTCATTATACTACCCAAAGCTGCTGCAGTACTTCTTACCAAGTAAGTTTTTATTGCCATTAATTTTCAGTCATTTATTCATTACCAAACGTGTAGGCTTACTGTGCCTTTAAGAGTACCGTCACAATACAAATCACTATGGTAATACTGCAACAACTCAATTTAAGATGAATCTTGGGTGCATTGTGAAAACTAGCCCAGGAAAATCTCCGAAACCTGAGTTACTAAAAATGGTACCAAACTATAAGCCAGGGCTGACTCACAATAATTTGCCACAGCTGTGGTTTCTGTTTAGGTCAAAGCACAATATATTGATGTCCGTCCCACCGTCAAATCGTTTTAAGGTGTGAATGATTTGTCTTAAAAAAAAAAAGTTTCACCACACCTAATAACACTTTCTTCTCCAATAACAACTAGGTTGTGTAACTATCGAACCTCGTTATAAAAGAACAAGAAAGAGGTTTTGCTTATAATAAGTATACATCATTCTAAAGTCTTGCTTTGTTTTTCTCAGAGTCGCTGTCCTCGACGGTATAAAAACGTTTCCGTTTCAAAGAGTTAATCTGGCCAGTTGCAGCGATCTTGAACGAGAGTGACTGTACTCTAATGGTGAGAATCTGTCATGTTATACTTTTTTGACTCACAGTTAGTTTAATCGTTTATGGAAAAATAATAATAAAAACGACGAGAAGGATGTGACTTAATTGAAAGGAACATTTGTAGCGTTTTTCTCTTACCGATTTGATTAACGCAGTATAACAAGCTTGAATAACCCGTCGTCATGACGAGGGGAACCCCAAAGGGGGTAAACTCGGCCGGAAACCGGGGTTCCCTGCAGGAAGTTTAAACCCCTCTTACGAGTTTGCAACAATATTTTGTCAGAAATTAAAATCTCTCAACTTGTCATATGTTTCTGATACGTGATGACTGACGACGTGTACGCACGGGCTCATTGGGTCAATCACTTCGCAAGGCAACATAATATTAAAGGGACCGTACCTAGTGGTCTTCAAGAAAGTCCATCACAAGAAGACACCTTAAAGGGACAGTACATAAACCTTGTGGATTTTGGAGAAGTACGCTCTAAAACCACCTAAATATGTAGAAACAAATAGTAGCAACAAATATATATTGTTTAGTTTTACCTATTGATGCGTTAATACTCGGACTCCGTACTTTCCTGAGTCCTGTGGCAAATGAACAGGCGTATTACTCGGGTGGGTTTCTAACCCACCACCCTTGCCCTTCAAGAGCAGATGTCTTACCACTATGACCACCGAAAATGCCTGGTATTTTAATCCTGTATAAACATGTAGTGTATACAAACTGTAAGGTGGTAGCGTTTTTGAGATATCGTCAAAACTCCGCAGCGGTTATGTCCACGCCGGAAGAATAATTAGGAATACACAATCTGAGAAACGTTGCAAGCAGAAACGTTTCTCAGATTGAGAATCTTTTTAATCTCTTTCATACTCTTAGAAGGTTCCTCAAAATGTGATGAAATATCAACAGCTGTAGTGCTTCTTACCAAGTTTTTATGGCCATGAACTTTTGGAGTAATACTAAAGGTATACACTACCTTTAAAATAAGAGAACAACAATTTTGTTAATGATACATTGTAGGGGAAACACGGGAAGCCGTCAATTCAAAAATTGACCTTTTCACTAAGACCGTTTTGGTTAATGGAGTTACGCACAGCACCAATACAGCAGTTGATGTTATGTGGTTCAGTCAACTTGGGTGCAGTGCAAATGCAAACCACTTGGGTATTCTTTAAATCACAATGGCTTAGAAGAATTAAATAGATACACTGCAATCCGATTTGCAAGAGACATCTGATATTTCTTCCTGAAGATGCACCCATTTATTTTGAGAAAACAGCATTTAAAGGTAGGGTCATAGATTTGTAAATACTCCAAAAATGTATGACCATAAAAACTTGCTGTTTTCTCAGCAAATAGACACTGTGTTCAGCTTAACATTTCACATTGTGTCTTTCTTTTAAATTGTTCCCATAAATCAGCATTACATTGACAAAAACTAATCTATGACTCTGTTTTTGACTCTATTTTTGTTGGCTACATGTTTTGGTAGTCTTAACTCAGGCCATATTTGGTTCTTGTTGTGGCAATGCAGTTGTTCTGTTTATAAGTGAGCTTTCAAATTATCTGTACAAAGATAAGGTCAGATAGGTTTTGGTCAATGCAATGCTGATTTATAGACCGTATCTATGACGTTACCTTTCAATAATACCTACAACATGGCGTCTGTGAGCGTGTGCGTGTGCGTGTGCCATAGAAATCAAACCAGGAACGCTAAGAAGCGTTTACACGCGCATACGGCCGGTCCTATGATATGGCCGCTTTCATGCACTCAGCGTTCCTGGTTTGATTTCTATGGCACACGCACACGCACACACACACGCTCACAGACGCCATGTTGTGGAGCATTTGAAAGGTAACGTCATATTCGATACGGTCTATAGGCCAAATTTAAAACAAACCCACAATAAACCTTATGCATTGACGTCACCAAGCCGCCATCTTAGAGGTAAACTGATGATGAAACAATGGAAACGCGCTGATTTGTACGCGCGGCGCACAAGACTGGCCAATGAGCATCTTCTTTTTGACCTCTAGGTGAGGGCGCCCTACTCAAATGACGTCATATGCATAAGGTCTATAAAAGCAACCTGTGAAAATTTCAGTTCAATACTGTGCCTACTTATTGAGATAAAACAGCAGAAAACTGTCGCGGTAATTTCATCAAGAACGTCGAACGTTTAGCAAGGCGAGAGCGGGTACCAACTGCATATCTGGCAGTATTGAGGGTAGCATCCAACCAATGAAATTGCCAAAGGTTCCCTGCAAGCGATCTTTGGAAATTCAAATATACTTTCACAGATTTCTATCAACTGGGGGTACTTCGGAAATATAATTTTACAAGATGCTTACTACCATTGCCAAGTTGGCTTTCGGAGAAAAAATGACACAAAACAATTACTTTTCGGGTCATCTTTAAAGATGCTGTACACGTTTGGTAATTGGAGCCCACTGTTTGTTTAAAACCTATATAATATTGTAGGTATATACAATAAAACTAACCTGTGAAAATTTCACTTCAAATGGTGGTCGCGTTTTTGAGATATCACCGAAAAACCGGAGCGAATATTTCCACGCAGGAAGAATATTCCCTATAGGAATACACAATCTGAGAAGCGTTACGGCCGTAACGCTTCTCAGATTCAAATTTTGGGGGATAAAAAGTGATATATTTTTCCATAACCGTAGTACTTCGAAGTGAAAAGTATATGAAAATTCATTATACTACCCAAAGCTGCTGTACTTCTTACCAAGGAAGTTTTTATTGCCACTAATTTTCAGAGCCGTTTCTGTCACAAACGCTTCCCAGATTGTGTATCCTATTAGGGATTATTCTTCCTGCATGGACATATTCGCTCCGGATTTTCGGCGACATCTCAAAAAACGCGAGCACCTTTTGAAATGAAATGTTCACAAGTTATAGTTAAATTGTATATATCTACACTGGATTAAAAAAACCAAAGGTATACTTTGCCTTTAACATAATTTTAAAAGAATTTCTGTCCCCAACTTCAGTTTAGAACGTAAAATTAAAAGCAATTACAAATTCATACTAATTTTGTTTAAAACAAATAGATTTTATTGAACAACATTTCATTAAACCAGTCAAGATCCCAAAAAAAAAAAATGATACAAATATAAATAAGATTTTTGTTTAAAAGGCATTACGGGAGTGGATACCTTTTCTACACCCAAACATTAATGACAATAAAAACCTACTTGGTAAAGAGCACTGGAGAGTTGTTGATATTATAAAACATTGTTAGAAACGACATCCTTTGAAGTAATGTGGTTTTAGAGAAAGAGGTAATTTTTCACCCACAAAATTGAATCTGAGAAAGGCTTCAGGCATGAAGCCTTTTTCAGGCATCTGAAAGCACACAATTTCTATGCAACGAGGATGGGTACCTTTTCTTTCAGTATTTTCTTGCATGGAACTTCGATGACCAATAATTACGCCCACATTTTTACAGTTTTATGCATAATGTGAGGATACACCAAGTGAGGGTGACAATTACCAAAAGTACACCCTGCCTTTAAATGATGTGTTCGAATTAGCGGCTGTGGCAGCCTATGCATGTTATAGTAAGTAGCCGTAGCCGTTAATTCTGAAACGGTCTTGCATACATGCATCAGTAACGGTATACAACAAATGACAATAGGGATAAACAGCAATTGATTTTGTGAGACTCATTCATTCCAATTGTAATGTAGCTATAAATAGTAAACTTGCAGGTCCAACCATGTCTTCAGGAGAACAGTATACTCTGCAGAAGATGATCAGATTGAAAATACCTTTAGCTGTGTAGCCAGTCAGCAGTTTTCAACCTGTACTTGCCATGTAGCCAGGGATCACACCCAAGTTTATGATACAACCTGGGAAGCGGCAGCCAGGGAATCACCTCACAACTTTTTTATTACAGATTCACGGCAAGTAAAAATTGTATATTTAAAGGGAGATAAAGGCAGGCCTGTGGATGTACATGTATTTCAGAACTCTCACCAATTAACTGCGCATGCGCACGCACCCTCTATAATGACATTGATTGAGGGCGCGCGCGTGCTGGGTAAGAGGTCATAATTCCATGTACAGCCACAGGCCTGCTTTGATCATGACGATAGTGCCCCTTTAAGTACACACGAAGTTGTGACCTAATGGTGCATCATCACGTCCTTTGTGCTTTAAAGACATGCAAATTCATACAGACAGTTGATATCAGTTGTTTACCCCATACATCAGAGGAAAGCAACCAAGAGCTACTCTAAATTCCATTTCAGATTATAATTCATAATTCATGAGTGGGGGAGAAATGCAGAGAGAGAGATAGAGAGAGAAAAAAGCAGGTTACAATTAAACGAGCTCACAGGCAGGAGATAAAACTTGCAAAATAAGTATTTTGTTTGAACTGATAATATTTAGCGTGTACACATGTAAATACCGTGTAATATATACCATTGTGTGCCCGAAAAAGGCTGTTTCACCTTGTTCTCCCCTGGCACAAAAATACATTTTTTATTTTCGAAGCAGAATGTCACCGGCAATGAAATTGCGCTTTTAATACTCTACACAAATGTAGGGCATGACTGTTGAGTAATTTGTGGCTAGAATTAATTCCCAAAACATATATGTTTTTCCATTAAGTGGAAATTAACTTTCCTGCAATGACATAAAGGCTACATGTATATAGGCCTACTGTAGGTTTTGAGGTATCAGTGTAATTCAGTTTGTGGCAGCACTATGTGTATCTACTATGCTTTTAAAACTTGTCTTGCTATTTATTCTACTAACAGCAAATACTACCAAAGTGAACTCATGTGAACTTAATTTTTTCCATAAATTTAGAATTTGGTTCGAACATCTAATTTCATTCATATTCATTGAATGATAAGTACAAACAGTAAAAACATTATGTGTGTAAGTGATTCGTCACACAATGATTAATGGCTCTAGACTCCTTACTACATGAGTAGAATAAATCCCGAAACTGTCTTAACAAAATACCCTTTTAAGATTGTAGGTCTCTGTGATTGTTTGTTAAAACCGTCGTAAAATTACAGTTCGAACGATGTCGATAAGTCACACATCGAAGTTATGATTATGGCTCTATGAAGAAAACGAATGCAACAATGTGGGATCTACTATGCGGTGTAGATTGTTCTTTGAAAACTTGTCTTGCTATTTATTCTACTGCCAAATTCCGAATTAGTTAATTGTTTCTAGATTTCCGAAATCTACTCCGCGGCAGTAGATGGTGTTACTGCAAAATGAATAAACATTGACTGATAAATGGCAGGGGAAAAAAGAAAAAAAAATCTTCTTGAAACACAATTTTTGACAGTAATCGCCACAATTCTTCTTTGGGGCACACAACGACTGTATGTACTTATTTGTTTATATTATTAAAAATAAGTGGCAGCATGTTTTGTTAGGGCAGAGTCACGCAAGGCAATTTACAGACAACCAAAAAGTGGTTCCTGGCAACTTGAAACAAGCAAAAAATAGTCAACATCTTGGTTTCCACATAATTATCTTGGGGATAGAAATTTACACTTCTTGTGGTGATAGTAGTCTTCATTAAGAATGCAGTGAAGTTGGCTGCATACAACTAAAGTTTCATGGGCAGATTTTCGTCTTTCTCCTGAATGAATTTTCACAGATAATGCCGTTTCAAAACAAAAACCATACAAAAACAGAGACAAAATACATGATCCGTATACGGCTGATGGACATTAGATAATGTTGGGATCTGGACAATGACTCATAAAACCAAAAGGTACACTTTAAATAAGAGTGTTTGTCAAATCAGCCAAAAAATTGACCTGGCATATGCTGCATGTAAATGCTACCATGTGTGACCTGTCCCAATGGAGTTGGTATTTCGTTACTACAGCAAAGACCGAGTTTGACATCAAGTAATAAACCTACAAATAGTGACATATCACAGCTTGTTTATTTCAGTTTATTTAAAATTGTATTTCATGTAACGAAAAGGAACCAATTAAACTTACTAAAGTGATACTCCAATGTTTTAAAGCCTGGCCTCTTAATCTGGCCTGCAGAATCATATTTCATCCAAAATAATAAAAATTCAGAGGGTTTGGAACCAACAACTTGGGCATTTTTGCGAGCATATAATATATATGGCCTCAATCTTCCCATATCTTTTATGTCACTCCAAAACAAATTGGTTGGACAAGATTTGAAGTGACCTTGTGTAGCACTTTACTGGCCCCAGTCATTCCGAATCCTTTACATTGGCAACTGAATATAGACGGAATTTGGATTGAAGTTTTAAGAAAGGTTTTCAGCAAAAATGCCAACTTTCCAACACCAAGTCCTTCAGAGTGCTTCCCTTTGGAAATACAACAATCCAGTAGGCCATGCCCACCATAGCAACTTCCTAGAAGGAATTTGGGACATATTAAAGGAAGGGTCAACCACTTTATTTTGAGAAAAAAATGTCAACCTGCAGTAAGGCATTTATCCAAGGTTAAACTATTCCTTTAAATGCAGACTCTACAAGCTTGTTAACAAATGCAGGGGCTCCTGCGACAACAAGTAATATTTTGTTTCAAAGAAAATGGAAATAATATTATCTAGGCTATAAACACATCATTAGGTCTTGATTTGTATGTGCATTATTAATACACATCTTATAATTTGGCTTATACAGCAAATGGACATGTACTTTTTTCTTTCTTTTTTCTTTTGCCTGCTGGTCAACTTGAAGGGATACGTTGCCTTGGATTGGGCACTTAAGGCTATAAAAAGCAATTGTTATGGTTGGAAAGATGTTTAAAAGTGATCCGCACAAATATGCCTCGAAATTGTGTGGTTTTCCTTTTACTTCGTGAACTCGGTCTGCCATTTTGCAGCATTAAGTCAATACCCGGATGCAGTAACTCATTTATTGATGCGAAGCACAAAAGCAAGTCAAATATACCATATCTTGATTCAACAAGAGTTGGCAAAGGGAAGCAGCAGTTTTGTCACCATTCTATGTTGTACTTTGTATTGATTCAAAACGAGTATAAACATATCCAAAGCAGCGATTTAATCAAAACTAAAATGGTGAACATTATCTTGATTCAAAAAGGTGAAGTACGACAAAGGTAATAGTTTTGTCAATATCAGTGCTGTAAAAATTGTAAGCATACTAAAGCAGCAGTTTCGTCAATATTACAGTGTTGTACCTTATCTTGATTGAAAAAGGTAAGAATACTTGAGAAGCAGTTTGTCAATATTACAGTGTTGTACCTTATCTTGATTGAAAAAGGTAAGAATACTTGAGAAGCAGTTTGTCAATAATACAGTGTTGTACCTTATCTTGATTGAAAAAGGTAAGAATACTTGAGAAGCAGTTTGTCAATATTACAGTGTTGTACCTTATCTTGATTGAAAAAGGTAAGAATACTTGAGAAGCAGTTTGTCAATATTATAGTATTGTACCTTATCTTGATTGAAAAAGGTAAGAATACTTGAGAAGCAGTTTGTCAATATTATAGTATTGTACCTTATCTTGATTGAAAAAGGTAAGAATACTTGAGAAGCAGTTTTGTCAATATTATAGTATTGTACCTTATCTTGATTGAAAAAGGTAAGCATACTTGAGAAGCAGTTTTGTCAATATTATAGTATTGTACCTTATCTTGATTCAAAAAGGTAAGCATATTTGAGCAGAAGTGTTGTCAATATCAATAGGTTTACCTATACCAAAATCGATAGGTTTAGAGTAAGTACATACATGCTTCTCCTCAAGGAACCCAAGTCTCAACACTCCTGGGGTGACAGGTCTTTTTCTGTAGCTGCGCCACGCATCTGGAACTCTCTACCACATAATCTTAGATCTTGTCTTTGTACCACAAAATTTAAATCACTTCTCAAAACTTATCTAATGTCACAGGTTTTCAAGGAATAATTTAGTTGTTTCTGTTTTTCTTTTGTTTGTTTTTTTGGTTTACTGCGCCTTGAACACCCAGCAGGGTGGATATGTGCGCATAACAAGTCTTTATTATTATTATTATTATTATGTACAATAGAAACAGCCAAGGGGGTAGGTATGCACATGTAAATCAGATAGGTGTGGAGTACATAGTGCACTGATTGTGTAAGTTCACAAGGGAAGCTCTGACGTCAAATTTAGTTTTGTGATCAATACATTTTTCCAATAGAGTCAGTCCTTAGGAAAGTTGGGACCAAATGTTACAGATCTCTTACATGTACCTCGCGTTATAAAATAATGGTGTAAAATACCATTGTATTTGATACCTTCCAGTGCGAGCTTTGTCAACATAAAAAAACATCCGGTGAAATAACATTTCAAGTGTTTCTACATTTTAGTACAGGTTTTTTCCTTTTTTTAGTTCATTCCTGAATTTCCATGATAATCAGTTATTTGACCTAACAAAAACTCCTCATTGGAGTGTACAGACCATCGTTGTTGATATTTAATGATTTCATGTTTCAAATTTCGCTCTGAAATGACAATTTACACCATTTTAAGGTGAGGTTAGAGACTTGTAATTTTGGTCCCCACTTTCCTAAGGACTCTATTTATTGAAGTATGAGTGCATCGCAAAACTAAACTTGACCTTAGAGCACCTCTTTAATCCACTAACAGCAGCAAATGAACATGTAGGTTATACACATTATCAGTTAATTAAATCACAAAAATAGTAGATATCACTGAAGTACATGTACTAGTTCTTAGATCTGGGGTTAGATCTGCAGGTACTGAACAAAACAAATTACAACCGTTGGAACAAGTGCTAATGTGACGGATGCAAAGTGGTACATTTTACCGAGTTTCCCGTCTACGACAACTTCAAACCTATTCCTTTAATAGAATATAGAATCATCTTTACTGCTGCAAATGGTTTTGACAAACACATATTTGTACGTCTATATAATTATATAATCATTTAAACATTTACCCAGTCAGTTTCCCTTGTGGTTTATTATTTGATATCTATATAATTATGTACAAGGTAGCATGCACCAAAAAAAGTCAGATTTTTTTAAATATACAATCAAGATGATTAAATCATGTTTGCGAAAAAGAAAAAACAAATCATCATATGACAAGAACAAAAAATTATACCCTGTTGGTAGTATACTTCTAATCAGCTTGCAGCATCGGATAAACGACCCCTTGAATATGGAGCCATTGATGAGGTTAAATGATGGAAAAGCTTTGCCAGGCACAACTCTCAGCCAGTAACAGTTCCTTCCAATGACATATGCAAGGGGTCTAGATACAACCATTCACAGAGCAGTACATAGTTCCCGATATCAGCCAACTTTACGGGCAACTTGGGTTTTCGCTTTGAGATGCGTCAAGCGTTCTAATATTTCTACGCAGCCAAGTCGTAAACTAACCAATGATGCGATGAATTTGAAAGAACTTTGTAGAGTGCTGTGGCCAAGCTGTTAAGAGCTTCGTAAACAACTTCTGGTGTTTCTAATCAGTGTGTAGGTTAGAGTCCCTATCGTGGCACTTGTATCCTTCACATGGACATTAAGCCATAAGTCTTGTGTACTACATGAACAATTATCACAGAAGTTTCTGGTTCACATTACAAGTTTCCTCAGGCTTGCGAGCTACAGTTCACTTACGGGGCAACCCTAGTTTCATAACCAGAAATCTACAACAATAAGAAGAACTCCTGCATCCCGCACGGGGTATTTACGCATACTTCACAGGTGTGCGTTATTCCTTCAGTTGCCCGTAAAGATGGCCGACTTAACACTTTGTGACATCAACTGGGAACTATCCATTGTAAATTTTCCCGCCAAACCGTGTTCAAATTATTACCCAGTCTACAACTCCACCTGTTTCAACTCGTAGAGAATGTCAACCTTTCTTGACACACACACTCAAAATAACTTGTTTCCTTTATAAATTTCAAAATACATATTTTCTGATGATATACACAAAATGTTTATAATTTCAGTTCAAGGAAGAAAAAATCAAATATATATTTTGTTGTTTTTGTTTTTATTTACACAAAGGAGGTACTTGTATCCGACAATACTGTTGATGGAAGATTATAAAGTGAACCACCAATTCAACATGTAGATCATTGTATCAAAATCACGTGCAACTCTTCCCTCCTCTTAGATTACCTTCTTTTATATAATTTACTTACAATGAGCTGTTTCATTAAGATACAAATTTATTCAACCATCATACCCATACCTTTTTTCATATTTCAGATGAATACAAACTTTACAAATTTAATAACACAGCTGGTTTTGAAACAAAAGTCTAAAGAAATGTTTACTCTTTCGTTTCCTGCCGAGGCCTTTTGTTCCTAATCAATCGTAAATTTCATTGAAAACCTGTGCAGTCTGGTGTCCAAAATTAAGAGCCACTTCATGAATTACCATGACATGTAAATGACCATGGGAAACCAGACAATGATGGCCAATACACTCAACATACGGCCAACCGAAAACAACGCTGATCGCTATTTTGACTAAGTCCCCGCAAATGGTCCCTTGTTCTCAATTGGCCCAGTGAACTGATACTTCATTGCAAAATCTGAGCCCATCCCTATTTCTATTAAGGCTCGGCAAGAGATGGGCCCTTATTCTCAAACTGGCCCTCAATCTCAATATGGCAGTTCCAATCTCTAAATCTGAGGAGTCATCAGGGACCAATTTCAAAGAACTGCTTAACATTTTTCTGCTTAGCAAACATAAGCAGAATACCAGTCACAGATGGTGCATGTGGACAGGTATTTTGGCTGGTTACCTTATTCTGGTAAGTATAACTTTGCTGTGCTTAGCTACTTTCTGTGCTCAAGCAGCTCTATGAAAGTGGGCTCTGACCTTCTACTTCTTGCAGGCCCCGCCCACTACTGAAAAAGGGGGCGGGGCATACTGTACCCCACTCACTTAACAAAAGGGGTCAACCCCAGGATCCAATGAGTGCCTGTTTATCGCAGTGACTTAGTACTCAAGCCTGGACTTGTATATTTCATGCACCTGTCATTCCACTTTCCCAGGACTTTACACTTGAGTTAGGTGGCCACAACTTCAACACTGGTTCACTAACAGCAAGCGCCTGTTTATAGTCTCCGTTGATATACCTACATGTAGCAATCGATCCTTTTTCTGAAAATGGGTCTCCCAAAACCTTTTTGTTAAACCTTTAGGTCGACCCCTAAAGGTCAAGGTCACTCATAGAAAGAGTCAACCTCTTTTGAAGCTGTACCTCGGTACTTGTAGTAAACATGAAGGCCCTACCCACTGAACAACCTGCCAAGAACCTCCGATCTAGAAGCTCCGAGCCTGTCTCAACCTTACTGTCAGCACTGCTCGTTCAGCTCCTCTGCCTCTTTCTTCTTCCCGAACCCCGACATCCCATTCAGTCCGACCAGAGCGATCCGCTCTAAATCCCTCTGCCCCTGGCCCCATTTCATGTCCTCCAACTGTTTCTGGTCCTCCTGCTGCTCCCCCTCACTGACTTCCTGGTTACCGTCCTCGTCTTCACCCTTGACTTCTTTCTTAATCCTGATAGAATCATCACCATTCAGGGAATCCTTTCTAAAGGACATTAACCCGAGGTCATAGACCTCTTTATAAAGCGCCGGGATGGGTAGATCCGAGCTGCCGACGCCCACCTGTAGCTTCATGATAAACTGGGTGTGGAGATTATCCACGGTGCGGAGCTCAGGGAGGCGGAGCAAGACCTTAGCAAACATGTGAGGGTCTGAGCGATGGTTGCGCTGGACTTCCAACTTGAGGGCCATTAAGAGTTTAGCTTGCATGCTGGCTACCGTCTTGCGGTCGACAAGATTCTCTCGATCTGCGGCAAAGGAATTTAAAAAACTTTTTGCGTAAAATGTTTCTGGAGAGCAAAACCCTGAAAACAATCAGTTAAAGTTTTATAAAAGCAAAACAAATAAAAAATGTAAATAACTAACAGAACTGGCTTATTCAAAAACACATTCAAAATGTGCGGCAAAACAGCTGAATTAACAAAGATACATTACAATCAAATCTACATAAATAAAAATAATATCTAAAAAATTATATCGATGTTAAGGTGCCAAAAAGACCCTAAAATAAAAAATTAAAAACCATGCTCGAATCTATAAGCTTACAGATTATTAAAGTCTTACCAGTAGGCCTACCAATCCTCCAGACAAAAAGTTGTCTGAAATACAGTCTAAGTCAAGAAAAGAGCATTTGAGACCCCTGGAATCACTGCTGCTTACTTTGATTACTGCTTTATCATACAGCTGCCATCTTGGTCATGTTCCCTGAATTCAACAGCAGTAATGGATGCTAACATTCATTGTACAAAACGGAACCATACTGTTGGCCCTTCCAGCCTCATTTTTGTTACATTGATTTGGATTGGAGAAAAAATCAAGATACCACACCACGATGAAGGACTACAGCCAGGGTGCATGCAAAATGTTTGTCATACAACTTACCATCAGCATACAGGACAACGGCGGATAATAGCGCCACCTCCGTCATCGTTAGCCGTAGGCGGTGAAGCCGGTGGGCGAAGTCATACAGTGATTCGACAAGCTCCTCGGGCATGAACTTGAGCATGTTAAACCTGGTGATGAGGATCTCGCTGTTGAGACGGAAGGCGTTGTACAAGACCAGCTCAATGCTGTCTTGAACTGTGAGGATCTCGAAGAGACCGGCTTTGATAAGGACCATTTGGTCCTGCTGGTCCAACATCGCGAATCCTGCAGGTATGGACAGGATGGAGTAGGAATCTTTCAAAAGATGTTTTTTTTATTTTATTTATTTTATTTGTTTAATGAGAGATCGCCTAACATCACAAGGCTACACTTACATGTACATGTAACTGATTTGGGCTAACTGTCACCAGGGACACTTTGCCACCTACTCCTTGGGCTGAAACAGGGTTACCCCCTTCACAATCTGTAAGGATGTAGGCATGGGTATCATTTACTAGGAGCCTGGCTGGTAGAGCAGAATGCACTACCTTCCAAACTTTTGGAAGCCTGCTACAAGGAACAGATGGCTCCACTTTATCAGAGAGTTAGATCGGGGTAGGTCTGTATGTCTGTTCAACTTTAATTTGGGGTTGAAGAAAGAGAAATTGACTAGAGTGGGACTTGAACCAGCGACCTACGGATTCTCGGGACTCGAACCCACACTCTGCTGATCAGAAACACTAGAGCTCGTGAGTCCAGTGCACTTTAGACCTCTCTGCCACGACACGCTCAAGTTTTGTAGTCTTACTCACCTGGGATGTACTTGCAGAATGTGACAATTCTTTTGATGTAAACAGCCAGGGTCTGAGTAACAACAGAACACCACATCTGAAGCCCATTCATACCTATCAAGGAAAAAAAAGGCTTACATTTAGCCGGGCTGCCCCTTAAATTACTGACCATAATAGCTGACTTGGTAAGAAGCACTGGAGCTGTTGATGATGTATAACATTTTTGGAAATGATTCTCTTCTAAGGATTGTGGTTTCAAAGAAAGGCATTCCAAAACATTTCAATCTGAGAAACGTTTCATGCATAAAATGTTCTCAGATTGTGAATTCCAATTCCAGTTTATTCTTCTTTAAATAGATATAACCCAGAGATACCAACATTTCAAATTCAAAAAGAGTAATTTGCCCTCAGGCAATATATATAGCATTTAACAGAGATCATCAGTGTCATACATGTTCTGTGCTTTTTGACGATGTCGTATGCTCCGGCGCGCTGTGTGCAATGTTGATGTCGAGTCACAGCGACCGCGAGCAGATTTCACTACGAAGTTGTAATCCTCTATAAAATCATGTTGTAATGAATCCATCGTTGTACTCCAACAAGCGAAAAACTAATCAAACTATTGTATTATTATATTGGTTTTACCTGGGACGTGTAAACAACGAGCACCGTAATAAACATGATTTTATCAACAGTGTAGTACGACGAGCAAGACTACACGCGGTTTTCTCAAACGCCCCAATATCAACATCAGTATACCTGGGGCGATTTGGTTAGCAACTGACCATGGCTGGTTGCCAGTCTTCTAACACATATTGTCTACGTGTAAATCGAGGACACCAGCCTAATACTTATTACGCCCAATTAGGCTCTTCTACCGTGGGCGCGTTGTTTTCACCAGTAGTTTTGAAAAGGGCCTACGTATGCGCTGTTTCATGCGCTTGAATTCGCACAAAAAGTCAGATACCGAATACATTTTAGTGATACGCGCTATGAAAATAAATAGGATTCAAGACACAACACGTACATTAAATGTTTTATTACTAGATATTTATAAAATCGTAAAGAACGAGGCGATGATCGTATTGTCGTAATTTGATAAATAAATCGTACAAATTACGCCTAAATCGTAAATGTTGGCATCTCTGTATAACCACTCCAGGGTTTTGGCGATAACTAAAACAAATGCTACCACCTTTTGAAATCAACTTTTCACAGGTTAGTTTTTGACATAGTAGACCTACATTTATAAAGGCTTAAAACAATGGAGCAGTTCCAAACACCAAAGGTATACGTTCCCTTTAAAGGCACTGGACACGTTTGGTAATTACTCAAAATAATTGTTAGCATAAAAACTTACTTGGTAACGAGCAATGGAGAGCTGTTGATAGTATAAAACATTGTGAGAAACCACTCCCTCTGAAGTTACGTAGTTTTTGAGAAAAAGGTAATTTCTCACTCGAATAATAAAAGACTTCAGCGAAGCCTTTTATTAGCATCTGAAAGCACACTAATTTGTGCAACAAGGGTGTTTTTTCTTTCCTTTTTTTCTTGCAACTTCGATGACCAATTGAGCCCAAATTTTCACAGGTTTGTTATTTTATGCATATGTTGGGATACACCAAGTGAGAATACTGGTCTTTGACAATTACCAAAGGTTTCCAGTGCCTTTAACACTAGCCCAGCAAGTAAAACTGTTAAACCGCTCTCCTTTGATACATGTACATGTGGCATATTTTTGGTTGCATATTTTTGGTTTGTTCATTGCTTTTTATTTGCTGTATATAAATGTGAATTCTTTGTTTGTGGGCTTAGCCTACACTTGGTACAACCACATTTCATATGTTGCATTTTTAATCTAAATGTCCATCTTTGTTTTGCTGTGCTTCTATTTAGTTTTTTGTAAACATTTAAAAAATATTTCTCGCATAATTGTTTATATCTACTCATAATTTAGTGTAAATTTGCTGAATAATTTACTTATTTATTTATTGTTTATGTCCCACCTTCTCTTAATCTTACCTAATGATTTTGATGTTTTTTTTTGTTTTATTTAAAGTGTAAATTCAATGTAATTTTGCCTCTGGCAACCAAATTGAATGTTTTTAATAAACCATAATATATATAAAAACTGCTACAGGCTAGTAAACACCACTTCTCAACTTTCCCTGTAGGCTACTCAAAACTGTGCAACCTATACTTGTTTTAATGCTCATTATTTCTACCCTTTCAGATGTGAACAATAATTGTTTATCAGTGTGTTAAATTGTTTTTGAGTGTGTGAATATACATGTACATGTACATGTAAACTCATTTGAGCATTAAACTGGTTGTGAACGCTACCATTAATAGACCAGAAGCCGATGACAATACATCTGGGCTAATAAAACTTCTTGGGGCCAAGTAAAATGCCAATTTACTAGTCTGGTGGGCTACTTTACAAAACACTTTACTGTAAGTGTAAAGCCTGCTTAGCCCTTCAGAGAACAGTGGCTGCAAGCGAACTGTATCAAAATGCCATACATCATTGTACAACCTACATGTGTGTAGCACCAAGCTTTGACCTAGTTCCATTCAACCCAAAACATTCAGAGAAACAGTCATGTCCTTAGTTGACAGTTTCCAATGTTTCCCAGGATAAAAGGGTGCATACAACATTGGTAATTGTCAAAGACCTGTATCCACACTTGATGTGACCTAACATATACAAGAAATAACAAACTTTTGAAAGTTTCAGCAAAATCGGTCTTCAGAGTCATGAGAAAACAGTGAAAACCCTATTTTGTCTCCACTGTTTTCAAAACATTGGATTTTATCACCAGAGATACTGATAAAGACTTGTTTTACTCATTTCCTAAAAACTATAGCATTTAAAGCAAAACCATTTCAAGGGAAGTTTTCCACCATGACCATCTTTATACCATGTAAGTTATGTGCTAATCTGTGAACATTTACATTTTCAATCTTACCAATGTTGTACACACATTTAAAAAGGCGCTCTAAGGTTAAACTCAGTTACATGTATGTCATGTTTGCAATGTACTCTTTTATAAATATTGTCTTTATGAACGTGGGAAGAGAGACTCTAACATTACATTGAAAAGGATGGTGTCCAATCGCGAATGCTGAGGCCAGAGATGTGGTTGGTACCCGCTGGCACCTTGCTGAACGTTAACGATATTGTGAAAACACCATGACAGTTTTTTCCAGTTTTGTTTTACAAGTAGACACCATATTCAACTGAAACTTCCACAAGAGACTTTTACTGTGTCTTTCATGTAGATAGTTTTGCCAATAAATAAGCATTACGTTGACACTCAACCTTGTACTTAATAATCTTCAATTGAGCAATAATGTCATTTCAAGTATATGGGTCTGTACATATGAGGGTATACATGTAGGTCACACAAGTTCGTCGTTTGCTGGTGGACTTCTTTGCTAACAACCTCCGCTTCACCCTTTTTAATAGTGGCCAGATGCTGAGGATCGTTGGCTGAGGGTGTATGTGCTGGTAACCTATCCCCTCACATTTTCAAATTTTTTAATTTCTCAATTTTTACTGTTGTTGTAGCTAATTGTCTTTTAGTTTTTACTGACTTGTCTCTTGTGACTTGTTTTTTGGCTTGTTTTTTGGCTTACTTTTTACTGTTTACTTTTTACTTTAATACTTTTTTGCTAGCGCTTCTGTGAAGCGCCTTGAGGCCCTCTATAAATATTGTATTATTATTATTATGTACAGTTTTGCACAGGATTGTTCTTTTTTAGTTCTTTCCTGAATTCAAAAAGACATTGAATCTAACATTTTGGATGATGCAAAAATTCCTCTTTGGATTGTACAGACCCATTTGTTGTTATTATCCAATGACATAATGTTTTTAATTTTGCTCTGAAAGATTATCAAATAAATTACATCTTACACTACATGAATAGTTTCTCAGATTTCTGAGGATGGTGTCCAATCGCGAATGCTGAGGCCAGAGATGTGGTTGGTACCCGCTGGCACCTTGCTGAACGTTAACGATATTGTGAAAACACCATGACAGTTTTTCCAGGTTTTTTTTACAAGTAGACACCATATTCAACTAAATCTTCCACAAGAGACTTTTACTGTGTCTTTCATGTAGATAGTTTTGCCAATAAATAAGCATTACGTTGACACTCAAAAAACCAAACGATAACCTTACTTCGAAGATGAGTTGTCAGTATTACCATAGTGATTTGTCTCGCGACATCACACATCTTAGCATTTAAGATTGATTTGCACTTAAGGCACTTAAGGTCATCTTAGCTTACTGTGAAATCGAACCCAGGAGCCAAACTAAGATTCATCCTAAGATGAGTTATCAGTGTTGCTATAGTGATGTATTGTGACATCACACTTTGCTTAGCAATTAAGAGTGATTTGTAGTTACGATCAATCGTAACTCACTGTGAAATCGACCCCTGGACCTATAAATGTCAACGTTCTTTGGGAACGGTTTCCTCAGCGCTAGAAAAGTTGATCAAGGAGCAGGATTTCTTGATATTTCTTTTAAGATACATGTATGCCCAAGGCAAAATAAAAATAAAACATCTTTAGCTTCCTGCCTTTTTGAAAAAAGGAAGGAGTTTTTTAATTTTTTATTTTTTTTAACGGCTGCCCGACTTATTTTTCAAGACAACTGGCCGGGCTACACACATGTATTTTTCAAAATGGTTGCCAGCTTTTGTTGGTGTGCTATTGTCTAAAAATACGATCTTATTTGTTTTAAAAAAAAAATTTTTGTCAGAGATCATTTACGATTGTATCTTTTTTTTTTTTTTTTTTAAAGCGGCGGCCTCTAAAAAGGAAGGGGGTGGGGACACTAAACATATTTTTTTGTTTTAATATTTGGCCTAAAAGAAAACACCTACAATGTAAATGTTTTCTTCACCATGCAGACATAACAAAAGTCTGAATCAGATAAAATTCTGAACTTTCTGATCCCTTCTATTCAGAGCCTCGAAGTGTGACCTCAGATGTTCATGCTAATACATCCCTTGCATATGACGCCAAATACTCAAACAGTGCCCTCACTGAAGACCTATCATTGGCTGAGAGTTGTGCATGACGTGTGCACGTTTCTTTTGTTTGACCTCAGCCTTTGAGGTCAATGCGCGGGGTCAATTGGAGGATTGAGGTCATCGCTGTTGGCAAAAGGGCCTGGCTCAATTTCAAAGAGCTGCTTGCAGAACAATTGTCTGCTAAGCAAAAAGCAGGATACCAGTCACAAATTGTACATGTGTCATGGTATTTTGGCTGGTAACCCTGTTCTGGTAAGCATAGTTTTGTTGTGCTTAGCATCTTTTCATGCTTTTAAAAGCAGCTGTATGGAATTGGGCCCTGAGAAATATAATAATAATAACAATAACAATAACAATAACAATAACAATAACAATAACAATAACAATAACAATAACAATAACAATAACAATAACAATAACAATAACAATAACAATAACAATAACAATAACAATAACAATAACAATAACAATAACAATAACAATAACAATAACAATAACAATAACAATAACAATAACAATAACAATAACAATAACAATAACAATAACAATAACAATAACAATAACAATAACAATAACAATAACAATAACAATAACAATAACAATAACAATAACAATAACAATAACAATAACAATAACAATAACAATAACAATAACAATAACAATAACAATAACAATAACAATAACAATAACAATAACAATAACAATAACAATAACAATAACAATAACAATAACAATAACAATAACAATAACAATAACAATAACAATAACAATAACAATAACAATAACAATAACAATAACAATAACAATAACAATAAAAATAACAATAACAATAATAATAATAATAATAATAATAATAATAATAATAATAATAATAATAATAATAATAATAATAATAATAATAATAATAATAATAATAATAACAACATTTATAAAGCGCCATATATCCAATAAATTGCTCAAAGGCGCTGTACATAAAAAGTTAAACAGTTTACAATAAGAAAGCGAAACAAATGATAAAAAGTACAGAGGGTACAATTCACGACAAAAAGGCATGAATCAAATGTTCACAAAGCAATCACAAAATCTAGTTATATTCAGCATTAAAAAGATAAGTTTTAAGACGTAATTTAAAAACAGCTAAGGAGTTCAAGTTTCTTAAATCTGAAGGAAGCCTGTTCCATAGCTGTGGCGCCACCCTGCAGAAAGCTCTTTCTCCAGCTGATTTAAGTTTGACCGCTGGGACCCTGAGGAGAGTTGTATCAGAAGAAGTAAGGGTTTAAACAATGAAAGGCCCTTACTGTTTAGATCCATTGGTGATTTCATGGCATCGCATTCCTTGATGAAGTATTGCTCCATTGACTTCCCCTGCAAGAACTCGTCAAACTCAACCTACGATGCATTTCAGTTAAAAAAGAGAAAATGGAGAAACAAACTCTTTAAATTTGTCTTCAAGTTATGAGTGAGCTGTAACTTTATCCACTTCAAGTTTGATGACATGAATATCCTCCAAATTTTTCTTGACTGGCATACAACGGATATTTAACACTGACCGGAACAACTTTGGAGGGTCCTCAATTTTTTTACTTGCAGACGTATCCATTGTGCACAGGCATGCAACTAAATTTACAAGACCGGGATTTGAACCTTCAAGCTCTAGATATACTTTTTGAAGCATTGATAAGGTAGTGCATTCTGCTCTACCAGCCAGGCTCCTAGTGGATGATACCCATGCCTATGGACTATGAAGCCTTGTAGGCGGTAACCCTGGAGCAAGGTGGCAACGTACCCCTGGTGGCAGTTGATGATTTGAGTGAATCAGTTACATTTTGTGTAAGTGTAGCCCTCACCTTGAAGTGGCCGTCCGGCCTTGTGATGATAGGCAATATCTCATAAACAAAATAAATAAAAATTGCTTAACAGGCAGTTGAAATCAATGACTGTTTTAGCAAAACTGTGCCATGAAAAAGGAACCCCTTACAGAAAACGCTCAGTGTCCAATGTAAACTACACAATTCACAAATAACAAATTGTCTCTTAGGCTACATCTTCAGACAAAAGCCAACATGTCTTTTGAAACATGTAGGACCGCTAATAATTCACGCTTCTCAGAGGAAATGAAAAACACGATCAAGTGATGAGCCGAGTACTCCTGGCCATGGGGTGTACTACACAGGATGTAAAAAATGATTGGCCGATAAGGTCAACCACCTTCAAACAATCGTTACAAGAATAACAACCCGAGGACAAAACTCAAAGGTAATCCAAATCTATATTCATGGTGATACCTGCAAGTTGAAAAAAACAAACGTACAAACAAACACAGAACGCCACAAATTGCCTGCATCAGGTGAAGCATAGATTTGTCTATACAGGTCGATCAACTTTTATGCGTTGTAGTGTATGTCATACAGCCTTTCACAGCATAATGAGAACAATACAGGTTTTGAAAACTGATAAGGAAGCTTGCGAGCCTGAGGAAACCTGTAAACAAGGGTGCTTGCTATGTGAACCAGAAACACTGGGGTTAACCCCTACATGCACTCTTACAGGATAAGTGTTCTTTAGTTTGTAACATGCACTACCAATCCTAGTGCATGGGACCTATGGCTTAATGTCCCATCCGAAGGACAGAGCAATTATGCTATCTTGCTCAGACAAAAGTGCCATGACCGGAACTTGAACCCACACTTTGCTGATCAGAAACACCAGAGCTTGAGTCCATCGCTCTTATAAGAGTCAATGTCCCTTCATTCCTTAGCTTCGGTGAAATGCCACGCCTGATTGTTCAGCAATAAGTAGTGGTTTTAACTATTAACTCCCACATGACTGCATACCACCAGTCACCATGGCAACCAAGTTATTATTTCGTGCGCAGGTCCCCGTAAAATTTAAAGTACACCGACCTCCCGAGAAGAGAACAAAGCGCCTGCTGGAAGCTTCCTGTCTAGGCAGTACAGTATCATGATTATTGACTGCTGTTTAATTTCACAACAAACACATCCCAGGACTACATGTATCACAACCCAGCTGTCTAGTGCACAAGACTCGTTTTGGCTATTGTATAATTTCTTTGTCCTCTGGACAAGTTGGATGGGGCATGAGGCCTAAACCCTAGGTACTATAACTGTAACAACCAATGTTCTATCCCATAGTAACCAAAGAACTATACCCATAGCAACATCAGCTTCTTGGTACCTATATGCAGGCATCTACATGTTGGTGCAATTATGTTTGGCGTCTTATAAAACAAATATTTACTGCTTTTACTCGTGCTACAAAAATATATACATGTAAATTACTAGTCATTGTTTAATTCAAAATGTATTTCCAGAGGAAAATTGCATCAATTGACCACATACATGTACATGTAATACACATGCTACACTTTGTAGTAACAGATGGCAAGTACCAGCAACGCCTGGCAAACAACACTCAGGCAAAGTCAACCATCAATCATCGACCATCAGCTCAACTGACACACTCCGGTGAAGAGAGTTGGACACACATCAGCGAGCACCAATCACAATATAACACCCATCAGCGATGAGAGTCATCGCTGACTAAAATAATTCAAACAATGGCCCAAATTTTAGGATGCACGTTGAAATGACGGCAGTTCCACCTTTTGATAACCCCTGGAGTAATTGATTTCAAGGAGCTTTTGGGAACAGTATCCTCACCGCAAAAAAGCAGGATTTATTACACATGGAGGAAATAGCAGTCACAAATAAAAAAGTCTGACTTTAGCTAAAAGTCTGAATTCTTATCTCTAAGAGCGAAGACTCGAGCTCTGGAGTTTCTGATCAGCAGAGAGTGTGGGTTCGAGTCCCAGTCGTAACACTTGTGTCCTTAAGCAAGAATTCTGAACTTCTTCAGGTGTCATACTGGTTTAGAGCAAACAAACTTTCCTTAAACCACACCAAGACAAATTTTATCTTTTTCAGCAAATCTACTTCTCCAGTCACAGTCGAATTACCTCCTGTTAAAATTGACACTATTCCCATCAATAGAGTGTTTTCTACAAAGTTTCTTGGAGTAATTGTTGACTTTAAACTCTCTTGGACTGAGCACATTTCCTCTATTATCAAAATTACCTCGCGTAACACTGGGGTTCTTTCCAAGTTACGTTATTTTCTTCCTCCTGCTGCTCTGGTATTACTCTATAACACACTTATTCTTCCTTATCTTAATTACTGCAACATTGTCTGGGCAAATTCAAACAATAAAAGGCTTAATTCTTTGTCTGTTATTCAAAAACGTGCTATAAGAATTTGCACCTCCTCTC
This sequence comes from Leptasterias polaris, assembly GCA_037783415.1. NCBI lineage: Eukaryota > Metazoa > Echinodermata > Asteroidea > Forcipulatida > Asteriidae > Leptasterias > Leptasterias polaris. Next base: position 2,807,850 of record JAZGTN010000065.1, read on the forward strand.
ACCCTCGTGAACACACTGCTCCCCTATTTGCACAATTACACACCCTTACTATTTCTGATATCAACAAACTTCATACTGGCATTTTCATGTACAAATATTCTCACAATCTTCTTCCCACTTCCTTTTCCTCATATTTCATCTCTACTGAAGCCATTCACGGCTACTCTACCAGATCTTGCCGTAAACTTTATATCCCTTTCACTCGAGCCTCTTATTCCATGAATACACTTCGGTTCTATGGCCCTCGTCTGTGGAACGCCATTGACGAACAAATACAAAAACAGCCTTCTGTTGGTCATTTTAAAGCCTCGTTCAAAAGAGCCCTACTCGCGCATTATGTAACGTAGCTTTCTCTCCCGAGTCCACCGCTCGTCTTCAGCTTCACTTTTGTTTATGCTTTATAGCTGGTCCTAATTTGCTGTCAATATTTATTGGGCTTATCTGCATAGATAGCTCCTTACCGGTTCATTTTGCATTCTCTTCTGTCCGTTGATTTTGCTTTGTTTTTGTTTCTTGTTTTTGTATCATGTAAAGGGCTGTTCCCCACAAGCCTCGGCTTATTTGAACAGCCTCCTTACTCACAGCCTAGATTGTTTAATTTTTTGCAGTAGCATTTTCATTGGTCGTCGTGTTTACTTTTTTTGTGCATTGTACTACTTTAAATTTGTCCACATGATTTTGTATTTTCTTTTTGTGAATACGGAAATAAATGTTTGATTGAATTGAATTGAATTGCTGCATCCTTAGGATGGGACGTAAACCCGTAGGTCCCGTGTGTTGTGTAACGCTCGTAAAAGAACCCAGTGCACTTATCGTAAAGAGAAGGGGTTTGCCCCGGTGCTCCTGGTTTGATTGGCTGCATATTGCACCACAGTACCTTGTAAACCATTACATATCTGATACATATACATTGTACTTCAAAAAGGTAGCTCCACCATGTATGTACATTGTACACCTTGCAGGAAAAATACTGAATGATGGAGCGCCATGAGCGTCACTGAGTGCAAATTCATGCGCTAATAAGAAGCCACAATTATTATTGTGTAAGAAACGTGCGTCACAGTTGCTGTATTTACAGTGATTGTGCATCACAATAAAGACAGCAAATTTGTGCAATTTCTGACTAAGGAAACGGTTAATGTGCCTAATGTTGTGCCCTTAAAACTTTTATGCAGTGTAATGACAACCCAAGGTTCACATTTAATGTTCAGGAACCATACGTGTAAGCCGCAGTAATGTAATGTTCAGTTGAGTGCATGACTTGCAAGGTCTATTATTGGTGCAACATAGTTCATCATTATTACATCACATTCCTTCTTCTGTCTGAGGCAGTACCGACCAATCTTCTCGACATCTTTGAAACAGTAAAAAAGGTCTCGACTGAAAATATACACGAAGCCGCAGTAATGTAATGTTTAGTTGAATGCATGACTTGCAAGGTTTATTATTGGTGCATCATGGTTGCTTCATTACTGTACATGTACATCACATGCCTTTTTTTGTTCCGAGGCAGTACTGACCAATGTTCTTGACATCTTAGAAACAGTACAAAATAGAGCTGGGCAGGAAACATAAGTCGCAGAACAGATTACCGTTGGAACTCAGCAATCAATAACTGGACGCCATACATGTATGGGAACAAACTGAATAGAGGGCAGCAGAGAAGAAGATGGATAGACAAGCTGCAACAATACTGCAAGGGAAAGTCAATTGGTACATGATCAACAAGCACAAAATAGAGACAATTGGAGGTATCATGCCAATGCCAAGGCCTTCATCCTGCAGTGGATTGACAATCGCTGAAAAATCAAAATCAGTAGGCCCTCTATAGCCTTGGTCCAGACAGACATAAATCCAGACATACAAACCCCCTATGCACAGTACAGATTAAGCCTGTGACGGTTAAAAGTTTAAAAGGTTAAACGTTTACAAAACCACTATCCATTTAGTAAATTACTGACCGTTTAAACGAAACAAGAAATCAAGAAATAAGCTTTTTGTTTTCGCTGCCGTCATCACAATTTAGTTTAGTTGAAATTGCCAGACAATTACTGTTGAATGGCTGATCAGCATTACATTGTACATTGATAACAATTGACAATCACCCTACAGTTACCAAGTAATTTTAATGCATACATTTTACAGTTTTTATTGTGACTTATTGTACATATGTACATTGTGTACTTTGGGGCATTTTACATAATTGGCCATACATTGTAAATGCCTCGCTATTATTATTAAATTATCAACATTTTCAAACATGCATAATTGCATGACCCTTGGTTATACATGTACAGTGTGGAGACCTGCATTGTACATTTACTTTGATGCACCCACGTACAAAATGTACAATTGTTGGCAGGTATTTTTATGAGTTCATTGCCCGGCTTGTTTTCTCTGTCAACTTGCACGGGATTCAAGACAATCCACTGGGACAGTCACTCCTCATTAGATCAAGCCAGGCAGAGATTTCCAGAGAGAATTAAATGATCTTTAAAAATCGGAGAAAAAGCATAAAAATAAAAAAAAGCCGCATACACAACATATGTGACCCGCTCTGCGAAAAAGGCCCTTAAGTCGCGCTATCTCTTAAGCACGCAAAGGGCTCGTCAATGTTGAAAAGGTGAAAATTTCTTACTCGATGTGATTTTTTGTTTATCCCATTTTTGACATTGTTGATGTCCACTCTTTCATAATTTGTAAGATTGAATGTTCATTTTGATCAATAAAGTTGGAAAAAACCCGTGTTTTTGTGTACAATTTGTTCGTGGTTTGTACGATCGGTGTCCGTGGAGTCAGTGGAAAATTGCGTCTTTTACACATCTGCCACGACATTATTTGGAACCCCCCTATTATAAATTTGGTATCATCTGAAAGCGGAGGACGTCGTCTTTCTAAATTTAGACATAGAAAAGGTTAGAGGTCAAAATTAAAAGCAGGGTCGGTAATTTAATGACACGTAGACATAGAGCGCTTGTTACTAGGGGCGTGGATCTTTTCTATCACGTGCACACAGTGTAGTGCACCGATTGGTCAATGTGCGCAAGGATCCAGTGCGCGCATGCGCTGTGAATGATATCGGCTGTTTATTCTCTGTCAGGTGACTGTCATGTGACTGTTTATGACAAAGTGCAATAAAGCGCATTACCTGTCAACTGTGTTCAACTCAACTGACTTGTACTGCTCTGGACGAAAAGATTTTGAGAATTATTTACCACTTTAGCCAAATAATTTTACTTAACCTTAGCCAACTGCTATTATATATTTTTCGTTTATTTTGTGCTTAATATGGGTTCAAAGGATCAGTGTCTGGCTGAGGCTTTGAATGATCTCTGTGATGCCAATCTTGCCAGGAAGGAGAGAGACATGGTTGGCTTCGTGGAAGATTACTTCGTTAACTTCCGATGTGAAGATGACGATGTGGAATCAGAAACCGATTCGGAATCTGATTCCATACCGCCATTTTTAGCGGAAGATAACGAAGAGATTGACCCTGACAGCAATGATGAAGAGGATGGCCCCTTGGTTGTTGTAGGTATTCCAGCAGGAGATGACATCGATGCCAACGGAACTCTCCAGGCCGACGAACAACGCGGAAAGGCGAGCCGATTCAAGTGCGATCACTGCAAGCTTCTCGACGACGGACCCTGTTCGAGGCGTTACTCCGCTGATGATTTTGTAAATTTTCTGTGCGAAATAGCTGAGCTGTCCAGAGGTATGTTTCCCCCTTCTTTTTTTTTATTATTTTAATTGACTTTTTTTACAGCTTTTTTTATTTATTTATTTTAATTTTGGTATTTTCTGATACTGATAGTCAGATAGTTAGTAGTGCTGACAGTGACAATTTGTTTTATTAATAGTTGAAAAATCATCACGTGAAGAATAAAATAAATTTGTGGAACCCCTCTGTTGATTTAGAAGTTAGAATTGCTTATTAGGGCCTTGGGTTATCAACAAACATTTGTTGGATTCTAGACCCAGTAATTGGGGCGCTGTACAACTTTTTCGAAATTTTGACATCATCGGTCGTACTTGCGCCCCAGCGAATGGCAGTATGGTCGAACATCATGATTCGACTCTCAGTAATATCGACGGGTGCCGTGCCTCAAACCGCGTACTCGTAACGGTTGAGGCAGGGCACCCGTCTAAAATTTTAGACGGGTGCCCTGCCTCAAACAGTGTAATCGTCACGGCACCCGTCTAAAATTTTAGACGGGTGCCCTGCCTCAACCGTTACGACTACACGGTTTGGGGCACGGCACCCGTCGATATTACTGAGAGTCGGATCATGATGTTCGACCATACTGCCATTCGCTGGGGCGCAAGTACGACCGATGATGTCAAAATTTCGAAAAAGAGAGTACAGCGCCCCAGTTACTGGGTCTAGTTGGATTCATGATTAGTGCTGAAGTATACTGAAGTATTTAAGTGGTCTTACTGTTGAGGTTATAACAGATTTTGTTGTTGATCATGTTCAATTGCTGGTTTAAGAATTTTATTTTCTCTGTTATTGCAGGGGAGAAGGATATGCTCCTCTTGGGTCAGATCCGCTGCTTTACTAACACCAGTCAGCAGACAACGCCATCAAGAAGAGTTGAGGGAAATGAAAGAGTGCGTCAGAGGTCGTCATTCCTTTTTCATTCACCAACACCACCAGTAGCAGCAGTTCACCACCATCATCACCAGTAGCAGTTCACCACCACCAGTAGCAGCTCACCACCACCAGTAGCAGCTCACCACCACCAGTAGCAGTTCACCACCATCATCACCAGTAGCAGTTCAAGTCACCAGTAGCAGCTCACCACCACCAGTAGCAGCTCACCACCACCAGTAGCAGTTCACCACCATCATCACCAGTAGCAGTTCAAGTCACCAGTAGCAGCTCACCACCACCAGTAGCAGCTCACCACCACCAGTAGCAGTTCACCACCATCATCACCAGTAGCAGTTCAAGTCACCAGTAGCAGCTCACCACCACCAGTAGCAGCTCACCACCACCAGTAGCAGTTCACCACCATCATCACCAGTAGCAGTTCAAGTCACCAGTAGCAGCTCACCACCACCAGTAGCAGTTCACCACCACCAGTAGCAGTTCACCACCATCATCACCAGTAGCAGTTCAAGTCACCAGTAGCAGCTCACCACCACCAGTAGCAGTTCACCACCACCAGTAGCAGCTCACCACCACCAGTAGCAGTTCACCACCATCATCACCAGTAGCAGTTCAAGTCACCAGTAGCAGCTCACCACCACCAGTAGCAGCTCACCACCACCAGTAGCAGTTCACCACCATCATCACCAGTAGCAGTTCAAGTCACCAGTAGCAGCTCACCACCACCAGTAGCAGCTCACCACCACCAGTAGCAGCTCACCACCACCAGTAGCAGTTCACCACCATCATCACCAGTAGCAGTTCAAGTCACCAGTAGCAGCTCACCACCACCAGTAGCAGCTCACCACCACCAGTAGCAGCTCACCACCACCAGTAGCAGTTCACCACCATCATCACCAGTAGCAGTTCACCACCATCATCACCAGTAGCAACTCACCACCACCAGTAGCAGTTCACCACCATCATCACCAGTAGCAGTTCAAGTCACCAGTAGCAGCTCACCACCACCAGTAGCAGCTCACCACCACCAGTAGCAGTTCACCACCATCATCACCAGTAGCAGTTCAAGTCACCAGTAGCAGCTCACCACCACCAGTAGCAGCTCACCACCACCAGTAGCAGTTCACCACCATCATCACCAGTAGCAGTTCAAGTCACCAGTAGCAGCTCACCACCACCAGTAGCAGCTCACCACCACCAGTAGCAGTTCACCACCATCATCACCAGTAGCAGTTCAAGTCACCAGTAGCAGCTCACCACCACCAGTAGCAGCTCACCACCACCAGTAGCAGTTCACCACCATCATCACCAGTAGCAGTTCACCACCATCATCACCAGTAGCAACTCACCACCACCAGTAGCAGTTCACCACCATCATCACCAGTAGCAGTTCAAGTCACCAGTAGCAGCTCACCACCACCAGTAGCAGCTCACCACCACCAGTAGCAGTTCACCACCATCATCACCAGTAGCAGTTCACCACCATCATCACCAGTAGCAACTCACCATCACCAGTAGCAGTTCAAGTCACCAGTAGCAGCTCACCACCACCAGTAGCAGCTCACCACCACCAGTAGCAGTTCACCACCATCATCACCAGTAGCAGTTCAAGTCACCAGTAGCAGCTCACCACCACCAGTAGCAGCTCACCACCACCAGTAGCAGTTCACCACCATCATCACCAGTAGCAGTTCACCACCATCATCACCAGTAGCAACTCACCACCACCAGTAGCAGTTCACCACCATCATCACCAGTAGCAGTTCAAGTCACCAGTAGCAGCTCACCACCACCAGTAGCAGCTCACCACCACCAGTAGCAGTTCACCACCATCATCACCAGTAGCAGTTCAAGTCACCAGTAGCAGCTCACCACCACCAGTAGCAGCTCACCACCACCAGTAGCAGTTCACCACCATCATCACCAGTAGCAGTTCAAGTCACCAGTAGCAGCTCACCACCACCAGTAGCAGCTCACCACCACCAGTAGCAGCTCACCACCACCAGTAGCAGCTCACCACCACCAGTAGCAGTTCACCACCATCATCACCAGTAGCAGTTCAAGTCACCAGTAGCAGCTCACCACCACCAGTAGCAGCTCACCACCACCAGTAGCAGTTCACCACCATCATCACCAGTAGCAGTTCAAGTCACCAGTAGCAGCTCACCACCACCAGTAGCAGCTCACCACCACCAGTAGCAGTTCACCACCATCATCACCAGTAGCAGTTCAAGTCACCAGTAGCAGCTCACCACCACCAGTAGCAGCTCACCACCACCAGTAGCAGTTCACCACCATCATCACCAGTAGCAGTTCACCACCATCATCACCAGTAGCAACTCACCACCACCAGTAGCAGTTCTTCAAAACCACAAGACAACCGGCTCTTTTCAGAGCCCCACAATTTCAAAACAGAGATAAACTAACTGGGCTACAGACTTCTACAGACTTCTAACATACACCAAATTAAAGCTGAGAAAAGGCCCTTTCCAACCATGTATCTAACTCAAAAATTATTTTTTGCATAAAATTAGGGCCTTTTTCGCAGAGCGGGTCACATATAATAAAGAACAAATTTACCTGCAAAGGAGATTTCTCCAGCTTGTTAATTTGAAATGTAATTTGATTGTGTAGCAGCAATTTTGGATATCAGAAATCTACAGGAATACACAGTGCAAGTGCAGTGTACTTAACTTCTGCACTTGTTCTAACAAATAATTTTAGACATGTACATGTACTGTACATCTGTGCATTGGTGTATATACATGTACCAAGACGATCTTGAGTGTCATCAAACTTCAAAGGGAAACTTAATAGTGCCATGTTACCCTTTGAACCCAAAGACAGCCAGCCCCCCCCCCCCCCCCGACCCCACTTGAATGGGATCGTTTCTTCTTTACAGACACTTTTCACCAAAGTCACATTGAATTAAAACTTTGACAGGTAAGTTTTATTGTATTATAGAACTAAAACAATCGAACAGTTCCAAAAAACAAAGGTAAATTTTGCCTTTAATTTCTCTTTAAATGCCAATTTGCGCCAATGACTCATCGATTTCCAATGAAGCGATACAAGGTCATACATTGGTGTGTATGTATGAAGGTTAACAAAAAGGGTGTACATGTACATGTACATGTAGTAGAAATTCCAAGCACACACTCAAAATGAGCGCTCACATTGTGACATAATGATAGGACAGTGGAATACATGTAGTTAGTTAGGGCTCAGATTTCGACACAAGAGACAAGAGCAAGGAAATCTAATTTCGATCGATCAAATCGTGCAGCTGTAGTGCATTGGCCCCAACCAGCCAGCAGACAGACGACCCTAACTAAACCATTGCGCATTACGATTGAGTAAACGTACACGATGCATTAGTGTGTACTTAAGACTGCCTGATGGATTTTCCCAATGGGACTCATAACAACCTCTTTTCTAACAACATTTGAGAATAACATCAAGCTGGCGACATCATCAGTTTTTATCTTACAAACATGGTGAACAATCGGCTTAAAGTTGCATAGCCCAATTTTCGCCAAAAGAACTTTGCTTTTTCCTGTTTCCAAATGGGTTTTTACTAATGGGCTGTTTCAATGCCAAATCTTTCGCATATTTGCCACAGACAATAGACAGAATAGATAAAATTGTTTGTACGGTATATATGGCTGATGGACATGGGATTATGCCAGGATCCTAACAATAATTCATTTTTAGTTTTTAAACAAAAACTGTCACTTATCATTTGCAGGTTTGTCATACATTTTACCTTAAATGAAAGCTTAGAACTTTCTCAATTCTATAAAAATAGCTATTTAAAGGCACTGAACACGTTTGGTAATTGTCGAAGACCAGTATTCTCACTTGGTGTATCCCAACATATAATGCATAAAATAACAAACGTGTGAAAATTTGGGCTCAATTGGTCATCGAATTTGCAAGAGAATAATGAAAGAAAAAACACGCCCTTGTTGCATTACTTTGTGTGCTTTCAGATGCATAATAAAAGGCTTCAGCATGAAGTCTTTTATTATTTGAGTGAGAAATTACCTCTTTCTCAAAAACTACGTTACTTCAGAGGGAGCCGTTTCTCACAATGTTTTATACTATCAACAGCTCTCCGTTGCTCGTTACCAAGTAAGTTTTTATGCTAACAATTAATTTTGAGTAGTTACCAAAAGTGTCCAGTGCCTTTAAAGGAAAGGTATGCGTACGTTTTGTAATCACTCTTAAAATTAATGGGCATAAAAACCTAATGGTTAGAAGCCTACAGCAGCTTTGGATAGAAAACTATAAAGCACTTTGAGAAATATTTCACTTCAAAAATGTTGTGGTTATGTATCAATATATCAGTTTTAATGCACACACATTTGAATCTGAGAAACGTTTCTGTCAGAAACGTCTCTCAGATTGTGTATTCCTATTGGGGATTATTCTTCCCGCCATGAACAGATTCACTCCAGATTTTCTGTGATATCTCAAAAACACGACCCCTTTTGAAATGAAATTTTCACAGGTTAATTTGATTGTACTAGGTATATATCAACATGAATTAAACAATCGAACGCTTCCAAAAACCAAAGGTATACTTTGCCATTTCAGTAAGCAATTTCTTATAATAATTGATAACAATAGACCTTATGCATTGACGTCACCAAGCCGCCATCTTAGAGGTAAACTGATGATGAAACAATGGAAACGCGCTGATTTGTACGCGCGGCGCACAAGACTGGCCAATGAGCATCTTCCTTTTGACCTCTAGGTGAGGGCGCCCTACTCAAATGACGTCATATGCATAAGGTCTATTGTCCACTGTACATGTACGTACATGTACATCACGGCAAAAATTAGAAGATTTTAGTTTTGAATAATAAAACAAGAGATCAATTATATGTGAAATTGATTGGAATAAAAAAAACAACAAACGAACAAACTTACATATTCTTTAGCTGTCTCTGAATGTGCTTTGACGACAGACTCAATGAGTTGTTTTATTTCTGGGTCTACTTCTATCGTCTGTGCTGATTGGTCAATATCCCTCTCGGCAATTGAGTTGATTGTGAAGGGTTGGATGTCCGCAAATTGAGTTTCCTTCTGTTTGTTTGGAATCCTGCCAATCCTTACAGCTGTTAGTGGACAAGAAAACAAAAGTAACAAATAATAAATATTAAGATTATTTAGTTTTAACTTGCATTGAACAGGGATGTGAAAGGCTGTTGGAAAAGAAAAAAAAACTCTGAGCGCAAAGCTTGCGAGCTCTAAAACTTACGCAAGCAAGCCCACTAATAACATTTGTCTTTGGTTTTAAAAGCCCTACTCTGCAATCTGGGGTGTTATTTATGGTTTTTATCTTCATTTTTTTATGAATTTGATCTTTAAGTTTTGAAAAAATATATATATATATAAAAATTAAACAAAAAATTTGGAAGGGCAAAAAAGACCTGGATTTTCGGTTAAATTTGATGAATAAACAATTCCTAAAAACTTGCAGGTTTGGATTCCCCCTTATTCTAGACCCTGAACCTTTCAAGCCCTTTTCACACTGTATCCCCTTGGAATACAGCCCTGGGGTGGATCCAGGAGTTTTTTCACCCCATGATTGACCCCAGCACACTTTCACACTGTTCCTGCCTACATGTACAACTGTAGGTCCGTATTCCACAGGGTTCCGGCTGCATGTTTCAAGATTACCCCACTGAAAGGGAAAGCCTGGTAATGTACATGTCTTGTAGTAGCACAAAGCATTTCTGAAACTTTGCCATTCCAGCAGTGACTTCATATATAAATAAACTATAAGCCACAATTTGGGGGTTGTTTTTTTTGGGGGGGGGGGGGTGTGGGAGGAGGGGAGGGAGGGGGCGATTCCCAGAGTGCACTTAAATTAAATATATTTTGGGTTAAAAAAAAATAATTACGAGAGCAGGAATTGAACCTGCCGGCACTATACCAATTGAGCTATCAAGCACTAGGTTGGCAGTCTCCCTATTTTGTCAATATTTGTCTTTGTTCAACCCAAAAGCATTTGTGAAACTTTGCCACATTCCAACAGTGACGTCACCCTATGTAAATAAACCAAAAGCTACAACAATTTCATATTTTTTAAATGGGAGGAGGGGAGGAAAGGGGCCTTCCCAGAGTGCCCTATTTTAAATTAAATATACTGAAAAAAATAATAATCATGTACTTGTCGAGTATTAAATTTCAGTTGAAATATTACAGGTGCTTGTTATTTATTAATAAACAAGGTGTACTGCGGAACAAATCATTTACTAAGTTTACAAAAGAATATAATCACAGTTCAAAGGTCATCTCTATTACAAGTCACTAGTACGAACTATAATGGACTCTGCACTGTGTGTCCCAATTACATTAAAATTATCATTTTTTCATAAAGATCAATAATCAGCTGCATACAGCGAAATTCCTTGCACCACAATTTTACAGTTGTACATGTACGTATCTCATCTTTGCCTGCATGCAGGACTTGATTTTTGGGGAAAAAACGAAAAGTCCACAGGGCTTGTTGCTCAGAGCTTTTACTGGACCAGCATATTTTTTACAAGACCAAAGTCATATGAGAAGAAAAAACCCCAAAGCACAACAAAAACGCTAACCAAAAGATGTAACATGATCGTGCAACCAGTGACAAAGTTGCTTCCTGGGTCCCTTTGTTTTAAACACACACCAGACACACCATGAAAAACACAATACCATCGGACTTGTTCAGTAGAAAGTTTAGTAAACCACCTTTTGAAATGAAATGAGGTAACTTTCACTCCCAAAATTTGAATCTTAGAAAAGCTTCAGGCATAATTTTCACATGTTAGTTTTATCGTATACATGTATATCCACATATATAGGCCTATAGGATTGAAATGAACAGTTCCAAAAACCAAAGGTACATGTAAACTTTGCCTAAAAACCTCTTCTACACACTTGACAAATTTCTGGGAAGTTCCCTGGAAAATTTGGAATTGTTTGAATCAAATTTACATGATACGAACCAGGTAACATGAACATGGTTTTTCATTGTTTTTATTATTATTTATTTGGCTATTGACAAGAAAACAAGAAACCTGTGAAAAATTGGGCTCAATTGATCATCAAAGTTGCAAGAAAATACTGAAAGAAAAACCACCCTTATTGCATAGAATTGTGTGCTTTCAGATGCCTGAGAAAGGTTTTATTTTCTTGGTTAGTGTCGTGGCCGAGCGGATAAGAGCACCGGACTCAAGCTCTGGTGTTTCTGTTCAGCAGAGTGTGGGTTCGAGTCCCGGTCGTGACACTTGTGTCCTTATTAAGCAAGACACTTAACCATTATTGCTTCGTCCTTCGGATGGGACGTAAAGCCGTTGGTCCCGTGTGTTGTGTAATGCACGTAAAAGAACCCAGTGCACTTATCGAAAAGAGAAGGGGTTTGCCCCGGTGTTCCTGGTTTGATTGGCAGCATATTGCGCCACAGCACCTTGTAAACCATTACATGGTGCTATGTAAAGAAATAGGTCTCAAAATTCAAAAAGTACATGTAGCTCCACATATATACCTTGCAGGAAAATACTGACTGTTGAAGCGCCTTGAGCGTCACTGAGTGATGGATATGAGCGCTATATAAGAAGCCACTATTATTATTATTATTATTATTTTTTGCCTGAAGCTTTTCTAAGATTCAAATTTTTGGAGTGAAAGTTACCCCTTTCTCTAAAACTAAACTACTTCAAAGGGAGTTGTTTCTAACAATGTTTTATATCATCAACAGCTCTACAGTCAGGGATGTGATAGGCTGTTGAAAAAAAACCTGAACTATGAGCGCAAAGCGCAAAAGCTTGCCTACGAAAGTCCACTAATATACATGTACTGTACATTCCTCTTTGGTTTTAGGTTTTAAAGGCCCTACTCTGCAATCTCGGAGTGTTCTACATGTATGGTTTTATCTTCACTTTTTTATGAATTTGATCTTAAAGGCCCTGTACACTATTGGTAAGATCGAAAAACACAAATGTTCACAGATTCACACATAACTTACATGATTTAAAGTAAGTACAAGGGTTCCTTAAAATATTTCTGCCTAAAATGCTATCGTTTCTGAGAAATGAGTAAAACAATAGTTTTTTTATCGCGCGCGATAATAAACTCGATGTTTGAAAAACAGAAAACACATAAGGTCTCTTTTCACTATTTTCTCGTGACCTCGTTGACCAATTGAGCTCAAATTTTCACAGGTTTGTTATTTCATATATGTGGTTGATTACACAAAACATGAACACTGTCTGTGATTAAGTAAGTTGTTATGGTAACTAATTTGTTAAGTAATTACCCAAAGTATACATGTACAATGTACCTGCCTTTAAGATCATAATAAGAGAATGTAATGACTCATGTTACATGTGTGCGTAATTGTGTTACCATGCGTTACATTCCAGCTTTATTGCTCGCCACGCTTGTCATTTAAAACCAAAATGAAAATATGAGACCTTAAAATAGTGCAATGTACTGTAATGCAGATCCATTGAAACTGACTGTGCAAGTCTCCCAGATTTTAAACGGGGGAAAAAACACAAACAACGAACAACGATTATAAGACCCTATTTTTCTATGAAATCTAATTTTCTTTAAAAGTTCTACTCACAAATTCTTGAGAAAGAAACATCCATAGCAATGTTAAATATATTTCAATGTTTGTATTATATAAAACCATTAAAACTAGCATTAAAAGTTGGGAAGGTAGTGCATTCTGCTCTACCAGACAGGCTCCTAGTGGATGATACCCATGCCTACATCCTTAAGGACTGTGAAGGGGGTAATCCTGTTTCAGCCCCAGGAGTAGGAGGCAACGTGCCCCTGGTGTCAATTGATTTGGGTCGATAGCCCAAATCAGTTATGTGTAGCCCTCACCTTGAGTGGCCGTCCGTGGCCTTGTGAGTTAGGCGATATCTCATAAAAAAATAAATAAATAAAAAATTAAAACAAAATTAAAGCTTGTTCAAAAAAAAAAATTCTGCAAAATAGCGAACCGTGTTACTGTTAGTTCACAAAGTAAAAGGTACATGTACAATGTAAGCTACACAGTTTCGAGCGATACTTGTGTGGATCATTATACTCTAATTTCAAAACATCTTTCCAACACTATTTATTCATTTTATAACAAACGCTTTTTATAGCCCCAAAAGCCCAAACTGAAGGCAACATGTCCCCATAAGTGTGAACTCAAATGATATTATTTACCCCCAATGCAACTTTGTAATACAATGCAAAAAACATGAATATGTGACCCGCTCTATCGAATTGAGGAATGTCTCGGAAATTGACAACAAAACGTGATTTCCGAGACATTTCTCATTTCGATAGAGCAGGTCACTGTGCAAACCACTTTTAAATTAGTGCTGTGTTTTTCAGTTTGCTGGGGTATACATTATCCAAGAAGAAAAGGGAAAATGCACTGCAGTACAAAATAACATAATTTTCATAATTTATTTGCTGAGGATTGTTATAAACAAAGCCCAATACATTTCACACCATCACTCTGATGGCAATATCAGCCATCCAGAAAATGTAGTGACATGTCTTTTGAGATGCAGTGAGGCGTGTCCTTGATTCACACACTTCATTTAATCTGAATGTACACCTGGGAACAACATGGAGGAAGGATTCTGGTCTCGGGGACAAAAAATTACTGAGCACCGGCGAGAGCTCTATCTTTTGTTGGTGAAATACCGATGGGGCCATTATAGCGAGCAAATGTTTTGTTAAAATATCATTGATAGCAATGATTACTGCCTCAGGGTTCTGCCCACGGTGGTCAGTGCCGGAAAACCCGACCGGCACTCATGATTCCCCGACCGGCACTCGCAAATATTTTTCGTTTTCCGACCACCACACATTTTCCCTTTTTTTTGCCCATTTCCTTCAAAATATTTTGAACAACGTGTAAAACAAATTATTTACCAGTAAACAGTTTTATCCAAAGTTTCGAGTAGCCTACTTCTTTGGTTTGAGTCTATTTTAATGATCCAGGATCGAGCATTCCTCCCGCCTGTACGATGTACAATCCAACGCACGAAACCCGCATTGATTTTGCAATGGTTTCCAGTCACGCTGATTATAGCTTTACACTTGGAATAACATGATACCAGTTTCATCATGTTGCGAACCCTATTCTACAGCGTTTAATACAACGGAAATGAACTGCAGAGTAAGCACCATGCTATAGATGCTGTAAATTGTTTTCCCATGGCGGTAAAGGCGTGCGCGCATTGAGGGCCTACATTCAAGGCACAGCTAGCTGCAGGGCGCACGTGTGTAACCACTCCGTGCACGATCGGAAGGAAATTGACTTGACTGTACTAGGAAAAAAAAAATTCCGGCACTAAACAAATCCTGGGCAGAACCCTGCTGCCTGCACTGATCCATTGTTGCATCAGACGAGTTGCTTACTGGAATGGCGTCCAAATGCCCCCATGTAATACCCTGATGTCACCCTTATTTTGCCCTCATGTTGTCCCATGTAGCCCTTCTGTTGTCCTTGTATTTTTGCCCTCGTATTTTTGTACATGTATTTTGCCCCAAATTTCCCCATGTTGCCACCAAGTTTCCAACATGTTGCCCTCATGTTTCCTCCTACAGTTGCCCCATGTTGCCCCATGTTGCCCCATGTTGCCCCATGTTACCCCCATATTGTGCCTCATGTTTCCCTTATTTTGCCCACATGTTGCCCCTACGCTGTCCACATTTTGTCTACATGTACATACATGTTGCCCTCATGCACGTACAGAGCTGCCAACATTGGTTTTTGAAAATCAGGAAGATTTTTTTTTTAAGTCAGAAAGACGTCGATCTCAGCGCGCGTCACGACGATTTTTGCTGAAATAAAAACCAATATTCATGTACAGACAGATATACTTTTGAAATATTACCAACAAATATTGCTGTTTATGTTTTAAATGCTTTGCACATGTTTCTAGTTTTGAAGCAAGCACTGACCTATCTTCCTAATCCTATCCTATTGTTGCCTAAATAGAGGACCAGCATGGTCAGACGATGCTAAGTTTAAGTTATGTTCGATAAGAAAACATGTGAACAAAGTTTCCGCCTTTATTATGCCGTCATCTGTGCCCGATTTTCTAAAAAATCTGTAATTCCTGGCGTGCTGGATCGTGCTTTTGTACTGTTCACGCAATGTTTGTCGGATCGGAATCTATGTGTCGCAAGATGTCATTTTGTCCGCCATATTTCACTGAAACATCTGAAATACACGTGGTACAGAACGCTTGATTTTCATCCTAAGTTGATTTTTTAATACATGGCCATTCTTTGTGGTCATCGTCTCTGTATTTTTGCGCATATTTGATTTTTTCCAGCGACTTACCGGTTGCTCTGCAGCGCGGCGCCATTTTGCTTTATATTTCCAACCTCGTTCCCAGTAGTGTACGATCGTGCAGCGTCATTTGCTCGATCGTGGGCAGCGCGTCGTAGCGATACCACTAGTAAACACTGTAAGCATCTCTTCCAGGGGTTAGTGAAGAGAGGTATCGATATAGCGTGCTGCCCATGGTAGCGAGGCTGATCAGTGCGACACATAGCACATGTATGGATGCGCAGAAGACGAAACTGCGGTTAGAACAACTTTTTCTGCGCATCTATGGCAATTAAATATGCACATGCTCAACCATTATAAACACACACGGGACGGAGGGCTACAAATTCGTAAATTTTATTATTTTTTCCATCAGTAGGTTGGGGATCCGGGAGATTTTGACTGCTTGCGGGATGTCGGAAGATTGCCGTCAAATACGGGAGTCTTCCGCAAAATCCGGAAGAGTTGGCAGCTCTGCACGTATGCCCTCATTTTTGCCCAATGTTACCTTTTTGTTGCCCTCCTATTGACCGCATGTTGCCCCGAACCAACCAAATCACAGTTTTATCAGCCACCTGACGGCGCACTATTGGGTATAGTTTCAAGTATAGTCAAACTGGTGCACTTGGTTTGGAATTCACAGAAGGGCTTTAAAAAAGCAACATGAAAAACCAGACCAGCAGCTCAGAGCAAATTATTTTTGATCAACCCGCAAGATTAATTTCAAAAGTTTTCGATTTTAAGATTGACCCATCACCAGCCAAATATGTATGTACGCATCACACATTTGTCATTTCGCTTGAAGTATAAACCTGGTTTTACATTACGTGTTAGTTTCAAATTGTATGATGCAACCCTCAATTACTTTTAGGGGTCTTTGTTTTCAGAACTGACACAAATAAACAGGGTTTGTAGCTGGTATCTCACCATCTTTGGACATTCCAAGCTCGATGCATTTCCGATATCTGCAGGCAGGGCACCGGTTGCGCTGCTGACGGCAAACCTCACATTTTCCACCACGAACACAGATGTACTCTTTCTGACGTCTTAAACAGCGCCTAAAGAAACCCTAAAAATAAAAACATAGAAAGAATAGATGTATTCAGTACTTCATTCATCATATACAATGTACACAATGCATAGATATAGTGCAACTGTACTCCAAACCTAAATGACAGGACAGATTTTTCAGAAGAAAATTCAGTAACTTAAAAAAAAAATCAATGAATCTTTATTCTCAAACCCATTTTTTTCCCTCGTTTTTTATCAATCACCCAAAAAAATAAGTTGCTGAATTTTAAATAATTTGAGTTGAACAAGGTAATTGACAAGAGCAGGATTTGAACCTGTGACCTTCGAAGTACATGTAACTTGCAGGTGCTCTACCAACTGAGCCTAATGTTGGCAGTTCCCCTATTTTTGTCAACATCTTTGTTCGCGGGTGGCAGTCAGTCGCCCTGGCATCCCCGCACAAAGATATTGACAAAAATAAGGAAACCGCCAACATTAGGGCTAGACAGCTCAGTTGGTAGAGCGCCGGCAAGTTAATCTGGAAGTCGCAGGTTCAAATCCCGCTCTAGCAAGTTTAGTCCATTTTTTCATTGGTCAACCCAAAACTAATTTGTCTTTGTTCAACACAACAAAACATCCCCTGCTACATTGTAGCATGGCTACATTGTAGCGTGTCGTGGCTGGGCGGTCAAGCACACCAGTCTCAAGCTCAGGTGTTTCTGACCAGCAGACTGTGGGTTCGAGTCCCGGTTGTGACACTTGTGTCCTTGAGCAAGGCAAAGCATTATTACTTCATCCCTCGCACAAACGCATGTAATTGGACGCAACTACATGTACTGCATTGCATGCAAAAGGAATACATCAGTAGCACAACATTTTTCCATCAGTATCTTACTGTGCCAAAGATAAGGAAATTGACATGTCAATGTCTGGAAGTGGTTGCCTGTAAGTAAATTGCCCCATGTGACAGTAGAGTTCTTCATTAACAGTGGTCCGCTGGCCAAATGCCAGATTAAAGGGAAGGTATGCATTTGGTAATCACTCTTAAATTAAAGGCAATACAAACTTATTGGTTAGAAGCCTACAGCAGCTTTTGATGGTAAAAAGCATTTTGAGAAACATTTCATTTTGAAAAATGTGAAAAGATCAGATTTTATGACCCAAAATCTAAATCTGAGAAACTTTTTGGTTTTTTTTCTTTCATTTTTTCCCTGCAACTTTGATGACCAATTGAGCCCAAATTTTCCAGGTTAGTTATTTTATGCATTTAGTTGGGATACACCAAGAGAGGAAACTGATCTTCGACAATTACCAAAAGTATCCTCCCTTTAACCCTATCAATACCGAATTGTTTTGACCACGCAGCCCACTGAGGACCACATTGTTTGTGTGGAGTGTACAGTCCAGAACCGAATTGTTTTGACCACACAGCCCACTGAGGACCACATTGTTTGTGTGGAGTGTACAGTCCAGAACTGAATTGTTTTGACCACGCAGCCCACTGAGGACCACATTGTTTGTGTGGAGTGTACAGTCCAGAACCGAATTGTTTTGACCACGCAGCCCCACTGAGGACCACATTGTTTGTGTGGAGTGTACAGTCCAGAACCGAATTGTTTTGACCACGCAGCCCCACTGAGGACCACATTGTTTGTGTGGAGTGTACAGTCCAGAACCGAATTGTTTTGACCACGCAGCCCCACTGAGGACCACATTGTTTGTGTGGAGTGTACAGTCCAGAACTGAATTGTTTTGACCACGCAGCCCACTGAGGACCACATTGTTTGTGTGGAGTGTACAGTCCAGAACCGAATTGTTTTGCGTGTGTGTGAAAACAGGCCCTGCGCTCGTCGACGATGGTAACAAAGCATAGGTACAATGTAGGTGCGCCGTCGACGAAAGTCGACGATGGTAATGAAGCATAGGTAGGTGCGCTGTCGACGAAAGTCGCCAATGGTATTGAAAGGGTTAATGTCATGGATGAGGTATACATGTACATGTACCAAGAGGCAAGAAACCAGGCTGAGAATCTATAAGTGCAGCTTGGCTTCATAGCAAACTCACAGCAAATTTGTGTTCTACGATCATACATGCATAAACACATGAGAGCAGCATCAGTTTAGTGTATTACAGTACCTTTATTGCACAAACATCAAAATACAATGTATTGCAAAAGGAAACCCCGAACAGGCACGCAGGCCAACTAAATCACACAAAGATCACACAAAGCAAAAACATTAGTACAAAACATGGAAGTATAATTGTAATCAAGGTTAAAAAGCACAAATCACTGTCGATACAAGTGAGAACCCCAACACAGAACCCAAGCACTCTGACATGTCTGAGAGACATCCAGTTCCAATGGTTGGATTTTGTAGGCAAGACCTTGAAGTTTGGCCTAGTTTTATATCACCCTTTGACTCCCAACAAGGGTTCATCACCCTCTTGCAGGAACCCCGCATCCCTACCACAGGGATTTGAGGGAGGAAAAAAAGCCACCCATCCCGGAATCTACAGATCTATCACGATCGCTTGTAGACTTGGCAGAGAAGTACCGTCATGCTATGTAAAGTGAAAGCCCTTTTCACATGATGAAAAATACACCAACATTCCTGGCGAAATGTTCTCAATGTTTGTGAAATATTACAAAATGAGCTTTGTGTGAAAGGACAGTCAATTTTGTTCTACATTCCTTGCGAAATGAATTGAACAAAATCTAACAGACCTGAAAATGGGTCACTTTCTACTCATGGTTGAAAGAGCCCCAGAATGCGCAGCACTGAATAAACTAGTTCAATAGAATTTCAGGCTATTTAATCACAATGTTTCTGATTTTTTCTTAAGGGCAACAAATTGGAAACCAGACTACAGGAAGAATATCATGCCTACATGTATATCAATTAAATTACAATCTTTATAACAAGTACATGTAGGCTTTCAAATAAAAAATAAAATTGTTTCTTCTGGGTCAATGTCAAAGTATGATGCTACGTACATGTACCTTCAAAAACATGCATGTTTGATTTTTCCCCCTTTTTTCGGTAGGAGGGAGGGGGGGGGGGCTGGAGGAGGGTTGAACAAAAATTTACAGACCTGAATAATTTACAGACTCTCGACAATCCCCCAGATGAAAAAACATATTTGTGTGGATCACGATTCTCTCTCTTTCTCTTTTCTTGGCAAGTTTGTGTCTTTCGAGAAACTGAAGGCAGATGGTACATTCAGGAATTAATCCTGACCAATTACAGGCTTGGGGTAGTTGCTTAAAGGGAAGGTACTGTTTGGTACAGGGTTCGAAATTAGCGGTCGCCCGGTCGCCAAATGCGAGTGAAAACAGCGGCGGGCGAGTCAAAACCCTACCTTTACTAGCCCGCCGGGCGAGTTAAATAATTGTTCTTGTTCACAATAAATGAGGGTACGGTTGTAAAATCCCAAAGAAAGTTTTTATTAAAGCTTTTAGTTTGATAAGTCTGGATATTTGCTTGATTTAATGTGGCCGCGATCGCGATCGCGAACGGAATTGCGATCGTTCATTTCGGTATACAAACGTTAAAACACCATGCACATACTGCCGAGTATCCACACAACACGTGCATCGGCCCCACACATAACGTTCGGTCGCCCACCGGTACATGCATAGCGCATACACAACACACAGTACATGTACAACACAGTCGGTCCAAAGTCCAAGCTAACCAACATTCCACACGTTGTGATTGGTGATTAATGGCCGTTGATAATTACCATATTCATAAGAGCTTGGCTAGACTTCAACGCAGTACACGTTCACGAACGGAGTAAAGAATTGCCGCACAGTGTGCCGCACGCATGCAGATTGTGTACAATACACAGCCTTGGATGAAGTCTAATTAAACATCGACAACTTTTGCCGATAGAGGGCGATGCAGGGCAAAGTTCATTGAATTATTTCTCAATGTGCGTTGTCGAACGATCGTTGATTCGCGAAGATTTTATTGCAAATGAAGTTCAAAACAACCGATCTTCAAATCAAGAATCCATGAAAATGGTTGATGATGGAAAAGGTATGATTTAGGACAAAAATTAGGGGATAAAATCATCCCAAAACGCAATTTTGCGAACTTCACTTCCGTGCGTTTTTTTTGTTTTTTGTTTTTTTTGACGTTTTGAAAATTGTGTGCGTCACGTCAATACATGCGGGCTAGTGAAAAAACCTGCGGGCGATCCAAAATTTTGGTTGATTCGCCCGGCCGGCGAGTGGAAAAAAAAGTTAAGGGAAACCCCTGTAATCCCTCTTAAAATTAATGGCAATAAAAGCTTACTGGTTAGAAGCACAGCAGCTCTTGATAAGACAAAGAATTTTCAGTTAAACATTTTGCCTCAAAGTAATGCGGTTACATGTACAAAGATACCAGTTTATAGAACCCAAAATTTGAATCTGAAAAACGTTCTGTCAGAAAAGTTTTCAGGTTGTGTATTCCTATTAGGGATTTTTCTTCATAATAGATATAATAGATATTCGCCCCGGATTTTTGGCCATACATGTTATGTATCTCAAAAACCCTACCACCTTTTGAAATGAAATTTCCACAGGTTGGTTTCATTATAAAGGACTCACATGCATGTCGGCATGATTAAAACAATCGAACGATCCAAAAACCAAAAGGTATAATTTTTATTTGTGTTTAAAATTGTTTTAGTCTTGTTTTGGAGATCCCTAACGCTCTGACTGTGCAATGGGCAGGGGGGGGGGGACTTTCATGGAGACTGTCAGACTGTAAGAGTCAGAATGTCACACTCTACTAAGTCCACTATAAGCTTGATAAACATAAACATAAACATAAACATAAACATAAACATAAACATAAACATAAACATAAACATAAACACCCCATGCACAAGTCGTGTATCAGACAAATACACCAGAATAGACTGTGCAAGTCTCGCGCGCATTCGAACTTTCGGGACCATAGTGGTCCCAACCATATGGAGTTTAACGTGGGCGAGATTTTGTTTCGTCAATTATTTTAGTTTAACGTAGTTTATGACCTAGAAAAGTATACATGTTGTTGGGAATGTAATACTAAGTGATAACAAAATATGAAAGTAAAACCAGTTCAACAATGTAACGAAGAAAACCCGAGAAACTTGACCTTAGCTTCCGGTTATAGCAAAAAATTAAGAATTTTGTGCTCACCTCCGATCATAAAACTTATGTAAAAGCTTGTTTTGGATGCGCGATTATAATCGCCAGATGCTGTAATTGCAAAGCGAACCCTTTTCATTGCAGTCTATGGTGTTGAGGCGTCAGCACCCTCTTTAAACTGCGATACGGGTAAATTTTAAACCCGTTTGACCATCACGAATCCGCGTAAGGGGTTTCTAAAAAGTTAACACCAAAAAAGCATCCTTGTCCCAGAGTTTTAATTTGTTTTCAATAATAATTAACACACTTTGGCGTATTTTGTTCAAAAGCTATGACTAATTTCATAAAAAATGTAATGATTTATTTTTGTTGTTCAGATTTTGTCATGAGATATATTTTAAAACAAAGATTTGATTTCAGAAATAAAAATGTTCTTCGTTTGACGTGTTTTCTCGTTCGGATACGCGCGAGACTTGCACAGTCTATTGCGAATGAAACATGCAAACTGTAGCCGATAGAAAAAACAAACAGAATGAACATGTCTGTCTAGATGCCACTACTGCCTGACCCTTATTACCCATTGTGATTTTTGAATGGCGGTAGACAAACATGCCGGCGCACAATGACACCGTGAGGTGAACGCAGACACAGTAAACGGTCAACTCTCTATATCTGACCATTCAATGCCATCCACAGTGCTACAAATTGATTCTACAATGTATACGTTACAATGTATACGTTACAATGTGTAAATGCCAAACATGAGCCAGCCTGCACTGCAATGTATGATCATACAGTGAATGCAAAGTGTACACAGCGTAAAGTCAACCCTCCCACTGTCTGACCATTTAATACCACCCACAATGCTACAAATTGATAGGCCTATTGTATGACACAATGTGTAAATGCCAAACATGTGCCAGCCTGCACTATATGAAACAATATTCATGTTTATGACACAATGCTTTGTATCATAATTGTAAGGTCATCATTTGGTTTTTGTCAACATAAATGTTGATTGCATACCCTTAAACAAATTTCCTATTCATTCCAATCCAGTTGGAAAGAACTTAATTGAGTTGGTATTAAGTTTGTGCGAGTTGGTTTATATTGGAATACTGAATTTCCAATTGGAATCACATTGACAATTGGCAATCCAATTGGACTGACATGTAGTTGGAATTTGTTTCTACCAACTGTTATTTTCCAACAGGGTCTAGTAGGAAAAAATTCAAACTGAATCCAACTGAGTCCAATTGGGTCTATTTGGTTTTGTGCCAAAACACAAGATGGATGCATTCTAATTGGTTCCAATTGGAAAACTGAATTGGAAATTTTGGTAAGGGATCAGGCAAAATTATTAAGAAAGATACAATACAAGTCATCTGTGAAATGTTCATTTGAATACAGTGTCTAATTATTTAGAAAACAAGCCATCCCCTTCCCTCCAACCCCCCCCCCCCCCTTTGTCTCCATAATCCCTGCTTACCCCCTGCTTTTTCTGAATGCTTTATGCTTTTCTCTCTCCACTCTATCTATTCATGTATTTTCACTTGACTGCTCTTGTCACCCTTGTATGCATGTATGTGTGTTGTCTTGTCATTTAGCCTTCGAGAAAGACTCTGCTAGGGTCGAAACTTCAGGCCACTAACTAACTTTTTGTATTTAGAAAACAGCAACAACAACAAAATATATCTAGATACATGTAGGTATTCTCATCTAGACTGGATCCATCCATGTTTGGTGAGGTGACAGCGGGTACCAACCGCATCTCTGGCCGTATTGATTGAGGGCAGCATTTAAACAGACACTCGCAGAAACTTCACAGAGTCATCTGCAGCCTAATGTATCTTTGATATTGACATCTTTTACTGTTTTCTAATCCATGGGGACACTTCAGTTGAAATATTTTGTTTACTACCATTACAATCTTGACTTTATAACCTAATTTTGGGTTGAACAAAGAAAAATTGACTAGAGTGGGATTTGAACCAACGACCTCCGGATTAACGTGCTGTTAACTGAGCTATCTACAATGTACTATGTAGCCCTATGTTGCGGGTCTCCATTTTTTGTCAATATCTTTGTTCTGGGGTGCCAGTAAGGAGCAATTCAACCGTAAACTGCTGTGTAGCCAGGGATCACACCCAAGTATACGATACAACCTGGGAAGTGCAGCAGTCAGGGGATCACATTAAGGAGAATGCGACTTTTTAAAAAATAACATGTTCTTTTCAGGGTCTTTACAAAAGTATGACTCTACCTCATATGTAGAAATAGAACCCGGAGAACGCTGAGCTGGACCGCCCTCTGTGTCGTCTGTGGACGCGGCGTATCAATACCACGCGACACGCGCGTATGGCAAAATGATCATCACGTGACACGCGTGTATGGCAAATTATTATCACTGGCCATAGAAATTCTAATAATAATTTTGCCATACACACGTAAAAAAAATGGCGTACGCGCGTCCAACAACAAAATCGCACGCACAATGACGCACTCAGCGTTCTCCGGGTTCTATTTCTATGCTCTACCTTTAAATACATGTATCAGGTTCAACGGTTATAATGTACAAATAGGTCAGGTCAGATGCTTGTCCTACTGAAATTTTTTTTTTTTTTAGAAAACAAGTTTTTGTGCTAACTCAAAACTAGGGTACAACAGCAATGGATTGTCATTGTACAACAACAACACATTAAAATTATGAACCCTAAAGAACATATGTGCACAGTACCTTTAAGCTACATAGTACACATGATTTGTAATAATACTGACAATAACAGATGCTTCTGTTCAGGAATGCAAATGATCCACAAACATTTTATTCTCTCTGGTCTAAACCTGCTTCGCTTCACGCACCATTGAACTCATAATCTTGTCTATTGATCGCTATTCCAGATGAACCCTTTTTTGTCTTTAACCAGTAAGAGCCAGGGATCCTTTTTTCCCTTCCGCACTGCGGGATTATTTTATGATTTGGAGTTGAACAAAGAAAAACTTACTAGAGCAGGATTTGAACAAAAGAACTGCGGATTAATGTGTCGACACTCTGCCAACTGAGCTATGTATCTAGCCCTATGTTAGCGGTCTCCCTATTTTGTCAATATCTTGGTTCAGGGTACCAGTCAGTAGCCATACAACTGTTAACTGCCGTGTAGCCAGGGATCACAATCTAGGAAGCAGCAGCCAGGGGATCACGTTCACAAGGGGATGGGAATATTTTTTCTCTAACATGTCTAAGTGTATCATTGGCTCAAAGAAACCTCGCTGACTTGACAAAAGCCAAGAGAAGAAAGATTCTCTTTTAAGCACCGGGATTATTTGTTTCTAAAAGGCGAAAATACTAAATTCATGCAGAGTTAGTCACAAATCCTTGGGTCCATGACCGAATCTCGACCATTTATTTAAATCTTACTTTTTTTCTAGTTTAGACTATAAAATATTATGCAATTAACCACTAAAATGCAAGTTCGTTCAACGTTTTAAGGAGGTTGATTTTTTTATCGCAAGAAATAAAATGAAACTAAACTTAGGAATATGCCGTCGATCGGTGCGCTGTGCTCGATAAACATGGTTGAGAAAGAATAAAATGCATCATAGGGCCTTAAGCCCATCTTTCATGCTCACTAAGACTATATAGCACTGCAAGTGCAAGGCACAAGATAGGCAACTGTAGCAAGAAAATAAGGCGGCCATCTTGCGCGTTTGTAATGGTTTTGCATTGTTACTATCACCCAACGAAAAGCATGCACTTAAAATACGAAATAATATCAATATCTGAGAGTGTCCTCTGAGATTGTAGCAGTGTCAATAGACCTCTATGCTTTCAGTTAGTCTCATTGTTCTAAGTCAGGACAATAGTGCCAAGTGTGTATGGGTCTTCACATTCCACTGTGATGACAGAGAGTGCCAGGCACTGGTCAAACGGGTACCCAAATATGGGGCAACCTCTTCCAACTCATTTGTTTAGTACAACCCCTTTCTTTAAGCCATCCAAACATATTCTTTTATTGTATATTTATTCAAATGTATTCTTAATGAGGTGTAAAACAAGTCCTAATACGGTTATACTTGCTGCAACAAGTAGTCTTGGGTTTTACAATAAATACCGGGTGAAAGTCAGAGAGTAGGCAGTGAGAGCCTCCACCAGCATCGAGTAAATAAACGTTTCAACTATCAACAACCGTGTGTTACTTTGTGTTCTTCTGTAGCGTATAATCAAGCTGGTTATATTACTTCATTCATTTTCGTGCAGTAAGCACTGGAAGGTTAGCATGCCTTTTGGTGTGCTTACAGTTAGCAGCGCTATGAAATAGAAACTCGTACGTAAGCACATAATCGGCTGTTAAGCAGCTCTATGAAATTGGGGCCTAGTTGCAGAATGATAATTTATAGAATTTATCATAAGAGTGGTTTACAGCTCATGAAAAGCATCTCATCACAGTTAGACCACGTCAGAGAGATTTGTTTTATGTTGCTGTTGTCGAGATAACTGCCCACTTGACTGAAATACACAAAGCATAATTTGTCCTTGCAAGTTTTATTGCTTTACTTACTTTCATGTTTCATTAAACATGTGCAATCATAATCAGTATTAACTTCATGGCAAGTTTTTACGAACATCAGTTACATGTGAAGCAATATGGGAACAGTTATGCAACATAAAATTTAATAGTCTCAAGTTGAAAAACAACAACATTTTCAGACATACTGTAAAACATGTAGCTTAATGTATGTCGGCCAAGTAATTTTCTTGGAAGGTCTGCAAATATCGATCAAGAAAAAAAAATAAAAAAAATAAAATAAAATGGGGGAAAAAATGGTGTGCTTTTCATTTTATTTAATATACTATTTCTATTAATCACTATAGCTGGAAAGCCTGAGGTAACCTGTAAACAAGAGTGCTTGCTGCATCTAAGTGAACCAGAACTACGAAGGTGGGGTTTACCGATAATAATAATAACACAATATTTATAGAGTGCCTTATGCGAGGGCCTCAAGGCGCTTCAAAGAAAAAAACGGAAGCGAAAAAGTAAGAAAAGCGTAAAAACTAAGCCAAAACAAAAGTCACAAGAAACAAGGCTTGATACACGTTTTAGGCACACACTGCTGCACGCTTAGAATAAACCCATCCAAAATTCTTTGTTTACATGTAGATGATCTTCCCATCAAGGAGACTCCGCAAACTCCTACATGTATATATAAACACCAAGCCAAGCTGAAAACAGCTTATCTCTCTAGATGTATGTACATGTAAGAATACAAATATTGGTTTAACGTCTACATGTATGATTATTCAATTCAATTCAATTCAATTTTTATTTGTCCCACCATGTAGGAAACTCTGTTTGAATACATGCAATACAGAAAGAAAAATAAATAACACACAATCATAAATAAAACTACTGGAAATATTAATTTATCAGAAAACTACATTACTAATAAACCACAATTAAATTATGCTGAAAACTACATCTAAGCAGAAAGTAAACAAAGTAGTTAAACACGGTTTAGGAGACGGACGGAGTATTGCACAAATCAATAAATTGTGATTCAGTAACTAGAAGACAATACTTATTTTAGTCATTGTGAAATCATCAATTAGCTTGGTAGGATTCAAACCCACAACCTTTCGATTGCAAGTCCTGCAGTCAAACTACTGTGGCCCAATTTCATGGCTCTGCTTCACCATAAGCAAAGAATCGGCGCTTACAGAAACAGGGACTTCCGCGCTTACCTCTTTCAAGGGTTAGCAGGGAATTTTTTCCTGTGCGCTAGCGTAGTCCACGTTACTAGGCATTCTATGCTTACACAGCTAGCGCAGAAATTCGGCGCTTGCTCGGTAAGCGAAGAATGGTGATCGCAAGCGCAGAATTCAGCGGTAAGCAGAGCCATGAAATTGGGCCCAGTAGCACAACAGTTAAATAAAAATTACAAGGGTGTGTCCTACGATGTGTATATGATAACAGATCAACGACCAAGGTCACCGAACCATCTGCAGTTGTAAAGACTTTAAATTCTAATTGAAACTGACAAAAAACTGAATCTTGTCATCCATGACTCAGTGGAGTATAAACATGGTACATACATGTACCCTGTTGTCATGGTTGTACCCTCATGGGGGGAAAAAGGCACTGGAAAGCAACACTGGGTTACACAACTCAGGTCCCGGTCTCACCACAAGCTGACGTGCACTCCAATAGATTAGAGTGGTTCTTGTAAATCTGCCTGGGCTTGTTATGTGTGCGGGTGGGAACTAACTTCCCCCATTTAGGCAAGTCAGAATTCTGAGAAAAAAAGGCAGGTGAAATAATGTTCCAACAGAGCCAATAAGCCACATTCATGACACTGCGAGTTACATAGATTTTGAATGTCACGTTGGTTCACAAGTGCGGCTAACATTTGCATCTTGCAATCAGGGAGATTTTTGTCAAACAATCAGGGAGATATTTAGGATTACATTCAATATAGTAGGGACAAAGTTTCCATAATCGGGGAGTTTTCATGGTATCTCTTCATCAGAATGTCACAACACGGAAACATTGGTTTATTTACAGAGAACTTTCTGCAGAATCAGGGAGAGTTGGCAGCTCTGCAATTTACAACGCTCAAATCTGTCACTCAGTGACGCTCATGGCGCTCCAACATTCCTGGTCAATGGGCCATTTATTTCATTCCTTAAACCATCTCAGCTCAATCAATCACATTTACCCCTGGGTGAAGAGAAGCAATTATAGTTACATGTAATTATCTTGCTCAAGGACACAAGTGTCATGACTGGGATTCGAACCCACACCCTAATGACTCAGCCACCAGAGCTTGATTCCGATGCAATAAACGGCACGGCCACGACACGCCACATGATTTTAATTTGAAAAGAACATTTTGAATGCGAGAAATTTTGAATTACATGTAGGGTGAGCGACTGCAATCCGTGTCATCACCCATGATAAATCTTATTTGGGATTAAGATTCGTTGGGTGTTAGCATACTGAGCAATACCGAGCTACGTGTATTCAAACATGATGATGAACGTCAATGCTTTTTACTCCATAAGTTTATTTGTGATTAGATGCTTCTCTTGATGTCAATGTGGAGTAAAATCTGCTTAAAGCCAAAGTATATTTAGTTTTTGAAAATTGTTCAGTTGTTTCAATCCTATAAAAATGTAGATAAATTAAAACTAACCTGTGAAAATTTCATTTCAAAAGGTACCATGTAGTGTTTTTTCCCCGAAAACTGGAGCATGCAGGAGGAATAATCCATAATTGGAATACACAATCTGAGAAACATTTCATGCAGAAACATTTCTCAGATTGAAATCCCAGTCTCTAAAACCACAGTACTCTGAAGTGAATTGTTTCTCACAATGTTACATTATCAGCAGATGCAGTTCTTCTTACCTATTAAGTTTTTATGGTGATTACATTTTGGAGTAATTACCAAAGGTATACCCTCCCTTGAAACAGATCATAGAGACAGACATTTAATTGCCAATGTATCAACTCATCAACAGACCAGCAACTTTGTATAAATGCCACACACAAAAAAGAGAAATTGACAAAGCACAAATCTATGAACAGTGTTTTGGGCAATAGTTTATTAGCTGTTTCGCAGCGTAGCGCAGCGGAACAGCGCTTGTTTTCGTTAAAGTTTTTTTATTTATTTGTCTAACACGACCGGAAGTCATTCAAATAACGCATGTGCGTTCCAAGCGCTTTTTGGCATAGTTCCCGATAAGCAATTGCAATGAAACTTTTAGTGATGAGAGGCATTGGTGCAAGGAAGGTCCTAAAAGGAAGGTCCTAAAAGAAATTCGTCATGATTACGTCATCACCTGTCACATGACGTCATCTTAAAGATTTATATGTTATATATATTTTTTTTCAGGCACTGTTTTCTTGGAAAAAGAAGAGGAGGAGGCAATCAGGAGGAAATTCCACGCCTGCATCAACTAACCCTTAGTTGATGCTAGAGTAGATAGCTGTAACTCTTACTCCCTAGAGTGATATATATCCAAGGAGCTTTTCTAACTCCCATGTAATTCAACGCCCAAACTGTTAGACTCTGATTATGGCTGTATGCTTGATCCAATGTACAAAGCATAAGGCCAAACAAAATTAATGTTGAGTTTATGGTAATGGTATCATCCACTCAAATACACCTCTTCAATCATCCCAACGATCATTGCATATGTACATGTAAGTATGCCTTCTTCCCAAGACCTACATGTACATGTATGTCAGTTTGGAACAGGCTACCACCAGATCTGCTGTTCTACACATACATGTACGTTGTAGCCCCATCCATAAAGGCCTTTTTAACAGCAGCCAGCCCTGCCATCAGAGTAATGCAGCCTCTGCATGTCAACCTTGTTCTCTGAGCAACAATTTCTCTTCCTTACATGTATTTCTGCACTGTAAATAGTGCACTTTTCTCTTTTCTTTGACACCTTATCCACCTGACTGTTGACGTCACTTTTCCACAACATCCCAGTTTAGCCCAAATTGGGCTGCAAGGGGGTTATTCTAACAAGCAACAAGGTATGAAAAAGTAATACAGGACAGTACATGTAGGTGGGAAACAATCTTGTTTTCCCTCTTCTTTTTGCATTTTTTAGGCTTATGCCTAGATCAGAGTTCAAGTTTCACTCTGAGAAAAAAAAGAAATAAAAAATATGACTTTAAAAAAAATAGATTTCAGTTAGGAGAAATTTTGTTATGCTTGAAAATATTTGACTTGATTGACATAGACGCTTTAGTCAACAAATGTACCATTTGAACAGAAATTTCATCTTGAGGCAATAAAAATAATACAAATACCAATAACAATTTATAGCGTCCATCCTTGAAACATGCTCCTGGGCGTTTAAAGATAAAATAAAAAATATAAAAATCCATACAGTTTCAAAACCTACAGAAAATACAGAAAAAGATAATTATTGACAGAACACTAGTACAAAAAAAAAAAATCAAATGAAGTTGTAGCATCACTGGGGTATGGTCCCGGTAAGAGAAAACAAGTGAAAGCCGGGTACCAATTAAATCCATCCACATTCCTCTTATGTCGTGTGGCTGTAGAGATCTACCACACACATGACGCCACTAATGTGCAACTAATGAATTGGTATTGTGTCATCCATGACTGACTGATGTGCAACACCTGCTTGTAAACAACGTTTACAATTCATACAACGATTGGTGTTTTTAAGGTCTGTTTGAAGTAAGTTTATTAAAATAAATACAATGTTTCAGATTCCAGGGTTGTAGTTTCATCTTTGTGAGAGGGCAAGGCCATTTTAATTTTGCCAAGGGCACTTTAAATCAGTCTTAAATCATCTGGAAACCAGTCTATGGGAAACTTTTGAAAGGGCACCAATGGCCAAGACTAGGGCAACAGAGGCCATGGTCTCTGTGTAATTCCAGCCAGGTCTGAGATCAGGATTGAGTTTGTGAGCCTAATTTGAATAAACTTCTTCATTTATAACTATTATTGTTTTATTTATTTCTTTTTTTTTAACAGAAAAAATTATACCCCGCCACAAAAAAATAAAATATAACTGCATTCTTGTTCTTTGACTGTTCATGGATCCAGATTTTTCCTCTTCTAAAGTCAACTTCCTCAAGTTTTCTATAATTATTAACGAGCCCCACTGATATCTCGATACACTTCCTCTCCTTCTTGTCCGTCTTGCTTCCATCAAAAAATGACAAATCATTCAGAGATGAAAATGTATCGGTTACAGTGTTTCCTGTAAACTATTCAAGTGCAGGAGATTGATATAAATGTCATTTCCCAATTTGTGATTTATTTTTTATTTAATTAGGGCCTATACTTTTTACTTTTTGCACAGTATCAGACCAGGAATTTTATCTTTTAGATCTTTAGGTGGCAAGGCAATTTTTATTTTGCAAAGGCCACTTCCATTGGAAAGACTCGAAGTTCATTGTACATGTAAGCTTTGAAGTGGCATCAAGGCCACGACCAGAGCAATTACTTGTAGACATTGTAGACATCTAGGCAGAATCTACAATGTACTATTTGATATCAACTATCAACTGCATTTACTTGTGCAACAGTTAAAACTACAACTCCCTCCTTGATCCCAGTAGCGTTCTATTTCCTGAGACTTTGCTCCAAGGACCACCTCAGGAGTATTTTTGGTTTTTCTCTTTTTCCAAGCCTCAGAAAAATATAATGCTCTAGGATCAACTCCGGAGTTGTTTTAACCATGCCCAATGCACCTGTACACAATGCACTATAATATAGCACTCAAAGTATTCTCTTTAAAAATAAAATGATTATCAATCCTCAGTCCACAAATAACTGAAACATATCTGCGCTTAGGAAGACAGTTTGAAGGCAAATGTAAATCCCTGGGACAAAAACCACCTGAACTTTTAAAACTCTGACAAGTGACAAAAGGCAGGCCTGACTAACAATTGCTGCTCGATATGGGGCAGAGGGAGGCCCCCCCTCTATTGTGTCTTCATTGTGTTCTGGGAATCTCAGGAATTCTTTTGAGAATTTTAGGGGGGGTGCTTCTGTATACAAGAGGGAAGAGTGTGTTAGGGTTAGGGTTAGTTTGGGGGGGCCTCCCTCTGCCCCATATCGGGCATGGTATACTGACTAAACTTATCACGATTTGGTGAATTAGACAAAATATACCTTTATTTTTGGGAATCGTTCGATTGTTGTAATCAGTAAATGAAGAAAGACAGTAAAACTAACCTGTGAAATTTGCAAAGGTGGTCGCGCTTTTGAGGATATCACCGCAAATCCAGAGCGAATAATCCAAAACAGGAATACACAATCTGATAAACACATTGCAGTAAACGTTTCTCAGATTCAAATTTTGGGGCATAAAAACTGATAATTTTTTTTTAGATAATCACAATACTTCGAAGTGAAATGTTTCTCAAAAAGGTTTATACAATTTATATAATGATTTATTTTCTTTAAAAACAATAGTCTTCAGGAGTGCCCACATACTGTATCTAGGTCACTTGCAGACAGGGCTGGATTCCTACTGTAATGTCATCTTTACATTCATGTCTTCATGAGATATTCCTGAGTACAATTCTTCTGGGACGAGTCTGCCAAAGGAATGATAAGTTCTTTCCATTCAAAAATTAACTTGTAAGGCCAAAACAAACGATCTCTGACGAAACAAATAAATTTTAAAATAAATAAGATCGTATTTTTAGACTTTATTTAGCACACCGAAAAAGCACACTGAAAAAAGCTGGCAACCAACCATCTTGAAAAATAAATTGGGCGGCCATTTAAAAAAAAAAAAATGCCCTCCTCCTTGCTTTAAAAAAAAATGGCAGGACGCTAAACATTTTTTGCCTAATGCATGTGACATCACAGAAGGAAACCAGTCAAGGCAGCAAGTGACCTACATACGTGGGCGTTCCTGAAGACCACTATTTTCAAAAAAAATAAATCAATTACAAGATGACACAAAATCTTTTTCCCAACTGAGTAATTAAGGCCAAGTAAAAAAAAATACCAGTTGATTGTCCCCGCCCGCATCCTTTTTTGAGGCCGCATCCTTTTTTTTTTTTTTTTTTTTTTTTCCTTAAAAAAAATAAAAAATTTGTTTGTATTTTTAATCCACCCTTGACATTTTAATTTTTGATGTACATGTAAACTTACCTCATGCAACAAATAGATATAAAGAAAGTTAGCGGTGATTTCAAACTGAAGAATTGGTGACTGTTTGAATTGGTTTGGCGGCCATCTTGGAAAAAAATAAAAAAATAAAAAATAAAAAGGCCCTCATCCTCCTCTTTTTGGAAAAATCAAGACGATCAACTGGTATTTGTTTTTATTTGGCCTAATGTATAATAACTGCACAACTAAGGTGTCAAAAATAACCATCAATACTTGCTGCAGTAAATTGTCAAACTTTTAAAGTGGGGGTCGCTGACAGCGCATGCCAACATAATTTATTACTTCCATCTTCTTAACCACACAGTGTACATGTTTATCAGCTCATATGTCACAACATTCTAAGCTGGACCATGCCACAAGCCCTAGAGGGGGTGTCAATCAACAGGGGTCAGTGATTTGGTTAGGAGGGGGGGCAGGAAAATAATCTGGCAGCATCATTTGTGTACACAATCGGTATGTCGTATGTCAAATGTCAATGTACATACCCAGTGTGTAGATGAAATCAAGTTATAAAACTTAACAGCAGCCAAAAAAGCTAAAATTAACCAAGGCAATACCTACCTGGACACGTACATGTATGTAAACAATTCACACTTAGAAAAAGAAATTTGAAGAAATTAAGAAAAACCCGCTTAACCTACAAAAAAGCTTGGTGCTGACAACGTAACCGAGGCACATTGTACACAAAAAGTTCTGCAACAGACTACATGTATGCCTATTACAGGGTTTGCCCATAACTTGTTGGATGACTAGCCAGTACAAAGCTTACCATAAGCAAAGAATCGGCGCTTACGGAAGCAGGGACTTCCGCGCTAACGTCAAGCGTATTTCACGGGTTAGCAGGGATTTTTTTACTTATGTGCACGTGCGTACTCCACATAACTAGGCATTCTTTGCTTACACAGCTAGCGCAGAAATTTGGCGCTTGCTCAGTAAGCAGAGAATGGTGAGTGTAAGAGCAGAGTTCGGCGGTAAGCAGAGCCATGAAATTAGGCCCTGGTACAGCTTGTTGTTTTACTACTCAACCAACTTTTTCACTGGTCCATATTTTATATTAATTAGGGATGCATTTCAACACTTAACAAACCAGCCGGACCACTCTATTACATGTATATTGTGTTTATCTACTAATTTTTGGTTAGTGTCCAAATCTCTCTTTGCTGTGCTCCTAAACCCTGTAGGCCTCAATACTTTGATAATTTAAGTACTATGTAGCTTTTCTTAAATGTTCTTTTTCCAGCACCTCAGAATATGATAGGTCAAACCACATACATGTAGATACACAGCGCTTTACTGTACACAATTTTGTATCCTTATTATTATCAAAATATCAAGTTATAAATCAGGGAAACTGACTCAGATTTTTTTAAATGATTTGGGGTTGAACAAAGAAAAATTGACTAAAGCGGGATTTGAACCAACAACCTCTGGATTAAAGTGCCAGTGCTCTACCAACTGAGGTATCTAGCCCTACATGTATGTTGGCAGTCTTCCTGTTATTATTTTTATCAGACACATTGAGTAATTTTCTTTTATAATTTGGGGACAACAAAGAAAAATCGACTAGAGCAGGAGTTGAACCAACAACCTCCGGATTAACGTGCCGGTGCTCTACCAACTGATACATCTAGCCCTACATGTATGTTGGCAGTCTTCCTGTTATTATTATTAACAGACACATTGAGGTCACCTGATCCTGCTGATTGAACTTACCTTACAGCCTTCACATGATATGATGCCGTAGTGGACTCCCGACGATCGATCGCCGCATATCTTACATGCAATCGTTGGAAAGTCTGCAGTGTAAAGAACAGGAAGAAACAAATCCCGATTAAAGTTTATTCCGATTAAAATCACCGATGTGAAAAAATAACAAGCAAGCTTGGGGGGATGGGGAGAGGTACATACGTACATGTAGGGGACGGCCTTACAGCATTTACTGTTTTCTTGTAGGATGAGCAGGAATTGCAGTAGATATACTGATAAGTGTGAACAGGAATTGCTGTTTACACTGCATTAAAATTAAAGCTACTTATGATTTTGTAACGTGGTGTTCTTTTATCTTGATTTTAATCTTGCTTATTTTTACCGATGTGTTTTTGCTTAAATTTTGTCTTACTAATATTGTTATTGTTATGTGCCCTCGAACAGGCTGGTCCTGGAGAGAGCGCAATACAAATTCAACAAATTATTATTATATTAATTTTTCACAAATCTTTCTGTTTGTTTATAATTTACTGTAATTGGACCACACTACATGTACTGGAAAATCTTGCCATTACTGTACTAATTGTTTTAAATAACAACCTGCAAATTGCAAGCAAGCATAGTAACATCAACGCTTAAAGGCACTGTACACGTTTGGTAATTACTCAAAATATATATTAGCATAAAAACTTACTTGGTAACGAGCAACGGAGAGCTGTTGATAGTATAAAACATTGTGAGAAACGACTCCCTCTGAAGTAACGTAGTTTTTTAGAAAGAGGTAATTTCTCACTCAAATAATAAAAGACTTCTGGCCAGAAGCCTTTTATTCCTACATGTATCTGAAAGCACACTAATTTGTACAACAAGGGTGTTTTTTCTTTCATCATTTTCTTGCAACTTCAATGACCAATTGAGCCCAAATTTTCACAGGCTTGTTATTTTATGCATATGTTGGGATACACCAAGTGAGAATACTGGTCTTTGACAATTACAAAACCTGTTCGGTGCCTTTAAAAAGCATGGGGAGGGGCTTAAACAGCACGGAACAATATTTTTTTTTTTTTATTGCATAGAGGGCATATTAAAAGTGTGTCAAGCTACCAGTACAAATTTGTTTTCCCCCATAGGATTCATTGCAAAGGACTTGCACTAATGGACCCCCACACTTACTAGCCCCCAGGGGAAAATCAGCCATTGACCAACCCTGTAAATTTTAACAACCACTTGTAAAATGTGTGCTACAAATTTTCGTAACAAACACTCCAAACACAGGCAGATCGCTAATTTTTTTACTACATGTAGCTTGCCAGGCTGTAGTGTAAGCTGCAAATTTGACTGTAGCCAGCGGCGTAGCAGCGTTTACCAAACTCGTACAATGGAGAGTTTGCCAGTGTTGAGAGACGCTAGTGTAGTGAATTAAAATTAACCCCTGGTGTACACAATGAACATCACTTGAACTTCTTCTTCTTTAGTCTTAGATAGATGGCGCTTTACAAGTTTTAATTATTATTATTATTATTATTCTTTGTCTTCCTACTCATTGTTTAGTTCTCATGACCTTTTGAGTGATGAGTTTACAGGCCTTGAACTTCGCTCTTGAAGGGGCACAGCAATTGTCCTCTAAAAAGAGGCACTTCCATAAGGATAAGGTACATTTGTATTGGAACTTTGCAAAGGGCACCACAGCAAAATCACAGGGCACAACTGCAATTGCTGTGGGTGCAGTGGGTTAATTCGAGGCCTGGGTTTATTCCAAGTTTGAGTGGTTCTGGATGGTCTGGACCTGAGTCTATTTATAGTGTGAGCGGCTCTGGGGTATACATGTATATCAACAGTACACCCATGTATACACAATACTGTCACTCATGTGGAACGACCAAATTGTGTACCAAGTTCACCAACCTTTTTTTACGCTTTGATCTGCACAGCTTATGATTGATTTGAGAGCATCAGGAAATGAGATTTAAAAAATGGCTCGGTTTGAAAATCTTTTGAGCTGCAGTTTTGTGTGTGTGTGTTTTTCAAAAAATATATTGCTGAATTACTGATTTTGGCATGTCATGGCCGAGCGGTTTAGTGCACCCCACTCAAGTTCTGCTGTGATAAAAGTGCTGTGATTAATGGCAGGGTTTGAAATTCTTTTGAGCTGCAGTTTTGTGTTTGTGTTTTTCAAAACATATTACTGAAAAGTCGTTCTTGGCATGTTTTGCCAAGCAGTTTAGTGCACCCCACTCAAGTTCTGCTGTGATAAAAGTAGTGTGATTAATGGCAGGGTTTGAACATCTTTTGAGCTGCAGTTTTGTGTTTGTGTTTTTCAAAACATATTACTGAAAAGTCGTTCTTGGCATGTTTTGCTGAGCAGTTTATTTAGTGCACCCCACTCAAGTTCTGCTGTGATAAAAGTGCTGTGATTAATGGCAGGGTTTGAAAATCTTTTGAGCTGCAGTTTTGTGTTTGTGTTTTTCAAAACATATTACTGAAAAGTCGTTCTTGGCATGTTTTGCCGAGCAGTTTAGTGCACCCCACTCAAGTTCTGCTGTGATAAAAGTAGTGTGATTAATGGCAGGGTTTGAACATCTTTTGAGCTGCAGTTTTGTGTTTGTGTTTTTCAAAACATATTACTGAAAAGTCGTTCTTGGCATGTTTTGCCGAGCAGTTTAGTGCACCCCACTCAAGTTCTGCTGTGATAAAAGTAGTGTGATTAATGGCAGGGTTTGAACATCTTTTGAGCTGCAGTTTTGTGTTTGTGTTTTTCAAAACATATTACTGAAAAGTCGTTCTTGGCATGTTTTGCTGAGCAGTTTATTTAGTGCACCCCACTCAAGTTCTGCTGTGATAAAAGTGCTGTGATTAATGGCAGGGTTTGAAAATCTTTTGAGCTGCAGTTTTGTGTTTGTGTTTTTCAAAACATATTACTGAAAAGCCGCTCTTGGCATGTTTTGCCGAGCAGTTTAGTGCACCCCACTCAAGTAATGCTGGATAAGTCATCAGGGTGTGGGTTTGAATCCTGGTCAAGACACTAATTATGTGTCCTTGAGCAAGACACTTGACTATATAATTGCTTCTTATCACCCCTGGGTACATGGGTACCTGTGATGAGGGCAAAGATGGTTTGATATTTATGCCCTGGGGTATATGGGTACCTGTGAAGGCAAAGATGGTTTGATATTTATCTGGCAGCACATGCTGTATACTCCCCAGGGAGCCAGATGGTTTTAAGGAATAAGATAAATGGCCCAGTGACCAGGGGTAATAATGTTTATTTCAAGAAGAGCAATGATCATTTCTTTTGAATTGCTATTTAATGTAGATAAGAGCTGTTATTTGATCATGACATCCACATGCATACACATGACATGTAACACAAACTGGTTGGTACTTTAGCAAGTGTGTAGTAGTCAGGTAGTAGGTCTAAATGATATTTACAGTACATTTGTAGTACAGAACATCATACACTGTTCATGAATACATGTACATCTGTCATGTCTGTGCCGAATACAAATTAAATTACATATCTGAGGACCAGTCACAATGCACTCTAAGTGGTCCGGCTGGCTACATGTACATGTAAATTGTAATTCAGCATGTTCAGTGTTGAAAAGCATCCATATTTCGTTTGAAATATTGACTAGTGAAAACTGAAAAAGCTGGGGGACCAGTGAAAAAGCTGGGGGACCAGTGAAAAAGCTGGGGGACCAGTGAAATGACAAGCTAACTGGTCCTGCTGGCCACTCACTTTAAAAGTTAGGGTAAACCCTGATGTTGGTCTGTACATACATGTACATGTACATGTACATGTATTTCACCTCCATGATGTACTGTTATGTTTGTACACTGCAATTAAATTGACTTGGTGTATCCTATCCAACTGCATAAAGTTCATGTAAACTGTTAATAATATCAAATAAAACAGATATTAGGTCATGTCTACACACTGTGCAATGTACTGTCTGTGGTGAATGGTGATCAATAAAATTTATTAGCCATTGATTCATTTGCCAGGTGTTAACTACTACAAATCTGTACGTAAGGTTCTCCAGATCAATGCGCAAGCTACACATAACATGTAGTGTATTGCACCAAATATGCGTGAATTACGGGTAGGTATTGTGCGAATCGTAGCAATTACGCATGTTAGGCCAAAAAACAAAAACAAAAACATTTATGTAGTGGAGCTTTCAAAACAAAACGAAACATCAAGTTAAAATACAACAAGGACCTCTTTCCAGTTCAGTGAACATTATTACCCCATCACTTAGTGAACTTCATTGGCTACCGATTAGAGAACGAATTCATTTTAAGATTGTTTTTAAAGGCTTAAACAAAACTACTCCGCGATGTATTTCCACTTTACTGTCACATTACACTCCAACACGATTTCTTCGGTCCACACTTGACATCATTCGCTTGAATGTTCCCCGAGCAGGTCAAAAAGCTTTCAGTGTAGCTGGGCCAATGATTTGGAACAATCTTCCTACTGTCATTAGGGAATGTTACTTTATCTACATTTCGTAAAGTTCTAAAGACTCACCTTTTTCCATGTTAATTGCTTTTATGTGCGCTATGATCTTGATGGAATAGCGCCTTATAAATTTTAATTGTTATGTTATGTTAGTGTACTTCTGGCCAAACTTGCAAAATTCAGGTGCAAATACATGCAAATACATGCAGCATGCCCCCCCCCCCTCCCCAATTTTTAAAATTCCTGAGAAGAACCACGTAAAGTGTGCAATACATATTTTCATATCAGAGTAAACATTAATTTTAGACTGGAGGAAGTGTAATCTCCTTTCTCAGTTCTGAAAACCATGTGGAAGTTTCAAGCAATATTGGTACACTTTCCCTTAACTAAATCATAATTGATTTTGTTATTTCATTCAGAGCTCAAAATAAACACTGCACCGCAGACCCGAGGCCAGTGATTTTTTTCAACGAGCCAGTCCGCTCACAACAGGACAAGTCCAGCTCTCTGGTGCTTTTCAATAGAATGATACCAGGATACCTCACTTTATATGATTTTTTATATGATTTTTTTTAAATAAAAGAAATTCAGATTCAGATGTTATTTTTGAGCCTGATAAATATCTTTCATTTCTTGTGAGTATCGAAGTAAACACACCCAGGATACAAAACAAAGTTCAGTCATCTCTTAGTTCTTACATGTGTACATAAAAAGAGTTAATGCATCGTAGGCCTACATGTACGTATGAAGCAGTGAAGTTCCCCTCCCCCAGCCCCCTTCTAATTTTGATTCTAGCCATGTGCACAGATTCTGGTCCAGTAACATTTTTAGCTACTTGAGCCCTGTAGTCTTGTGGATTTTCCCTCAAATTTGACTCATGTTCTCGTTTTTTCTGTACTAGACTTGTTAACAGTTTTTTGGGGGGGGGGGGGGGCCCGGGGGGGCCCGGGGGGGTGGGTTAAAGTCAGTTTCACAAGATGTACATGTATAATGCAAGCCGAGTACAAGTTGAGTGCATGTTTTGAACCTTTAAGGCGAACCGTCTGTAGCTTGGATGCATTGTCAAGTGTCGAGTCACGTTTCCTTAAAACGTGTTTCAAATTCAATATCCAGGTGAAGTAGACAAAACTAACCGCCAATTTTGTGGACAGGTATTGCTTTTTTTGTTTTGCTTTTTTTTAATTCAAAGGAGGATGTAAGCCTACACACACAACTCTGAGCAGTTGCTTACCACTAGACCACCGAGATAGCCCGGTACAGTTGTAGCTAGAGGCAGTTTGAATCTTATATTTTAGCAGAGGGTAGCACAAAAATTAGGAGGTGTATATAATTGCTGAAAGAAAATACACATGGTATACAATCGTGCACAGTGTACACTCCTTTGCATAGCCTACATCTGTACTTTGCCAAGTTAAAACTTTCCAGATCAAACACTACTGTAGAAATGTACATGTACAGTCACACTGCAATACAGTACAAAGCTCATACACTGTACATGTACTAACAGAGATAAAACACACAATACGCAATGATAGAGACAGTGTGCTTTGAAGGTTGAACGGAATTGCACAAACAACCTCCACAGCTTGATTCAAAATGTCACTGTCTTCAAAAGGTCACGTCCATGACCTACATTCTCATGGCTCTGTACAATCCAGGTGCTGAAACCTAAAGCTACATCAACATGTACGTAAATACATGTACTGTACATGTACGGAACTGACATTGAAAGTGTCCCAGCAGGTTTGTTTAATTTCAATCCGGGAGTTTTTTTCAACCCACAAGAAAGTGACCTACTTGTTAAGACTGATTTCCTCAGTTACACCACACTGGTCTGTGGTTTTCATTGTAAATCATAATGGATTACAGACAGTGCATATTATGAAAAGCTATAAAAACTTATTGGATGGAATCTTTCTATCCAGGGCCCAATTTCATAAAGCTGCTTAAGCACAAAAAGTAGCTAAGCACAACAAAATTATGCTAATCAGAATCAGGTTACCAGTCAATCTACCATGCCACATGTACAATTTGTGACTGGTATCCTGCCAATTTCTGCTTAGCAATTGGGCCCTGTTATCCTATTTCAATTTCAAATCATCATTGTCTTTGTCAACACCCCCAAAAATGCTTTTCCAGCCTTGAGCTTTTTTAGGCCTAATGATTTTTTTTAAGTAGCCCACCATCAGGCTAGTACAAAGTAAACTGTGCATTTTACTTGCCCCCAGGAAGAATAATTAGCCCCAATCACAGCCAGTTTGTTAGTCAAATGAACATTGGGCGATGGTGGGTTTCTGCTCCAAGAGGATTCAGAAGGAATTGGGCGAAAGTGGGTTTTGCTCTGAGAAGATTCAGAAGGAATTGGACAATAGTGGGTTTCTTCTCTATTAAGAGGATTCAGAAGGAATTGGGCGATAATGGGTTTCTTCTCTATTTAAGAGGATTCAGAAGGAATTGGGCGATAATGGGTTTCTGACTGAGAGAATACAGAAGTAGTTGGGCGATAGTGGGTTTCTGCATTGAAAGGGTTAAGAAGGAATTGGGCGATAGTGGGTTTCTGCTCTGAGAGGATTCAGAAGGAATTGGGCAATAGTGGGTTTCTTCTCTATTAAGAGGATTCAGAAGGAATTGGGCGATAATGGGTTTCTGACTGAGAGGTTTCAGAAGGAATTGGGCGATAGTGGGTTTCTGCATTGAAAGGGTTAAGAAGGAATTGGGCGATAGTGGGTTTCTGCTTTGAGAGGATTCAGAAAGAATTGGGCGATAGTGGGTTTCTGCTTTGAGAGGATTCAGAAAGAATTGGGCGATAGTGGGTTTCTGCTTTGAGAGGATTCTGAAGGAATTGGGCGATGGTGGGTTTCTGCTCTGAGAGGATTCAGAAGGAATTGGGCGATGGTGGGTTTCTGCTTTGAGAGGATTCAGAAGGACTTGGGCGATGGTGGGTTTCTGCTTTGAGAGGATTCAGAAGGAATTGGGCGATGGTGGGTTTCTGCTTTGAGAGGATTCAGAAGGAATTGGGCGATGGTGGGTTTCTGCTTTGAGAGGATTCAG
The DNA here is from genome assembly GCA_037783415.1 of Leptasterias polaris. NCBI lineage: Eukaryota > Metazoa > Echinodermata > Asteroidea > Forcipulatida > Asteriidae > Leptasterias > Leptasterias polaris. Next base: position 2,850,850 of record JAZGTN010000065.1, read on the forward strand.
AAGGAATTGGGCGATGGTGGGTTTCTGCTTTGAGAGGATTCAGAAGGAATTGGGCGATGGTGGGTTTCTGCTTTGAGAGGATTCAGAAGGAATTGGGCGATGGTGGGTTTCTGCTCTGAGAGGATTCAGAAGGAATTGGGCGATGGTGGGTTTCTGCTCTGAGAGGATTCAGAAGGAATTGGGCGATAATGGGTTTCTGCTTTGAGAGGATTCAGAAGGAATTGGGTGATAATGGGTTTCTGCTTTGAGAGGATTCAGAAGGAATTGGGCGATAATGGGTTTCTGCTTTGAGAGGATTCAGAAGGAATTGGGCGATAGAGGGTTTCTGCTCTGAGAAGATTCAGAAGGAATTGGGCGATAGTGGGTTTCTGCTTTGAGAGGATTCAGAAGGAATTGGGCGATAGTGGGTTTCTGCTCTGAGAAGATTCAGAAGGAATTGGGCGATAGTGGGTTTCTGCTCTGAGAAGATTCAGAAGGAATTGGGCGATAGTGGGTTTCTGCTTTGAGAGGATTCTGAAGGAATTGGGCGATAGTTAAGTGGGTTTCTGCTTTAAGAGGATTCAGAAGGAATTGGGCGATAGAAGGTTTCTGCTCTGAGAAGATTCAGATGGAATCGGGCGATAGTGGGTTTCTGTTCTGAGAGGATTCAGAAAGAATTGGGCGATGCATTGTTAAAATGCATTAACTTTCGAATAGATTCATGTATAAGTAGAGTCCAATGAAAGAGGGGGAACAAATATTACATGTACAAGTCTCTAATCCCACATTAAAATGGTATATGTGTACATGTACATGTAGGCCTAAAATGTCATTTTATTTGATACTCTTCCAGTGCGAATCTTGTCAAAATCCCAAGCTATCCAATGACATAACATTTCAAATATTTGTCCTGTTCAGGAATTTGTTTTAGTTCATTCCTGAATTTCTTTGACAATCAATCGAAATGGCATTGAAATTAACCTTTTGAGCGAGGCAAAAAATCCTCTTAGGAATGTACAGATAGTGTTGCTGATAAGCAATGATGTCATGTTTCAAATTTTGCTCAGGAGGAGTATCAAACAAAATTACATACATCCACACCATTTCAACATGGGGTTAGAGACTTGTAATTGTTTTTCCCTCACTTTCATAAAGGCTTTATCTATTTAAAGGCACTGGACACGTTTGGTAATTGTCAAAGACCAGTATTCTCACTTGGTGTATCCCAACATAAAGGTGAGCCGTATCCGAATTGGCGGCTACAGCTACAGCTACGGCTGTTGCTAAGGATGTTGCTAAGGATGTCCTATACTTCAACGCATGGTGACGCGGAAATCTAGCCGTAGCCGTAGCTGTAGCCGTTAATTCGGACACAGTTTAACAAACCTGTGAAAATTTGGGCTCAATTGGTCATCCAAATTTGCAAGAAAATAATGAAAGAAAAAACGCCCTTGTTGCACAAATTTGTGTGCTTTCAGATGCCTGAAAAAGACTTTTTCAGATTCAAATATTTTAGTGAGAATTTACCTCTTTCTCAAAAACTACGTTACTTCAGAGGGAGTCGTTTCTCACAATGTTTTATACTATCAACAGCTCTCCGTTGCTCGTTACCAAGTAAGTTTTTATGCTAATTATATATTTTGAGTAATTACCAAACGTGTCCAGTGCCTTTAAATAATGACTGCACCAACAATATTGGAGCCCCTCATTAACCCTGTTCACATCTAACTAGCAGGCCTAGAATTACACACAGGCAATGGAGGTCGTGGCATCTGTTGCCAGTAGTCTTCGCCTTGGTTGGTTCCCCTTCAAAAGTTCCCCATAGGCTTAAATATTTTCCTATGGAAGTACCCGTTGCAAAATGAACATGGCCTTGCCCTCTCAAAGATGAAATTCCGGGCATGCAGAAGGCTTTACAAAATAGGTCCAATTGAGTGAAAAGGTGGCATTTGGGTTTTGTTGTAAAATCATTTCTTAATTCACTCACCGATTCTGTTCCCAGATCCAGTTCTGTGATTTGCCACCGGTGATGTTGGTAAGTCTGGACTCCTGTTCCCAAAGCTCGTTGGAGACGAGGAGGCACTGCCTACTGGGCCTGGGCTCACATTAGCCGAATCGGTTACCTCCATGAGATCAACACGTTCGTTTCCTCACTCACTAAACAACAAAGTTAAATGTAACAAACTCAAATCAATTGACTGAAAACACATTTTTAGTTTGCCAGCTTACCCTCAACTGCTGATCATCACAAATACACAATGTAACTACCTGAACTGTACCCTGCTGCCACAGCGGCGTTGGCTTTTGTGCTATTGAACGTCGCTTTACATGTACCTACACAACTCACGTTTTCGTGTACACTGTCACAGTCTATAGAGCGCTTTGTCCAAGCGGTGGGGTATTCTTCAACCAATCATTTTGCAATATCCGTGTAAATTTGAATTAGGTACAAATGTATTACTACAGTAGGTAACAAACCAACAAAACCAGTTACATGTAGCTCGTAATTTTAACATACATTGAACACAAATGCATTTCATTTGGGATGCTTTTCAACGCTCAGTATAAAACAAGTCTTCAGTAAAATAGTTCCTTTGCAGCGGATAATACTATTAATAGGATTAATGCTATTGTATGGTGCAGTGTGGTGTCACAGCCATAAGGTACCAGCGAACATGGTTAAGAAGAAAAGTGGGAAACAAAGAACTTTTTAAAGCATTAAAAGTGGCAAAATCCAAAAGAGAAATGAGGGCGCATTAGAAACTTGGCTTGAAGATTTAGAGTAATTTGGAATCAACCACTGAACCAGTAGCCTCAGCCCTTTGCTGGCAGGCAGGGCGGCTTTGGGTCATTCCGTGTCAAATCACCCCCCAAAAATGGACTTTGAAACCCTGCCCTCTTCAAATTTTGTTTAAGGAATGATTTTGGCACAAGCTCAAATTTAAAATTTTGGCTCCATCCAATAAACAGTTTTTGCGCTACGACACGCCCTTTCTGGACGAATTCGGTCAAAATGAGCGTGACCGCCATCTCTATGATTCAAACGACCATATACTGTACATCATTAACCACCGATATTGAAATTGGTATTTTTAGACAAGGAAATTGCATCAAGCAATCTAAATCTGCCATTATTTTCTAAGGAACATGTTAAGGTATGATGACCTCTTGACCTTTACTTTGAATTTGACCTTGTGGATTACGTGATCTGGAAATGAAATTTTTGTGAAAATTTACCCCCATACATGTATATGTTTCCTCCATAATATCAAAAAATTTGAGATATAATATTCTGTTTGTTTTCAAGCTCATCTCAAAGTTGCCATACTTGGCGGAAATGTGATATTCCTTTGCAAAGTACACTACATAGTACATGACGACACTGACAGTCACTGAGCCGAGTGACAGTATTTGAAATGCACAGATCCCTTTACACCAGTTCACTTCAAGCATGTACAGTAAATCGTTAATTTTACTTAAAACTCTCAACAAGTAAACAATAGGGTTGGATTTACCTTTCACACTCGCTCACAGTTTTCAATGTTTACGCTCCAAGTGTGTTGAGCTCGTTGTACTGTAGTGTATATACTGTCAGTGTCAGACTGTCAAAAACCTTCTTCTTTAATAATAATTAAATAGGCCTAGGCCCTAGTATTTAGTTTAGATTAGTGATGATGATCATTCATAGCCAGCAACACTTTCCATGACGAGTCAATACTGGCTAACATTAGGGAAACACATTCATCATCAAAAATGTTTTCTCTTGTGTCTTGATAAATTACTGTTAAAATCCCTGGGGCAAATAAATACAGCTAGCGACACAACATGTACAACTTCTCACGGGCATTGCGGATACACACGGCACGTACGTCCCTCTCCTCGATGGGCGCTCAAACCAACGAAGAACTTGACACAGATTTCGATGCCCCTTCACTCACTCTGTCTTTCCGCAACATTAATTCATGATTGTCGTTCGTAATGTTGTCACACTCGATTCACTGTAAATTATTATGATGTTCACACGATTTTAGTCCAATTACTGACGAAATAACGTTTAATGGGGCCGTGATGAAAGTGAAATCATGGAGGAAGAAGAGATGCAACTTGCGAGTAGGAAGCATGAACTACCTTGCCCGGCCTTGTGGTTGTTGAATCAAGCAGCAACACTTTTTTTTGCGTTAAGTCTTTGGACTTAAAACACAAAAAAACCTCCGTAAAATTCACCTTTCGATGAGAAATTCCGCCCAAACAAGTTATGAGACGTCTTCTGGTGGTGGGTTGGCAGTTGCACGACGTCTGCAGAGAGGTTTTAAGGGTATAAAGTAGGGTTTTCTGGGCTGTTTTGATGTCCTTGGTATGACCCTCTGATGAGTGGGCGCTGATGTGATAAAACAAATTAATGCATGCATTGCATGCACTTATATCATCTCACAGCAGTGCAGTGTGAGTGGCATCAACACGACCTTGCTATCCAAAGGTCATGGGCACAGTCCATTATTTCTTTGGGGATATTACAGTTTGTAACAAAAACATATATCATACATTTATGTGCAAAATTTACTAAATAATTGTTTGAAATCAACATTGAAATTGCAGAATTAAACGTGCGGGGAAATACTGAAAACAGCTGCACTATACGCACTTTGCAGGAGTAGGGGCGTGTCGGGGTGCGAAATGGGAGGTGGCAGTGTGCCTCAGTCTCCAACATCACTAGAGGTCGCCCTACACTCTTCACAGTCTTCTTCACGCAAAAAACTGTAGGTTTGGAACGAATGCAGCAGATCATAACGAAAAGTACACTGTACACCACGCGCATAACACACAGGGAGTCAGCTGTCTGTAGGACTGTACCATTATTTGCACGGTTGAGACTTTGTCCACAAACGCGGGGCGGGAGGGGTCATACGGGCACGCGCTACTATCATTTTGTTATTAGTGCAGAGATTTAAAAAAAGCATGTTCCGATTATATACCAAAACCGTAAAACATTCCAAGCAATTTATGAAGTTGTCAGGATATGACAGTGATCGCCATGGTTATAATGCCCAGTCACTGATGATGAGCTGTGCTTATTATTTGCACCCAAGATAGTCCGCTGTAGGTTGGTCCCCATTACAAAATGGTATGTTCATGTCACGGAGGAGATCAACTAAGGGTGCGTTCGATTAGCTTCCCCGGGTCGACCCCGGTATGCTCATCAGTGAGCCCCTCACCATGAGCTAATCGAACGCCAACTTCCCCCAGCATTAACACCGATGCATCTTGGGACAGCCGACCGGAACTACTTCCATTTTGCGCCGTACATCCGATACTTTCCGTGGATTCACGAAAAGATCGTAAAATAATTATTATCAAGGTAAAGCTGCAACGTTAAACAGTTTTACAAGCCCACAGTGATACAAAAGTACCCGGTTTCAAATAAAACAATACTTACTGCTCACCAAAACGCTGCTTTAGTGGCGAAAATTTGTGTCAAACTTCCTAAAATGTCCCGCTGAATTACAAACAAAATGGTAGCCATTGATGAGAAAGTTTTTCGCCGTGACGTCATGAACTAAGGTCAGCCCCAAGTAACCTGCTCCACAAGCAGGACACTTGGGTCTCACCCGGGTGAGCCACAGCAATGACGTCAGAGCTATTCTAACGCACTGGGGTCAGACCTGGGTGGGTCGACCCGGGGAAGCTAATCGAACGCACCCAATCTTTTTCACGCTCACGTGGAAAAAAACAGACAAGTTTAACACATTTGCACGTTGAATATAGACTTATTTTAATCTGTGAAATAACAACAGTTGCTTCTATATATACATTTAATTGTCATACTGCAGACATTTCCAAGAACAATGTTACCGTAAATGCTAAAATTTAATTACCAAACTTCAGAGCGAAAGTGAAAGCTCATGGCGATCGTCGGCAGCTCGAGAGGTCACCGCGTACAAATGATATGGAAGAAAGGTGCGCACGTACTGCTGAGAAGTGTATCATTTCGGTCAACTAAAAAGGGCGCTTGGAAACCATTAACCAATCAAAAACAGTTTTATATGAGTCGAAAGCTGAGTTCTTGGGCTATATTTAGATGTAAACTATGAAGACAGGCAACCTCTATTGACGAAAATTTGTCAAGCGTTAGCACGCAGATTCTACAATTTTTAAGAAAAATGAACAAGTTCCCATAACATTTTGGTTCGCTTATGAAATGAAAACATCAAAAAGGCGCTATGTTGCGCATAATTACAGATTATAAAAAGTCAAACTATTAAAAATCTGTTAAGTTGAGGTGCAGTTTGGTGCAAACTAGAAGCGTTTTCGATATTTTATGAGCAAGTTATCACATTTTGAGTGTCCGTTTTCATACCGTGCGTCCGTGTGGTTAAAGACGAATAAGCGCGTAAAGTAATAAAAGCAACTGCGCGTGACTTTTCGTTATGCGTACGAACGAACAAAGCATAATGAGATGAATACAATGTTTACGTGTGGATATACGGGTTTTTTTGTGTGTGTTTTTAAGCCACACTTATTATACTGCGAGTTATGTCGCAGTGACGTCAAGCACGGAGTAAAATAGATTCAATGGGCCAATCAGTCTTCGCACATCAAAACTGCAGACCAACATGTTGCATGATTGATACCGGTTTGATACGTTGCATTTGTTGTAGAGAACAAATGTTACACCATTTTTTGATCAGGCGCGGATCCGGGGGGGGGGGGGGGCGGGTGGGCCAGGGGGCATGTGCCCCCTGGTAAAAAAAACATATATAAATTTTTGTTTAAAGGGGGGAAGGGGGTGGAAAGGTGAGAAGCAACATTATATAATAATAGTATTTGTATTTTTCTTCTTATTATTTTAGTTTATTTTATTCTGATCCGGGAGTTTTGGAGTGTAATACTGATTATTTACAATGAATTTATTTCTATAAATAAACAAGAAAAAAAAAAAAGAAAAAAAAAAAAACCTATAGAGTCTGTACGTAGCTAGCTATCTAAGTTTAGCATCTTTTTGTTATCAAGCACTCGTTTGACTGCCCTTTGATTTTTAATCTTTAATCTGTGGTGCAGGGTAGTTTGATTGCTTTTGGACCTATAAACAAGTAATGCGCAGTTGTCGACATTATAGCGGGCCAGCATATAGGCATTCGAAGGCGATCGTCTTCCTTCCAAAAAATGTATGGTTCGGACACTCTTCCATGGTCCTCCATGTGTTACGTCTACACGACTGCATGTTGGAAGCCTGAAGACGATGTCAAAGTTTCGCGTCGTCGCAAACTTGCTGCTACCGAGGCAGATTGGAGCTTACTCAACCTCACCACGTCCGCCATGTCAAATAAATGCGCCACGGCTGCCAATGGTATGACAATGGCGTATGAACCTTACGCAGCGGCAACTTATTGCGGGCCGCGAGGAAAGCTCCCCGAAGTCGATCTTCGATTAGATATCAAAGATGGCGAGGACAAGTTCAAACTCTCATCGTCAGCACCAAATGAGTTGTCCTTCACTTCCTGGTGCCTGACCACCAATGCTTGGTTCCGGCAGAAACTTCTTGAAGGTTTGTTTCCGCACGACAGGCTGCTCTTCAACAGAAACATGGCGGCCAGTTCATTGAATTCCAAGTATGATTCAGTTTAAATTGTTGCAACGGGGGAAAACAAGAGATTGGCGCATAACTCAACCAATCAAAATGTGCAATGCGCACTGCAAAATGAACTGACATCATAAACAGTGAAACAATTTTATCAATTGTGTTTGCGAGTGACAGTTAAAGTAGTGTCACTTCTATTAAATGTTCAGTGTTTAGTTTACGCTAACCTAAGACAATTACAAATCATTGTTATGAAAACCGTTTTGAAACAACTTTTCTATTGTTGGAAACCATTATACCACCACCTATGTACGTGAACAATCAGTGTACAGTGTACCCAGAAGCCGTCATCGTTACTCAATAGACTTGTGCAGTGCTGTCATCACGCCACGCTGCCATCTTAGAGGTAAACATGAATGAAACAATGGAAACCAATGCGGCGCACAGGATCGGCCAATGAGCTGCCTTCTTCTGACCTCTAGCCGAGAGCGCCCTATTCAAATGACGTCAATGTTGGTGCGTAAGGTCACCTCGCTCGAGCTGAAAAAACAAAACACAAAAACACCCCGAATAGCCGCCCGTCGAACGCTCACGTCCGCCCACCCGCAAGGTCCGACACGGAGGGGAGTCGAAGCAACAAGGGCGGCCGCTTCGGCTATGGATGCAATGACAACGTTGAAGAATATGACTATCCAGAATTTAGTCCCTAGCCATTCCCGAAGCAATTGAAGTAAAACAAAAAAAGCAAACAAAAGGAGCTTGTCATTTGAACTGAAAATGTTGAAGTCATTTGGTGCCATGCTGGAGATTCTGTCCCTCCATAAATTATGTCCCTCCACTATGCACAGACTTCTTCCGATAGCGCCCTCTTCTGAATCCTCCTCCTCCAGCCCACGTTAACTTCACATACAGGGGACAGAATCACCGGGGAACAGATTTCCCTATGACACCGTATTAGCAATCTTTTTTTAACTTATGAACAAAGTAGAGACAAAAGCCAAACACAGTGTCATATAAATTCAGTATCTAATTTCTTTATTTAAACTAAATGTTAAAAAGGAGTCCTAACAAACAAAAACTTTTATTCAAAATGAAAAAATGATAAAACGAGGGTAATAAACAACAGCAAAACAAAAATATAGGATGTTCAGACGATGAGATAATGCAACATATTATGTGGCTTTTTTACATTTTAGAATTCGAAGATACATACTGACTACATACTGACTGAGGTACACATTGCATTGTTCCATTGTTTCCTTGCCCTTTAACATTTCTACATAGAAATAGAACTTTTGGCGACCCCAACCAGAAATTGTTTGAGCTTTGGTCACTGGTTGGGCGTTTTCGCGTGTTCGGTTGAACCGCGGTTACGCGGCTGTTCCGACCAAACTGTAACCGACTCGTTGGCTCGGTTAGGATTGGTTTCAAGATGGCGGACTCTAAAAACCATCGGAAAATGTCTATGAAATTCTTTTAAAAATAAAATAAGATTGAAGCATAGCAATCAATAATGTTTATAAAATTACGAAGACAAACTTCCATTACTTGAAAATAAAATAAGGCTGTATATTTTAAGAACATGAATTTTCAAGAGATGAACTACGTCACAAACTGTTTATGGTTACAGAGCCGTTTTCGCGTAGCTCTCGGAAATTGTTTCGGTCAATGAATTTGACGTCAGAAACTTGTTTCCGGTCATGGTCGCCAAAACACGCTCCAGATAGGTCTTTTTAGCATTCCGGCCATAGCACTGCAAAGCCTTTCGGACATGGCCCAGTACTCATAAACCACATCTGTTTACTACATGCAGTTCTATACATTTTTATAACAGGATTTAAATAACATGATACATGTAATTTTGAGAAAACCAGTGTAGGGTAAAAACAAAAATGATTTTTGCATGAGTTTTAATCATCAAGATTATAATTGTATTACTATAAGGAAATCTAATTCAGGCCTGGGCCCAATTTCTTAGAGCTGCTTAAGCAGAAAATATTGCTTAACGATTGTCTGCTAAGCAGAAATGAGCAGGATACCAGTCAAATATTGTACATGTGACATGGTAGTTTGGCTGGTAACCTTATTCTGGTAAGCAAGATATTGTTGTGCTTAGCTACTTTTTGTGCTTAAGCAGCTCTATGAAAATTGGGCCCTGGTACTTCCATCTTGCTAAGGGCAAAGTATTTTTTTTCTTCTAAAGGGCACTTCTTTGAGAGAAATACACATTTCTACTAAAACATTTCTTTAAAGAGCACCAAGGCCATGCCCTGGGGCATTAAGGCAAAAGTTCTTTCCCATGAAATAGGCCCCTTGCATTATGACATCACAAGCCCAAACAGCGCCCTCGCTGAGGTCAATGAAGACCTGTCATTGGCTGAGAGTCGTGTGTCATGTACATCATGCGTGCGCACTTAACACTACAGGGCCCCATTTCATCAAGCTGTTAAGCAAAAAATACTGCTTAGGAAATGTCTATGCTAAGCAAAAAATGATTGGGGCACCAGTCAAAACAGTGTTAACTTTATGGAATTTTGGCTGGTAACCAGTTTCTGCTAAGCAATATTTTTCGGTGCTTAGCAAATTTCTGTGCTTACATACTTTATGAAATTGGGCCCTGGTGGGAAAAATGAGGAAATGTCGTTCCTCTTTGTATGGGGGCTGATTGTGGCTTGACGCATTACGCATTTGTGCGTCTGCCTTGTGCACAACTCTATGGTGTTTACTAACCAATAGTGCATACAGTGCATATTAGCGTAATTTCACAGGAAAAGCAACTTGCCTATAGATGTGAAGTACCAGGTCAGCTAATAGCTATACATGTAGATTTAAAAAGGTGGTGGTAATCTTTGGAAAAGATACTAAAACTTACAGTATATCTGCCTTTACAGGCACTGGACACGTTTGGTAATTGTCAAAGACCAGTATTCTCACTTGGTGTATCCCAACATATGCATTTAAGTAACAAACCTGTGAAAATTTGGGCTCAATTGGTCATCGAAGTTGCAAGAAAATAATGAAAGAAAAAACACCCTTCAGGCCTGGAATTTCATCTCTGAAAGGGCAAGGCCATTTTGATTTTGCAAAGGGCACTTGTATTGGAAAATCATAAAGTCTATGGGAAACTTTTGAAAGGGCACTAAGGCCAAGACCAGGGCAACGAAGACCAGGGCAACGAAGGCCATGGCCTCCGTGTAATTCCAGGCCTGACCCTTGTTGCACAAATTTGTGTGATTTCAGATGCCTGAAAAAGGCTTCAGGCCTTAAGTCTTTTTTCAGATTCAAATATTTTAGTGAGAAATTACCTTTTTTCTCAAAAGAGGGAGTGGTTTCTGACAATGTTTTATACTATCAACAGCTCTCCGTTGCTCGTTACCAAGTAAGTTTTTATGCTAATATATATTTTGAGTAATTACCAAACGTGTCCAGTGCCTTTAAATGTTTTGCTCGTTTATTTCTTAATGGAATACCGTCTGAGACAGACTTTTTTAGTCATGTACAAGATTTCAGATTATTTGTTTTTTGGTAGTTGTCTTTGAAACACTCATGAGAAAATGTTTGTGAAAAAAACAATGTGACGTATTGTAAAACATTAATTAATTCACTAATTGAAATGACCCTAAGTGGTTTTATGTTCCAATTATAGTTTTATATTTGTTTAGATTGTTTTACAATATATACAGAGGCAAAAAAATAAGTAAAAATAAAAACACTGTTGTTAACTTACTTGACCAGTGAGGTTTTAACAAAGCTGCCAACATTTGCATCTTGTAATTATGGAGATTTTGTACAACAATCAGGGAGATATTTAGAGTTATTCTGAACATAGTAGCGACAAAATTTCCAAAATCAGGGAGATTTTCAATTGTTCATCAGAACATTGAAAGAATGGTTGTTTTTCAGGAAACTTTCTGCAAAATCAGGGCGAGTTGGCAGCTCTGCACCATGTATGGTGCATGTAAAAACATACAAATTACAGTACGCTTTCTACAGTGTGGGACACTGTTCTTGGTCATTCCAACATACATGTACATGGGTTAAAACAGAACCAATTCACCCGATGCCATCGTATGATAAATCTTACTTGCGCCAGTTTGGGTGTCAGTATCCCTGCATGTTACTGCGAAGAGCGGATTTAAGTCAACGTGCGCGCAAGAACCATGTAGCCGGCACCTTATTTTTACATTTATTTCGACTCCTAAAAACAGCAAAACATGGGCAGTGTGACGGCAATGCAAAGGGGTCAATCCTGGATCCACTTTGTGAAATCCTCTTTTTCTATGGGTAGACACTCCCAACTACTACTGTAGAATCTTAATTATTTGTTACTGGCAAATATCTTTTGTTACGTTCCTCGGTTTCTAAGAAATGCCTAATGAGTATAAGGACTGAACCCGGCATGATTATTTTTCAGAAAAGCGGTCAACTAAAAACATCACCCTCTTAACTTGGCAACGCATGGGCAGTTTTGGAACTTTAAATGGCTGACACGAATGAGATAAAACATTCACCAGCCTCATAAAAATACCGTCTTATACCAGAAAAATACTTGCAGCGAGTACCGCAAGATGACAACAATTACCTTTTCCCATGATGCACTGCAAAACTAGCCTCTCCTGGGCAAACTGCAGAGGGCGCACTGTACTGCGGATCGTCCGAATTGGGCTCCAGATTATGCGATTGCTGTAATTACGCATTTTTTAATTTGTTGATTTCTTGCAGGAGTTGGTCAGCTTCATCTCCGGATTTGACGCGGATGAGAAGAGCGGTGGCCTCGGGGCTGCAGCCGTTGTCACACACGTTACTCTCTTGAGGTGAGGGGTACTTCTTGTTACACTTGGAGCAGATTCTCTCCACCGGGGGGTTAATCGGGGTCATGATGATGATGTTATTCTTACCCTGTCTGCTGACAGTGAGTGCTGAGGGGACCATGACATTCAATAAGATGTTCCCTGAAAAATCACACACAAAAATAAAAATAAATTAAAAATGATGAATTTCTTGTCATTGTGGGAGAGAGCAACTTTTGTTTTGACTGAGAATACAAGTCGATTGAGGAAAACGACAAGGGAGATTTTGGAAGAGTACTTTTTTTCTATTCCTCTATTTTTCAGACAAGAGACCCGACATCCAACCTGATGTTAAGTAGAATGTAAAGTAGAATGATCTCTAACAACTGACCTTAAAAAGTAGTTTAAAATGAGATTTTATATGAAGTGAAAGGAGCATTTTGTTAAACAAGCTAATGGTCTAAATAAATGTACAAATAAATGACACATAAAACAGGGTGTCCAAAAGACACCCAGACACCCCTCTGGCTAACACTATGCAAAAATCTGTTCCTGCAGGCATACCCCACAATCCAGTGGACCCCCAGAACACTCTGGAACACGCTGGACCACAACAATGAGCTCAATTTCGTTCCTACATGACTGAATATAGGCCTTAGCAGTTTGACGTTCCAACGGACCGATCCACATACGCAAACTGGAATACTTAACTGATCCAATTTACCTATCAGACATTTTCAGGCATGAGAATGGGTTATGTAAAAAAAAACCTGGAAAATATCGACCACTATTTTAATGATCCCAATCAAGCCGCAGGCTTGTCCCGAGCCGAAGATGAGGCATGCTGGGGGCTCCAGGGGGCCGAGGCCCCCGGGCGGGGATTAAGGGGGCAGCACCCCCTTTTTGAAAATTTTGACAATTTAGGTACTTAAATGTGTCATTTTCAATGTAATTTTTAGATCTGAATGTCCATATTTAACAGCAGAAATAAACACAATCGACACCTGAGAATCTTAATGTATCACTCTATAATATAATAAGGCAAACAAAAAAAGTGTTCTGTTTCCGGTTACCCGACCGACCCTAATTTTATGCCGCGACCCTAAACTTTTTATTCGGCTTAAAAAAAATATATAAAAAAATATAAAAATAATAAAAAAATATTTAAAAAATTAAGATATTATGGACCAAATGTCAGACTTTGACCAAACTAACATGTTTTGTAACAAAATTGAACTAGAAAACCAGAACACATCCAGACAAGTTTACTGATATCTGCATGATTTGTGATCCACAGACGTCGGGTCGTGTTTCCTGAAGTACCCAGCGGAAAATACCCACAATGCAAAGCACTGCGCGCACGTGTCTACACGACAGTGTGCTATCTGGAGATTGCGCAAACTTATGCTCATTAGGCAAATGGAGCTGCCGACTCTGCATAGCGCAAACTAAAAATTGCGCAAGAGTTTGTCCAATTCGTTGTGCAAATCTGTTTATTGCGCTCCACAGATAAATGAAAGGGGACTCAACAGAAGACGCAAGCGGACGATTTGGGGCACATCGTGTACATCATGATCGCTATTTGGTCAGCCTTTCGCTGCACTTTCGAGTGAACTTTTTAACGTTTATTAATGTAAACGTGGGCCGGATGATCGGTCGGTTAACCATGTAATCATCTAACCCCTACCCCCCGAATTTTAAACCGGATTCACATTGAACTCGGAGAGGTCATATTTTGGCCTCCAAAAAGCGGAAAACCGCTGAACGGCGGGGAATTCTCATGCCTGCATTTTAGACGCTTTCTTAACTAGCCCAGTGGGCTAATAATGTAAAAAAAGTGCATGACTTAGAAAACTGTACGCCACTCACCAAGATTGGTGTCAGCTCTAACGAGTAGCTGTAATGACTTTCCAGGTTTCTTCAGATGTAACATACCAACTCCTCGATCGTTAAATGCATCACCTTTCTTGTAGAAAAGTTTACACCTGCAAATAAAATAATAATAATATAATAACTAGTTCTTATACAGCGCATTTTACAATAACGTCTCAATGCAGTTTACATTAGTGTCCTGGTCATTGGGCCAATAACATTCCTTTAATCTTTCTCAGCTCCCTGGGGAGTGAGTATACAGCCCGGGCTGCAGTGGCGCTCAGAAGGCTTTTTCAAACACAATATCAACCTATACCCTCACAGGTACCCATTTATACCCCTGGGTGAAAAGAAGCAATTATAGCGAAGTGTCTTGCTCAAGGACACTAGCGTCATGACCGGGACTCGAACCCACACCCCCACGATAGAACCACAAGAACTTGAATCCGATGATCTAAACCACTTGGCAATGACACCCTACATAAAACATTTAGTTAAACACAAATTTTGATGAAGCAAGTCTCCCAATATAAAAAGCGAGGAACTTAACAAAAGATATCTGGGTGTTTAGACGGCCGTCAGGTCAGGGCTCGAATTTTACACTGGACCACAGGCCCGAGGCCAGTAATTTGGGTGTTGGGCCAGTAAACTTATGAACTAACAAGTCCGATGGTTTTGTGTTTTTCAATTGAATAACAGAAACAAATTATGTTCAAGTGTTGACTTTGGGTCTAATAAATTATCTTTCAATTCTATGAGTAATCAAGTATACTCTTCTCTTACTTGTCTCAGTTCTGGTTCATATAAAAGCAGTCAAATGCATGTTAAACTGTGTCAGCAAGTTTTTTTCTTTTCACATTTTGAATCAGGTCTTGTAAAAAAATGTCTGGTCCAGTAAAGATTTTGAGCTACAAGCCCTGTAGTCTTGTGGATTTTCTCCCCAAATTCGAGCCCTGAGGTTTAAAAACCAATGGAGACGCTGCCAAAGAAGAATTGGAGAACAAACAGAAGTCCTTGAGATGTCCTTGATTTACGGGGCCGACAAACATGCATTGGTGTGCGAGATGTGGATATAAAGGACTTCTTGCATTTTTATGAAATCTTAAATCAGGACACATCTTAAAAGCATACCTCTTCACTCACAACCTTTCAAAATGTATCCCTTTCCCAGCACCGTGAATAGTTTTCTCCAACTAGATATCAATGCTACATTAATCTTGATTCAATTTATTGACAACGTTTTTTTTTAGGGTTGGCAGGTTTTCGAATGATCGGTCAAGTTACAGAAAAAACTAAATTTTCTTTTAGACCTTGTGAAAGCCAACCAAGAGCTTTGTTGGATCTTGTATACCCCCACCCCCCTTAACAAACAAAAAACAAACTAACATCAACAAAACCGTTGGGTTTCTGAAAACTGTTGGAGGCTTTTGTAAGAAGAAGGCATGGTTACCATGAAATGTTTACCAATATTTACCTTTTTGAGAAGAGGGAGTCCTTTTCGGTGACAGTGCTAACTTCCACTTTTGGCGGCTCGTAATTGTCGTCATTCCCTTGTGGCTTAGAAACTTGGGATTCTGTAAAATAAAACATCAACTTGGCGTTATCAGAGTCTAATATTTACATGAACAACCCTTTTTAAGAAAATTTAGAGGCCAAGGGAGAACTTCAATGGAACTCTGAACATTCCTGACAAATCATTGGAAATTCCTCAAGAGTCAAGCTCGTTCCCAGGGAATACATGTATGAGTGGTTTATAAGCGCCCTAGACTCAATCTCTGGTACTTCTAATCAGCAGAGTGTGAGTTTGAGTCCCTGTCTTGAGTTGACGGTGCCCATGAGCAAGGCATATAGCCATTATTGCTTTGTCTTTCGGATGGGACGTAAAGCCTTAGGTCCAGTGTATTGTGCTGTAATGCATGTAAAAGAACTCAGACTAGTGAAGTGGCAATTTTTAACTGGTCTTGAAAACAATTTCAAGGCAAAGTATGGGAAAGTGTAGAGGTTTTGTCTGATTAAAATATAAAAACAGACCAACATGAACTAGGGTTATTATACCTAATTTAGTAGATTTTGGGTTGAACAAAGACAAAATTACTAGAGTGGGACTTCCTGCGACCTCCAGATTAACGTGCCGGCGCTATTACAACAGAGCTATCTAGCTCTAATGTTGGCGATCTCCCTATCGAACAACGATATTGACAAAAAAGGGAGACCGCCAACATTAGGGCTAGAGAGCTCAGTTGGTAAAGCACTGGCACACTAATCCGGAGGTCGCAGGTTCAAGTCCTGTTCTAGTTAATTTTTCTTTGCTCAACCCCAAATTACTTTTAAAATTTACAAAGTCAGTTTCCCTTGGGGTGTATTACCTGATTTAGTTGAATCTGATGATTTTGTTGTGCCAAATGTAAATGGCTGGATAGACCCGAACAAGGATCCAGTGGTCCCCGTTTTCACTGCAGAGGAGCCAAAGCTACTTGTCGGGGCGTTGCTCCCGAAAGTAAAAGTGCTTGTGGTGGTAGATGTAGACGGCGCAGTGCTGGCTTTGAACGAGAAATCCACTTTTGATGGAGTAGGCTCTTCCTTTACGTCGGAGGATTTTCCGAAGGAGAAACTGGAGACTGTACTCGTCGATAATGGCTTTGTGTCACTCTGGTTCGCATCAGTGGTCTTCTGCAGCTTTTCAATTTCAGCGAGGTGTTTTTTGTAGTCCTCGAAGACGGGGGTGAGGTCGCAAATTGGGTTTTCAGTCACATGTTTTTGAATCCAGGAACTAACAGACAGGTTTAAATTTTGTAATTTCTTCTCGTACTCTCCGCTACTTGTGGATGTCGTTGGAGGTACCGACTGATTCGACCCGTTTGTACCGTTAGTATTACTAGCTGATGATGAGGGCTTTGCTCCGCCGAAGATGCCCGTAGGAATGGTGGTTGGAACGGCAGTGTCTGTCAATGAGGGTTTATCTGTCGTGGAAGATTTTATACTGATTGTAGCTGGTGTCTGGGACTTGAAGCTGAATCCTGTAGAGGGTTTATTGGCCCCGAAGGCAAATCCAGCGAATGGCTTTACACTATCATCCTATCATGATAAACGAAAATCAAAGACAGAAAGTGGTTTTTAAAAGTGATTTCTTTCCACTTTTCACAGTTATTTAGTTTTTAGAATTTAAAAGATAGACCATGGTTAGAACAAGAATGAGCTTGAGCACTCCAGAGCACTTCCTGGCAAGCAAGATACTATACTTATGATACAGAGTATTTTTTGTTTTTCATCGTAATTTCCTACAAAAGCAAGTGCTGTAAAAATATTTGAACAAATTGTACAATACCATCTTTAAGTCTTTTGTTTATTTTTTTTAAAATGCAGTTTTCACCTGTGGCTCCGTTTTGGGGATCAGGTTGGCTAAATAAATGGTTTCTTTCCCAGCCTTTCACCCCTGTAGAGTGCGGTTTGAATCCCACCTTAAATTGAAACCTTACATGTGGATTGGGTTTTCAGTTCCTACTTGATTGCGTGGGTTTTCCACATTGGGGTTTTCCTCCCACATCTAAAACTTAACTATTCTTCTTGTTTCCTGTTTATCCTATTAATGGTGCCAATTGTTCTGTCGGATGTGTGGCAAAATAAAACAATTTTGTCAGGGTTATGATCCACTTGTGCAAAGAATGCAATTTTTCATTTTATTTCATTTATTTTTTCGGGTTGTGAAGAAAAGCGAAACTAATCACTGTGCTAGCCAAGAACCCAATGGAGAGAAGACAAAGAATGAAGTTTCAAGTTTGGATTTGGGAGGAAAGCCCAATGTATTGTGGAATATGAGATCAGGGCCCAATGTCATGGCTCTGCTTACCGTAAGCAAAGAATTGGCACTTACGGAAGCAGGGAATTCCGCGCTTACGTCAAGCGTATTTCAGGGGTTAGCAGGGAAATTTTTGCTTGTGTGCTTGCGTAGTCCAGGCATTCTACGCTTACACAGCTAGCGCAGAAATTCGGCGCTTGCTCTGTAAGTGGAGAATGGTGATTGCAAGTGCAGAATTCGGCAGCAAGGAGAGCCATGAAATTAAGCCCTGGCAGAGTGGAATCACATAGCACTAGTACACAAATAAGATATCAATATTGAAATCAAGGTGACTGTTAACTTACGCCTTCAGCATCTTCCATCTCCCCAATTTTAACTCGTCGTCTTGCCTTCTTGATGACACGCTTGGCCATCACCTGTCCGCCCGCAGCTTCAAATGTGCCTGCCTGAAATAAAATAAGGTTAACAGACGATGAGTGATGACTGACATGGCCTGCATGCATTATTTCAAAAAACCTTACACGTACTTCTGTTTACAAACATTGACCACCAATTTGAATGGGTGGTCTTGAATGGATGTCACAACAATTTTCCCTTAATTGCCCAAACTCTCCGTGGGAATGCAGGGTTCTGCCCACGGTGGTCGGTGCCGGAAAACCCGACCGGCACTCATGATTCCCCGACCGGCACTCGCAGAATTTTTTCTTTTTCCGACAACCACACATTTTCCCTTTTTTTGGCCCATTTCCTTCAAAATATTTTGAACAAGGTGTAAAACAAATTATTTACCAGTAAACAGTTTTATCCAAAGTTTCGAGTAGCCTACTTCTTTGGTTTGAGTCTATTTTAATGATCCAGGATCGAGCATTCCTCCCGCCTGTACGATGTACAATATATCCAACGCACGAAACCCACATTGATTTTGCAATGGTTTCCAGTCACGCTGATTATAGCTTTACGCTTGGAATAACATGATACCAGTTTCATCATGTTGCGAACCCTATTCTACAGCGTTTAATACAACGGAAATGAACTGCAGAGTAAGCACCATGCTATAGATGCTGTAAATTGTTTTCCCATGGCGGTAAAGGCGTGCGCGCACTGAGGGCCTACATTCAAGGCACAGCTGCAGGGCCCACGTGTGTAACCACTCCGTGCACGATCGAATGGAAATTGACTTGACTGTACTAGGAAAAAAACAAATTCCGGCACTAAACAAATCCTGGGCAGAACCCTGGGAATGGGGCGATTTACTACATGTGTAAGATCCTTCCTCACTCTAAAAACAAAATATAACACGAGGGTTGACTATGTACAGTGTGCATTCACAACATGATATCATATTACAGGTTGGCATAGTGCATTTATCATTCAAAACCAGTGGATGATATTGAATGGTTAGACAGTAGGAGGGTTGACTGTTCACTGTGAATGCATTCACAACATACCGTATCATATTGCAGGCTGGCATAGTGCATCGTTATCATCAAATGAAAGTAGATGATCATGATGATATTGAATGGTCATTGGTCAGACAGTAGGAGGGTTAACTGTGTACATGCAATCACCACATGATATCATTTCTGCGCTAGCTGTGTAAGCAAAAAATGCCTCGTAATCGTGGAGTATGCACACAAACAAGCAAAAATTCCCTGCTAGCCTGTGAAATATGTTTGATGCGAGTGCAAATTTCCTTGCATCTGCCGATTCTTTGCAGAGCCATGAAGTTTGGTCCTGGTGGCTTCTCTAGTTTGCCACTCTCATTGAAGCACTTTGGGTTATGGCTCTACTCTCTACCAGGGCTCGAATTTTACACTGGACCACAGGCCCGAGGCCAGTAATTTTAGTGTTGGGCCAGTAAACTTATGACCTAACAAGTCCGATGGTCTTGTGTTTTTCAATTGAATAACAGAAACAAATTATGTTCAAATGTTGACTTTGGGTCTGATAAATTATCTTTCAATTCTATGAGTAATCAAGTATACTCTTCTCTTACTTGCCTCAGTTCGGGTTCATATAAAAGCAGTCAAGTGCATGTTAAACTGTGGCAACAAGTTTTTTTTTCTTTTCACATTTTGAATCAGGCCTTGTAAAAAAATGTCTGGTCCAGTAAAGATTTTGAGCTACAAGCCCTGTAGTCTTGTGGATTTTCTCCCCAAATTCGAGCCCTGTCTACATCAGCATTGAGCAAGTTTGGGTGTTAACCTTTAATCAAGCATGCATGGTCTGTGTTTCACTTTAATGCGTATAGTGGATTGATTCGGCAAATATGGTGACTAACATGTCTCTGCTCTCAGAATGTGTGTGCCTCAAAATGTCACCATTGTTGTTGCATACTGAGGTATTTGTTGGTTTTCCCAGGAAATATGCTGCCCCAATTTCATGGCTCTGCTTACCATACATGAAAGTAAAGAATCAACGCTTACTGAACCAGGGAATTCCGCACTTACGTCAAGCATTATATTGCACGGGTTAGCAGGGAATTTTTGCTTGTGCACTTTACTAGGCCACGTTAGTCCTACGTAGTCCACGTTACTAGGCATTCTACGCTTACATAGCTAGAGCAGAAATTCGGCGCTTGCTCGGTAAGCGGAGAATGGTGATCAAAAGCGCAGAATTCTGCGGTAAGCAGAGCCATGAAATTGGGCCCTGATTGTTTGAAATTTTTTCCGTTAGTGTTACCTTTTCCTCTTCATCTTCCTCCTCCCAGTTCTTGTCTGTCAGATAATTTCCAGCCCTCCGCTTTGCTGACATGATGATCGACTCTCTTGTGCAGCTTTAACAGACACAATACAGGTCAAAGTTCGAGGTGTTGGGGCACAACTGGTGTACAGTAAACACAATATTAAAACTATACCAACTGTTGGATCAAAAAAAAAAAAAAAAAAGTTAACAAATCAAGAATGCTTTAAATTAAAATTGTGTGCGTACCATTACTATACTAGTATACTATTTAGTAATAGTATTAGTAAGAGTTGTTCACAGATTTGAACACAACTTACATGGTATATATATAAATAAAATATGGTCATTGGTGGGAAACTCCCTTCGAGTTTGAAATTGATTGAAATGCAGTAATTACTAAAAGTAATAGGCCCTTGTTTTTAAGAAATTGTGACTCAAATTCTGCTTATCAAATTGAAACACTCTGCGTTTGACATGTTTGAAGGAATGCTAGCCCACCTTGGGCTGTTATATAGCTCTCTAAACATCGTTCTTATCACCTATCATTCAATCATAGTCGCCCACCTTGCAAGTTGTTATTGGGCGCTGTAGTGTTACTGTGTACTGTGTACATGGGCGTAGCCGTAGGGCCAAGGATCGGAGGAAGTCCAGAGAGTATTGGCACTATGGGGCTATGTACTGTGTAGCGTTAGCCGTTGCGCTAGTTTAAAAAAGAGTCTTTCCCTTTCTACTTACTTATTAAATAGTGAGTGGCTCCTGAGGATTAAAGCACCAAATTGTGGTACGGCAAAATACAATTTGGATATTTTAATGTTTACCATCGCAGGTCCACTGCCTGACTGACTTAATTAAAAGTGAACTTAAGTTAAATTTAAAAAAAATTTAAAAATTAAAAAAGTTAACGTTCAGGCTTAAGTTAAACCAGTAATTCACAACTAAATAATCACCAGATTTAAGCAATGTATTTCAATGTTGCATTTCATTGAATTAAAACAGATGTTGCAGTAAATATTCCGTGAAAAATCTTCAAAGAAACTTACCGTTTGAACACCGCTCTGAGTCAGAGTCTAGAGTGCGTGCTTTATTCTGAGGAATAAATGCCTTGTATGAATCCCAGATTGTCAGATGTTGAATACACCAGCCTTGTGCAATACTTGGGGAACCTGCCTATTTTTCGCTTTCAGCCGTTAGAGGGCGGTTTTTAGTTTTCAAAACACGTGAACGCGACCGTAGAAACCATTCGAATCATTCATTGCAAATCAGCATCTGGCTGGCTTGGGAACTTGATACTGGTCGAGTTTAAATTCCACATATTACAGGTAAATAACAAATTTCAAGGGTCATCGACGCATACCTGAAGCCCAACTTTTAGTATCGTAGGCCTACTAGTGTGGCTGCTGGATGATCAGCTGGGCCAATTTCATGGCTAGCTCTGCTTACCGCCGACTTCTGCGCTTACGATCACCCCTCCGCCGCTTACAGGGCAAGCGCCGAATTTCTGCGCTAGCTAGCTGTGTAAGCGTAGAATGCCTAGTAACGTGGACTACGCAAGCGCACAAGCAAAAATTTCCTGCTAACCCTTGAAATACGCTTTGAGTGCGGAATTCCTTGCTTCTGTAAGCGCCCTTTGCTTGTAAGTATAGAGCCATGATGTGCCCGTGTTCTCCTGTCTCCATTTAGGGAACAACCAATTACAGGCATAGAGTTTAATGCGATTTGGGAAATCTACAGTCAACGCACGTGCTGGAACATTCCTCAAACGTAGCCCACCAGGCACAGTTGTCTAGGCATGCTTTCAAATCTTTACAAAAATTAAAAATGTTGCCGGTGGATTATTTTCAATGGGTTCCACGATCCATTGGTCTCATCCGCGGGTAAAGGGTAAGCGTCAGCATTTGGGAAAAATTGTAGTCACTGGAAAGAGATCGACGTCAAGTTGATTTGATAAATTAGTTTACTCTCATATACTTCATCGCTAAATTTTACTCTCTCAACAATAATTTAATAGCCATGAACTATGGCTACTAGGCCTACGTTAAATCAAAGTAAAGGTCTAGAGTAGAAGAATTAGCAGAACCGCTCACGACCCAAACTCATAGACCTATCTATAGTTGGGATTAACTAGTTTGATTACGCGCGAGACATGCCCAGTCTGTTCTTGTATAACGTCACGGCGGCATCGTTATTTGTGACCCGCTCTAGGCTATCGATTGAGGAATGTCTCGGAAATCACGTTTTCGTGTAAATCGCCATACAAAAGTAGTTGACAATCGAAAATCATGAAAAAAATAAAAATTCCGTGATTCCGTGATTTCGGTGGTGGTATTAGGATATAAACAAAACTTGATCTTTCTTGTCGTGGTCTTACCTTTAATTGAAAAGATGAAAAAATCCACTAAAAGTATGTTTTCTTGAGCATGTTTGTACGTGTAGCTACAATAGCTAGCTTTTGTTAATAACGATTATCTAAATAAACACATCATAACAAAATGGAAGTGGCCTTGTCTTGTAGACTTTCTTCATTACCCGATATACTTCGGACTGGAATAAGCTACAGAAATAATAATGGTATTGATGGAAAGCCAGTGGTGTGCATAACTCAATTTTCAAAATTTCCGAGACATTCCTCAATTCGATAGAGCAGGTCACATTTTGTCATGGAAACAGGCATTACCGGATGCTTTATTTCTTCAATAGGCCTATGCCAAAATAATTAATGTAGAATATTCGTCTCATAATTGGATGTTTCTTTCAATGTTTCTGAGCTGAGATCACGATGCAACTTTGTAACGGAAACGGACATTGCATGCAGGACGCTATAGATAGGTTGCAGTATGACGTAAGTCGGCCATCTTTACGGGCAATTTGGAACACACAGTCATGCGTTATGCGTGAGAACAGCGTGCAGCACGTGCACATTTCGTCGCGCGTACCACGAACCGACCTAACTGACAAAAATCACACACTTTTGCAATTTTTTTTTTTTACAAATTATTAATATACTCATTACTGTTAACATTTTTAGCAAGTTTCAGAACTAAATACGCAGTAGTTTTGTAATTACACTAATTACTAAAAACGACGTATCACTAGATTTGCCGTTTTGTCTTTTCACAAAGTGACCTATCTAGATACGCCACTTTACCAATGATGTACTATGCGCTACAGCGCGCGCGCTTCGGGCGCGCGTGTAAAATTTGCGTACCACGAACTGACCTAACTCAAAGCGTGATATTTTCACAAAGTGACCTAACTAGATACGTCTCTATTATGCATTGGTTTGTACACGGCGCTCTGCGGGCAAAACTCGGATTTTAATTTTCACAAAGTGACCTATCTGTTTAGGTATTATTTACTAATTAAAATAGTTGCGGGGATTAAATAAAATTGACAGTTCTGTATTAATAAAGTAGTCGGCTTTATTTTTGTCTTAAAAAATTGTATACAAATAGTTAGCAGAACCCGAAACAGCAGTTTGAAAAATAGTGCAACTTCATTCGTGATTTTCTCCAAACACGTTTTTTTATACTGTGTATGAGTTAGGTCGGTTCGTGGTACGCGCGACGATTTCACCAAACTCATTGCATGATTGGTTAGTGAATGACGCGGCTGCGTTAATAATTTGAGCGCTTGACGCGCCTGCAAGCCAAAATGCGATTTGCCCGTAAAGATGGCGTCTACTGGGAACTATCTATAGCTCTTCCTGAATGCTCGTCATAATAATATAGCTTATTGAATTATTTTGTTAATACGAAACGAAACATTTGGTTTTGAAACATTGTTATTACAACAAGACTTCCAGATACAAATTGATTTATGTAGGCCCCTATTCTTCCTGAATGCTCGTCATGTATAGCTTATAGAATTATTTTGTTAAAGGCACTGTACACGTTTGGTAATTACTCAAAATATATATTAGCATAAAAACTTACTTGGTAACGAGCAACGGAGAGCTGTTGATAGTATAAAACATTGTGAGAAACGACTCCCTCTGAAGTAACGTAGTTTTTGAGAAAGAGGTAATTTCTCACTCAAATAATAAAAGACTTCTGGCCAGAAGCCTTTTATTCCTATCTGAAAGCACACTAATTTTTGTACAACAAGGGTGTTTCTTCTTTCATCATTTTCTTGCAACTTCAATGACCAATATTGAGTCCAAATTTTCACAGGTTTGTTATTTTATGCATATGTTGGGATACACCAAGTGAGAATACTGGTCTTTGACAATTACCAAACGTGTTCAGTGCCTTTAAGTCGCAAACAGTGGATACTGTTTGAATAGACCTTATGCATATGACGTCATTTGAGTAGGGCGCCCTCACTTAGAGGTCAAAAGGAAGATGCTCATTGGCCAATCCTGTGCGCCGCGCGTACAAATCAGCGCGTTTCCATTGTTTCATCATCAGTTTACCTCTAAGATGGCGGCTTGGTGACGTCAATGCATAAGGTCTATTGTAACCTTTTATTCTCGTGTAAGAATAATTTTGTTCTACAGGGTAAGAGTTCATTATTCTATGCATAGCCACATGCCTGCTTTGATCCTTGACGTTGTGTCCATTTAGTATTAAATGCATCGGCAATGTGTATTTTTATTTTTTTATTTTTTTATTTTTTTATGAGATATCGCCTTACTCACAAGGCCACGGACGGCCACTTCAAGGTGAGGGCTACACATAACTGATTTGTGCTATCGACCCAAATCAATTGACACCAGGGGCACGTTGCCTCCTACTCCTGGGGCTGAAACAGGGTTACCCCCTTCACAGTCCTTAAGGATGTAGGCATGGGTATCATCCACTAGGAGCCTGTCTGGTAGAGCAGAATGCACTACCTTCCCAACTTTTTCGAAGCAATTATGGTTAAGTGCCTTGCTCAGGGGCACAAGTGTCATGACCGGGTATCGAACCCACACTCTGCTGCTGAAAACACCAGAGCTTAGGTCCGGTGCTCTAGACCGCTCGGCCACGACACGCCACAATCTTGAAAGTAGACGATGATGTGCAATAAAAAGAATGTACAATCATATTTTGTATGGCTAAAAAAATATATATATTTGCGGAAACAACCCCTTTTTTTTCTCTTCCCAATTTTCAGTATGCACTTAACAATATTTTCTCCAGGCAAAGAATTATGTCTAGATTATTTGTGCCCTTTAATGTAAAATCAGCACGAACTACTTATTCGCAAAAATCCATGATTTTAAGTATGCGCATTCGCATGAATTCCCGAGAGAATTCCCGAGAAGTCAACCCCGGTTCTTCTTTTCAATATTAGGAGTCACGTGGTGCTCTTCGTTCGCCGAGTTACTCTTTGGGAGCGGGGCTAACTAAAATTGCGATGCCTAACTGGCCTTAGACTTGGTTCCAAGTCTGTGATCGTGGTTTTTAGTCTACCTGATACTACAGCCAATACATTATTGCTTGAAATAGCGCCCTCTTGTGGATTAACCTCCGTCTTTAACCTACGATTATTAGAGCGCGTGATAGCAAATCTGCGGGGGAATTTTGCGTGGTGGCTGATGCAGAGAAATAACCGCGATGTCAGACTTGAAATAAGTCTTAACTGGCCTTGATCCTTCCCCCAGGCGTTAAAAGGTAATTACCTTTATGCCCCGGGCCATTGTTTTACTAACCCCTTGATATTTTGACAGACATTGAAGTTCTTTAAACAGACAGTGACTAAAACAACGGTCTTTGGCTTTCAGGAAATCGTTGAAAACAAAGAATAGAAAGGTCAATTAAGTCAGCTTATCATAATGCCATAATCATTTTCTCCTTTTGTTTTGGTATCATTTTCTTGATCTATGTATTGATCCTGTAACAGAGGTAATGCACAGCTTGATGCACCATGGCGTGTCGTGGCCGAGCGGTTAAGAGCACCGAACTCAAGCTCTGGTGTTTCTGTTCAGCAGAGTGTGGGTTCGAGTCCCGGTCGTGACACTTGTGTCCCTGAGCAAGACACTTAACTATAATTGCTTCTCTCCACCCAGGGGTAAAATGGGTACCTGTGAGGGCAGAGATGGTTCTTGTGATTGATTTAGCCTAGTAGCGCATATATTGCAGCACAGGCTGTATACTCCCCAGGGAGTTGAGATGGTTTAAGGAATGAAATAAATGGCCCAGTGACCAGGGGTAATAATGTTCGAAGCGCTTTGAGGCGCCCTTGGGTGTGATAAAGCGCGATATAAATCCATATTATTATAATTATTATTATTATTATGAACGGAGCTTGGAGGCAATTGCCTTCTTCCCCACTCTGGACATTGCCTGCATCGCTCCTTAATAACATGTTCAAGTTAGTATACAAACTCACATTGCCCTCACTGAGGTGGCTTTCGCTATACGGACAATATGCTCTGCATGCTTTTACTGCCCTTACCAGAACAAGCCTCAATTTGGTTCTTTTTGGGGGGGCCGAGCCGGCACTGGCGCTGCGAGCCGGGTGGGTTTGAGTAGGCCAATAGACCCTTCCCACTTACATCAAGGGCTGACCATTACCAAACCTGGGGTAAAAACCATTTAGGGACTTTTGAATTCTTGCTGTTATGGTCTATGTTTCGCAGCCATATAGGTCACTAAAGTAACTTGATGTATCGCTTTTCGCCACCCCTATCCGTTATTCCTATTGCCCTTTTTAATTCGTTTAACTAGATGAATTAACACAACGCATCCCAACCGAATCTCCATTTTGAATAAAACATTGCCAATCTCTTATTTGAATAGCCGCCAACGCGCACACGTTATTAGATAAACACTCAATGGTAACGGAGGCCGTACGGTAAAATACTAAACCCCAACGCAACGCTACGATGACAATGCTACGGTGTAACTAAAAAATGCGCCTATCGTCGACTGGAAACAATCCATTAAGTACTGTAAAAGTCAAAGCAACTGTTATTGTCACCGCGTGGTTATTTTCTTAATTGATGTACGATCTCTAATGTACCGTAAACCGGCAGAGATGCTTGTGGAAATGGTACAGTATTTTGTTAAAAGTACACATCACTACTGGTGGGCCTATCAGTTTTCTGTAGTTGGTAAACACAGTGTCAGGTAGCTGTCAAGATCAAATTGCGCACAATGGTTTCTTATTAACACGAAGTGCTCTTTAATAGAAATAATTCAATATTAGTTTTTATGATTTCATTTATACGGAGTTCTAGAAGTGCCATCCGACTTGTTAACATTCTGAGATAATTATTCCGGAATGTCGACATAATATTTGAAGTAGATGTTGAGAGAAGATGTTGACGTCTTCCTGTGTATAGTTTCGTTCAATATGTCGACATCTCAAGTAGTAGTACTGTAGACAGTTTACGGGGAGTCGTCGTCATCTTACTTCCAGAAAGTGGTCATGTCAACATACAGGCAGCCTGCATCTTGTTGGTCAAATGGCGCCCTCCAGAGATAATAACCTCTGGACTTCAACAAGCTGGATGGCACTTCCAGAGCTCCGTAGTATATATCGCACCATATTCGTAGTATATATAATAATTCGCCATGAGACTATCATTATTACAAAGCACTCTACTCCCAGTGCGTGTCTATGCAGGAACAATATTATTGGTGCCTTGGGTGGAAATTGAACCTTTGACCTGCGGTATTCGATCTTGCCCGACTGGCTTCCCGTCAAAGAGCGAGCTCATGGGGGTCTTTCGGCGGCATCTGAGCGGGCGTTTAAAATGTTTGGAACTAAGAACACAAAGCGCCCACACCTTAGAATCACGAAATGTTTTATGGATTTACACACGCCCGCCCACGCAACCCCTTCAAAACATAGAAACTACAATTTCTTTTTAAACAAGCATTTTAAGTAGGATTTGAAACCTTCCATGTTGGGACTACAAACTAATAATGTTTGCAATCCGTGGACATGATCTCCGAGTTGCGGTTGTTTTGAAAATAAGGAGAGTTTATGAATGATTTAAGAGATTGGGAAAGCACTGAGTATTTAGTGCTCATAACAAATCGATGTAGGATAAAACATCAATATAAATATTATTTATCCCCGATGCGAGTACATCTATTTAAAAGTTATAGGCCCTATTTGACCCTGCAGCCAGCAAGGACCTTTTTGGTTTGTTGTCAACACATGCTTACAAACCTTTTCCATAGGTTATTTTGGGAGGGTTTGTTTGCATTTTTTCAAAGTATTTTATTTTTATTTTTATTTTTTTATATAAAATTATTTATATTAACTAAGTGTGTTTTAAAAATGTTCAGGTATTGTCTGGGTAAATTTAAGCTTATTTCTTTGTCTAATTATTATTATTTTATTATTAATGGTTTATCCAATTGAAAAAAAAAACAACCAAAAGGCTGACACTATTCAAATTTACAAAGTTAAGAAACTAGAAATTAACAAAAGACGGGTAAAAGCATACATCAATACACACACACAAAAGTATAGTTGCAAACTCGCATGTTAACAAATTTTTAAAACACAATTTTAGGTTTGATAATTTGGTTCATCTACCACTGACAATGGACATACCGATTCTGTACACAAAGGATGATGGCAGAGTTTTGTCCTGCCTCCTAATACCAATAATCATTGACCCCGGATGATTCCAACGTCACAGTGGTCAAGGGATTAGACTGCAGGACTTGCACCCACAAGTTGCTGGTTCGAATCCGGTCAAGCTAACCGCTGATTTCCCAATGACTGATTTCACAAATCTATTGATAGGCCTACGTGCAAGTCATAACCAGAGGCGTTAAACCAATCTTTGTATGAGAGAGATTGGCTGTTGCTAGCCTAGCGATTATCCCCTTGTGAAAGCTTTGCCGGGGTTCCTTGATGGGAAGATCATCTAAACAAAGAAACAAAGAAACAAAAGACAAAGAAACAAACAGTTTATTCTTAAAGTTATACGAACACCAATATATCATAGGCCTACATTAAATAGCAACTCTAAAGTCACCGACAATTGAATTGGACCGTTAATGAAGAACGTGGACGTTGGTGGCGTTTTTAAACCCAATCAGAGAAAAGCGTTGAAGGGCTTGGAAAACGACGCAAATTGGAATTTCTGGAGGTCCTCGTTATACGCAGAAAATAAAAAGAAAATATAATTGTTGTTTGAAATAAGAGTATAATGTCGCGTTGAAAAGTTTCGGTAATAATGTAAAGTGTTACGGCACAAAAGGGAATGCATTTGGGGATTGGCAATGGCGTCACTTATCTTGGAGGATGTGAGATATGTTGAAAATATTCCAGACATTCTATGCCAATAAATAACATTATAAATGGGTTTTGGTATCATACACAATTGGTATTGAGCTGACAACAATACAAAAAGAGTCGTTGACAGTGTTCATATTTTGTGCGATCAACCATGCACGAATAACAAGCCTGTGACAATTTGGGCTTAATCCATTGTGTGAGTCATGAGAAAATAGTGAAAAACTATTCAGAATTTCCAGCATTTAAAAACATTTTCCATATTAGTTATTATATAACAACTGAAATCAGCTGATGTGTTTATTTAGGTTTTTAGATTCAATTTCCTCGAACCCGACTTTATTTCAGAGGGAATTAATAACATAAAAAATGGTTCTAGTACGAACTTCTTAATCAGTAAGCTTCCAGACTAAAGTTAAACGATGATGTTTTATATCCTTTACCAATAGACCTTATGCATATGACGTCATTTGAGTAGGGCGCCCTCACCTAGAGGTCAAAAGGAAGATGCTCATTGGCCAGTCTTGTGCGCCGCGCGTACAAATCAGCGCGTTTCCATTGTTTCATCATCAGTTTACCTCTAAGATGGCGGCTTGGTGACGTCAATGCATAAGGTCTATTCTGAATCCGTTAAAGTCATGAAAGATTGTATGATACCAGGGGTCGATTTCACAAAGCACTAAGATTCATCTTAAGATGAGTTATCAGTATTACCATAGTGATTTGTATTGTGACATCACTCTTTGCTAAGCAACTGCGATGGATTTGCAGTTACGATCAATCTTAACTCTTTGTGAAATCGAGCCGAGGGCCACAGAAAATAGAGAAATAATTTCCATTTTGCATTCACAAACCTTATTAGGCCTAAAGGAGGTATTTATTGTGTGATCATTGTTTCAAAGTAAGGTACATATACTAGTACGTTTTTTAAATGCCAAAATCTGCAGGTAAATCAATTTTCTGACGGGATTGGGAAAATGTGTTTAATTAATCTAAACTGCATAGTCACAACGAAATGTCTATGGGAGTAATAGTACGTATACCGGTATGAGCTTGTGGTTTAGTCGTGGGTTGCGTATTCGGGGCAACCAAGGAATTTCCCAACTGAAATCGGAAAGGACTGATGGAGTACACAACTTTGTTGATCAGCGAAAAAGAAGTTTGAAGAAGAAGAAGACGAAAAATGAGAGAGAGAAAAAAAAAAAAAATAAAATAAAAAAAAATAGAAAGAGAGAGAGACAGAGTGAGAAAAAAACACATCAAAACACACACACAAAATATAATTTTGTATCCCAGATTCAAAGTTTACATCTATTAAAAATCAACAACAACAACAAGAACAACAAGAACAACAACAGCACGAACAACACGAAAAGCAAAACAACAACAACAGCAACAACAACAGCAACAACAACAGCAACAACAACAGCAGCAACAACAACAGCAACGCCAGCAGCAACAACAACAGCAACAGCTAGCGGCAACAGCTAGCGGCAGCGGCAGCGGCGGCAACAGCTAGCGGCAGCGGCAGCGGCAGCGGCAGCGGCAGCGGCAGCGGCAGCAGCAGCAGCAGCAGCAACAACAGCAGCAACAACAGCAACAGCTAACGCTAACGGCAACAGCAACAGCAACAGCAACAGCAACAGCAACAGCAACAGCAACATCAACATCAACATCAACATCAACAGCAACAGCAACAGCAACAACAGCAACAACAACAATTACAGCAACAGCACCATCAACAGCAACAAACACAAAGAAACCAAAAACACAAACTTTATAACAATTTCTGTTGTTCCACATCAGAAAGCTTGTTGCTCATAACCAGTTGACAGTACTACAAAGAACTTCCTCCGTTTAAATGCTCGTTTTTGCAGTTGAATGAAGTAAGAATTCTATGCAATATTGCCACAAACTAATTATTAGCACAATACAATGTTTCGTAACGAGAATTTGATTGCCATACCATCTTTAGATTTCTGAGTTTAATTATTTTATCTTTTGTTATTTTTTTCCCGAAACTTGGCGTCGAGGGGGGAATTAAAATTTTAGTGGTAATAAAGTGATACTTTTACGATGCTGTTGACAGACGATGCATAAGTGATAATATCGATGGCTTTTTAATTACAAAGGTTTTGGATGACTAACTACGCATCTCCGTGCTTGATAATTAATACCCCCCCCCCCCCCCCCCCAGTCCAATACTTGCGATAAGATCTTTTGTTGGGAACAAACTATGAACACACATTTCTGGGTGGCTTTGTTTTCTTCTTTCTTCTCTTCAGTTATTACCTGAAATTTACATAAAAGACAATTCAATTGAAAGACTATTCGGTGAAAATGATAATGGAACATATTAACGCTGGACTTTAGTGGGTTTGAAAGTAAATGAATCGAATATCTTTTTAATAATAAATGTTACATCAGTTATACAGAATTATGTGTTTACCTATATATACAGCGCGGGAAAAACACAAACAAAGTAGGCCTAATTGTACGTCAATGTTTTGTCTAGGCGAAATTATTTCCATCTTCTACAATATAAGTAACACACCTTTGGAAATTGAATTTATGATGTCTAATTTGAGTGAAAACAAGAATATTGTCGAATTCGCAGAAGATGGACGTATAAAAAGGCTCAAAATACCCTCTGCCAGGCGTGCAAAGCAGAAGTGCAACAGTTTGCTCTCAAATAATGGGAACGTTCCTATCCTACAAGGAATAAAAAAATAAAAAATACACCCGCCCTTTGTGACGACAAAACAGCAGGTTTTGTGGTTGGCAAAAGTACGGGCGGCCTTCACTGCGAAAAGTACACCATTTAATTTATAACATATTGTTCTATCAAATTAACAAAATAAATGATGAATGTATTGGTACAACTTAAAACATATCAAAAGTACTCAATACTCTTATCAGCATATAAAGTTCAAAGGTTTTGTTAGAGGGCTAATTCGAGAAAATGCAGCTATGATTTTATGAATGTTGTGCTACTCAGCTGAGGGCTGCCCACACAAAATGGTGACGCTGTTTGTAAACCAAAGAAATGTGCTTCACTCATCAATGATGACTCTGACGCCTTGCACGAACTGGCACTGCATTTTGATATTATTTGGTTGACTACATTTATCAGACTACACAAAAAAAACCAATAATCCAGTTCTGCTAATGAATCTGTTTTATGCATGAATTGGAAGCGGATTATAGAACCAAACAATGCATTCACAGGTTTTGTGTGTGATTTGGTTAGAAGGGGGCAGGACAAAACTCTGACAGCGTCCTTTAACCATCGGTATGTCAATTGTCAATGGTAGATGAAACCAAAGTATCAAACTTAAAAAACGATTAAAGGCACTGAACACGTTTGGTAATTGTCAAAGACCAGTATTCTCACTTGGTGTATCCCAACATATGCATAAAATAACAAGCCTGTGAAAATTTGGACTCAATTGGTCATTGAAGTTGCAAGAAAATGATGAAAGAAAAAACACCCTTGTTGTACAAATTAGTGTGCTTTCAGATAGGAATAAAAGGCTTCTGGCCAGAAGTCTTTTATTATTTGAGTGAGAAATTACCTCTTTCTCAAAAACTACGTTACTTCAGAGGGAGTCGTTTCTCACAATGTTTTATACTATCAACAGCTCTCCGTTGCTCGTTACCAAGTAAGTTTTTATGCTAGTATATATTTTGAGTAATTACCAAACGTGTACAGTGCCTTTAATCAAACAAAAGGTTATATTACCTAATACCAGGGCATGTAAACAACACACTTAGATAACAATTTGATGACAAAATGCAATCAAGCTCTCTTAACCTGTGGAAAAGATTGTCAGCATGTGGGCGTTGCAACCAAAAAGGTCCCCCGCTGCTCGGTTTTAAAGGGTGAGTTTACCTTTGGTAATTACTCCAAAAATGTATGACCATAAAAGGTAACTTGGTAAGGAGAACTGAAGAGCTGTTGATATTATAAACCATTGTAAGAAATTACACTCTCTGAAGTAATGTAGTTTTAGAGGAAGTGGTAATTTTTCACAAAATCTTAGAAAGGCTTCATGCATGAAGGCTTTCTCGCTCATGTGAAAGCACACAATTCTATGATACAAGGGTGATTTTTCTTTCATTATTTGTTGTAACTTCGATGACCAGTTGAGCCCAAATTTTCACAGGTTTGATGCATAATGTTGGGATACACCAAGTGAGAATACTGGTGTTTGACAATTACCAAACGTGTACCCTGCCTTACAAAAATACTGGTAAATACTGCATTATAGAGAATATACTGTAAACACACCAAAAATCAAAAACAACAAGCGATGTTAGTGATTCCATCAAATAGAGCTAAACATTATTTTGCAATAAATCTCCAGTATGCTTTTCTCTTGCATTTACCAACAATCTAAGTAGCTCTTTAACATCATCTGTTTGTTTCATGAAAAGCTCGAATCTTAATGCACGAAATGCTCGGCTGAATGTAGTTCCGGTAACTACTCAACGTGCATGAAGGTATAGGAGTGTAGAGATGGTGCTAAAGATCGCCACTGATTCACAGCACGAGCGAAATTAATTCCATTGTTTGACTTCGCTACCGAATTTTCTCATCTAAGGACACACACGAGATGAGCGTAATTGCTTCAGACGACTGCATTGTCGTTCTCGGCACGAATTTAGCGATTGTGAAAGAAGGGGCGGGGCTTCTGAGAAGGGTATGCCATTATGTCTTCAGTTAATTGCGTGATGCATCGTCAGTTTTTTGGATCAATGCATTTATTCAACTCTTCTAGCTTTCAAGAAAAATACAAACGTGATTATCTATCATTGGTTCTCGTATAGAGTAATTGCGTTCCCATCCTCTTGTTATACGTTAAACCCTGCACAGTACTGAAATTAGAAATTTTGATTTTTGTATTCGCATGTCGTGTCGTTTAGCCATTATAAATTGAGTATTTCTAATATGAGTGTGCGATATTTAGACAAGAAATTATAATACGCCTCAGTATTGTCACTAATTGACAGTGCAAACAGTGGCATCTTCATGTGATTCGGTAGCAAAATGGAAATCCAGCAGTGGTGCGCTGGAAAGAAAATTGATTGGTCCGACAACCATTAGTTGCATCTAATTATATCACGAGTAAAATAAGCTATGAGTAATTAATGGGTTTAGAGAGCGGAAATTGCCGCTAAGTAGACAAAAGACGGTGGATGATGCGTTATTTTTGGTGCCCAAATAACCACAATAATTTCATTGCATTCATCGGTTAATTTGAAGGGTACGTTAAAGGTATTGTGCAGTGTTTAGTTCAAATGCTATTGTCCAGTGTGAGTGGATAAAGTGGAACTTCCCCCATTAGTCTTTATTGACGTCACTAAATACGCCGCCATCTTAGAGCATGTAAAGGTAAAACGAGGATGACATAATGGTAGCGTACTGCTGCTGGTACGTGAGGTGTACAGGACGGGCTAATGACCTCCTCAGACTTGCCAGAGGGCGCCCTACTTAAATGACGTCATGTACTTATGTGTAATGGATGGACGTCCCTTTGTTACCAACAATACATTCTTGAAACCAATCATTATAAATGTATTGTGAGCGTGGCTTTTGTTATTCAGGCGATCACTTTAATAATTATTATAAATACTTAATTTTTGAGACTGTAATTGAATCCTTTTAGAAAGTTTCCTATTGTGTGGACTTGTATGGTTCACATAGGCCTGTTTTCGAAACCGTGCTCTGGCTTAGACGCAGGCTCCGTCAGTAATTTGGAAAACGTGCACTTTCGGTACGAAGCTTCAAACAGGCAAACGGAGCCGGCTTAAGCCCAAGCCTCAAGCCGTGGTTTGGAAAGAGCCACATTGTAAAACGGTATTCAAAAATAAAATTTTCACATTACACAGTACAAGCAGGCGATAGTTTCCCAACCAGCCAAGGCTTTGTTTCATCTCGAACCGAGTACGAGAAATACTTGCCAAACCTTGCTACATACAGGGGCCATTGTATGCCAATCAATGTAATACGTGCAGGCGTCGAAAAGCTCATTTTATTCGCGACTTCTGTTCCAAGTTGCAACTGAATTGTAATGCCCTTGCCCTGCTTCTCATAAGATTTAATGAGACAATATGGCCAACTTGGAATTTTTAGGGGACCTGAATTTACTATCTACGGAGCTCTTGAACTGCCACCCAACTTGTTGAGATCCTGAGATAATTTACTGCAGGATGATGACATCATAAACATAAGATGACGACAACCTGAGATTATCTCGGGATGATGACATCTTGAAAGTAGAATGTCGTCTTCCAGATGAATTTTTATCTCGGAATTACGACATCCTGAAGGATGTTGTCTTCTCAAGATTATTAATCTTTGGTTCACGACATTTTCAAAATGTTACATCCCAAGATGAATTAACTCAGGAAGTCGACATCCAAGGTTCAGGATGTCGACAACCCGAGTTAATTTATCTGGAGATATCGACATCTTACTTTTTTGATTTTGACACTATAGCTAAAATATACAGGGAAGACGACATTTCACTTCAAGATGTCGTCACCCCGAGATAAATCATCTCACAACGTCGTCATCTTAAGTTTATGATGTCATCACTATGCAGTAAAATATCTCAGGATCTCAATAAGTTGAATGGCACTACCAGAGCTCCGTAGCTATCTTTAAAACAAATAATCCAGTGCATTTTACCGTCTTGCATAGATTCTTAATAGGAAGATTTGCAATGCGATCCCATTTGTATGGTGGCCCTGAAGGGACATCGCATATCGCAAACGTGTGCGCATACGTATGCAATGTCGTGAAACAATTCGCGAATATGTGCGCACACGTATGCAATGTCGTGAAACAAATCGCGAATGTGTGCGCACACGTATGCAATGTCGTGAAACAATTCGCGAATATGTGCGCACACGTCTGCGAATATATTTGCGATGTCGTGAATTTTATTGCATACCATGTCGCATACCTTTGGGGTGATGTCATAGTTGCGGACAATTTGTTAGTGACCTAGGGAGTACGTGGCGCTACAGTCAGGCTCCTGTAAGCATGACTGTACAATAATGTGTACCCAGGAACTTGGCACCAGGCCAAGTCTCGCCATACCGAAGACCACCCGCCTCGCTTGCCTCACAACAATGACTACCGCTGCAATGACTACCGCTTATCTCACTGTAGGCAAGAAACCCCCAGACATTTTATTCAAAGGTATGCGACATGGTATGCAATAAAATTCACGACATCGCAAATATATTCGCAGACGTGTGCGCACATAGTCGCGAATTGTTTCACGACATTGCATACGTGTGCGCACATATTCGCGAATTGTTTCACGACATTGCATACGTATGCGCACATATTCGCGAATTGTTTCACGACATTGCATACGTATGCGCACATAGTCGCGAATTGTTTCACGACATTGCATACGTGTGCGCACATATTCGCGATTTGTTTCACGACATTGCATACGTGTGCGCATATATTCGCGAATTGTTTCACGACATTGCATACGTATGCGCACACGTTTGCGATATGCGATGTCCCTTCAGGGCCACCATACATTTGTGTCTATAATTGATCGTCGGTACCAGTCTGTATAGAGTAGGCGTGATCTACAGGGAGTGACGTCACAATAGGGTAGAACTCGGTCCGCAGTCTTTGTAGCTCGTTTAAGAGCAACCATCTATAAATAAATAGTAGAGTCAACTGCCTCAAAACATCATGAATTCTTTAAAAAGCAAAACTCTTTAAATTGCTTTGGCCTGTATTCAAATAATTTTTTCATACGGCGGTGTCACAGGTGTTTAAATTAAAGGTATAACAAAGCGTTTTCATTCACCGATTACTGTAAACGTTTTCTTAAAATGTGGCAAAGAAATCGCTTGAGAAAATAATATGAAAAAGGGTTAGACTATGCCTATGTGGAAAACATCGATTTTGCCAAACCTCAAAAGGATCACTGGTCTTCGGTTGATAACAATTCACGCCGTCTTCTAACTTTTAACAGAGAAACCATACACCCAAACCTGTGATAATATACTCCTTACTTAAAGGCACTGAACACGTTTTGTAATTGTCAAAGACCAGTATTCTCACTTGGTGTATCCAAACATATGCATAAAATAACAAGCCTGTGAAAATTTGGGCTCAATTGGTCATTGAAGTTGCAAGAAAATGATGAAAGAAAAAACACCCTTGTTGCACAAATTAGTGTGCTTTCAGATAGGAATAAAAGGCTTCTGGCCAGAAGTCTTTTATTATTTTAGTGGGAAATTACCTCTTTCTAAAAAACTACGTTACTTCAGAGGGAGTCGTTTCTCACAATGTTTTATACTATCAACAGCTCTCCGTTGCTCGTTACCAAGTAAGTTTTTATGCTAATATATATTTTGAGTAATTACCAAACGTGTACAGTGCCTTTAAGCTAGGTGGTCATGTTTGTATGTGCTGCACGTGCTGGTACTGTTCAGGAACTGCAATGTGCAGACTGTAGGAACTGTTCATGTGTTGTATTGTGCAAACCGTAGGAGCTGAGACCCCGAAATGTAGGCATTCAAGCAGTCTAAAGTACTATAATGATAATTTCATTTGATGGTCGATATGTGGGGTGCTATACCGTGTGTACCCCTCCGATTGTGTCTTCATTGTTTTCTGAAAATCTCAGGAAATGTTTTGATGATTTTAGTGTGTACTTCTGTACAAGAGAAAAGGAGTGTGTTACAGTATGGTAATATTTATTCGGGGAACACCTTTGCCACATATCAGGCAATGTATAAATTAGTTCTTATCATCCAGAGTATTTTACCTACTTTAACACTGTCAAAGTTGAGAAAATATAATATGATTACAAGAATAATCTCATTCTAATTTTACGTAAATATAATATCACTTTTCCAAAAAAATGATGATGTGCAAAATTATCGATCCTTGAATGAGATATTTTAGAACCTTCCTCTGCCTTTCAATAAAGACGTCCACCAAAGACCATTGGTTTTTGGTGGACGTCAAGGATCGATAATTTTGCACATCATAATTATTTTGCAGTTTCAAGACAGATTACTGGGTTTTTAAAATGGGTCACGGTGACATTGATGGAGATATGGGACACAGTAATTAAAGCTATTCATCACTAAGAAGACAATTTGACGAGTTTTCAGTATTTATAACCGACCTTCGGAAAGATCGTGCGTACAATTACAACCCATTCAGTCGTGCGTTTGTATCAGTGTCAACCTCGTTCTCACGAATCTCTCTGGCATTGAATTAATGATATCAAGTGCAGCGTCGTAATCAGGGGGAGGGGCAATGGAAACATTGCCAATCTCAAGCCCCATGCATCTAATGAAGTAGTTATTGCTATGAAAGCTCATGGTTTGTTTTTGAAGTGTAATTAGTTAAAGTAATTAGTAATTAGTTTTAAAATGCTACCACTACCTTCCTTGTTACATCTATCAGATTAACTCGGCTATCTCAATCATTGTTCCCCTAAATGATCGACAAATGCAAAAATGAATGGCTTGATACATTAAATAGCCCCAATTATGTCTTCATACTGCACCCAATGAAAATGTCTGGTTACACCAATCAAAGGTGTATTAAAACCAGACAGCGTTGCAATTAGATAGCTCGATTATTTCTCTCGCGTATAGAAGCAATTTATTCGGCTTGGTGCATTTGATGATGTAAACGATCCACTGTTGCTTATAAAATGCATCGAGGTCAATGAACAATACAAATTGGTTGATGATTTTGTTTGCAATCTGTAGGTTCCTCTGTTTTTAACGCATGGTGGCCAGCACTGACCAAAGAACCACCCAGTTTTGTTCATAAATTGCTTCGAGGTCCATGGTCACAACAATTAGGTATATGACTAATTTGTTTTTATTTAAAAGCTTCCTCTTTTGTAAACAAAGCAAATGTGATCAATATTCATTAATTAGGCAAGACCAGGTCTGCACTGTTTGTGACCCAATTTTAATGAACTAACAAACATGTGAAAGATTACACTCAGTCTGTCATCAGAGTTACGAGAAATTGGTGTGTCCCCCCATTTTGATATTTTCACTGTTTTCAAACAACACATTTCGGACTTGCAAAAATGATAAAGTCATAATCAGATCATGTGAACAATGTTCAATTTTACCAAGGTTATGCACGTCACACTTGCACTCGTTTCAACAACAAAAATGCCTTGACTTAGAGTTACAAGAAACCCCCCTTAATTTTTTGAAAGGAGGGTGTACTTTTGGTAATCACTCCAAAAATTAATGTCATACAAAATTACTTTGTAAAGAGCACTGGAGAGCTGTTGATATTATAAAACCTTGTTAGAAACGACCCCCTGTATAGATAGTTCCCAGTATAGACGCCATCTTTACGGGCAAATCGCATTTTGGCTTGCAGGCGCGTCAAGCGCTCAAATTATTAACGCAGACGCGTCATTCACTAACCAATCATGCAATGAGTTTGGTGAAATGTGCGCGTGCTGCACGCCGTTCTCACGCGTAACGCATGACTGTGTGTTCCAAACTGCCCGTAAAGATGGCCGACTTACGTCATACTGCAACCTATCTATAGTAATGTAGTTTTTGAGAAAGAGGTAATTTTTCAGCAACAAATTTTAATCTGAAATAGGCTTCACGCATAATAATAATAATAATAATAATAATAATGGCTTCTTATATAGCGCTCATCCGTCACTCAGTGACGCTCAAGGCGCTTCAACAGTCAATATTTTCCTGCAAGGTATATAATTTATGTGGAGCTACTTTTTGAATTTTGAGGCCTATTTCTTTACATAGCACCATGTAATGGTTTACAAGGTGCTGTGGCGCAATATGCAGCCGATCAAACCAGGAACACCGGGGCAAACCCCTTCTCTTTTCGATAAGTGCACTGGGTTCTTTACGTGCATTACACAACACACGGGACCAACGGCTTTACGTCCCATCCGAAGGACGAAGCAATAATGGTTAAGTGTCTTGCTTAATAAGGACACAAGTGTCACGACCGGGACTCGAACCCACACTCTGCTGATCAGAAACACCAGAGCTTGAGTCCGGTGCTCTTATCCGCTCGGCCACGACACTAACCAAATATGTGAAGCCTGAAGCCTTTCTCCTCAGGCATCTGAAAGCACACATTTCTGTTGTAACTTCGGTGACCAATTGAGCCCCAAAATTCACAGATTGGTTGTTAAGCATAATTATGTTGGGGCACACCAACAGAGGATATCTGGCTTTCGTTAACCATAACTATACCTTGCCTATTAAAGGGTGGTAAGAATGAAAATATAAATGTTCACAGATTTGCACATAACTTACATGGTATAAAGA
Source organism: Leptasterias polaris (assembly GCA_037783415.1). Classification (NCBI taxonomy): domain Eukaryota; kingdom Metazoa; phylum Echinodermata; class Asteroidea; order Forcipulatida; family Asteriidae; genus Leptasterias; species Leptasterias polaris. Next base: position 2,892,071 of record JAZGTN010000065.1, read on the forward strand.
TGGTCATGGTGGAAAATTTCCCTTGAAATAGTTTTGCTTGAAATGCCATAGTTTTTAGAAAATGAGTAAAATAATAGTCTTTATCCTGCAGGATAAATTCCGATGTTTGAAAAGAAGTTAAAACACATAAGGTTTTGTTCACTGTTTTCTCATGACTCCGAAGACCGATTTAGCTTTAAACTTTCACAGGTTTGTTATTTAATGTATATGTTGGGTCACATCAAGTTTGGATACAGGTCTTTGGCAATTACCAATGATGTACACACCCTTTAAAGAAAGGTTAAAATGAAAGTACATAATAAAATACCAATTTTTATTTTTGCGCATTACGCGTTCCGCTTGGAGAACACGTGTATTTCTGGCTTATGAAATATTAATGAAACAAATAATTTTATGTTTTATTTTTTTTATTTTTTTAAAAATGAGATATCGCCTAACATCACAAGGCCATGAACGGCCACTTCAAGGTGAGGGCTACACATAACTGATTTGGGCTTTCGACCCAAATCAATTGACACCAGGGGCACGTTGCCTCCTACTCCTAGGGCTGAAACAGGGTTACCCCCTTCACAGTCCTATGGGTATCATCCACTAGGAGCCTGGCTGATAGAGCATAATGCCTTACCTTCTCAACTTTTTCGAAGTAATTATGGTTAAGTGCCTTGCTCAGGGGCACAAGTTTCATGACCGGGTATCGAACCCACACTCTGCAGTTGTTCAGTTGCTATGTCGATTACTGTTTTAAGGTTGAAAATGTACTCACAATAAATACATTTGTTTTTGAAGACAGTGCACTTATCGAATAAAGAAGGGGTTCGCCCCGGTGTTCCTGCTTTGATTTGCTGTTTATTGCGCCACAGCACATTGTATTGTATTGTATTGTATTGTATTGTATTTATTGTCCAAACCAACAGCGGACGAGCCGCCAATTACAGGAAAGGGAAAATATAAAATAACTTAATTTTTTAATTTGAAAATAAAAATTCAATATATAAATGTGAAAGAAAATTAACTAGAAAAGAATAACTAACAAAGAAACAAATAAATAATTGTATAAATACATACATAGGCCTACATATAAAAAAATAATATAAAAAAACAAGCAAAAGAAAAACAAAATGAAAACAGATACATGTAAATATAAATATAATATAAATAATAACAATATAATTAAAGCCCAGATTACATAAAGTAATTTATATATAATATAAATAGATAAATAAATACACGAATCAACAAATAATAATTATTATGACATCATCAGATACTGATACTAGTAGTACATGTTAAAGCACGTGAAATCTGATTACGGAATGAGTTGAGTGAAGGTGCCCCAAAAACATCACAAGTTTCATGGAACCCGTTGTAGGTGGATGAAATCCTGGATATAAATCCACGTTTAGTCACCTCAACGCGATTCCATGGAACATGTAGGATGTGTTTGGTGGCTTGCCTTGTACGATGATTAGGAACATGTAAACTAAATGGGTTGAAGTCAGTGTTGTTATAACGGTTATGGAATAATTTATAGATAAATAGACAGTCATTAATAATTCTTCTATGTCTGAGTGGTGGAAGCCTGTACATTTCACATAAATCAAGATAATCCAAATTACAATTATAAGCACTGACATTAGTAAGCGTCCTGTGTACAAATTTGAGAAAACGGTATTGAACCCCTTCTAACCTATGTGCCTGATGAGTTGAGATTGAATTAAAAACAACAGTACATTTCTCTAAGTTGGGTCTAATTAGTGAACAAAATAAGGTGCGAAGAACGTGTTCATCTTTCATTGAGCGAAAATTCCGCCATACCAGACCACTCATGCGGTTAGCTTTCTTTATAATATAATTAACATGAGGAACAAAGGTGAGTTTACTGTCAATAAAAATACCAAGATCTTTCTGAACATCAACCCTATTAAGAATAGTATCACCTAGGGTGTAGTCAAGCTTGAACGGCGTCTTCTTAAGAGTCACAGTTAAAACACTACATTTATTAACATTTAGAGATAGATAAGATTTTGAGTTGGTCTAAACTGTGGCATCTAAGTCCGCCTGCAAAGAAAAAGTATCTGTGTTTTTACTAATCTGTCGAAAAACTTTCAGATCATCAGCGTATAATAAACAATTATTATCTAAACACCTAGGGAGGTCATTGACAAATAAAGTGAACATGAGAGGTCCTAGAATAGAACCCTGTGGAACGCCAGAGGGCACTGTTTTCCATTCGGATGAAAAACCATTGACAATAACTCTATGTTTTCTACCAGTAAGATAACTTTGCAATAAAGCTAAGACATTCGGATGGATATTGTATGACTTAAGTTTATGTATAAGATAATTATGGTTAACTCGATCAAAGGCCTTGGAGAAATCGGTATAAATAACATCCAACTGCTCTTTCTTATCAATAGCACAGTATGCCTCCTGTAATAATGATGTGAGGTTTGTGGAACAATCCCTACTAGAGACAAAGCCGTGCTGTTGTTCAGAAATTGCAGGTCGTACATGAGACAAAATTTGATCAGAAAGAATTCTTTCAAAAACCTTTGCTACCTGAGGGATCAGAGAAATTGGTCTATAATTAGAAACGCTTCGTTTTTTACCAGATGGGAACAATATTTGCAGATTTCCAGCATGAAGGAAAGCAACCCTCCCTGGAAGGCCTTTCTAAAAATATAAGTTAAGGGACCACAAAGAGCATTAGCACAGGACTTAAAAATAAAACCTGAAACATTGTCTGATCCAGTCGCTTTAGAAGAATCAATATCAGTTAACTTACTTAAGACCTCTGTTGCAGAAATATAAATATCAGGCATGGTGTCTAGATTTAAATTCTCAATCTTAGGTAAAGTAGTAGTTTGATCATGATCATTAGATGATGGCAAGTAAACAGACTGGAAAAAGTTCATGAAAAGAGAGGCTTTTCCAGCTGAGTCGGTAATTGTTAACCATTACACAGGTCTCATACTTCAAAACGTAGCTCCACATCCCCTTGTAGGAAAATACTAATGGTTTAAGCGCCGTCAGCGTCAGTGAGTGAGTGACGGATATGAGCGATATATAAGAAGCCACTATTATAATAATTATTATTATTAATTGCTAAGGCTGATACATTAGTCATGATTTATTAACTTAATTGGCATTAAGTCAACAGTGAAACCATACTCGTAAAATTAAAACGGCTAAAAAATTCATTAACGTTTCATTCGAATTGCAACGTGTGATAATGAATACATGAATTAATTAATTAGGTTTTCAAATTATGATTAATGTTTTTAAAACGGAAGCTGACGAGCTTTCCTTGTGACCGTATGTCGTAGTGTTTTGCTTTCGGCGTGAGGCAGCTCGACGAACTAAGCAATAACTCCAATGTATGTACGGAATGTTTTTTATTTAGTTTCAGATCGGGGGGCAATTTTGAACCACAATTCCTTGTACTGTTAGCTTGCTTAGTTTAACCATGTAGCGAGCAACCTGTTTGTTTGCAACACCCTGTAGTTCGTTGTAAAGCTTTCTCAATAGATAAAGAGGTATCTTAAAAAACAATTTCAACGATTTGTTTTTATCTTATTAAATTGTACATAAATATTTTCAAAATGTTAGTCTTTTTGAGTACCTCTTCACTTTCAAAACCAGTAACACGTCTTTAGGCTGCGTGCTGGGAAGAAATTAACATTTTGTGCAACGGCTATGGGCGCGTGTCTTTAGTATTTCTATCCAACCTCGTTCCAAGTGGTGAAAGATCCCGCTGCGCCATTCCCCAAGAATGCCTTGCTGGATCATAACCCCTGGAAGTGTGACTTTTAAATGTCCATATTGGATATTGTTTTTTTAATCCATTCTACGTGCGCGCTCAAATATGGTGGACCGCAAAAGAGGCATCAAGTCATAGAGCAACTTGTCCCCACTTTGATCTTGTGACTTGTCTATCTTTTGTTCTGAAAAATACAAACGGAAACCCCAGTTTCGATTGGACAGAAGTGCCCCCTAGCAAAAACGGTGCCCCCCTAGCAAAAACGGTGCACCCCTGCCACCCCCCCCCCCCCCCCCCCCAAATGTTACCCTAGTTCCGGCGCTGGACGGCTGGTTCTTTTTTTAAATATAAATACAAAAATACATGATTAAGTACAAATACCTGGTCTGAAACTTACAGGCTTTCCCCAACTCGTCTTCTATACTAGACTTATGTGAAACTTCATACACGCGAAATATGATCATGGATTGTACCGTGTATATGTTTTCCTTGACTTTGATACTGTAATGAATATAGCCCATATGAGATTTTTACCTCTTGAGCAGTTAGTGAATCAAATTACAGTCTCTCCTGATATGTCAGGCAGTACTTGGCTGTCGCAACACACTTAAAGTCATGCAAGCTGAAACACTTGAACAATGTCTTAGACAGAGATCGAGAGGACAATAAATACCGATACAAACAATCACTCTTGGTATGTGAAGCAAGTAAAAGGCAACTTCTGACATTGCTCAATGCCAGCTTGGAGATAGTGACGGCATGGTGTGACCAGACCTATTTGCAACACTTACCCAAGATCGCAGTAATTGGGAGAAGCTTGTAGTTACCTACTCCGCAGCAAAAGGATTATTGTAGTGTAAGAAAATGTTGATCTATAACTGAAAGACATAATGTCTCAAAGCCTTTAAGAGCGGTTTTACTACAACTTAATTTTTGGGGGGTTGAACTAAGAAACATTGACTACAGCGGGATTTGAACCAACGACCTCCGGTTTAACGTGCCGGCGCTCTACCAACTGAGCTATCTAGCCCTATGATGGCGGTCTCCCTATTTTGTCAATATCCTTGTTCGGTGGGTGCCAGTCAGAAGCCATTCAACCGTAAACTGCCGTGTAGCAAAGGATCACACGAAGTATACGATACAACCTGGGAAGCGGCAGCCAGGGGATCACCTTAAGGGGATGCGACTTTTTTTATATCAGATATCAAATAATAAACCACCGGGGAAACTGACTGGGTAAATTTTAAATGATTTTGGGTTGAACAAAGAAAATTTGACTTAAAAGGTAACAAGCGTTATAAGCCTCTTTAAACATAGCATCAAGGCGCCTCGTACTAATTTCCCCTTTTGATTGTGCCTTATCGCATGCATCTATTCTAAAAACTACGGGGTCAGCCCCATGTTGGCGATCTCTCTGTTAATTTTGTCAATATCTTTGTTCGGGGATGCAAGTCAGAGACATACAACCGTTAACTGCCGTATAGCCAGGGATCACACCCATATACATACAACATGGGAAGCGGCAGTACAGGGGATCACCTTAATAAAAAGGGATGTGACTTTTTTTATTACAAAATATAACACACGCCAAAAAAAAACCCAGGGATTTTGAGCAGGCAACACGTGTAAATCTCTTCAAAAACAAACTTGAGGTTCAAATGTCACTCAATTCACGTCAATCCAAGTACAAATACAAACAATTGAAAGTCTTTGTTGCCAATGAATAAATTGTGCACAATGACAGAAAAACACATTCCCCGTTGCCGTGGCGACCTGTAAGCACGATAGTGCTAATTTACGGCGACCAAAATATTTTCAGCACGAGAAGTGTTACATCTGCGACTTGGGTCAATGTGGATGCCACCCCATCAGGGATCGCTAGCATTGTGTTTCAGCGTTCCTTTTCCGCTCCCAAGAAAAAAAAACCTCCGTGAAAATCATTGGACAGTAATAAGCACCATCCATTATTGACAGTAGTTTAAGGGGAAATGAGAACGTATGCTTTGGTGTTAGGTTTAAGCAAAGCGCGCCATTTTTGTCCCGCCATAAAACGTCAGGCGCGGTTGATGTTCGTACACCACCTGTCATATAGCGGGGGACTCAAGGTGGGCCCGGCGGCTGTTTCGGTCTTGAATGAAGATGATTACACTTTGAACTTATCAGACTGTTTTTGACGGTGGACAGTTATTAAGGAGCGATGAGATACACCAGACAGCTGTTTCGGAACACTTGTTTGATAAAAAGAAAAAAATATTATTTTCTGTACTTGATATGTATTTCATAACTGACGGTAAAATATTTAGCAAGCGAAGTTCGATAAGAATTTTCTCCCAAGAAGAATTATTTTCATTTAAAGATTCTAGGTCCGTGTTTTCTTTTTTTGCCGATTTGACCAGAAAATTTAGATTTAAGTTTTAATAGACTATTGGTAAAGGTTCGGGATGGTTGAGCAGGGCGCCCTCACACAAAGGTCAAACGAAGGTTGTTAATTTGGCCTATTTTGGGCGTCTCCCTTTTTTTCTTTCCAATTTTTTAATTGGCAATAATGGATGGTGCTTATTACTGTCCAATGATTTTCACGGAGGTTTTTTTTTCTTGGGAGCGGGTGGCATCTCGAGAGAGCGAGAGAGGGAGAAACAAATTATTATTTGATGGTGGTGCGTTCTCCGGTTGCCAACACAACTCTCATTGTGTGTTTGCAAACCAGTAAGCCGTTTTGCGTAAGCTGATTTCTACTTCATATACAATGAATACATTGTGTTTTATTTAACAAACAACCTTGGGTATTCCGTGAAAGGCAAGCACGTGTATGTTTTGTTGAATTACGAGCTTAAAAAAAAAAAGGGGGAACAAGAATAAAAAAAGAGCCACCCGAAATAATATCAATTTTTAATCAATAGAAACAAAACATTTTCATGGAAACCAAATATTTGTATAGTGGATATGCTACAACTGTTTCCGACCTGGTTCCTCCTATCAGTATGTTTGGCTTCTTTTCATCCATACACTCTTGCTTTGCTGAGATGTAGGCCTAGAACAATGAGCCATTCCAACAGATTAATTTATTCCACGTACTGCATACATCTCTTTGGAACTCCATGCCTGGTGCATGTTTCCCATCTTCCTACAATCTGTTTTAAGAGGAATCTAAATTCCTACCATCAGCTCTTCTGAGTTGTTTTCATCTAAAATGTTAACTTCCTATATCCCCATAACAAGAGTGGCTTTAGCCATAATTTGGGTAAAGTTGCGTTGGAAAAAAAAATAAAAAATAAAAATAATAAACCCAGCAAAATAGAGCTTGAGTGTTTGTCACCTGTGTTTGTCACCTGACAAACAGGTGTTCGGGAATGCGCAAGAATCAAGTTTCACAAAAACATGCATGCTGCAACTTTAAGGTGACGTCACTTGAAATTTGATGACGTCATTAAAACAGGACAACGAATGCTGTATGTAGCACATCCCGGCATGAATACATTATCTCGAAAACTCAGAAACTCTGATGGTTCTTTTCAGCTACCGTAGTTCTTCAGTATCAGAGTGGTAGAATCAATGTATTTATCATGACTTGAAAAATTAATTTCAAAAATATATGGTACCTCAATGACTCTCTGTGCAGTGCATTCGTCTCAACCCTCTATGGATTCAGGGCAAAATATTGCCATATTTTTATTAAAAATATTCATACTAAAAAATTTAATTTCCTATGGTTTTTCTTTTCAGTAACGCTATATAGTTATTTGAATGGACATCACGTAATAAGTCTGTCAAAAACTTGATTTCTATGTTATCATAAACTGTCTTGCAGACTATCAAAATATTATTTGGAAAACAATGATTTATTTATCCTAATTTGTTTAACCTATACTTTAATATGTCTCCGAGTCAGATACGATTTGGTTCGTTCATAAACTAACTTCAATGGGTACTACACCAGCGCACCATGAACTAATATTGTATATAAACATCAAACAATTGTGACGTCCACTTCAAGAAAAATATGACGTTGAAATGAAAATATTGATGGCAAACAACAGCTACCTTTTCATGAGTACATCTGATGCATAAAAACGAGGAGTGTGGGATGACATGAAATAGGCGTCGGGGAGGTGTTCTATTACATGAACTTTGATTTTTTTTCCCCCAACGATTTTGTTATACCGGCGAGATCACCCTATTCAGTCACCGATGGGATACCGTCAATCAGTCCAATCTAACGGCCAAATCCTCCTGGTCGCTCTGGTCAGAATTTGAAAGTCCCGGTAATGTTCGCATTTCATTTAATTAAAGGGTCATTCCGTGTCAACTCACCTGATGGGTCGGCAGGCTCCGTCTCAGATTTTGCTAAAAAAAAATTCAAACATTCCCCTATGGGTGCCATGAACACACACCAAATTTTAGAGTCCCACTCCTTGACATTTCTGAGATATGACCCCCTAAAAAATTAAGCCCCGCCCCTTCAAATCTACTTTTTGTGTTTTGGGCATTTTTAGAGGCCTATATTTACAAATTGATATAAGATATGTAACTGTAAATTGATATACAGAGTACCTGGTACCCCATCAACTAGAATCTACTGTCAAAAGTAGCATAGGAAATTTCTATATTAAGGCATGGGTCTTTAAAAACTGACATTTTAGCACGCAGAATGATTTTCGTCATTTTTGAGACCCCCTTTTGCCTAAGTGAAATGTCCATTTGGTTTTGTATTACATTTGGTTATAAACTAGGTGCATATGTGTGACCTGATATAAGGATAGACCAATCACACCTTTGATTGGTATTTGGCAGGGGTCTAAATATGGGTCCGGCTGTAAAAATGCCAAAAAACGCCTTTTTCAAGTGGTTATTTGACAACGTGGGACATTACTGACAGATTTCCCAATTTTTCCCAATAATGCAATGTATCCAGTCTACTTGTGTGAGAAATTAAAAAAATTGACTCTCTACTCCTTCATGTAAAACATTTACAAATGAATATGGCTAATTTAAGGTTATTGTTGTGTATGCAGTTTTAGTGAAATCACTTGAATGTGTACAAAATAGCTGACAGAGCCTGGACTTCCTGCAGGCATAGTTTGTACACTACCGAAGTCTAGTGCCGCCACATGAAAAAAAAATCCCGCTCTAACTTGTCTTATTGTGTACTAGACAATAACTTGCATGTACGTCAATAAACAATATCATGTATAGTACACAATTACTCATCAACAAACAAAATAACTACATACTTATCATGTACATAGACGACAATAATGATGTTTGTAATATGATAATTATCATGTATGTACTATGTACGTACAGTGTACGTACACAAACGTTATCATGTATGTGTACGTACACAATAATTATATGATTTATGAACACAACCCCCTTAAGACTTATTCTGCATTACAAGATTTTGTGAAGCATCTCAATGTGAAATAATATTCTCAAACAAGTTTGGTACACACTATTAACAAAATGTAACATCCTAATAAAATCCAAACAAAGCCTTGTTTCGGTTGCCATTATTAGTATATCATCTCTGTATTCAAAAGCCACTATCTTGAGGTTGTTTGAAAGTATTTTTTTGCATGGAGATGCTGCACAATATTGTGTACTATACTTGATGCGTCTGAAGTTGATCGTGAACGTGCATCGTCATTATTGTGTACGTACACTATACACGATAATTATCGTGCATGTAAATGATAATTATTGTGTATGGGGGGATTATTATTATTATTATTATTATTATTATGCTACTTTTGACAGTAGATTCTAGTTGATGGGGTACCAGGTACCCTGTATATTAATTTGCAGTTACATAGGCCCCTATCTTATCTCAATTTGCTCTAAAAATGCCCAAAACACAAAAAGTAAATTTGAAGGGGCGGGGCTTAACATTTTAGGGGGTCATATCTCAGAAATGTCAAGGAGTAGGACTCTAAAATTTGGTGTGTGTTCATGGCACCCATAGGGGAATGTTTGAATTTTTTTTTAGCAAAATCTGAGACGGAGCCTGCCCAACTTTTCGGAATTTTAGGTGAGTTGGCACGGAATGACCATAAAGAGGTTTTAAGATTTAGGGACAACGAGTCATACCGTCCAAGGATTTGCTGAGCATAACAAATTCGTGCTTAGAAACAGTAGGTTACCAGCTAAAATGAGTTAAGTGTGACTTTACATAAGTACGGTAGCTTAGCACAGAACAATTATGCTTACCATATTTTGGTTACCAGCCAAAATGCCATGTCTCTGTGTACCATTGTGACCGGTATCTTGCTCATTTTTTGCTTAGAAGAAATTTGTTGAGAAAAGTTTTGTGCTTAAACACCTCTATGCAATTAGGCCTAAAAAGTAGCGACCGAAGCTACCCACGTACCGGGATAGCCAGAAGATTGTACCTCAATGTAGCCGTACAGAGTTTGGGCAACATAGGTCTCACGCAAAGTACAACAGTTGGTGCAGTTGGTGGAGTGTAGTTGCTCAAAATGATATCGACCTACACAGTGGCGTACCCGGGTATAGAGCAGGGGTGAGCGCCCCCTCGGAACCCCTTGCCCCCCCCCCCCCCCCCTCTTGCGCACCCCCCCCCCCAAAGGTAAGATCGGGGAAAATGCTCAAATGAATGGTTCGATTGATTAAACATTCACCCCATCAGCCTTTGCCCCCCGCTTGCCCCCCGCTTGCCCCAATCCAAATTAGAATGTCTGGTTAAGGCTACACCCTAACCCCTACCTTGACCCACGTTCATCCCTTCCCAATCTCTGTGAAGAATCTATTGACAATTTTGATGCAGATTTCGAAGACCAACTAGTATAACAGAAAGGCTATTCCAGATTGTGTTTAATATTGTGTGTACCTTATAGACAATGACTTCAATCCATAGGGAGTTATTTTGTAGCAATTTGATTCTAATGCGTTCAGATTTCCGCGAGTATGAAAGCAAGATATTTTAAAATAGTCAGTGAAAATCCCCTTTTGAGTGCGAGAGACGAGGCCACCCAAGATCATACGGACTATACGCTTGAATCAAATTGTCAGAAACATTATCATTCGATGATAATTACTTTTACAAATTATTTAAATACAAGATTTATGGGGACGTTTTGAATTACCTCCACACGCATCTCAAATTCCACAAAAGCACAAATTTCAGTACCACCTTGCTGATGGTACTTCCGTCATCACGTGGGTGGGTTTGGATGCGCAAACGCAGTCGCAGCAGCCATAAATTGACCACATCTGTCTTTGCTCAGCTCATGGTTCGTGGCTCCTGACTTAAAGTTTGACGTCGCACGGTGACCACGTAATACGTAAATCGACTAGCAGAGATCTCCATAGCGTCAGTGATAGTCACTGGGCACGCAGTCAGTAAAGTACGCGTATCTATTCGGACAAACACCACACACACAAGCTCATTTCAAAGCAGTGTATGACAAAATTAACACCAGCTCGACACTGAAACCATCGATAGCAGAACAGTGTTAATTAACTTGAAAAATATCACTCAAACTCACCGACAGCGACAAACCCGGTGCACTGATCGGGGAAAATACATCATTGTACGATTGGAAGAGGATACAGAACTGATTTTTTGGTGACGACCGGGGACTTTGGTGGGGTTTTATTTTCTGAAGAGAGAGGGCTGGACAATTCACAGCTGACGATGAGGCGGGTTTTGATTGTTCTGCTGTTGTGGATATGTTCAGCATGCGTACTCACGACAGGTAAGTATTGATGTGGCGTGCTATTATTTTATATTTAATTATTTTATTCCAAGTTGTCTGGAAACGCGCCTATTTTCTTTGAATGAGTCATTCGAGAATTTGAGCGGGGGATGTTTTGACTCGCACGCCGGATCAACCGGACTATGTGGCCGACATATCCACTGCACTTTCGCTTAAATATTTAATGCTAAAAAAGTTCAAGCGATATAAGAAGTACATGTACATTCCCTTGCGATGTGAAGAAGTAGTCCACGTAGGATGTGGAACTACTTTGGTCTAATTGAAAATAGAAGAGACATATTTGGACAGAAAATAAAAAAAGACGAGTTTGGAAAAGCGATCAGACGGATTCCGTTTTCCAAGAGTTACATGATTGGTTTTAGGATTGGGGACGCCAGATAAGAAACAAACTAACAAACAATAAATCTTTAACTGCCTGTAATAATAGCTCAAAACATTGTTGTAGACTACAATCTGTTAAAGCTATTATCATTAAATACATGATTTCTGTTAATGAAACTAAGGATGCCTCATAAGTGAACTTAAACACTGTAGCTGAAGCCAGAACATAATATAATCAAGGGCGCTTGCTATGTAATGCGTCACATGAATGAATAGGCTGCATCTGGAAGTAGTTATCTGAACAAAAACACAATTTGACACGACGTTAAAAGACTTAAACATAACTTACGTGGTACAAGATGGTCATGGTAGAAAACTTCCACTGAGTTTCTGTGCTTGAAATGCTGTAGTATTTGAGAAAAGAATACAATAATAAGTTTTGATTGCACGAGTCCAAAACCTGATGTTTGAAAACAGTGAAATTAAGGCTTTTTGTCACTATTTCCTCGTGACTCCGAAATATTACGTGGTCGGTACAATTTTAGTAAACACAATGTCAACGAAGGCTCAGAGGTCAAATAGACGAACAAAAGCTCCCAGGCGCAACATAAAACAAACAAATGATATACAAATATTTTTAATGTATGCATAAGCTACGTTTAATAAATAATGTATTTGCTATGACAATGCGCATGCAACGCACGGCAGTTTCAGTCGAAATAACTACACGGGCTTTCGAGAAAACAGCCTGAAGTAATTTGTGTTTATACTCGTTCTAAATTGAGATGAAAACATGTTTGAATTCAGTGTTGAGAAAATGATATCCTGAAATGGATCCGAGATTCAAAATATGTCCACACATCGTAGTCTTGATATTTTACGCGCGTCCAAACAAGGAGTCACCTGTACAAAAAAAAAATGAACAAGAATATTTGACGAATCGCCCGGGAGTAACACAAGCTCGCTAAACCATTCCCGAATGCAAACATTTTTACGAACGTATGAGTACAGCCGTTGGGCTTGGGACGTGGTGAAGTTTTTCAAAATGGGGAATGGACCACGTGCTCGCCGTCCACCCAAGTTTCCCAAATTGAGCACAAGAAAGGTTACCGGCGAGAGATTGACGGATTTTGACGGATCCACCGAGAACAACACAAGCTTGCCAAACAATGGGCGAATGCAAACATTTTTGTGAATATCTGGGTATAACCGTTAAGCATGTGACGTGGGGACGTTTTTCAAAATCTGGTTGGACCACGTGCTCCTTGTCCACCCAAGTTTCCCATACGGCGCACAAGGAGGGTTACCGAGAATTTTAAATGCAAAGTTTGCAGCCGAGTGAAATATTGTCAGCAATCTTGCAATATATAAAATAGAGCCTATATACATAAATGAGTTGGTGTTATTTTTCGGGGGCAACATTTCGCAACAAATGTGACATGTTTTATTCGCATGGCATAACTACTACTATAGACCTTATGCATTGACGTCACCAAGCCGCCATCTTAGAGGTAAACTGATGATGAAACAATGGAAACGCGCTGATTTGTACGCGCGGCGCACAGGACTGGCCAATGAACATCTTCCTTTTGACCTCTAGGTGAGGGCGCCCTACTCAAATGACGTCATATGCATAAGGTCTATTGTGTCCCCCTTGAGTCTTAAAGAGGGACTCCACGGTCAAATTAAGTTTCGTGATTTTTCTCATAGTTCAATAGATAATGTCCTCGTAAACTCGGGGAAAAATTACAAGTCTCTAATTTTACGTTAAAATAATGAAAAATGCAATTTTATTTTATACTCATTCAGAGTGAAATTTGAAATATGACGTCATCGGACAGCAATAACAAATAGGTCTGTACAATCCCAAGAGGAATTTCTGCGCCAGTCAAGAGAACAAGTTCAATGCTATTTTGATTGAATATCATCAAATTTCAGGAATGCACTGAAAATTCTTTGTAGAAAAATGTACAGACCAAAGATTTGAAATGTGACGTCATTGAGCGTTTTCGGTTAACAAAAAAGCACATGGTGTCAAACACAGTAGCATTTTAGACCATTTTAACGAGAGGTTTCTTAGTTATTTTCCCCCGTTTTCATAAAAACTCCATTTGTTAGAAAATGAGTGGATTACAAAACTGAAGTTGACCTTGGCGTCCCTCTTCAGCAAGGTTTTCAAACATTCAATCAATCAATCATCGGGTATTTTGTAGAGCGCCATCAATCTAGTTGCCTATTCCGAGGCGCTTAGCAAAGTGAAGGAAAAGTTTGAGACAAAAGAAATCACAGAGTTTCATGAGGAGATGACAAGGGCAATGAACTAAATGTAAGCAGATTCAAAGAGATGAGTCTTAAGCTGGCTTTTGAAGATCTGTAAGGAGTCAAGTGTACAGAGTTGATAGAGGAGATCATTCCATAGCATTGGTGCACATGAACCAAAGCTTACTAAGTATTTGCAGCCGCGTAAATTCTTTACAGCAATCTTGCAATAACCCGTCGATGACTTGTGTGGAGGCATTCACTTCGCAATAAATGAAATTCTTTTGTTTGCATGTAATAACTACCATCATTGTAGTCGCCCTTTAGCATGTGACGCAAAAGGGAACCTTCGAAATATCGCAATTAGATGTTTCTCTTGTGTATGTTCAACCAAGTGGAAATTGTGGCTGATATTGGATAGTAATCGACGATCAAATTATGTTGAAAGAACGCATTGATCTTTACGTATCGACGAAATTATTTATGTGTCAATACAAACAAAAATAGCCGGTCTTGTAGCTTTGGATGATGAATCGACATTATTGTATATTTCTGGTAATGAAACCAAGGATGCCTTATTATATAAGTGAACTTAATCACTGTAGCTCACAAACCTGACAAGGGTGCTTGCTAGGAGACATATTTGTGCAGTATGAGTTGCTTGCGCAGCCATTATTAAGTTTGTTTCAAGCAAGATTTGTTTGCCACAACTTCAGCCCAACGCACGGCTGCTCAAACAAAACTGGACCCACAGAGCGAAGGTGACCGGTAAACAGAACACACGCACTGACCACGGGCCTGATCAAAGACTGGATTGTCCGTGACCCTGTGACAGTTTTAGCTCCGGAGTCTCGGGCCAGCCCCGCCACTCTGTCTAGTTGTAATACATTAATTTAAGGCTCCAAAAATGTCGGCTCCAATTGATTATTTAAATTCTCCAGTTTTGTGTACATTTAATAAAAACGCCGCCTTCAAATGTAATTGACATTATAATTATTTAATTATCAAGTGTCGGGGGACACACGGTAAACTATTGCGAGGATTTTGTACGCTATGACAGAACCAATATATCACCAATTACATCAAATCTCCTTACCAAACAACATTATTGAAATAAAACCTGACTATTTTATAAGCAACTACTCGGAGTGAGCATTTCACTTCCGAAAAGAATAGAAACTGACAAAACATACTGGCTATAGACTGTGCAAGTCTCGCGCGTATCAGAACGAGAAAACACGTCAAGCGAAGAAAAATTTTTTTCCCGGAAATCAAATCATTGTTTTTAAATTAGATCTATGAAAAATCTGAACAACAAAAATACTCATTACAATTTGTATAAAATGAGTTTTAGCTTTCATTAACAAAAACACAAATCATTTGTTAGTTTTTGTTGAAACAAACTGAAAACTCTGGGATAAGGATGCTTACTCGATCTTAACTTTTAAGGAACCCCTTTTGTACAGCCTCGCTACCATGGGTAGCGCGCCGTAACGCCCGCTAACTCCGCGTACGTCTCTAACCCCTGGAAGGGAAACACTAAAAATCAACGCTGATTGGCTTACCAAAAGTGACTGCTATGCGTGAACGCTTGTTAAAAACTTTCGATCGGCCCTAGGCGCTTGTCGGGCGCTTAGTACGCGCGTGTAAAAATGCACGTATTTCGACGCAATACATTTCAAATGAATCATGTTTTTATATGGGCACCCTAAACTGCATACAGTTAAATGTATCACAAGATTGAAAAAGAATGAGAGGGGGCCAGTTGCTCTATGACTTGTGCGTCCTTTGACAGCGCGCTCTGCGTAGTCTCTACCACAGAATGGATCAACCAAAGAGCTAATTAAAATATCCCTTATATTTGGATATTTCAAAGTCACACTTCCAGGGTGATATGATCGAGGGATGCGTTCTGGGAAAGAAAACAACATGGCGCCCGGCGAGATCGTATACCACTGGGAACGAGGTTGCCTTTTGTAAATCCACGCCAGAGTACGTGCAACCACTAAAAGCCGGTTTAAACGCAGACGCGCGATGATCGCACGGCCCCGGGTGTAGAATTAACGCGTGACGCAGCTTAAAGAGGACGCTGCGCCTCAACAACCGTAGACTGCAATGAAAAGGCTTAGCGTCTGACAATTACAGCGTCTGGCGATTTTCATCGCGCGACCAAAACAAATTTGGTGATCGGAGGTGGGCACAAATTCTTAATTTTTTGCAAGTAACCGGAAGCTGAGGAGGTCAATTTTAATTCTTGGGTTTTCTTCATTGTGTTGTTGAATTGATTTTACTTTCATATTTGGTATCACTTAGTATTACATTCCCAACAACATATGTAATTTTCATGGTCATAAAGTACGTTAAACTAAAATAAAAGACGAAACAAAATCTTGCCAACGTAAAACTCCATATGGTTGGGACCACAATGGTCCCGGAAGTTCGATTACGCGCGTGACTTGCACAGTCTATAACTGATTTTTGCAACACGTTTGTTTTATTCTGTGCCAAGTTGAAGTGTGTTTTCTGTCCATTTTGAAACTTGCTTGTTTGAGATCTTCAAAAATCATCCTTCAACTGACTTGATGCAAAGACCAGGAAGGGATTTTGGTTGGTAACCCATTATTTGTACACGATTTCCCCCATGCCCATTTTCAGGCTACCACTAACTATTTTGGTTGTTCGAAATATTGTGGAATGTTTCCATAGTGTACCTTTTTTAATCATTGATCAATTCAACATTTAGTGACCTTGAGCCAATAAACAAGGAGGGATATTTTCTGGTGAACATTTTTCATCTACAGCAATTTTGTTTTCCTACGTGTAAGCCATTGTGAACTAATGTTTGCAATTCGAAATTAGCTCGTTTCTGTGGTTATTAGTAATGTCACCACTCGCAGCAATATGCATTAATTGTCA
This sequence comes from Leptasterias polaris, assembly GCA_037783415.1. Classification (NCBI taxonomy): domain Eukaryota; kingdom Metazoa; phylum Echinodermata; class Asteroidea; order Forcipulatida; family Asteriidae; genus Leptasterias; species Leptasterias polaris. The sequence goes on from JAZGTN010000065.1 coordinate 2,909,063, forward strand.
TACTTAACTGTCTGGGAGTGGATTTTAACGACGCCCGTCTTCACGGCTGACTTATTACAAAATTGGTAGTAATTGCAACTATTGCTGGATGTTTTGGCGAGTGTTGTTCCCATACAAAGGAAGGTTTCATTTGAAAGAAACCGTTTGAAACAAAGCTAATTGTTTCTCGTTACGCTATGAAAACTCATGGGTCAGAGTTGACCGGGACTCCGGCTCCCATATGAGCCCATGAGAAATATCTATGCTAAGCAACAAATGAGTGGGGCACAGTCAAAGCAGGGTAAACTTTATGGAGTTTTGGCTGGTAACCAGTTTCTGCTAAGCAATATTTTTCGGTACAAAATCCCGGGTCAGAGTTGACGGGATTCCGGGTCAAAGGGCCTTGACCCAATTGTGGGTCAGTCTGACCAAGAGACTAGCTTAGATAAAGGACTGTAAATTGGATTCTGCGGACGCAGGTTCTGGGTCTTACTTACCCATCAAATGGGTCAGGCACAGGGGACTGATACTCCGGGGCAATTCTGACCGGGAGTGTACCGAGGAAAGCACCCAGTCCATGTTTACAGGATTTACTTGGAATTACAAACAATAATATAAAAATAGAACGAAATTGCCCAGCACAAGGCCAGCTGGCCACTCGAAGGCCGACCTCCAAGGAAACTTAAACAAATGTAAGCGGAGAGCTGTCCATGAAGTGGGGTAGATTGTAAGATGGTGGGAAAACACAATACAGGTGCAGCTGTACAAGGGAAAAGCTACAGCGGAATATTTCACTGCATTGCCCCTTGGAAAGAATCATCTCTAGGATGATGATATAAATATAACACTGCTATATTAATAATAACAAGCAACTAATTTATGGTTGCTACATCCAAACAATGAAACGTATTTTCTGTTTTGTTTCTTTCCAAATCATACTAAATTCAACCATTTTCAAAAGATATTAGTGTAGGCCTACCTCAATGAGCATTTCACTGCACTTGCCATTGGAACAGAAACAGTTACAGGATGATAAGATGATTATAATTTTTTTATTATTAATATAACAAATGACTAATTTATGGTTGCTGCATCCAACCAACCAAATGAATTTTCTGTGTTTTTCTTCTTTTCAAATCATACTAAATCCAACCATCTTTAAAAGAAAAAGGTGTAGGTGAGAAGTACAACCTCATTTACATCCAGAACAATTCATACAATTGTTTATTGCATTTTGTTTTTAAAATGCTTATGAACATTTGTAATATTCAATATCTGTTAACGACGACTGTTGTTATTCTCTTAGGTTTGCCTTGGCTTTTTAAATATTTCAACTCGACCCCGATCGTTATTTTGTGTCTGCCACTGATGACTGGAGATCAATTTACAAAAGGAGTCCATTTCGGATATGAGGATGGGTTTTACATGGGATGTATTATACCCAATGTCAAGCCGTGCTTCAAGCATAATCCGTTGCATTAGTTGATAAAAAAATTAGCAGATGGCTCTCGAAATTTCTCCTTTCCGTTCTATAACTTCACATGCCCCGTTAAAAGAGATCTTTTAGTTTCATCAATCTATTAAGTGTCCACTTTGGTATTTTTATAAAGTGAATACTTACAAATTTTAGCATGCGAGCAGCTACAACTAGAAAGTGAGACAAAATGGATTGCCATAATACGAAGTTGAATTTACGCACGTAGGTAAAACCTTTTCAAGCAAAAGCCTGCAGCAGTTTGGCACATGCATCCCTGTATCTGCAATCCCCATGGTGACTTCTTTTGTTCTTTCTTTTGCCTCTGTACTTCATAGGATTCCTGTGGTACATCCCTCTCTTTAGAATTCCCCCTTGGAGACCTATTGTTCCCATTGTATTCGGTCTCCACAAGGTATAATATCAAAATGTTATTGTATAGAGGACACTGTTTTGAACGACCGTCAACATGCGTTTAAAATAGATTGCTATAGCCTTAAAAAGCAATTCAAATATAGCATTTGTTTAGTAATGGTCGAGAAAATTATTATTTATCAGAATTTTGCAAGCCACAATAACTCACCATCAATTCATTTATCTCCAACTGATGAAACTTTCACAGTTGGATGATTGCATCAGAAGTAGGCCTCAGTAGCGGAAATAGACCTTGATCAAAGTTTTGCCATCTTGTTTTTTCGCAGTTCAAATTAGTGTAACCAAACCGAGGTTGGAAGAACGAAATAGTCTGGTTTCTCTGTTGTTAACGGGGTATCAGCATTCATTGCTATTATAATGGGAACATGACTAAGATGATGACAACATTAAACAGGCTTATAGATAGGTTGCAGTATGACGTAAGTCGGCCATCTTTACGGGCAATTTGGAACACACGGTCATGCGTTACGCGTGAGAACGGCGTGCAGCACGCGCACATTTCACCAAACTCATTGCATGATTGGTTAGTGAATGACGCGGCTGCGTTAATAATTTGAGCGCTTGACGCGCCTGCAAGCCAAAATGCGATTTGCCCGTAAAGATGGCGTCTACTGGGAACTATCTATAATGCCAGGTTAGCATTTTTGCAGTTTTAGTTCGCTTTATCGAAAGGTGTTTCAAAGTGCCTTTTATTTTGCGACAGACTATTAAATATTTTAAATCTTGAGCCCCAATTATAAAGCATTATTGTTAAGGTCTGCCAACCGCGCCAGAAACACCGGGGCAACCTCCTGACGTTAAGTGCACTGGGTTATTTTATGTGCATTGCACAACACACGGGACCTACGGCTTTACGTCCCATCCCAAGGACGAAGCAACCGTGCCTGTGCTTCAGGACACAAGTGCCATGACTAGGGCTCGAACTTAATTCTGACCACAACCAGAACTTGAGTCCGGTGCACTAGACCGCTCGGCGACAACACTCCATAGAGAGTCTAGCCAAACTAGTAGTTGAGCCAGCATTTTACTCGATACAAGGGATGTCAAGCACACGGACATAAGTCTAGCTTTCATTAATATCGAATGCTGCACATTACCTTGATTCAAAGTGAAGTATTCACACCGTACCTTTCATTCACACTGTACCTTATATTGATTCATAGTCAGTGTTCCATTACCAACCATGCATTACTCATGCTGTACCTGATACTAATTCAAAAGTAGTATCATATACCTAGATCATTAGATTTCTGTAATAACCTGTGTACCTTCTCTTGTTTCAAAGAGAGTAAGCTTATCAAAACAGAAGCAGTTTTGAAAACTTTGGCAGTACAAACCCTTCACTGTTATCACTCGTTGCTATTTTATATATATGTATATATTTTGGTCTGCCATTTGTTGGGAGTCAAATATCACGTACAGATATATAGGGTGCGTGTCTGATCACGCTTGCGCCAGATAACACGCGCAGTGCACAGTAAAAACACTCGAGAAAACCAACTCCAAAGAGATGACGTCAGGTGGGTTGGGTCATCAGTATACAACTGACAGTAGTGCCATCTTTTCCAGTGATTAGGATGTACACTATCTTGATTCAAAGAGAGTAAGCATAAGTTCTGTCAGCGATCAATGCTCTTGCCATTGTAGTAATAGTTATACATCACCATAGAAGTAAAACTATAGATAAAACAATAGTAGTAAAAACTATAGTATTAAAACTATTGTAGTAAAACTATAGTAGTAATCATACCATATACATATTATGAACATTTTCTAATGCTGTACAAAACGGACGCTCGGAAACACTATCAACGTACAATAATAACGTGAACTCAGATTGCTCCAAGATGTCGCTCGTTTGTTCATTAAGGGAGTGATTACACAAATCATTTTGGGACTCTTTCGTGGTGAAGTAATATAAAGTGGGTCATACTATATCGTGAGCCATTCTTTAGACGAGAGAGGTCAGGTGCTAATGAACCCCAAAGCGTGAAAAGCACAATCATCTGCTATTGCACTTAAAGGGCAAACACAGTTATTGTTCTTGGAAAATTAAATTAAATCCAAGGCTCTAGTTTTCTTTTAATACACACGCCCTACAACTCACCTTCAGTAGTAACGTTGTTATTCTAACTTATTATATAGGGATTATTTCGATTGCTGCAATCAAAATAGTCAACGGTGTTTGGGGGATTAAAACACTATTTTCTCTGTTTTATTAGTATGAGAGGTGGAATTATTTATATTGAGGATTGGTACCGATATGAGCTTGATAGTCAAAAATGAAACAATTAAAAACTACTTAAACAAAGGAAGTTGATGTAGTGAGTCTGCTGCCCCCTAGCGTTGCATGAGTCTCCAATTATTTCAGGTTTTATAAAACCAAAGAATAGAGAGCGCCTAAGGAGCAAGATGGCGGGCTGAAATGTGAAATGTTCCCAGGACGCTATCAGTAAGTAACCCCTTTGATGCAACATGCAGACAATGGCTATAGACCTTATGCATATGACGTCATTTGAGTAGGGCGCCCTCGCCTAGAGGTCAAAAGGAAGATGTTCATTGGCCAGTCCTGTGCGCCGCGCGTACAAATCAGCGCGTTTTTCATTGTTTCATCATCAGTTCCTCTAAGATGGAGGCTGGATGACGTCAATGCATAAGGTCTATTGTTATCAATTATTATAAGGAATTGCTTACTGAAATGGCGCCCATGCGTATTTCACGTTCCAACAATAGATAGATCGAGCTTTAGTTTCCCATTTTGCACATTCGGCGCTCTATAATCTTTGGTTATAATTAAAATATTGGTAGCGATCCAGACACTGATGTGTAAATAAACCACATCCTCTTAATCTCTTCTACCTACATATTGATCGTGCATCAGACTCGGAGCTTACTTGGAATATTTTCCCAATCGATAAAGGAATTCTAGCCTAGATTTCATTTAAAATGTGTGCACGACAAAGATTGAAAATGTAAATGTTCACAGATAACATCACACGATATAAAGATGGACATGGTGGGAACCTTCCCTGGAAACATTTAGCCTGAAATGCTATAGGTTTTTGAATAATGGGTAAAATATTTTGCGTTTTTCACTATTTTCTCGTGACTCTGACCGATTGAACTTACGGTTCCCGTTCTTCTAGTATATGTTGGGACACTCAAATGCGGATGTTAGTATTTAGCAATTACCAACGTGACACATTACCTGGTTGTCTCCACAAAAACGTGACAATCCCTGAATTGCATGTTCTCGAATTAATTATAGGTTAATTTAAAACCAGAAAATGAGAATTAACAAAATTATAATAATATACATTTAATGATAAAAGGGACTTACCATCCCTTAGTAAATGAATGTGTTTGAAGTCCGGCTGATTTAACTTAAATGGTTCAGTAATCCCGTTAGATACACTGGTTAAACTACACGAAGCACTCCATTATGCACCCTTGCCTTAAAGGGACTCTCGAGGCAATATTTGAATAGATCGATCCATTAAGCCCGCCTCCTTACGAGTTGACCAATCACAGCCGCGAAACCCGATCACCATTAGTGCAAAGATCACCAAACGGCTCAAAACAATGGTGATCAGATTTCGCGGTTGTGATTGGTCAATGAGAAATGGGCGTGGCTTAATGGATCGGTGTATTGAAATTCGAGGTAAGGAAGCTTCGTTAATTCATTACTATTTGCATAAGACCAGCCTCATTAAAACTTTAGAGCTGCGGTATTTACAAAACAAAAGAAAGTTTAACAATTATTCTTCTTTATATTGTTCCCTTGCTGGCTTTGAGTGTAACTACTGTTGCTGTCTTCATTGGCGGTGCTGTTTTTTGTGTTTTATCATTAATAATAATAATATAATAATATGGATTTATATCGCGCTTTATCACACCCAAGGGCGTCTCAAAGCGCTTCGAACATTATTACCCCTGGTCACTGGGCCATTTATTTAATTCCTTAAACCATCTCAGCTCCCTGGGGAGTATACAGCCTGTGCTGCAATATAATTATGCGCTACTAGGCTAAATCAATCACAAGAACCATCATTGTCGCTGTCGTCGTCGTTGCCGTTTTTGTCATTGTCGTTGCTGTTTTGTCGTTGTTGCCGTGGTTATTGTCGTTGTTTGTCGTCATTTTGTTGCTATTGTTGTCACTGTTACTTTTGACACTGCCGTTGCTGTTGCTATTTTGTTGTTGGTGTTGTCGTTGATGCTGTTGTTGGTCTGGTTGTGGTCTTGTGGTTTTGGGGTGTTTGTTTTTGGTTTTGTTTTTTTTCATATTCCTTGTCTGAATCATTTTTAATGAAAACATCAAAACACATCTGTAGTATTTTTAAAAATAGAAATAATTAATTCCGATGCTAAAATTTGATATTTCCTGTAGTGAAATCGTGCTCTACGCATCGCTCTTGCCATCCCGCACTTCAATTGCAAACACGAGGCGAGTTATTGAACCATTTACCACTTGAGCGTTTTTTAACCCGGGCACTTTCCTCTTTAAAAATAAACCTGAAAGAATCGATTCCAAATACCCGTCATCAGTATCGATTAAAAATGTTTATTCAAGCGTAATTGTGTCGAACACTACCAAACTACCAACCCCCTTAAAAAACAATATTGAGTTAACGTGGGATTTTGATAGGAACACTCATACATCGATTTTTTATTTGCAAGAGAACAAAATGCTCGGAATCGTCCCCATTCTTTTGTGTTGTCCCTGCACTGCTTGAAAACATATTTTAATTGGTTTTTACTCAAAAGGCGTATGGGTGCCCCGGGGGTGTCCTACAGCCAACACTTACAGGCCAGAGAGACAGATCCACTTACAATACACCATGTGGCCGAATCCTTTATCCTCGTTCCAGTTCTTCATTTTAGCAGAGCATTTTATCTCATTCCTTAATCTCTTGTAAGATTATGTCTTTTAGCATCTGCCCCTTTCAAATGGCTGCCAGTGTTCAATCGGAAAAACTGGTATCAAGTTGCTGCTTTGTCCGCCCTGTACCCGATGGCAACTCCAAAATGAGAAGAAAATTGTAACAGTTTAGCCTTCCTGTGGCAATGGTCTTTAAAGTTATTTATTAAAACGTGGTATGGCCATTTTTCTTTAAACTACCCACCTTTAAACCTTTGAGGATTTTTCTTCCGGCAGTGATAGATGAAACTTAGGATTGCCCTACGAGTGCGAGTGGGTGTGTACCCCGAAGGGAAATTTTGTGAAGGTAGAAAATGAAGACGGTTTTTAGCGCTTCGATGAAAAGGTCATTCAAAATAAATTTATTGAAAAAGCATCCTGTAGAGGTTTTGTTAAAGTTTGGATTCGAACTTGGACCTACACGATGCGAGATAGACATCAGGTACTTCACACTATCAGGTGAACTAAAATAATAGATGTGTTTAAACATCAAACACAGATTGGGAACTAAATTAACCGGTTCAAGTCGGGGTTCAGACCTGGGCCCAATTTCATAAAGCCTGTAAGCACAAAAACTTGCTAAGCACCGAAAAACTTTGCTTAGCAGAAACAGGTTAACTGCCAACATTCCATAAAGTTTGCACTGTTGTGACTGGTACCCCACTCTTATTTTGCTAAGCTAAGAAATTTCCAAGCAGTATTTTCTGCAAACAGCTTCATGAAATTGGGCCCAGGGCCCATTAGTAACCCCCCCCCCCTCCCCCAAATGCATGTTCTGAATTACATAGCGTTTAAAAAACCTGGGCTTGATTCCACAAATTAATAACAACGTTAATTTAAAAGATGAATGGGCAGTATTACCGTTATACTAATTGATAATATGCCGTCCCACATTGCTAAGCAAGTAAGATGGATAAATATATTTCGGTCAATCTTATCTCCTTGTGTAATCGTGCCCACGGCCAGTTTGTATTTCATTGAATTTGCGCTAAGTATATACTTTTTACTTTAAGCACAAATTAACATGCAACAGTCAACATTGCCTGTGCAATGAGTGACCTATTTTTGCTAAGCAAAAATGTGCTTTCATCACCTCAGTGACACTGTCTGCTATAGCCGTTACCTCCTTGAAAGGAACTGAAAAATCAATCTGCGTATCGTGTTCTCTTGTTTGTTGTTTGTTGCAGTTGTTTGGTGTTTGTGTGCGGTGTTTGTTTGTTTGTTTGTTGGGTTGTTTGTTTGTTTGTTTGTTTGTTTGTTTGTTGGCGTGAGATCTTTGGTGATGATGTTTGATTGTTTCGGAGTCAGAATTCAAACCCAGAAGCACATGAATGAAAGAATGTACAAACACGTCCACACCAATCTGCGCACAGATTTGTCGAAACGTCGAGGATAAAACCAACCGGCTCTTTTCAGCGAAAACACCACTTTCATAGAGCAGATAATTCATACGGAACCCTCAAGATTATTAAAGGGTGTGTACAAAATGGGTAAGACTAAAAATAAAAATGGTCACAGATTTGCACATAACTTACATGGTATAAAGATGGTCATGGTGGAAAACGTTCTTTGAAATAGTTGTGCTTGAAATCGTTTAGTTTTTAGGAAATGAGTAAAACAGTATAGTCTTTATCACGCGTGATAAAATCCGATGTTTGAAAACAGTGAAAAGGTATAATGGGGGTTTTCACTGTTTTCCCATGATTCCGACAACCAATTGAGCTTCATATTCGCAGGCTTGTTATTTCATGTATATGTTGGGTCACATCAAGTGTAGATACAGGTCTTTGGCAATTACCAATGTTGTATGCACCCTTTAAACTAACATCCATCAATATCACGTCAAGCCAATTATTACATTAATGTCTACTTAGGCATGGATGCCACACTGTAGCATTCTTTACACACTTTAACGACTTCACCAATTCTGCTGAGTTGAACATCAAGGTTACGTATAAAGTAATTCCGTTAGCCAGCAGCCCTTTGATTTCGACACTCTGTTCCAACATTTATTTGTACGTACGCAAACTCATCGATTGTTGGTTTGTCCGCGCTAATGTGACGTTGTTAACTCTAGTCGCATAACATTCCCTCGGCCATCGCTCATTCAATTAAAATTATTGATTCAATGACCAATTTTGTCGAGTCAGATTTTGGAATCAGATTTTAGAAAATTTCTTCTCTCGGTTTGTTTACGACCGTGCATTAAAGTCTCTAATTATAGAATTACATCACTGAGGCCGCGTGTCACGTGCTTGAAATTTGCTGGATACAATTTCGTCACGTCGACCAGCAAGGCGATCAATGCGATTAAATATCTTAAAGGTTACGTCCTAATGCTGGCTTGTGGAGAAGTCGATTTTATTCCAACTATAGATAGATTGCAATATGACGTAAGTCGGCCATCTTTACGGGCAATTTGGAACACACAGTCATGCGTTACGCGTGAGAACGGCATGCAGCACGCGCACATTTCACAAAACTCATTGCGTGATTGGTTAGTAAACGACGCGGTTGCGTTAATAATTTGAGCGCTTGACGCGCCTGCAAGCCAAAATGCGATTTGCCCGTAAAGATGGCGTCTACTGGGAACTATCTATTCAGAAGGCTATACGAGGAGCACATCATGTGCTTACGTCAACATATCTGGAGCTAAAGAGAAACGACTTGAAACAGAAACATATTTGCTGTTTTAAGGCCTTGTAAACAAGGTGACATTTTTGAAGTAACATTGAGGGTAGACTGGTTTCCTGTCTCAATCTGCAAGAAAAATGACGGACACTTTTATGTTTAAGCGTTGAGTACGAAGTGTGAGTGTAGACCTGGTATAATGAGGATTGTTAATTGAAAGTCCGATTCTAGAATATATCCACAATATATATATATATAATTTTTATTTTTTTGGGGGGGGGGGGGGGGGGTATCTACACAGCCCCATTACAACAAAATGCTGTCGCGTTGTAGAGGAGAACACCGCCATAACAAACACCACACAATCTGTGTAGTGATGCGGCATATAGCGGTTGTGTTCGGTACAGCGGTCTGCAGCCCCCGCACAAGCTTATAAAGGCCCTTCAAAACGTGACCGTGAAATCTGGTGCCATTAGACTCAATGATAATCATCTTAACATAGGCCTAATTACAGTGTTTTTGTTTTGTTCTAACCATAGCATTTGTGATAGACAACCTAAAATCAATATTCATCTTAGACAATTAAAAAACAAACTTCTGCAACGCCTTATTTTTGGTTTGGGCACCACTTACTGTGAAAGCGAAGGGGACAGCGGCATTTATTTACAATTCTTTGTATGTTGATTTTGTAGAAGATTTTACATAAATATCCAATGCAATCGAGGTTGAACAAAATTATACATATATACAATTCTGCCGTTATTTCAAATGTTAGGAAAGGCTACTAGCGTTTAGAACCAATTATATGAAATGCTGTTATAAAAAGAAAAATAGTAAAAACTAAAATATAATGATAATATACATAAATAAACAAACAGGTCTACGTTCGAGATTTATCTTTAGACCACAAAACTCCTTAAATTGTAATCACATTACACACAGTTTCAAATTACACATTAAATAGAGCATGTCTATTAAAGTATAAACATTACAAACACAACTGTCTAGCAGACTACTCAATAGAAGATATGCAAATAAGTGACGTCATGACTTAACTTTGATCGCGTCTGATATTCAGTTTCACGGCTCTGACGTCAACAGTTGTATTAACAATTTATGGATTTTTTAATGTCACTTTTAATGGAACCTAAAACAGAACTGCTTTTTTTTATTTTTTATTTGGCGACTGTTTTGGATAATACGAAGATTATTATTATTTTATTTATTTTTATATTTTTTATATTATACAACCAACAGCCCATGCGCAACAACAACTTCTTGTCCGTGACCCATGAGTCAAAGACGCTCAATCTTACAAAATGAAATTGTTTTCTAAATGTACAGTATTTCAAAAGAATTATTATTTTTCAATTGTTTTAAAATGAAATCCAGTCGTTTTGTTTTCTAAAAGAGTTATGCGGTGCTATAGTCATGATCAATCATTCATGCACCATATCCCGAAAGACGTTGGCTCTACGAATTTTCACTCTCCATTCCTGCTTGCACTCCTCAGGTGTACCATGTAGAAGGTCCTGCTAGCAATGATGTCATTTCCCAATCTCTTTCTTGGCCCACCCCGTCTATTTTTTCCCAGTTACTGTTTCAAGTAGGATGCGTTTTTGGGAGTCTGCTGTTTCCCATTCTCACAATGTGGTCAAACCAAGCAACTTGAGTCTTATGGATGTGCGAGGTGATAGGTTGGAAATGATGTAACAACCCAACAATGACCAGGACACAGACTTTGCTGAAGGAATGTGTTATGAAATTGTGACGTCAGAAAAGAAAAATTGTGTGGAAGTTCTAATTATTTTCTCCAACGCCTCTCAACCTGTCCAATTCGTTCTCTGTGAATGTCACGTCCACGTTTTGATTTGCGTTGAAATATAAGCTCTTCTACGGAGCTCTGGTATGTTGATATTCTAGAATAATTTACTGCAGAATGATGACACCATAAACGTAAGATGACGAGATAAATCAAGTGGGATGTTGTCTTCCCAAGATAATCAATCTTGGGTTCTCGACATTTTCCGGATGTTATCATTCCGTGATGAATTATCTCGGGAAGTCGACATCCTGCCTTCAGAATGTCGTATGTGGAAGACGACATCTTACTTCAGGTAGTCATCTCGAAAGAAACCATCTCAAGATGTTGCTATTTTACGTTAATGATACAACCATTCTGCAGTATCTCAGGATCTCAGCATATAAATGGCACTTCCAGAGCTCCGTAGATTTGCGTTGAAATCAAAGCTCTGGATATCTTGTGTGATTTTGTTCACTACTGCCAGTTTTTATTTGCCGTGGTGTGGTGCTTTTTAGTCGTCATAATATTGTGATTGTGTCAACACAGTTTGGTCAACGTGTCTATTTGAAGAAGTGACAGGTTGATAGGGGAAAACTGATCAGCTAGCCCCGGTGTCCACTCATCGTGTTTATACACTGTTGTCATCAATCTGTCATTTGATTCACCTCTAGCTCATTTATACGCCATCACCATCCCCCCAAAAATGATGGAAAGTTGTATTGACTCTACAATATTTGCTGGATTGCTTGCTGAGTTATCTCGAACTGGGTTGCAATATGAAATCTAGGTTTCTGTTATTATATTTTTTAAGTAATAACGAAAGATCAATCATTTTGACAGATATGATGATTTAACCCAAGAGCAAGCCCCCGCGTAGATTTTGGTTCACCCTCCTGAGAAAAGGGGCGTATAGAGATCTCTTCCGGGCACACAAAGTACTCTTTCCAGTAACGTAAGGCCGTGAGCAATAAAATGGCTCTTGACAAAAACAATATAGCACTACTATTACATTTTTATTGTGGCAATTAACCCCAAGGACATTTGTTCTCAATCCCATGCAGAATTTGAATTATTCACAATAATTTCTTGCACGCTCTTTTTTCTGCAATTTTTCGTAATTTAAATAATACATCATACAAAATATTCAATTAAAGTCAACACAAATTTTATACTACTCTTCTCAAAATATAACATGCAGAATATTACATAGTTAAGCGAAACAATAAGCACAGAATATGGATGGGAAATAGTTAATCTATGTAGACCACAGCAAAGAGAGTATGAGGTTGTCAGATTAAGCCAAGGTTTATAAAAGACAAATGTGGAGACAAGACAAACAGATAACGCAAAACAAAACAAAAAACAGACTGTGGCTGCAATGAGATAAATATATGTAGTCTTCATGTAACAGAGCTATGAGGTAAATGGCTGATGATAGGGGCTGGACTGACTGTAGAAGAGAACTATGTTTGAACAGCGGTTGGTGTCAATAGCGTTGATGGTAGGTGGGCGTGGCCGTGGCGGTTTACTTTATAAAGACCACTTTGCCGCATTTAAAATGTATATTCTCGATGTTGGCCGCGTCCTTAAACGTCAGTTTCTCCGGGATTATGATATTTTAAGTCTACAGTCATTCCCGGAAGGCAGTCTTTTGGAATAAAACATGTGTACACCCGAACGGCACAATCTCAAGACACACAATGTGCGGTCTTCATACATTATTAATTTTAGACTCGCACAAGTCTCGACAATGCTATTAAGATTTACGATATATCGTTGTCTTGAAATAGATTAATGTCTTTTTACAGATCATTGCCAACTAACCACCCTTCTAAAATGGATGGGTTTAGAGAATCAATTCGAATAAGAACAATACATCATCACTTTAACTGCTATGCAAAACACTCCATTTATTTGAATCTGGGGGCATTGACCCCAATGTCGGCAACCTCATTCCCAATCCTCTCTTTCAACATTTCCCTCGATGTCTTGAATACATTTTCTCTCTTCTTCGTAACTAATTTGATGAACTTTCAAATCTTCACACCCGTCTGGGTGTAAATTGTACAAAGCACGGAATGTGACAGTCATGCTTGTCAATGTTTATTTCCGATAACCTAACGAACGAGAAATGGAACCTACTCTGACTGACCAGTACCGAGCCAAGCAATTAGATTAGACCGTGCCAACCGCCTCTCCCCCACCCTGTTTTCCGTAAAATTAAGACAATCGAGTGTAAATTAAGGCAACGGGGCTGTAACCCGCAGCTAAAAGCCCCCTAGACCGCTTCCACGTGTACAATAACAACGTGTAGAATGATCTTAAACTTGTTTTTCTACTGAATTTGATATTGCGACTTTGATTACAGAATCTATTCGTCATTTTGTTTGCCTGGTGTTTTTTTCCTTCTGATAACAGAAAGAGTTTATATTGTTTACTAATAAGTTAATCCAGAACAGCAAATTACTTAAAAAAGTCGTAAATTCAAGGTGGAAATAGTTTGAGTCAAAACCCGTTTTTGTTGTTCGTCTATTTTCGTGGAATTATCTGAGAGAAAATGACAAACAAGGCATGGTTTTGATTTGTTTTTATTGTTGCTTTGAGTATACATTTATTTTTCAAATACCCAGAGAAATGTTAAGCCACACTTTTGTTGTCTACCTCCTTGGTTTTATAAAAAGAAAAAAACACAATTTTGATGAATATTTGGAAATTCCACTCTGCAGAGCACAATTTCCGTCGAAATCCCATTCGTGTTTCTACATACTTGCAATTAGAAAGAAACTAGAATTAAATTTCACATAATTTTAAATTCAAGAATTACGTGCTTTTAGTCAAACCTTGACATTTTGGTGGTATTCCTCTTCGGATCGGGGACAACAACAAAAAACAAAACAAAAACAACAACAACAGCAACAACAACACCAACAAGGTGTATTTTTCCCGTTAAGAATAGAACATTCAGTGAAAATCTAAAATTTTACAAAGCATTTGAAATCCAGCAAGTAAACGATTTAATTATAAACTACGATTCCTGTTGTTTATTTCACTCTAACGGAAAACACATACATATCAGCAGGGCATTAAATAGAAGAGATCGTTTGATTTTGTTTCCCCGTCAGAATCAAATTAATAAAATAAACCCGACATTCGTCACGGATATCTGTCATTTTATCTCAACGAAAAAAGAAGAAGACATTCCTAAAGCCTTATTGAACCGTCTGCCTCCCTAACAATTTGCTAGTAGCATTTTTCAATCACTGAAATTGAAGAAATACTTGCAGTGATCTACGAAGCCGTCTTCTCCTCCTCTTCATTTGGCTGACAGCAATTTCGTTTCACGCACAAGAGGAATTAAAAGATGGAATACTTGAAGCCAAGGTGGAGTGATCAAGAATTACTAATCGAATGCCTCATCACGACTTCAACTCCAGTAATATATATATCTAACCGGAAGATTTGAGGCATCTTTAAGTGTAAGAGATGAGAGTCGTATTACAAGTGCGATTAAAGATGTAAGCAAATGATGTATAAAAAGATTTATATCACAATGTAAAATTAGTATAGGGGAGATGGCCTTAGCTTCCGATCCAAGCCGGACCTTCGTCAGATGCATTAACAAGCACAAACACAATCATATCCATTCATAGAAAATAGTTATTGTATATATATCATAATAATATTTATTGCCATACAATGAAACAAATCACGGATTGATGTTCATGTGCAAGTCAGAAACGTTGTAATTACTCTGTCTTCAGAAATATGTTATTGTTATTTGGTTTGCGGTAACACCATGTGTATATCTACTTGCTGGGTAGATTTTGTTCTTTGAGAACTTGTCTTGCTATTTATTCTACTGCCACAGAGTAGTTTAATCTCTAATAGGCCTATTTTATTGTTGTGCTTTCACGTAATGTATAAATAGGCTATACCGAAAAAAGGTCCTATGATGTTATTAATAAATAAGTGCACATGAAATAATAATGCTCCTTATCCATTATATTATTATTATTATTATTGTCATTTTCAATCAGTTCTCAGTGATGGAAAAGGTTGTTCTAAACTAGTTTAGTTTTATTTCCTTTTCACTAAGACGTAAGTAAATGTCGACTTGAATTTGAAAAGATGAAAAAAAAAAAAAAAATCTCGCTTTTGACAGAATCTCTGGGTGAATATTTTGTTTAAGTCAGTTCGTAATGCCATCAACTTCTATTGAAAAATAAGTTTTTCAATATTAATTTATTTTCCCGATCCCCTACACAACACCTTTAAGAGTGACCATAGTCATAGCTTTGAGATCATTGCCATCAAGTGCATCCCGATTCCCTATAGACAGGTGTTACGTCGTCACACCTCGATGATGTTATTGCGACATTTAATGGGCTTGATGTCTAATTAAGTCTGAGACGTACCTGGGCAATCAGAGCGATCCTCTGGCGATGTACGCCGCGGTTGAGCTTCACCCAAAGCACTCATTTAAAGGTATCATCCAACAAGATTGGTAAGGATAAAAAATATTCATTCTTAAAGCTTACTGACTATATGAACTTCATACTAAAACCTTTTTCGTCAGTGAAGTATTTCCTTCTGAAATTAAGTCATATTCAAGACAACTGTATCTGAAAGCCTACAAACACGCAACAGCTGATTAAAGTTGTTACAACCGAAATTATGAAACAATGTGTTACTATCGCTGAAAATTTTGAATAGTTTTCACCATTTTCTCCCGACTAACACAATGGGTTAAGCCAAAATTTTCACAGGTTTATTATTTCACGTATATGGTCGATCACTAAAAACATGAACAGTGTCTGTATGCGAATATATCAGCTCTATCTCATCCTGTACGACACCTTTAAAGGCACTGTACACGTTTGGTAATTACTCAAAATATATATTAGCATACAAACTTACTTGGTAACGAGCAACGGAGAGCTGTTGATAGTATAAAACATTGTGAGAAACGATTCCCTCTGAAGTAACGTCGTTTTTGAGAAAGAGGTAATTTCTCACTAAAATAATGAAAGACTTCTGGCCAGAAGCCTTTTATTCCTATCTGAAAGCACACTAATTTGTACAACAAGGGTGTTTTTTCTTTCATCATTTTCTTGCAACTTCAATGACCAATTGAGCCCAAATTTTCACAGGCTTGTTATTTAATGCATATGTTGGGATACACCAAGTGAGAATACTGGTCTTTGACAATTACAAAACGTATACAGCACATTTAAAGGGATATAAGGTCACTTTAGTTTTATTTAACTCATTCCAATCTGCTATTTATCATCTGCTATATATTTTTTTTCAATTTTGGGTTGAACAAAGACACAACTACAACAGGAATGGAACCTGCGACCTCCGGATTTACAGGCCGGCGCTCTACCAACAGGGCTAAAGCCCTAATTTTGGCGTTGTGCCCATTTTGTAAAAAATATGATTGTTGTTTGTTCGTGGGTGCTTATCCATTCCTTTTGGTTGTATAATGCTGTGAAGATATCATTGAGACATTCGTTTCACACGCCAGTAACACACTGGTCTGCTACTGAGAATAGCAGCATTGAGTGTGAATTCTGGTTCTAATTTCATACCCAATTTACAGCAGATTCGGACTCAATAAAGTTTCTCAACTCGCGCTCTTACCGCGACCTTGATATTAAAGGCTTTAAACCCAGAGCACTACTGCATGCGATCAGGTGTCAAATATTGCTACGAGATAAATCCACGGCATGGGGAAGATTTTTAAAAAGCGTATGGTGCACGTGAGTTTCTTAAACTTAACATTACTGATGGCTCCCAGAATTTAAGGTGAACATTGAAGAATGTTTCTTTGATGAAACTGCTGTGGGCTTTCACGCAAAGCTGTTAATGTTGTTCACTCTGAAAACGATTTAAGTCTTACCTCGGTTGGGGTTGTGCCACGAGGTTTTTCAATCCCTAGAGGGCTTAATGTTCTATTGCGTGTTATGGTGTAAAGCCCACGGTAACAAGGGGATAACATGTGCAAGTCAACAGACCTTTATGTATGACGTCATCTTAGTAGCGCGCCCTCGGCTAGATGGTAAAATAAGGTTGTTCATTGGCCCGTCCTGTGCGCCGCGCGTGCGTAGCTGCGCGTTTCCATTGCTTCATCAACGTTTAACCTCAAAGATGGCGGTGGGATGACGTCAGTGCATAACGTCCATACACCAGTCTGAAAACGTTTGAATCTGAACATGATCGAGATCTGTTCTTCAGTACATTATTTAACGAGGGTATGCACAAACAGTTAGTTACAACTGCTTCTTCTAACCAAATCACTGACACGAGTTAATCGACACCCTCTAGGACGTGTGGTATGGTCCAGCATATCATGGCATATGAGCTGACCAGTGTGTACTATGGTACGATATGGTTCAGACAATGGAAATATTGAAATATGTCAGCCTATGCCAACAACCTAAGAATTGTATCTGCACGCTGATTTGTCTGTGTGTTATTGACGTAGAGTCGTTCAGGGGGTGTTCCCCGGGGGAGGGGGAGGGGCGAGGGAGAAAGGGAGGTGCTACATTTTCTCTCTTGATGCTTCCATAATATGACCGTAAAGCTCTTTCTAGCTTAGAACAATCCTGCCCAATCCGTTCAAATCGTTTAAACCTTTAAAGCTGCAAAGCACTTTCTGGAGAGAGTCTTGGGACACGTTGTGGATATGCGAGAAGGGAGATGAGGGAGGAGGGTTGCTGAGATTAATTTGCGGGGTGGGGGCTGAAATATACAGATGTGGTCTCTCGACAAGACCGAACAACCCTGGGTCGTCCACCGTATTCTTGCAAAGAGGACAAGCCTTTTTACTTGTTGGTAGCCAAACTCAGCAAGTTCATGGATTATTGGATTTGAGATCGAGTATAATTGCGACTATTAGCCAAACTAAACTGTTTCAGACTGGAACCGGGTGTCCAGAGCGAGTAAACTTCTTCTTTAAGAAAAACAATGGGGGACCTGCAGGTTTTGTAAACTTCAATTCTGATAGGCATTAAAATGGTATCGTTCCCCCTGGTCTTTACCTACGTGGAACCCTGGCTCGCTCCCCCACCCTTTTACAATAGCACATTCTTGTTGACAGGGTTTAGCGTCTCTTCATGTGTATATTCCATAGCTGCTTCCATCCCAGCAATCGAATGGTTAGGATCATACTTTGATAATGACCCCCCCCCCCAAAAAATGTGTAATTCTTATCCAAAAGCCTCATTGTTATTTAGAAGCATCTTGTGAAAATAATGCATCTGAAAGTGCCCCCATTGAATAGTGTAAAAAAATATATAAACAATAAAAACATAAAAACACTTATGTTGAAATGTTTGAATGTGTCCAAAGATTACCTGCAGACGACTTTCAGAAATGTCCCTGGTGTCCATTGAACGCTGCCCTTTAAAACAGCCAGAGGTGTCGTTGGTATCCGCTGCATGTCACCTCGCTATTAAGTGGATGGATTTGACGTTCTTTATGAAAATAATGTGATAGCTTTTTACTGTTTTATCAAAAGAATTACTGAATATTCAGCTGAAACTTTCACAGGGGACTCTTGTTGTATCTTTCTTGATAATTGTGCTGATAAATAAGCGTCACGTTGACAACAACCGAACAGTGACTCTACCTTTAACTTAATATCTGTTCACAGTTAAGAGTCACAGGGCAAGGCACTTCTGACGACCAATTAATTTTTGTAGCATAAAACTAACAAACAAAATAAAACACAGTTTTTGTCCAGCTACATAGCCACTTAGACGTTGATTCTGATTACAGTTCAAGTCCCAACGGGTCGCACTAGCAATCAGAAAGTACAACACTATACAAAGTCGAATTAAAAGCGATCTGATGATGCACCATACATCATAGAATATATACTTTAAATGCCCGTAATAAGTAAGGTAAGGGCTCCCAACAATGCCCACCCGTGACGCACGACACACAAGATCGACCTCCTGAAAATCGGATGTATGTAGGACGCCAAGGCGATATTGTGGTGTAATAGGGTTGATTTGAATGTACGGCGGCAGCCTTCTTTTCCGCATCGGCTTAAAATGAAACTCTAACCGCGGTTTCATTTCCCTCACGCCCGACACATATAACCCTTATCCATATAAGTACAGAATAATCCCCTGGATTACTGTTCCTTATTTTATTAAAGAAGGTCCCAGTCACACGGTGTATATCGTCCGGGGACACATTTAAGGTGTAAACATGTATGTACATTTTGACGGAAAATGAAAATGCAGCTCGGACAAATCAAGTGAGAGATTTTATGTTATCCCAACTGGTTGTAAAATTGACACGTGTCATTGTCCGATAGGAGTCGGTTATTGATTGAGAAAAAGTTCACGAAAGCACAGTTTGGGTCATGGGTGATATTTCCCATCTCGTTTGATTGCAAGTCTCGGCCTATGTGTGGATGATAATTTGAAGTTGTTAACAATCTATCTCTATACTGGAGACACCGTGCTGCCTGTATATCTGTGTCAGATAAACCCATTGGAGAATTGATTGTCAATGATTGAAATCATGTCTTCAGATTGGCCTGGATTTCTTGTTCCAGGTGACCTGACCCATTTTTAGGTCAGGCTGACCGGAAACTACTTTTAAAACAACATTCCGCATCGGATTCTGCGTTAGTTTGACACAGTTTCGGGTCAGTTTGAATAAGATTATAATTTGGTTTTTACCCTTACACCGATGTGTGTTAAACACATGCATGTATACTCAGTACTTACCCGAGTTCTGTGAGAAAAACCTACAGGCAAATCACTCGGGTAGAATTCGAGCCCACGACCTTTGCATTGCTAGAGCAGATGTCTTACCACTAGACCACCGAGCTAGCTCAATGGCTAGAGGCGGTTCGAATCCCTAGCAGCGAAATTAACATAAAGATTCCTAGTCAAAATCGGTCAGGTCCCCTTGAAACCGGTATCCGGTTCAAATCAGTGACCAGGGTTTTTTTTTTCGGAGCGCAGGCTTCGACAGAATGCCAAACTATTTCCTTTCTTTTCGAGCAGCGAATGAAAAAAGATAAACTGCAGTTTCCATCCACGTGAGGATGGATCGCATCGCAGTTTAGCTCAATCCCTTTTATATCACGCCCGAACCGACCCCCAACCATCCATACACCAAGCTACAAATTCCACATCCCGTCACATACAATCCATTTTAAGTGGCCAGATGAAAGCACTTAATGACAAAACTAAAAATCACATTTGTACAAGGGGATTTCATTCCACTCTCCCTTCTACAGTCGAGATTTAACCGCGTGGATAGGGGCATAGACCGGGGGATCCGAAACATCCGAGCCCAAATCTTGCCATTTCCTGGCAGTCTATATTTGGAAGCGCCATTCTTGATTAAGGGAATAAAAGGGTAGCGACGAGTTCTTAAACGGCCGTTTAAAACCGGCAGGGTCGTGGCCGTGCGATAAAGGCCCGAGCCTTTATCGCACGGCCACGACCCTGCAAGGTTTTAAACGGCCGTTTAAGAACGAGTCGCTACCCTTTTATTCCCATTCATAAATGCCCTTTTGGTTAAAAGGCGTAATAAAGTAGGAAACTCTGTAAAAACTTATCTGTTTTCCGACGTCCTTGAGCTCTGTACGTGAGACAGTTTTCGGATATGCATTGTGCGCGTAGTAACGCACCCTCGTGTCCATGGACTAAAATGGCGCGGCGAGATCGATCTCCCCTGAGAATGAGGTTGTGGGCTAACCCGCACAAATGCTATCCGAAAACAACCGGTCTTAAACAGCTCCAGCTATGTCTTTATCAGCCGTTTAAACACCCCCACGTGACGTGCTCTCCACCAATAGGAATAGCGAAACTGTCTGGGGTATTTATGAATGAAGAAGAAAAGTAGGAGCAACTGACCCTTCTTGACTTTTATCGAAGGGAAATATAAATTAACGACACGGTGCAGGAGTTGTTTCTTCATAGACATATCTCAATTTTTTAAAGATGATAATTGTCTTAAAGGTTCTGTTTACGTTTGGTAATGACTTTGAAAATTAATGGCAATAAAAACTTACGTGGTAAGTAGTACACCATCATTCGATAGTATAAAGCATTTTGAGAAACATTTTACTTCGAGGTAATGTGGTCATGGAAAAAAGATATCAGGTTTTATGCCCCAAAATTTGGATCAGAGAAACGTTTCTGTCAGAAACGTTTCTCAAATTGTGTATTCCTATAGATATAGGGAATATTCTTGCTGTGTGGACATAATCGCTCCGGTTTTTCGGCGATATCTCAAAAACGCGACCACCTTTTGAAGTGACATTTTCACAGGTTAGTTTTATTGTTTATATCTACTTTTATATAGGATTAAAACAATCGAACGGTTCCAAAAACCAAAGGTATACTTTGCCTGTAAGGAGGTACAATTGTATACATTGCAGGAATAATAATACAACAAAGTGGTTTTACTATGCAACCTTTCAAGTCAATTCGGCCCCTCAAAAAAAACTAATGTCTTTGTTTTCCCTGTTAATTGGGCCTCGGTAATTACGAGACTATCTCAACTCCTTTGGAGTAGGCCTATGCAGCACCGGCAAAAACATGGGCGGACAGGTTGGACCAATTATAATTGACATCAACAATCCTCGCAGATTTATGTTTACTCCTGGGAAATAAAAAGAAACCGGACACAAGTGTCATGACCGGGATTCGAACCCACTAAATCAGAAGTATCAGCGAGAGCTGCGTAGATTCATTTCATGTGTCATTATTTCATACGGAATTTATAATTTGTCATGAGGATTGGTCGTTGGTGGACTTTATAATCAGTGTGATTTCCTAGTGAATTAATCAGATCAACATTTCTTTGGATAATACAAAATTAATGTAGGCTACTTTGTCTTAAACGTATGTTTCAGCTCCGTGCATAACTGCGAACTTTATCACCATGTCCCTTTGCATGCACCTTGTAACACTCGATTTCAGAATTATTTGCAGTCACAGTTTGAAAAAAAGCTTAAACAAGTATGTGATTTGTCAATAGTACAAGAAAGAAGCAACAAATGTTATCGAAACAAAGGGAAAGGGGTCACACATTACAAAAAGTGAAAACAAGAAAAAAAAAAAAAAAACATGTGAAAAGGCCCTTCATCTAAAACCCAATGTTAGTGCTTTCAATCGTCTCGTTTCTTAGTATAAGATACAAAAGACTGCAACCTTATTGTTTAGTCCTGTGCTCAGATGAAAGGGCAAACAAATTAATCAAAAAGAACGTGAACTTTCAAAACAACAAGATGTCAAACAGCTGAAAACACCCTTTTCGAAGAAACGTATAAGAAAGAGAAAGCTGCTCGGTGCAGTTAATGCTTTAAACAACTGTAACGTAATTTATGACCCAGTCCAATATCACAGTATACAGCACTCTCACATAATTGTTCACTACTATGCAAAATATGACAAATGTAAAGTGACAATCTGTGTATAAACACGAATATCAGAGCAGTTATATAAAGACTTCGCACTTGACTTGAAAATAAAGTAGCTTGCCCGTTGGACCCTTTTACCTTCCCATATTAATTGAAACGCTGCGACATGACACCCTGTCTCCCATGTTTATACTGACTGTCAGGTGTTTTATCCGTATACTTTTAAACGGCACGACATTATTCTTTTGCGCCACCGTTCAAACGCGAGTTTATTTTACGTGTGAGATTAAGCGAGAACATAAATAAATTCGGTGAAAATATTAATAAAACATGCCGGTAGACGACGACGGGATCGTTAATCTAAAAGACGGAGCGTTCCGAAAAGCAATTCTTCAAGCGCTTAGTATTTTAAATTAAAAAGAGAATTACAAAATGTATTTCGAATTTCCACACAAAAATAGTCTTGCAAAGGGTTGAAACTCATACGGTTATCTAAAGGTAGAACTACACCAGTTGCTTAGATAACCTATTATTCATCCAACAACACATGCAGTGTACAAGGACATTTAACTTCGCCTTTTCAATCCTGAAGCTCCAAAATAAAAAATAAAAAAGAAACGAAACTCAACGGTTCTCCCAAAGTATGTAATTTTGTCTGCAATTCTTTGCTAGCCAGAACGTTAGTACAATACAGAAAAGTTGTAATAAATAGGTTGGTAATTTTGTTAGTTTGAACTGAGAAAATATTGCTTTTCAAGAATCTACAGAGAGAAGATCTCCCCCTTGAAGAAAAATGTATTTCATCTAGAAAATCCAACACATACATCCACTTTGTCTGCGCCGGGCTTACAAGTCGTCATATCGTAAGATTACAATCGTATATACCCACACCACCAAATGAAACGACCGATACAAGGGTGTTATTTACCGGCGCGCTTTGGCAGGATTTAAGGCGCGACTGCACTCTCGATAAAGTTCAAATCTCCGTAAACGATGAACTTTTCGCTGTTGAGTCATTGCTCTAGCCTACAAGGCGACGTAAATTTGTTAGCTTATACGGGGCCTACCTTGCATTCAAGGTTCCAATGGGACAGTAATCGAATTGTTTTGTTTGTCCTAAAACAGCGAGCTCGTGCCCTTTCTCACATCCTACAAACCATTCGAAGGTACGGTGAATTGATTCGTCTATAAAGCACAAAATTAAAGGAAATTTCCAGTATGCTGTTTGTGAATTAGATAGTTTAATTACTTTGATATTTTCTCCGTGGAACTTATTCTAACACTATGGTAACTCAACACCGCTGTACATGAGACCGTCAGCAGGCAATTGCTAGGTGTTGCAGTGCAGAACTCATTTCAAAAGAATCGAAGACAAATTTGCTGAATTTCGATGAGTTGTGATCGATTCAGATGTGAAACATGGATGTGACTTTCAGCCAGGCGCTTAATTCATGCATGAGGTTGGAGTCCGTTCACAACGGGATTTTTAAATGGTCAAAGACATATCGTTTATATGAGTTTACAACTGTAATTTTTTATTATTTCACACTTTGGTTCCTTAGGTAACGAAAATTATAAAGACAGTTTAAGCAGTAAACTGCGAATAAAGAAAATATAATTTTAGAACAGAACAATGGCATTCACGAATAGGCCCTACTATAAAAAAAAGTATTAGGAAATAATAA
Organism: Leptasterias polaris; assembly: GCA_037783415.1. Taxonomy (NCBI): domain Eukaryota; kingdom Metazoa; phylum Echinodermata; class Asteroidea; order Forcipulatida; family Asteriidae; genus Leptasterias; species Leptasterias polaris. Next base: position 2,933,387 of record JAZGTN010000065.1, read on the forward strand.
TCGTTTCTCGTTAATTTTGACCTAAAATGTTTTTTAAAACTTCAATTTTTGAAGAATATATATGCACTGTAACTTAAAATGTGTTGTTATGGTTTACCAAGTTCCATGATGAGAGTAGGCCGTTCATTAAATTCCCCCGGGGGGGGGGGGGGGGGGGGGGGTAGCAGCCAAAAACAAACAAATAAATACAAAATCAAGCAGATTAACAATTGAGTAAATTATTTCAAAAATTTGGGTGCAATGCTTCTATGAGGGCTTCACTTAACAAAATGATTCATTGTTACAAATGGGAAAGATTTCCGACAATACAAAAAAATCATGACGTCCCGAAAACGTCAGTTGTGTCGTAAGAGGATTTTACTTTTAATATTTATTATTATTAAGTTAAATTCTGCTAACCTCTAAACACAACTGCAACCAAGTCTTATTTTTAGAGTCGCATAAAGTGAGGAATCATCAGATAATGCGATTGCGTTCTAGATCTGGAGTTATGAATGACTGACCTGCTTTTGATTAACGGCGAAGTCAGGGTAGAGGAGGAATTGAAAAAGGGGAGGGGAAGTTGGGGACAGGGGGGTGGGGGACAGAGGGAGGTGGGGGACAGAGGGAGGTGGGGGACAGGGGGAGGTTGGAACAGGGGAGAGGTGGGGGACAGAGGGAGGTGGGGGAAAGGGGGAAGGGCTCCATCTTTTTGTTTTTTATTTGCCATCTTTTGTTTTACTTTTCACTACAATTTTAGATTTCTGTGTATTATAAAATATACATTTTTATTCTTTTAAATGAGCAAGGTCTGGGAGGGCACATCTTTTTTTGATGACAGTTGTTTTACTTTTGCCTTTCCCTGGACGGCCTCTGCTCGTTGTATTATATTGTCAAAAGAATTAAAATAAATAAATAAAATAAATAAATATCAACATCACCTTCCGAAGTGTGGACCTTCTAGATGTTTTAAATTTAACAATATTGAAGTTTGAGAGTTGGAAATCTCAGCTCATTCATAAAATTATAAGAGGTAAATAGGTTTAGGTAGGTTGGGGTAGACACATAGAAATGGGGCAGGCAGGATATGATGGGCAATCTGTAAAACAAGCATTGTTGTTGTTCTTCTAAAATTGTGTGGTATCCAGTAACAATTTCAAATCACTGTTTTGTTTCGGTCATTTTTAATTTTCCTTTGATCTAGAGGGTAAACCAAACTGATCTCCGCTCTTTGTCTCTTCAAATCATAAAGTTTATTTTTCTATGAGGTAAGGGGAAATCTGAAATTGAATTTGCTGTCAATCTATGATTGGCATGGCGAGGTTAAGTCAACTATCTTGTCATATAGACTTAGCTGCCTCATGCATCCGTATACAGGGCTGGCCCGGAGTGCGTTATTGTACCGGCCTTTGTGCTAATGCCAAATTATTTAATTATTAATCCGCAATTAAACCTGACTCTTTTGTGCTGAAGGTAGAGCTTGCTACATAATTATTACTCTAATTTTGAATACTCAAAGGGCAGGGGTGGTTTGTAAGATGTGATTCTTGTAGGGTATGTTAAATTCCTAGCCACTATTGAGGATTGGTAAACTATCAAAAAATTTACAAAACTCTGACGACTGTTCTGAAAGCTTGCTTTGTATAGAGTTGGACCGGTGTGCATCATCATGTAAAGTATTAGAAAACAAGGCTGTTTGAAAAATGTACCAATGAATAAATAAACACAAATGTACAAACAAATAAATAAATAAATAAATATTTTGTTATTTCAATCATTCATTATTTTATAGATTTATTTAAACTTCCTTTATTCTGGTTGTGAAGCCAAGGATTCTCAAAAAAGCAAACTTAATCACTATATTAGCCCCATGAAGAGAAGACAAAGGAGCAAGTTTCAGTTCAAGATGTGGGAGGGAAAACCCAAAAGAAATATTCCAGGGAAAACCCTCGCAGTCAGCTAGGGACTGAAAACCCAATCCACTTAGTGCCCCGGCGTGATTCGAACCGGGTACCAAAGGTATACGCTCCTTTTAAAGTCTTTCTCAGTGAGCAACATGGAATATGGAAGCTATATAAAAACCACTTTAAACCCTAGAATAATCACACACGCCAAGACTCATATATGCCGACATGCCTTAATGTCAACTCTCTTTGTAAGAAGAGTGTGTATCAAAATCTAAATTCCATCGGAAATTTCCCGTGGGCTTAAGCAATGATAAGACTCTTTGATCCAGTCAAGGATATAAACCACATTTGCTTTTAGACACTTTTGTACTAATTCATTTTCCGGTAAAAGTAAACTTTGCAATGAACGTGGCTGGGCTGCTGGATGATAAAAATGCAAAATAATAAAATAACAATCTTACGTTTCTCCTGATGACCAGCAAGAGTCTACTGTTAGAAACGTCGGACCAAACCGGCTCTTTTCAGAGCCAACACTCCCACAAAGAGATTTAATACATGGTTGTACCTGCAAAATTACTATTTATAGTTTTTGCTTAACAATCTTACGAAACCATGTTATTTGTTCTTTCCTCTAGAACATAATTAGATTTCATGATGACAGGATTAGAGGATGTGGAAGAAAATAATTAATTGACATGTCTAATTACAAATTATGTAATTTATATTGAATCAAAGAACAAACAGCTGAAATTGTGTAACATTACACCTGTATTTCATGCTTAGCTGACCTGTCAAAACGATCTGAAATTCTGACGCTTCAGGAACGTAAAGGTTTGTTGTGTAATAGATATCACCACTTAGGACATTGTTAATGTAAAGGTCGGTGCGTATGACTTGAAGTGTTGAATGAAAGTATAGACAATGTAACCCGTGACGTCACACAGTTACAAAAGATCCACAGAGCCAGGACTTCTTACAGGACTTCTTACAATTTGTTTCAATTCAATGGAGGAGAACATTAAGTCTCACATATCGATTACGATTGCACTGACTTTTTTTATATGAAGAAAGAGTCCCATCTCAAAACTTGTGTGTGTTTTTCTCATGGTCAAAATCCAGGCAAATTTCTGTGTTACCTCTTTGGTCTACTAAATTTCTTAGTTTTGTTGGTCTGTGGGTAGTTTTGTTAGTGGTTAACATGAGTCAAAGAAAGATGCTCCGATTAACGCTGATGAAGGACAGTTGGTGTCATGTGTTTTTTGGTTGTGATTTTACCTGGTGAGGCATTTCATATCTTGGTTGTTGAACGAGCACTCCAACTTTGGTAAAGACATGATGGACTTGACATGATCGAATTGGTGGGGAAAAAATCTGCAGTTATCGAGTATCCGAGCTGAACTTTAACTACCTCTAAATTTTACTACATCAAGGCTTCGTATCTAGCAACAATGCATGTGGAGAATTTTCATACGGAAAGGGGCAGTTGTTAACAGTTGGGAGTATTCAAGACATTAAAGGTTGATGTCTATAACACACACACGTTCAGAAAGAACGCATCCATGTGGGGTGACTTCTATTGTTCTTTCCGTCGTCCCTTATACTAAACATCTTCCCATAGACTTTGTACGAAACATTTTTGTGTGAAGCACCTTAGTCTTTAGAATTTCAATATGGAGACCCTTTGTTTTCTCGTTTCTGCTTTGTCCTCTGTCTCCATAAGGTACCAAATAATATGAGCACGCCAAAAACCTGCGATCAACTTATTTTTTTGTTTTGCGCCACCGTAACACAACTACACCAACTATTACTTTAATGGTGACTTTCTGTAACCAATTGCGAAACTGTATATAAATGTTCTTACGTCACGCACAAGGTGCGAGGCTAATAATTAAGCCATAGTTAAAGATTTTTCTTCACAGAATAACGTTCCTGTCACATAAAATCTTTAATTCTATGTCCTTGTCACTGCTGGCTTGCAGTGATTCAAAAGCTGTCAATTTGAACAAACACAGACTTAATTAATCGACTTCCCAGTTTGTTTGGGCTGTCCACGCGAGAACAGAATTTCTTCAAAACTGACATTCTAAAGAAACGAAACAGTCATTCACAGGCACCTGCTCTTATACAATGAATTGAGAATTGAGCAGCAACTTGCGAGCTACGGTGTAATTGTTTAATTCCACCTGTTCCTAGACATTGAAATTGTCCTAGGTGCATTGAATGTGTAAAGTTCAGGTTGAGTAAGTATTCGACTCAAAAGGTTGTGAGGTTATATCAGTGCGTTTCTTCAATTCAGCAAAAAAACATTAAAAATGGGTAATTGTTCAGATGTGACAGATTGTAATAACACTATAACCGATGTTGTTACCGAACGTGTGCTTGTGTTACATTTTTCTGAGTACATTTGACAACAGTGACATTAAGTCCTTGACAGCATGTTCTTTGCTCTGAAAGGTCCTCAGAAAGCTACGGAGCTTTGAAGGGACAAAGTGATGACAAACAATCGGGAACAAGTCTTCCTTCCAACAAAACTAATCTTCGTTTAAACAAAAAGATCTTCGTTCGAACGGAAAAATACTTTGTTCCAACGCAAAATGAAATATCGTCCTTTGTTCGCACGAATATAATCTTCGTTCGAACGAAAATAATCTTCGTTCAATCTAAAATATTCTTCGTTGGAACGAAAATTATAGAGTATTCTATTTGTTTTCAGGCTTCAGACGCATTGTTAGCGCCCCTCACTTCGTCACCAATAGCGTCTGTGTTTCTGGCAGCACTCATGCGGGAGCATTTATTTTTTTATTTTTTTCAAAAACAATTTGATACAAAGTATTTTAAGATAAAACATAATAAGTCAATACAATACAATACAATAATACACTAATAAGTCAATGACCGTATGTTCAAGGTGTTTTCATGATTTGCTTTTGTTATCACTTTTTTTTTACACATTTCAGATATTCCCCTCCGTGTGGATAATTAAATTGCAAAGCTGCGAATCTCCCTTTGTCAAAGTGTGAATTATTTTCAATGAAAGGGCCGATTCTGACGTTTCGCGTCAACTGACGGGTCTTCTATAATATATTACTGACATGGTGATTTCTGGAAAGAGTAGGTTTTTCCCTTTTCCAACTGCGTCAAAATAATCTCCGTGTCAACGCGAGGGGTAGAGACTTGCCAAGTTGCTAACACCTCGGGTCGGCCTTAGATTTGTCCGTTTTGACCGTGTCTGTATATCTACAACCGAAACGAAAATTGTCTTATGTAATTGCTCTTAAATTAACGCAGGTATGTGAGCATCGACGTTTAAGACACCTTTTGAGGATTCTCCTATTGCAAATTGGATTGCTATTCCCATATGGTCTGACTGATTCCCTATTGGGTAACCCTTGAATGACAGCTATTACTAAAGGGTCGACCACAATCCTCATGTTTTCCTAGGCAGTACAGCAACCTATCTTTCACCGTCGTTCCGTTTCTGAATCGGTGGCTACGGCTATCTTTTGCAAAGGGTAGCCTATGTTTCAATGCGTGTTAGTGTGGTGAATCAGCCACAGTCACAGCCACTGCTGTTATTCAGAAACGGCCATAATTTTTTGACAAACAAAACAGCCACCAAGTTCAAAACTTACAGCGGCAGACTTGTGGCCTCGAACGATGATTCTTAAACTTCGCCACAGAAGATACTGATACATTTCTTTGGAACGACCCCATTTGGAATGTTTAAGGTAGAGTGTTCTTTTGAGGCAAGGTGACCTTTCTCCAGTCGACGGCACCTGTACCCCAAGAATCCACGGGGGAACTCATGCAGTATCCTATGTTGTCTCAAAGTATGAGGCCTATTATTAAGTCAACACTCTTCCTTTTTCAAGTGAGGTTTACGGATACACCATGAAATTAATCTCGTTCTGGGAGGAACCTGTGGTTCTGGGAAGAACCAGTGATTCTTTATTCAACCTTCAAAGGAGGCACCTGTTTCAGCGTAACATATCTTCAGCTGGCTGTCAGTCGCGATTGTCACACGTAATAAATCACTTAAGAGGGCTTGCAAGGGCTTATCTCCCATTTTCTAACCGCAGAAATGACGGCAAGACATCAAAGGACTCCCAGCTAGTTGGGGAACAGATGTTTTCAATCAACTCAATGGGTCCAGGACTTTTGGTGACCACTCGCGTGACTTCGGTGTCATTGACATTAACCAGGCGGCCATTGCTTTGTGTACAAAACAATGCACAGGCGCAATGGGAGGATTTTTTATTTTATTTTTTTTCTCAGCCCCTCTGACCCAAGTCACCGACCTCTGTTGATTGACACCCCTTCTAAACTGTGTGTTATGGTACGGGGAGGATATCATGGAGTACAGCATGGCTGGGATTTACCACGTGGGTGCTGTTATGTTTTTCTTGACTTGCGACAGACGCTTTGACAGCCAAACTCGCTGCAAGGTTTTAAGATATAGTCTTCTTTTTAGAGGCAAGGTGACCTTTCTCCAGTAGACGGCACCTGTGCCCTAACAATCCACGGGGGAACTCAAGCAGTAGCCTATGTTGTCTCAAAGTATGAGACTTATTTATTTATGTTCACACTCTTCCTCTTTCAAGTGAGGTTTACGGATACACCATGAAATTAATCTCGTTCTGGGAGGCTTGGAGGAACCGGTGGTTTTGGGAAGAACCAGTGATTCTTTATTCTTAAACCCCTGCACCTTGCGATTGGCGCTTCTGTGAAAAACTGCGGGGCAGCCAGAATATATATATGTATTTGTTTTTATTTTTATTATTATAATTTTTTTTCTTTGGGGGGGTTGAGGACTGGAGCCCTACCCCCACTCAGAACCATTTCTCCCTTTCTTTCCCCCAGAGATATCGAACAAATATACCTATGAATGGTTTGACACATTAAATATCCTCCACCAAATACAAATTACGACTTAGTCGCCGCTTGCCCGTAAACGAAAATGTCTTAATACGCCACTCATGGGAAAATTAAGGGACCTCGATTCGATTTTTCAGGTTGGACACTGACTATCATCAGACCCTGTGCTTGAACAAAGAAAAATTGACTAGATCTGGATTTGAACCAACGACCTATTCAGTCAGTTTCCCTTGTGGTTTATTACTTGATAGCTTTGTATTTATAATATAATATTTATAACTGTCCAATGTGCATCCTTTTACTCAATTATTTTGCCGACACAATTTACAAATTCTTCTCAAGATGGTTGGTTCACTTTCGAACAATAAAGCTTTTAGGTTGAGTATTAGGTACAGCTGCTGATGTCTGACTGCATTTTCAAGGGATTGTGTACTCCAAACGTGTTGTGTAAACCATTTTATAATCATATCTTTCAATGGCAAAATTAAACACTTAAAACAAACAATTACGTTTACAACCCATCGCGATGCGAAGAATTCGTGCTTAAGTCAAGGTTAGATGAAGTTTAAAAACAATGGAAAACGTGTTCGTACATGGGAAAATATGTTATTAAAAATTTCTTCGGGTTCTTCTCTGAGGCTTAATAAAATTTCCGATCGGTGCTTAAAATAATTATATTAAAATCTTACTTTAGAAATAGTGATCAATGTGGAATCTTGCTTTAGAAATAGTATAATAAATACTCATATTGCGCAATGATATTAAAAGATAAAAACATGTTTGGATGCGCATTACAATGGTAACAAGACAGGTAACGAATATTGAAACATTTATGAATTTGTTTAAGGTTTTGTCCTAGCACATTGTCATATTGATAATATTTAAAACTCCATTGATGCAAAGAACTCTTCGTGTAACAAACAAATAATCTTCGTAATTCAGCAAAGAATAAACCACGGCATAATGAGAACATTATTTTGTTATGTTATGGTTATAATAGACGAACATGAGGGGAATAAACGCATACAAACGTATTTATAGAAGTTGAAATGTATTTTGAATACCCCTTGAAAACGGCCTTGGAACGGTTTAATTGAATTAACGTTTCAACAACAAGGAGGAACAACAATGTTTAACAAGCAAATATAAAAAAGCTCGTTGTACTTGAGCAAGCCCGTAACCAGGAATTATTATTATTATTTTTTTTTTTTTTTTTGGGGGGGGGGAATAAAGTTACGATGCGTACTTTTTTCTTGTTTTTTTTTGGGGGGGGGCGGACTTTTTGGGGGTTGGGGGGGCGGACTTTTTTTTGAGGGAGGGGGAAATTTATTTTATTTTTTTTTTGATTTTGGGTGTTTTTTTTGGGTGGGTTTTTTGGGGGGCGGACTTTTTGAGAATAGATGAACTTCAACATGTCTATTTTTTAAGTATGATTGGAAAATGCCTTTCGTCAATACAATTTCAATACCATTCAATACTTCCTCTCAATCAATCAATAATACATGCATGGATAAATAAAGAATAGCTGGTGATTAAGTGATGGGGTCTCCGAAAATCAGCGCTTGTCGAGTAGAGACCCCCAACGAGTAGAGACCCCAAGAAGTGATTAGCTTAAAGGTTCACATTGTATGCAGAAGTTTTGAATTGTATACTACACACTAGATTAAGGAGCCTTTAAAGTGACAAAGATGAAACAAAAACTGGGAAAAGAGCTTCGTTCGAACGAAAACAAATATTAAAAAGGGGCATATTTGTCATTGCTTCGATTAAGGTCTTTTCTGAAGAAAAAATACAAACAAAAACTACACTTTTTAATTGGCAGAACTTATGCCCCCAGAACAATGGTGTCAGCTTTATCAAAGATTATCACGTACTTTTACTTTAATTTTAGTTTTATTTCGTGTACGGCAATTGAAATAAGAATATTTTTGTGTTTTGTGGAGTCTTCAAAATGTAATTTCCTCGTTTCGTACAGTAATTGAGAAACAAAAAACTTTCCGGGTACTTGTACTAACTTTATATTTAACAATCTTTGAGAATAAATCGAATAAACTGCCCCCATTGTAGTAATTACCGAATTCAGTACTTTGTTTTCTAAAGGTTTTGATTTCTTTTGGGGTATACAGTACTCTTTTCACTTAATCATATAAAGTGGTCTTCTTTCGGAATTATTATCAGCATGATTACTAATGGTCCTAAAAGCGTCTTAACATTTGCTTTACATCATTGTACCATCTCCAAGTCTGAATAAAATTATCATAATTATTCCTGAGAGAATACGTGACTCTCGTATAGATAACCAAAGAAGCCATCCCAAAAAGCTAAATTGCTTCATTGTCAAAAAAGCTAACCCAGCAGATTCGCAAGATTCTTTCTTCTCAAATAAAAGCATCGTCCCATTCAAATGGGTGTCTTTTACCAGGCAGGTTTCCATCTTGCTGATTGGACATTTCCGAAGCAAGAAACACGAGAATTAATTCACGAAGTATGCGTTTGTTTCCCGGTAATTTCGCGCAAAAGCACTCTTGTCCAACCTTGAGTGGACGTAGCTGCGGTCGCTATACGCATATTTTATTCGATCAAAATCCATTTAGATTCCTGATCTAACTTAAAAGTGTCGTTCTACGAAAGCCTAACGCGGCCAAAAGTGTATTCTTCACGATCATAATCTATACTCTACATTACGAACGGATCGTTGTTGTTTTCGATTGAGAGATCCCTTCCAATATAGGACGAGTTTTTGGCAGCTGAAGAATCTAATCTACTTTACATCGACCTTGATCTGTTTATTTTGATGTAGAAACAACTAAGTCCTCATAAGCTGTAATAATCAATCGAATAAATGTATACGAAGTGGACAACTACAGTTTCACAGTGTTCTAAAATCAAACTGTCTCCAAATGCATTTAAAGTTCATTGTTTGCCTAAAACATTTAATTTGAATTTCAAATTTTCACTTCGAATGACAACATCTTCGCGACAATAGACTGTGCCAGTTTCGCGCGTATCGAAACCAGGAGAAAACTCAAATATTTTCCTTTGAAATCAGGATTTCTTTGTAACTTCTATTCATACAACAATCTTGAAAATTGAAATATTGAAACATTTAAACACGATTACAACTTGGGACAATGATGTTTATTTTTAATTGAAGCTCCATTAGTCAATTACGCACGAATTTGTACAAAACAAGTCTTCCACGTCTTTGCAAACTTGATAAAACTTTCCTTATAACCAGCGAAAACCCCAAATCCTATCTGTTACACGTTTAATATCATTAGATAATTTTCTTTATATACCTCAGAAAACAAAACCGGATGGTTTATTTTTGAAATGGGAAAAGTTCTGCATCTAAAAAATTGTTTGTTCATGCCTACTGTAGAGACCCCCACAACACTTACTGTCTGAAGCTTGTATAAATATTATTTTACCATGTTGGAGAAATATCACTTAAAAATATAAAAAAATAAAACTCATAACATAATTATTTACCGTACCATAAAAAACTAATCCCATAACCTCAAGTCGAAATGTATGTCAACCAACCCAAACACCCGGGGGGACACACGGTTAACAAAAGTACGGGGACCCCGGGAAGACAAGTAATTATTTAGACCATCGACTCCCTCGGAGCAGAGAAGTCTACCGTGTTGATATTACATAGCCGTTGGTAGTGGTATTCACCGCTTGCCATTTTATGGCGTTGGAGTTTAAGCTTGTGTACATTTTCTCAACCGAGCGATTAAACCTTCAGGCTCTAAGGTAAAGACAAACCAAGCATCATTGGTTTTCTCTGCCTTGAGAGCGCTAACTAAATATCAACTTGGATATAGCCCTAGGTTGAAATCTGGGAAAGCTAGTTCGCATCAACACCCTATCAAATGTGTTGTTAGTGGATATGTTTCTAACTGACTTAATACTTTTAGGGCAATTGTATTTGGTTATTTTCTTTTATCCAGTGACAATGTTGCTCTGTAAGTTCCAAAATAAAAAGTTGGGATGTTTTGGGGGGCACATGTGTAAGAACATTAAGGTATCATTAAGACAAGTCAACTTATTCTTAAATAACTCGACTTGACGAGATAAATTAAAAGACAAGTCGACTTATAGGGTTCAATCATTTTTCTTGACGAGACAATAGATAAGTCGACTTTAAGATTCAATCCGAAGTCTTGGCGAGATAACTGATCATGACAAGTCGACTTCTTTGGGTCAAAAGTTTCAAGGCAAGTCATTTGTTATTAAAATAAGTCGACTTGACGACATAAATTGTCGAGACAACTCGACTTTCAAGATTCCATTAGAAGTCGTGGAGAGATAGTTTATCACGACCAGTCGACTTCTTGGTGCCAATAAAGTTGAGATATGGACAAGTCAACTTGAGGAGTTCATGTGATCTGTATAAGTGGTATAGCACAGTGTCTAGCTTGTTCTGAAACGTATACATAACATATCCCTGGCGTGTCCCCTTCATTGCATCTGATGAGGCAGTTGTTGCTACGAAAGCTCATGCAGTTATTAAGTGCTACCACCCTGTTCTGAACGTAATATGTTTTGAAGAAAAACATATTTTGAAAAAATACTTTAAAGCTTTCAGACAGTGACTTTCGGAAGATCATTTGAGATAACTTGTTGGTGTAATTTATTCTTGTTTATGACTAAATTAATGCATGATTGTGACCTTCCATTCGAGAAAGCATTAACTGTCATTCTGCCAGCATTTGAACCCGCAACCCTTCAATTAAGAAAATAGGACTTGATTCATAGTTAGAAGTGGTAAAGCAAAATCAAATCCCTAGAATAAAAATTCATACTTAAGCTTACGAAATGTTCTCCTTTGTTACGACATTATTGCGACTGTAATACAAACACAATTTCCGTACTATGTACGCAATGCTTACACGCATGCAAAACAGTAGCTGTAATTAAAAAAACAAAAACCTCACACCTGTGTCATCAAACATAAACCCCTGGAAAATACCGATTCCCAAAGTAAATTCCAAACCAAGTCCATGCATTAACTGGAGACCAGCGCCTACCGTATCGATTTGAATTGTCATTCACAGCGCGTACAATCAATTGACTATATCGTGCGTGCTATAGAGTATGGCACCCACATCCGTCGCTATTTCTCTGTTTGACAACCATGACTTGGGAGTGGGCCATCTCTATTAGGCAGTTGAACTGTTTGATCAGGAAGTATTCCTACACGAGCTCCGAACAATCCAAGTTGAATTGTTGAATAACTTCGTGGGCAGCTGCGGAGGCAAGGTCTGTTAGAAGCTGCACGTTTATTGCTCAAAGAAATCTTTACAATATAGAACCGGTTAGATGAAATAATTCGTAACTTTGACTTTTCAGAATTTCCAAAGTACATACATGTATCCAATAAGAAGATCACATGGTGTTACCGTAAACCAAGTACACATTGGTACATCACCATGCAATGCCTCTAATCCAACCTACATAATATATTGAATATTTTTATCCCCTCTAAACGTAGACACTGATCTCAATTGTTCGACATTTTGAACAGCGCTTCTTGTTTTTAGAATTATTTTCTTCTTCTGCCTCGCCGTGTCGGAATCCATTACGGCTCTGAACATTTGAATTAATTTAATTATCAAGTATCTCGAGGACAAGGAAATCTAAACATCATGTGAGTTATCTAATTTAAGTTTTCCCTAATGATCGAGGGAGTCTCATTCTCCCATAAGCTATAAATCTTAACCATTTGAAACCGACGATGGGTATCTTTAGTTTCCACTTTGAAGCAGGAAGACCGGTTGTTGAAGCAGAAAATTGAGTTGGGTGAAATCTAACTTGTTTAGGGTGTACTGTATGGTTTGGGGCATGATATGGAGGTCTATATCAAAGCGAAATCGCCATGACGCCATTACTCCCATATTACCCCCATATTACCACCAATGGAACAAGATTAAAAAACTCCCAATATAATTTGATAGCTCAGATGTAACGTAGTGGATGGGTTTAGATCGTGACAAATGTGCGGGATCGTCTGGATCCTGTGGAGGATGTAATCGAGGTGTTGTAGTGTGTTGTCCAATTGCTATTGCCTCTGAAAGTATGTCGATGAAGACTCCCAGTTAAGCCTGACAAATGTGATTTACCTGGCAATAATAAGTATTAGTCAATTGGCTTTACACAATCCAACCTGCATGTATTATGACTCTACTGGGATACGACGTGGGCGTTGTTCGAGATGACGTCATGATCATGACGTCATTTTAGACAACGCCAATTTCGTTCCTTAAACGAAAGAATTTATGTTATAACATATCTCCTTTCAAAGGCATTGTTAAAACTGAATGGGGCAACCTTTATTTAATATTGTAAAAATTGACAAGAAAGACCTTGAATACCTTCCCTGCGTGGTGATATAACTTGGCATTCCATACAAGGCTGGGAATTAAAGTATAGGTTTTGGGAAATTGTATTGCATGCACCCAGGGTATGAATAATAATAATAATAATAATAATGGCTTCTTATATAGCGCTCATATCCGTCACTCAGTGACGCTCAAGGCGCTTCAACAGTCAATATTTTCCTGCAAGGTATACATGTGGAGCTACTTTTTGAATTTTTAGGCCTATTTCTTTACATAGCACCATGTAATGGTTTACAAGGTGCTGTGGCGCAATATGCAGCCGATCAAACCAGAAACACCGGGGCAAACCCCTTCTCTTTTCGATAAGTGCACTGGGTTCTTTACGTGCATCTCGGCTTTTTACGCCTATGTTGAGGATAGCAACGTATATTCGGTTTGCGGTAACATCATGTGTATGTATCTACTGTTGTGTAGATTGTTCTTGAGAACTTGTCTTGCTAAATATTCTACTTCAGCGGAGTAGATTTCGAAATTCTGGAAACTACTTAGTTCTGAAAAGAACTGTCCTGCTTAAGTACTACCCAGGGAGGTATAGTAAATCGGCCGGGACTACTACTTTTGCTTAGAGGAGGGGACTTAGAGAAGGTTAGTCGAAAAGATGAGACCAATTAATAAATCACTCCGGAGCAGTGAAGTTAATAAACGAGGAATCCCTTCCGATCCACTAAGCGAAAGTGTAGTAATTGAAGGCCATTTTCCTACCTCCCCAGGTAATACTAATAAGCAGGACACTTTTTCAGAGCTACGTAGTCTCCCATATTCTGAAATCCATTCCATGGGAGTAGTATAGCTAGACAAGTTCTCAAGAACAATGTACACAGTAAAGTAGATATACACGATGCTATATACTAACCGAATACACACGCTATATCCCATTAAAGGCACTGAACACGTTTTGTAATTGTCAAAGACCAGTATTCTCACTTGGTGTATCCCAACATATGCATAAAATAACAAGCCTGTGAAAATTTGGGCTCAATTGGTCATTGAAGTTGCAAGAAAATGATAAAAGAAAAAACACCCTTGCTCGTTACCAAGTATAAGTTTTTATGCTAATTTAAGTAATTACCAAACGTGTACTGTGCCTTTAAGCTAATACCCCTCAGAGGGGCTAGGGATGCTTATTGCCTGACAGAATGGAATTGTCTTGCTTCTTTTCCCCTCATGCTGTTTTTTATAAATGGTTGATGACCACTAACAGGAAAGCTCTGAAGCCCAGCCCCTTAGCCTTCCAAACCCCATACCGAGATGTGTATTGGTATAATCAACCCTTTACCCCAAAACATATCCTAGGCCTTTGAGATCCTGTGATATGATGATGATGATGGGCCCTGGATGAGGGTTACCGATTGTTATAACTTATTAAGGATGACCGATGACTGCTATCAAACAAGGCCCAAGTTCGCGCAAGGACCATCAGTTAACTAGTGGTTGTTTAGTGACGTACGTAGAGCATGCGCACAGAAGCTGTAGTGCGAACGACTCTAGTCATGTCATGTCAACGCGAATGGCGTTTTAACATAATTATTATGTTATCATTTTCTTATAACTGGTCCACTCTGCACTGTGCTATGCAAACGGCTATTGATGTAGGGAACCCAAGTGAGCCCTCAGTGTTCAAATAAGTACTCCAACTTTTGTGATTTACATATTTACACTAAAAAGTTAACTTCGGGGTCGCGACCTTTCAGCTCACTCTTTTCCATTTGTAGCTTTGAGCAAGAGAGAGCACATTTTGGGGGTCTGTATTTCTCTCCATTTTGTGGGAAGCATGGCTTTGGCCATGCTCCAAATAACATTTACCTGGGAGGGGTAAGGTTATAGAACTCTCTGTGAGTATCACTTGGTCTAAAATTATATTTTGATTTGTGAAATATTGTCATTAGTGCTATTTCAATCGGCATAATATTGTAAACTTGTGTGTGTGTTTGTGTAGCCAGCCTCGTGTTGTGCTGACCTTTTGCCCTTTAGCTTTACATAAGTGACTGTGTGCTGTTATTGTGTTAAATGCTATTTTGTATTCAATGTGCTGTATTGCATTGAATGATTAAATCAGCACAGGGGGTTATTTTATATTTTAAACGTCATCTTATGGAATTTGTTGCTATAATTGTATTCTGGTGAATGCTCGTCCCTTTTTAAGGTTTTATACAATTATAGAGGACCGTCCTCCTTCCCGCATGTCTCTACATTGATAACCAGCGATGCGACCATGCCCCATAGACTGGTTCCAAATAGTCGACTAGCGTAGTACAACTATCTTTGACTAGACAGAGTTCGGGCTAACTTAGTCAAACTATGGTCAACAATAGTCTTTGCGCGAACTTGGCCCAGGCTGGCAAAGGCCATAACCCAATGAGGTTAAGGCTATCCACACCGAAGCTCCCGCTGGAGCTGAGGCATGCATTTGCAATGAGATGTTCATGATGAAAGAAGTAACCAAGTGCATCCGTCCTTTGGCATGTGTTTCTGGAGTGTAGAATGCTAAAAATAGTAAAAGATTTGACATTTCGACCCTAGCAGACTCTTTCTCTTTCTGGATGGTATAATAATGGAATTCCTTATTAATCAGACTTTTAGTATAAAAGGTGGGGTAAATACAGTAAACTACGATAAACCAACTGTGTGCAACAACTGCCGAAGCTCTGAACGGGTTCTTTGGAAGATTTTAGAGGTGGAACTTCTGTACATGAGTAAAATAGTGTGCTAAAAGTACCGTATGGCAATTGGGGATACTCTCTTCCCCCATATCGGGCATAGTACTCCCACGGTGAGTTACCCCCAAGTAGACTTACAAATCGCATTGTTATTCAATTATTACTCACTTTGAATCGAGATTAGGCACTTATTTCGATTGAAAAAGAGTAAACATCAAACATCAGCAGTTCCATGAGCACCAGGCTGCTTATCTATATAAACCCCACGATGATATCCCCACTACAAGAACTTGATTCTGGAGATACCATTTTAAAAAACAAAAGCGCTTCGAGGCACCGCTGGGACGATTAGTGTCATCGGCCTTGACCGCAAAGCGAGACTGATACGATTATCATTGTGTAATGACGTCACAAAAGGCTCTGTAATGTGTAACTGTGCTCCCATGTCACAATGGTAATTATCAAAGACCAGTATCCACACGTTGTGTAACCCAACATATGCATGCAATAACAAACCTGTAACAAATTATGCTCAATCGCTCATCAGAGTCATAAGAAAACCCAGTGAAAAAGAAAACTTTTATGTTTTCACTGTTTTCAATAATTGGGTTTTGGATTCGCGCGATAAAGACTAATTGTTTTACAAATTTCTCAAAAACTAAGGCATTTCAAGCAAAACATATTTCGAGGGACGTTTTCCACCATGACCATTTTCATACCTTGTAATTTATATGCAATTCTGTGAACAGTCTTATTTTGGGTCGTACCTTGTTGTACACACCCACTTTTAAAGGTAGGGTTTGTATCAACGTAATGCTGATTCATAGGCAACATTATTAAGAAAGATACAATTAAAGTTGCATGTGCAAGTTTCAGCTGCACGTAGTGTGTACTTGCTAGATAACATATAGCAAAACACTGTCACGGTATTTTCTCAAGAATCCATCCACGTTTAGCGAGGTGAAAGCAGGTACCAACCGCATCTCTGGCCGCGGCATTCGCGATCGGACACCAGCCCTCAGAAATCTGAGAAACAATTCATGCACGAATCGTGTCTCAGATTCAATTATCCAACCCGTATTACTTCGAAGGGGGTCCTTTCTCAAAATAGTTTATACTATCAACAGCTGAAGAGCTTCTCACCCAGTATGTTGTTATGGTCATGAATCTTTGGAGTATTACCAAAGTATTTCTCTGCCTTTAATTTTGTTCTATACTCCCGTCATGCCACTAAGGGACGGCCTTTATAAGGCAACAGCTATAACATTTCATTTGACAAAGACGTTTAACCCTAAGACAGAGAAGTATTGACCCTGCCTTTAATTTGACCCTATACCTTTAATTGTACCCTAACTTTAATTTGTTACTAAGCTCCCATCATGTCACTATAGAGAGGCGACGGCCTTTATATAAAGCAACTGCTGTAGCAGTTAATTTGATAAAGACGTTTCCTTATAAAAAATATATACACAAATAGTATACTGCTCTGTTCTTCATTTTACAGTTCGACAAACCAACAATCTTTTTAAATTGGTTGGATACATGCATCTGTCAAGTTGATTTTATTCATATTATTTTGGATATTCTTTGCATATACTTTTTACGAAGGGACTACATATTGATCCATGGCACACTTTGTATGGTTTTGTCGATTTTTACAAGTAGCGGTAAGGTGTGTTGTTAATCTGAAACCTCTTCCGAATGCGGCTAAAGTTTCTGGCCTTAGTTATCTGTGTTTGGATTATGAGTTGACACTACGCTATTTACTTCTCTTAAAACACAATAGGAAAATTAAGTTAATGACTTCCCATGGCTTCTAACGTCGTGCAACTGATCTCAGGGATTAATGGAAGACACGGACATTTTTAATAAAGGTTTTTTGAAAGAGAGTTAAAACTATATCAACAATCTTCCATTAGTCAACCTTGTCCTGAGATCTTTTTGTACGGATGAATAATTTTATCTTCGCATGCAATACTTGTTTGAAATTATACGAAGTTAAAAATAATTGACGAATTCACTCAAAATCCAAACTAGTGAAGTTTGAGTTAACAACGATTTATTATCATGTAAAACCAAGAACCTCTTTTTCTTGGTTCGTTGTAGTGGTTTTAGAGAAACAGGAGAGCTTTTGGTGGAGAAGCAAAACTAACAATAAGTAAAACAGTCTGGTTTTCGAGAAAAAAAATAATCATAATCATATTTTAAGCAACAAATGTTTGTTTTAAAAATGCTATCATAATGGGAATGTTTGAGAAATAACTGTTTTAATCGGAAATTTCGTGGTTAAAAAAATCGTATCATTTTGACACTTAAACACCACTTAACCTTTTGATGTCTTGATTCCCTATTCTCTAGAAGTCGTCTCTGGGTACACGTAGATCTATTCGATAGTTTTAAAGTTTCATGGCCCGATTGCAGCCGAATGAAAAATTTTGAAGAAGTTTTTCTCTGAACAAATGTTGAGGGATGATACTGCTTCAAAGCCAAATGCATACAAAAACTGACGCATATTCCACGTACAATGCACAGAATACTTTCAATTCACATGCACATTTTTTTCACAGTGTGGCTAGCAGACGTGAGATAATGCAGGAACCCCCAGCAATAATTTTCAGTTTTTAATTAATTACCACTAATTATTGGCGGATGTTTTGGTGGATTGGATAAAATAAAAGCTTGTAACTTTCAAGATTTATAAAAATAACTATTCAAATTTAAAATTTAAAATTTCGGGTCTAATCAGCAATAAAATCAATCCTAGTATTTTAAGAACCAGACACATGTGTTTGTCCACACCAATCCGCCCATCGACCCCAACGAACCAGTAAAAAGATAGGGACCTTGGCTGATACACAAGAGGCATCCTAAATGTAGATTTGCAGTCCCTAACAATGACCCTTCGCAACGAACACAACATCTAATATTTGTCACAATGTAAGCCGCTCTGTGTTATGCCCCAAGGGGAAAGATATTTCACCTAATCGGATAGAGGAAACCGCGGTAGACCCAATAACTTCTAAAATATGTTTCAGTTAATAACATCGCCCGATGGCTATTGTAGATAAGTGGTCTGTGTTTACGACGGGCGAGAACTTCTGTTCAGTTCAGAAAGCCATTCTCTTCTTCATCTTCTAATACTCTTCATTTTATTTGCTGCTAGAACGCAACTTTCCAAACGGATTTCTCGACATTTTTCATTACAACAATACCCTGAGGCAACGGAAAATATTCTGACAGGATTTGACTCTATCATGATCTTGAATTCAAAACAAAAAGGGGGGATTTTGAACAAGGGTATAGTCTGGCACCGTATTCTTGTCATGTCTCTATACCGATTCATCACATTCCGATGGTAGTGTCTTAACACTGCAGAGTGGTGTTACATCCTTTGAAGGGTGTGTACAACATTGGTAATTGACAAAGACCAGTATCCACACTTGATGTGACCCAACATACACATGAAATAAGAAATCTGTGAAAGTTTCAGCTAAATCTGTCTTCGGAGTCATGAGAAAACGGTGAAAACCATTATAAGCTTTCACTGTTTTCATTCATCGGATTGTATGACCAGTGATAAAAACGAAATGTTTTACTCATTTCAAGCAAAACTATTTCAAGGGAAGTTTCCACCATGACCATCTTTTTACCATTAAAGTTATGTGCAAATCTGTGAACATTTATAATTTCAATCTTTCCAATGTTGTACACACCCTTTGAAAGCCCTTAATATTATCAACAAAAACAAGTGTATGAAATTAACAATTGAGGACATCTTTAGAGAGTAACTTACCCACTAACTTATGCGTAATCCACACAAAGGTCCATGTCACACACAGCAATTTACAAATTCGGTTCCAGGCAATCTTAAGGAAGAAAACAAATAATTGTCATAAGTCACAAAGTTCAGTTGGTGCTGAGTGAAAAAGGTGGAAATCAGACGCCCTCGGCGTACACCATTTACAGTGATCGAAGAAGCTTTTCTTTTCTTTTTTGATTGAAAGGGGGTAATTTTTGTATTTCAAATCATGGTAGATTGTCTGAGGGATCACCGGAGCATAAAATCAGCTCAAAATCAATCCTCTTGAAATGGCAATCGTAAATGCTCCATCTTAACTATAAGAAAGCAATGGAATGTGACACCAAGCAACTCAAGCAATGGGAACAATGCCAACTACAATGTAATTTAAAGGAACAATGCTACCCCACAGAGGGAGTTCTATAGAACAACAAAAGAGGTACCACACCTTGATAGAGGTACAAAAGTAGAAAGTTTCCATAGGCTACCCTTATCAATGATGTTAAGAGGTTTGTGTGTGTTTGTGAGATCGGAAGGTCGTTGCTTTGACACTAAGCAACTGAAACAATAGGAACAATGCTAACTACAATGTTTTATAAAGTAACAATGCAACCCCGCAGAGGAAGTTATATAAAAAACCACACTCTGATAGAGCAAACAAAAAGTACCATACCCATCACTTATCAATTATGTTAAGAGATTTGTGTGTGAGTTTGTGTCATCAGCTCATATACCGTTCAGTTCTCGGTTTTGCATTAGTGGGACTAGTCTAGTTTACAATAAACACCCCAGGACAAAATATACACGTTGGCTTTTTAGAGGATATGTAGACAACAACCCGTTATAGATGAAAACTTATATTAGTGTAACACAGTGGCTTGTACATAAAAGGATTAACATTATCTTATTTCGACCCGAGGGAAAAACATTCTATTTAGAAGCTCGATCTTAGAATGTGTGTTATATAGGATGATTTATTCCAGGCAGATGTTGTCATTGTAATATCAAATGATATTACAATGATATTTCCCCAGTCGATTTACTTTATTTTGAAAATTTATCTGATAAATTCTTAATTAAAATATTCTCTTATTTACAAATGTAAATAAATGAATTGTTTATCAATTTACTGATTACTTAATTGATAGGTTAATTGATTAATTGATCGATTAATTTGATTGATTGATTTCATAGTTTGTAGATTAATTATTTTATACTGTTTTTTCCCCCCCGATGATTATAAATCCTATAAAACATTCTTATATCATAAACGAGGTAACCCTGTTATTGTTTCATTCAATGCCGTAAACACTAAAGCTGAATCAAAACAAAGTCTGTACCTGGGGATAAATTGGGGATAAATTACCCAAAAGATAGCAACTTTTGCTTAACAATTTTCTGCTAAGCAGAAATGAGCAGGATACCAGTTCCAAATCGTACATGTGACATGGTGGTTTGGTTGGTAACCTCATTCTGTTAAGCAAAAGTTTACTGTGCTTAGGTACTTGTTGTGCTTAAGCAGCTCTATGAAATTGGGCACAGGATACCATACGTAGATGACCATACCGTGTGCAGAAGCCACTCTTTCGTCAACCAACATTCGTAAGGAATTAACCCAGATTTAAAGATCAGTGATATATTTGAAAAGATCATTACCGAAGGGGGAAAAAAATGGGGCAACGGACTTAAGGACGCCAAACTTAGTCCGTCTAAATTAACAACAAGCCTCATGAGAATTCTGAAGATATCCAAATTCATTCATTAGTAAAGGCAACAGATGGTGCGTCCTACGTACAAACTTGACTAATGCGCCTAGATAACAAAATCAGCAGCGGCTTGGTCACTCATGCATATCAATTTTTCTGTGGAAGAGGTGAAGGTCATCAAGGCGCCACCTTCAAAATATATCGCAATGCGTGTTTGGAAACCGAGTACAGTTTCAAAATAAATCAAGCTGCAGAGAAAATGGACGCTATAGTTTACGTGCGCTATAGTTTTCGTGCAGCTATGCAAGGCTGTGTAGTTTTGTACTGTATTGATTCAAAATCAGCGCACTATGATGGTTCCTGGTGTTGCTTAGACTTGGATTTCACCCATAATCCTTTGCGCAACGGTTATGTGCATAATGGTATTGGTGTTTATGAGCATTGGGCAGTGACACGCCCATTCTCATTGGTGTAAGTGTTGAGGTTTAGGGCAAGGACAACACAAGTATGGGAGAGATAACCAATCAGCGATCGGTATGTGGCATGGTGTACACGCTCCCATTGTGTCTTCATTGTGTCCTGGAAATCTCCAGAGTTCTATTGAGGGTTTTTCGAGAGGAAATGTTCGAGAGGGGATTAGTGAAAGAACCAAAGAACGTTGAGAGCCGAAGGCTCACAATGGGGAATTCAGGCTGAATTGTGAAATGTGCACTGGTATCCATTACAACAGGCAAGTCTTGCGATGCAACAATACATCAGTGCAGACAATGGCCATTGCTATCAATTATTATAACAAAACATTTGCTTGCTGAAATAGCGCCATGCGTATTTCACGTTCAAACAATAGAGCCGAGTACCTTCATATTGTGCCTTGGGTAAAAGCATTTGTAGGGGTCGGGAGAGGGGAATCCCTTCTAGTATATTTTTCCTCAACCTTAACATTCTGAATTTTCAGGTCAAATCGGATAAAAATCTGAACTACCATCATCTTTAATGAAGTCCTTTAATTGACAGAGAATCTATTTCCCACATACAGGTTTTCGTTTGGCATCCCTTGCTCCTAATGACCCGCAGTTCAACCATCAGTGATTTATATAGTATCAGCGTCAGATAACACACATTAATAATAATTTCGTAAATAGATTCACCTTTCCTTCTACGGCTAGTCCTACATTTAAAAGGGCTCTTTCAATTTGAGGGGGAAACTAATTGAGTGTTAACCACTCGTGATATCTCGGCAACCGGCAAGTTTGACACTCCTGTTGGGGAAAATTGGTGGAACCGATAACTGTTAAATATCTTCCGGTGATCAAGTACCGAGTGTTTGGTAAATAATGAATGAATGGATTAATGGTTTTGGGGTTGTTTGGATACTGATTTGGTACGAAGCAGATCAACATCGTCAGTTGGGGGAACAAAACATCTGTCAAGTAAAACATATCATTTGTCATTATTACATTTGAATGTGTCTGCTTGAGTTTCAATGAAGGTTTCGTACAGCCAATATTCGTTTATACTGAATGTATCATTCCGATTCTTAACTCTACCTGTATTGAAGTTTGCGGGATAAACAACAAACAGTGTACACGAATCTTTATTGTTGATGTGAACATCTAATTGATTTTACGCTGTCTCCTAAACGTAATTTTTTTTGACACAAGGGTTCAACCTTGAAACAGATTAATGGAAATTGAGCGCTTGCAGTGTTGGTAAAAAAAATAAAAATAAACAAAATAAAAAGTTCCATTGTTGTTTGGCACGCGAGGTGCACAAATCATGAACTGCCTACTAAGAAATGAAGGCGTTTGTATAGAGTAATTTGCCATGTTTTATAATATAAATTATTAATAGTTAATATCTCCCTTACAATGACACAATACTGTTTTATGGACAGGTTTAGGGGCAAATGATTTATTATAAAGTGTTTATTAAAATGTTTAGTTGACATTGTTATATCAGTGAAACTTTTGTGGTAAGTGTTAATTAATTTTGGAAACCTTACCAAAATTAAAGTTAAGTCGGACTGCATTTGCCGAGGCCTACAATTTACAAATATATAAACTGCCTGCAACTGCCTAGGCTAAATAAAGTTTAATTACTTACAATTACCAATGAGCAGGTTCTTTCCTGTAAGGGGAAAACACCACCAAGCCAGTTCCAAACCCGCCACATTGGCTAAAGAAAATTGTCTTCAAGAAGGTATAGTTGAACCTTGTCGGACAAGAGCAGAGCGTCAAGTGGTTGTGAAGTAATCCGCTCTTACTTCGCGTCCTCCGTTGTCGTCACGCATCAGTGAGTATCAAAGAAATGAGAACAAAAACGTGCGTCTTCTGCGCACCAAGAAGTCTTTATTATTAAACACATTGCCACATACTTGGGCTTTATTTATTCTTGTAGCGAGGAATTCACTACAAAACCAGCTGCCATGTTCGTTTTACACTCCCGCGTATATTTAAATATCAATCTGACGTCAGATTCTGCAACAACACGTAAACATCCCAATGGGAGTGTATACCTTTGGTAGCTGCTCCAAAAATTAAGGAATGAAAAGTTACTTGGTTAAGAGCACTGACAATGTGCATGCACTGTTTGGTGTGGTCTCTGAATTGTTTGTCTTCTGTCTGGTAAAATATTGATATATAAAATTAATTCTTAATGTAATTAAAATCCATGTGAAGAGAGCAATAACTGTCCTTCCCGCTAATGCACCATTTAACGTAATATGTGGACAAAATGTTAATTCGCCTTGAAAACGAAATGTTGATCCCGTGTAAAGAATGTTCGTGAGTTTACATTTGAAACTAGGTCCCCCAAACCAAGCTTCGGAGATCGCCCTTGGGTTTTTTGGCCCTGGAAACTGAAAGTTGATTTACAGTTGCCTCGCTGTCCCTTCCTGGTTTCTATTCTACTCCACACCAATCGCACATTTACAGTGGGTTTTAATACTGGAAATTCTCCGGGGGAAAAACAGCCTGAAAATTTAAGTGTCAGCTGTGAGCTAAAAAACTCAGCCACACAGTGTCTTTCCTCGAGTTATAATGGGACCCATACAGTCGAAGTCTAGTGCCATTTAAAGGTTTTGACATTGGAAATTTGAAACACAATTGCATTTTACACTATTTAAACATGAAATTTCCCCCACTTTAATATTTGAAAACTAGTGCACCACAAAACTGCAATGACGTACGTTACAATCCTTCTTTTGTGGAATAATTGAATAGATGGTAAACCATTGCGAGTTACGACTTACAATCTTCCGTTAATGTGTCGGAAGTATAAACGTGTTTGTCATCATTTAAAATCAACATCAATTTGTCAATTTTGAAATGCACTTACAGAGGCCAAAGAGGGAATCATAAAATAAGTAAAAGGGGAAAGAACAATAAGTTAATAATGATAAGTTCTTATATAGCGTATTTTACAGTAACGTATCATTGCACTTTTACATTAGAAGACATTTATTTTCTTATTTGGAATGACATATGAGATAATTGTAAACGAAATCTTTCTGCCAAATCACAGTTCTGCGACTTTATTGGATGAAATTTGTTTGTAATTTAATAGTAATCTGAAATAAGCCATGCAGACGATCATTTATCAGATACCAAGGCCACTTCTTTGTAAATGGATCTTTTTTTTATCCCTCTGAAAAAAACTCATAAAAATTGACCCATTGGAAGGTTCGATTTAAATACTTGAAAGGAAAACATATAAATCGTGACGCAATTAATATGGATGAGGTTCTAAATAAACTGTGGTTTGGTCACTCGTCGACAGGTTAAATATAGTGAGCAATGAATAGACCTTATGCATTGACGTCACCAAGCCGCCATCTTAGAGGTAAACTGATGATGAAACAATGGAAACGCGCTGATTTGTACGCGCGGCGCACAAGACTGGCCAATGAGCATCTTCCTTTTGACCTCTAGGTGAGGGCGCCCTACTCAAATGACGTCATATGCATAAGGTCTATATAAAGTGCTTTAAAGGGTTTGCAGAAAATTGGTAAGACTGAGAATAAAAGTCTACAGACTTACATAGTAGGATGGTGAACAAACTTTTCTTGAAATGTTTTGCTTTGGGGTAATGATATAGTAACAAAAAAGTGGCAGTTAAGCCAACACAACAAACTTTAAAAGAAAAACTTAACAGCAGTTTAGATTTATGTACTCTTTACATGCTTTGATAATATTTTGTTTCGTTCGTGATCTGTTTCGTTCCAATGCAAGTTGTATTTCATTAATCCTTAACCTTTGGGTACATGCATCTGGGCCCAAATGTCATGGCTCTGCTTACCGCCGAATTCTGCGCTTGTAATCACCATTCTCCGCTTACCGTAGAATGCCTAGTAACGTGGAATACGCAAGCGTACAAGCAAAAAATTCCCTGCTAACCTGTGAAATACGCTTGGCGTATAGGCGCTGAATTCCCTGCTTCCATTAGCTCCGATAAGTAGAGCCATGACTGATTTTTTAACTGATAATTTCAACACTTTTAAAGGCAAACTAAAAGTTGCGGTATATTCCAACTAGATCCTTTTCCGGCAGTTTTGTAAAAAAAAAATTGTTTTCATCCTGTCTGTTTTTTCTTGTTGTCTTGTTTCCATGCTCTTGTTGTTTGTTTTTTGTGTTTTGGGGTGTTTGTTTGCTTGTTTGTTGTTCGTTCTTTCGTTAGTTCTTCTGTTTGTTTTGTTTGTCGTTTGTTCGCCTGTTTGTTATGTGCCATTATTTGTCCTTTTGTCCCTTGTCTTATCCAGGTTGGACTGACACACCTCTTGGTGACAGTGCAGGCACTTTTGTCAGTCCTGGCAAACCTGGATTGTTGATGTCTTTCTGTTGTCCTCAGTCTTGTAGTACTTTGTTTTCTCTTTTACTGCCTGCTTCTTTTTAAAATCTTTATTGGTTTTTTATTTTCCATTCCAGATGTATGTATAAATTACTTGTATTTTTGTATTTTTATGTGAAATTGCCAAATAAATAATAATAATAATAAATAAATAATAATACAAAATTGGGCCCCGACGAGCCGAGCCGAGCCGAGACACAAACTCGGATTATTTGTGCAGCTTAACTCAACATCAACGTTAAAGCCCAGAGAGTAGAAAACGTGTAAATGTTATTGATTGGATTGATCGTGTACTGTAATTATGTAGAACAAACTCACATCGCCGGGAGTAAAGAAAATAAACCTCTTATACAAAATGAACTGAATGTAGGCAGAGTTACGGGGTTAATCACGGGAAAGTTAAACGGTCGATTTTGGTTTTACATCTGAGTACGCCTCGGGTAGTTTAGATCATTGAGAGCTGACTTCTGTCCAGTGAAGGATGACAAGAGTGACAGCAGCGCTGCTGGGGTTGATACCATGTACACACAAAGGGAATACCAACTAATGGGCAACAGGACTAAACACTTTTGAGCGTAAGATACAGAAACACATTTTTTTTTAAAGGTAACACGGGTTTACTTTGAAGGGTCTGTATACGTTTGGTAATGTTGAAAATTAATGACAATAAAAACTTAAATGTATAGCAGCATTTTGAGAATAATTTCACCTCAAAGTAATGTGGTTATGGAAAAGGATATCAGGTTTTATGCCCCAAAATTTGAATCCGAGAAACGTTTCTGTCAGAAACTTTTCTCAGATTTTGTATTCCTTATAGGGAATATTTTTCCTGTGTGGACATATTTGATCCGGTTTTTCGGCGATATCTCAAAAATACGAACACCTTTTGAAGTAAAAGTTTTACAGGTTACTAGAGGTTAGTTTTATTATACATTTATTGGGTTTAAAACAGTCGAACGGTTCAACAACTAAAGGTATACTTTGCCTTTAAGATAACAGGGAGTGGGAATACAGTCAATACAACCCTTTAGAATGGGATATGACCTTTTGGGTGTATGGGATATGACCTTTTGGGTGTATGGGATATGACCTTTTGGGTGTATGGGATATGACCTTTTGGGTGTATGGGATATGACCTTTTGGGTACAGGGAATACGACCTTTCGGGTACTAGGAATACAAAATTTCGAACGATATAATGAGATTTTTATAAACCATGCGATAGTGCTTGATAGTTTCACCAGTAAGTGACGGTGGCTATTCGAACACTGACCCGGGTGTTTTTAGAGTGTACTGGTCTTGTTCAAATTACAATTTCTGTCCAATTGCTTTAAACCTGTTTCGCCACAGCTTTGCAATGTATAAAACTGTTAACCATGTCTTCAATTATTTCCACTATACGAATAAAACAAAATTGTGTGCTATAATTATAATCTCAGTAAATTGATGACTGTTTTGCGAATGCCTACCATATACATGTACCCAGTGGAGATGATTAACTACCCTCTAGACGAAGAAGTCAGTCTATCAAAAGCAACGTTGATCAGCATACAAGTTGAAAACATGTGTTTTCACTTTAGCTTGGGATCGAAGAAACGCAAAAGGAAATTGCCAAAACTAATGAAAAACACAATTTATCAAACTACTTGGAACGATTCTAGTCCCACTCGACCATGGATCATCTTTGAGTACTAGCATGTATGTCCTTATCTGTCGGGCAATATGACCAAAGTACGATTTACTGTTGGACAACCTAAAACACTTTGGGTTTACATTTTGAGAGGAGCGCTTTGCAAACAAAACATGATGCACATTGAAAGAGGAAGTCCTTTTTTTACTTCTTCAAGGCAAATATAAACAATTCATGTTTTCATTTTCTTTTACTAAATATTGATTTATCAAAACTGCTTACATTGAGATGTAATTTCAGATATATCTTTTATGTGAATCTTTTTTTGCATTTTTCTTGACTTTATATTTAACTTGGTTGTACTATTTATTTACTTAATTTTTTTTTGTAAAGCGCTAAAGAGCGTTTGTACACAAATATATTTTTTCTTATCAATATTTATTGGGGTCCTTGACTATTTTCAGGGTTTACTTTCTTAGGTTTTTTTTTCACGTGATTTGATTTAAGATGATGACCCCTAAATAGCAAATTTACGATAGTGCGTAATGGATTTTCAGTGAATTAAAAAGACCCAAACAAACGTAAAAACAAATCCATACCCTGACGTTGACTTTTAGACGAGCTTCATTTTAGTTTAACCTAGTAGTTTAGTACGTGTATATACACATTGTTTGGTCACCTTTGTCTAGTTGTTGTTTATTGTTATTTCTTGGTTTTCTGTCTTAAGGCTGTTCCTCGACAAGCCATGCTTTTTCGGAACATGTCTCCGCATTATCTATATAAGTCATTGTATCCTGTTATTACAACTGTTAATGTGGAAATAAACTTTACTTTGAATTGAATTGAATTGAAACGTTTTCTACTGTTTACATTCCGAACTATTGTCCGGGTATGATGAGTTTAACTTGAATTGTTTACGTGTTTCGTTATGATGAATGATGTAGAGAAAAAAAGAGGAAGAAACAGGCAACAAAGTTTACGTGACTACGAAAACGAGAGTGCCTCATTCTTAGTTGATATCCCGGTTCGGCAAAAAAACAAAAACAACCATGAATTTATAAAAATACACACAAAATACCTTTTAAAAAACTCGCAAAAAATCGAAAGTGTTTCAACGAAACAAGTGTTTTAAAAACAAACCCGAGAAACCTTTGCTCTGGTATCGGTTCATAAAATAATACAAAAAGGCATTTTTTAGGTTTAAAAATAGATAAATGTTATATCAAAACATAAAAGAAAATGAGAGTAGGGAAATGCACAGAAAAACACAGTTGGTTTAGATAGTGTGTAAAACACTGCAGAAATTGCCACTACAAAAATACTTGACAAATTTGAACATTAGTTTTCTTCCCTCATGGATTTCTGAAGTAGTCTAAAAACACTTCACTTCAAAATGTCAAAGTCAACACAGACCATATGGACCACGAATCAGGTTTTTCGTATACGGAAGGTTTGATTTAAAAAGAGTACTTTTTCCCCCTGATTTTGTTTTGAGGGAGAACTGTATTGCGGTTTTGAGCAATACCTGATCGATTCTCTTAAAATAGTATAAACTCTTCAGAAAATTTGCTGCATTAAAGAGCTCTTCGTCACAACGGAATATCAAGTGGTATTGATTTATAAAGTCTGAGTTAAACGAAGACATTATTATTTCAGTAAATATTATTATTATTTTTTGAAAGTAGGGTCTATCATCCTTTAGGAAATACTTTTCCTCACTGTTTTTTTGTCTCTCTTGGTTTTGCTGTCCACAAGGCGCTTAATAAACATACTAGAGGAAAAAAACATCAGCAAAGATCCATTCAATAAAATGTTCGTGGTTGAAGGGTGTGTCTTTTTAAAGATTGCATAAATTTCTCTAAAAGAGTATTGGGACTCTGACAGGAAGTTCCACAACTCAGGAACAAAAAAAAGAGACAACTTGAGGAATCCTTTGGAAAGATGAGCAGATTGAACGTCGGGGTGAGGAGGGGCAGATTGGTCGTCAGGGTTGACGACAAAACCACTCAAGGCCCTTACCCCTTAACCCTTAACCCAACCCCCATGCCACTGTGATTTCATCCGGTAATATTCTTGAAACATTACCTTGAAACTTTAGACTCCAGTGATTTTTATCGTCAAAGACCAATTCTTAAATTTTGAAAGGAATGAACTAGAGCCTATCGCAAAATTGGGTTTTCTAACATTGGCCTAAAACACTATTTAAATTTGTTCACTTCTTCTTTTCGAGTTGTATTAAATTTCAGTTCTCTTTATAATTGGTTTTATTTGTTGAACCTTTTTAGTATTTTATTTTTTGTAATTTGGAATATTCGTCTGCGTTTACTTTTTCCCAGGGTAGTATACATTGTTTTCCCCCCCCTTTTTATGCAAGTTTTTCTGTTCCAAATCTATCTTATTTCATAGTTTATTGAACTTTAATCTATAGTAATTGCCCTGCTTGTTGCGAACTAAATGCGCGAGGACAACAATGTTGTTTTGTCAACTTTTTGCCCTTGTCATCGGTTATTAATTATAATTGTTGTGTATATACTTTGTCTTGTTGTTCTTGTTGTTTATTATTGATGACGAATAAGTAATCATGATAATCTCCAGAACCAAAAGTTGTATAATCATCAAAGAAATATTCTGATTACTTTTGAGTTTGACTTGGATTATGAAACTGCTCAATAACATGAGCTGCTTCACCAAACCAGTTGACCGCCAACCTCGTTCCTTTATAACTCCACACCCCAATCATCTCTATAGAGTCAATACCATTTTGCTTAATAATCTTATCCACAAATATGGATACGATTCTGCTCCGTACTGTAAACGAAGAATGCGGTATTTGTGTCACGAATTGTACACAGATTGGGCGGGATGTATTTGCATCTTTGCCCAGGGCAGATGTCCCATAACATCGAAATGAATTGAACACTAATATTTGCATCTGAAGTGGCGTCAGTTAAATGAAATCTCAGTTATTTGTGGTCAGGGTTTGGTGGCTATAGCGAGGTCTTAACTTAAAAACGGCGGTGCAATAATACTGGATGATTGAGACGCAAGCGCTGATCTGTTCAGCCGATGACGTAAGC
Source organism: Leptasterias polaris (assembly GCA_037783415.1). Taxonomy (NCBI): domain Eukaryota; kingdom Metazoa; phylum Echinodermata; class Asteroidea; order Forcipulatida; family Asteriidae; genus Leptasterias; species Leptasterias polaris. The sequence continues at coordinate 2,964,271 of JAZGTN010000065.1, forward strand.
AGCGTGTTATGAGACTGCAAGAACCTTTGTCTGGTAACCCGAATACACAATGGAAATTCATGTTAGTAATTATCCTTCCAAAGCACGCTACTATTTTACAATCGGCTGTAGCTACTATTTTACAATCGGCTGTAGCTAAAAATCTGCTCACAGTTACAATGAACTATAACTGCTGTTGCGGACGTGTTAGTGATTATTCAAACTTCAATTCAACGTAAACCCTCACGCTATGTCCGAGGCATGGAACTTTTAGAACGTTGTTAACTCTAAGACTTAACTCACTTCTACATCAATTTTGGGTTGCATGAACTGTATTGACGACAGTGAAGCTACACGATAAAATGATATTTTGCACCGCCAGGTCACAAAGGTTGAGCTCGTAATACATGTGACTATGGAAGCTATAACGTAATGGGTTGGTAATTCAACTACGATTTGTAATTGCAGCGTTTTCAATTCTATTGACCTGCTCCCATCAGACAGGAAGAGCCTTTGGTTCTACGGTAGCTCAAATTGGCCAGGCAAGAAGCCAATTAATATATAACAATCGTTCCACTGATTCCTTCCATCAAAGCCGTAAGACCGTCGTGCTTCCACCTAACAACGCTCCTCCGCCCCCGGGTCCACCGGAATCGCATTTCATGCTCTGAGCCAGACAAAAGATAGATTAACGGATAACGAACATCCATCACCCCATCGCTGACCTTCAAGAAAGCGCTTTATATTTGTTGTTTCTTTGTTGCTATTTTTTCAACTTTTGCTTTGAGCATCTCTCAACCATGGTTGAAGAACCCTTTTATTAATTTAAATGAAACTGTTAACATACTGCTATGCAAGTCGCTCGGCGCTGCTTTTTGTTCCCTCTTTAAGAAAAGAAAAAATTCACATGGTAAAAAAGTCTTTCAAATCTGCTAATAAATTAAGAACGCAGACAAGTTTAGATTTTTATATTTCATTGTTAGTACTCTCCGCTCATATTTAAAGGCACTGAACACGTTTGGTAATTACTCAAAATATATATTAGCATAAAAACTTACTTGGTAACCAGCAACGGAGAGCTGTTGATAGTATAAAACATTGTGAGAAACCACTCTCTCTGAAGTAACGTAGTTTTTGAGAAAGAGGTAACTTCTCACTAAAATAATAAAATACTTCATGCATGAAGCCTTTTATTAATATTAGCATCTGAAAGCACACAAAATTGTGCAACAAGGGTGTTTTTTCTTTCTTTATTTTCTTGCAACTTCGATGACCGATTCAGCCCAAATTTTCACAGGTTTGTTATTTTATGCATATGTTGGGATACACCGAGTGACAATACTGGTCTTTGATAATTACCAAACATGTTCAGTGCCTTTAATATGTTTTTGTTTTATTTGAATTCATTTGTTATATAGGCCCTATGTATATAAAAGACAACCCAGAACCAGGTGCTCGTATTCATTAAAATTCCTGTCTGTGAAAAATCTGTACCAAAACGACCATTTCGATTTTCTTGGAATCTCGTCCCGCCTAATCTGATACTGTTTGTAAAATGCAAAAAACGTATCCTTATAGCTAACCAAAGTTTTACGAACGTAAAAACGCTGAACTGTCATGACAAAATCGTTGTAAGATGGATGACTTCTTCCCCATATTTATGTAGAGAGTGTCTGTTTAAGCCTTTTGTCAAGTACTTACCATTAAAACAATAAGGACCTTTATTTATACTGTTCCCTAATACTTAACAAGAAATGAAAACACTATAGGAATCTGTAGCTGAACAAATTTAATCTCCTTGGTCACTCACTAGGTCATTCAAGAGCGGCTGTATTCAATCAAAGGGCATTCAAAACTAGAATGAATAGGTAACAGCAAAACAATTGGTTATCCACACAATGGACTGTGTTGTAATTAGAGATCATTGCCTTTTGTCACAGATCGTTGCTTTTTGTGATTGTTTGTATTTTTACATGTTCTTACATTTTTACCCTTGTACCAGAGAGATGCAGGAAATCTACCATTCCACAACTTGCTCAAATGTAATAGTTTTTATGAAGGGTTTTGTAAATTTTTTACTTTTTACTATATTGCCCTTTAATATGTGTTTGTCAATATTTTTACATGTGCTTATATTTTTACCATTGTTAAGTGACCCTTTCAGCTACTGCTGCTGCCTGCTGGTCATTTTGTTTGTATATACCAATAAATAAATACAGCACTGACTCAATACCATCCTTTGTTTAAAGTCACCTGGAAATAGATTAATTTTTTTTTTTTATATAAGAGTATATGTATATTAACAATAAAACAATTTTTTGAGTAATTGTTTGTCAGTATTTATATGTTAAAAAAATAGATAAAGTTGTTTGGGGGCGACTCCGCCCATCCCTTTTTGTGACGTCAATCGAGGAAGACTTCGCCTCGATTGAACATCCACCCCACTCGAACTTGCCTGCATTTACGTTGTATATACACGTGCAAGTAGTGAGATTGTACGTTTCGTTTGGTTATCCAAAAGGGGGGTTTTTCTTGCATTTTTCCAGCGAAAATTGCTGCTGGATGCAGCAAAATGACTAAAGATGGGGTCAGCCAGCATTTTTTTCCTGCAGATCCCAAATATAGGCAGTTACGGGCATCGAAAGTTAGGCTAACGAGGGCAAAGTGGTCCGGTCCGACGTCGTTTTCAGCGCTATGCAGCGAACACTTGGATAGCCCGGAGATTTTTTCGTTGGTAGTAGTGTGCAAGGGAAGTTGCAGTGAAGCTTAGGTTACCAGCGAAATGTTCTGGTGGAAAAATAATACCTCGTATTATCCGTGTTCTCGTTATGACCATGCTCGTATCTTCCGTTTTTAAGACATAGAAACGCGCATGGGACAGTTCGAGACCGGTGAAAAACCTCGTATAAACTGGCGTCTCGTATTAGTCGACTGTACACTGTCCTAGGATTGCATTGGGTGGTGACGTCCGAATACGAAAACGCATCATACTGATCAGGTACCCAGACGTAATGTACGGGGCCAGACTACACATTTTCTCCTGCCTCGATTGACGTCACGAACAGCGTCATGTAAAGGGGGGCCTATTTTTTAATTTGTAATTAAAAGAAAAATACATTTCTTTAACCTTAGTAAATTGTTTATTCACATTCCACTCATAAAAATGTATATATTAATGACAAAAGCTTTATTTTGAAAAAATACCACTGCCAGGTGCCTTTAAACTGTGCTGGACTGTACATAAACCTCGGTTGAAATTGTTTTTCTTCATTGCATCTTAAAAAGTTGGGAAGGTAGTGCATTCTGCTCTACCAGACAGGCTCCTAGTGGATGATACCCATGCCTACATCCTTAAGGACTGTAAAGGGGGTAACCCTGTTTCAGCCCCAGGAGTGGGAGGCAACGTGCCCCTGGTTTCAATTGATTTGGGTCGATAGCCCAAATCAGTTATGTGTAGCCCTCACCTTGAAGTGGCCGTCCGTGGCCTTGTGAGTTAGGCGATATCTCATTTAAAAAAAAATAAAATCTGATGACGTACTTGTACTGTAGTTTTATTGTCCTTGCTCTATGGTTGTACGTTACTACCAAAATTTAAATGCAGATATTATCTCACTAATTAGTTATTAAAGTGCTGTACTTTTCCCCTTTCTACAATAACTTGACTAACACGGCTATCCATCCACTTAACACCATAACGCTCCGTAATTTAACCAACGGTTCAATTAGTAACACAATTAGCTTTGGGAACTTTTTAACGTACCTTCAGTGCGGTAAGTTCGGACATAATGTTTATGCCACGTCAAAATATTACTATAAGCATTCTTCAAAGATATATATATATCACACTTTCAAAATGAATTGTTGAGAATTCATTTTTTTACACTATAGGTCTGACGTTCGATTAATGGCCTAATAGTGTCAAGAAGGTTAATGTTTAATAATAGATCTTAATCACGATAAAAGTGACAACTGGATGACGTAGATAACACTAACAATGACGTCACTGTTATCATATTTTCACAGAAGAAATCGACAGTGATTCTCTGTTAGTGTGACATTTTAGTTAATTTAAGAAATACCACTTCTCCAGAGCGGTCAGTAGATCGAAAATTTCATCACACAGATCACAAGAGCAAGAAATTGGCGGTAATTTTTTTTGTTAAGACTATCACTTTTGTATCGAGGCAGATTCCACGTATCCGGTCTACTGGATACATCCGGGCCCTTTTTCCGCTACAGGTAGGACACGCCGCAAGTGGCATGATCTTTTTTCGCGCCTTTTTGAACTGTACCCATTACGCTACATTATTAGACGACTGTTTCATATCGCTCGCTGTTTTTTATATAGACGAGGGGATAACTTGTTTGTTTAGCTGAAACAGACGGCGCCTTCACATCGGAACGCGTGCTTTGGCGGTTTCCGCTTTGGGTTCGAGGATTGTTTGAGCACGTATTTGATGTTTGGGGTCGAGTCACGTGCCTGTATCGGTGTCTTGCACATGCCTTTATAGATCTCTACGCGGCTGTTTGATGAACTGAGCAGGTGTGGCTTTTGGCAGATTTTAATTTTTCATAATCTTTTCGGGAATGCCGGCTCTCATAAAACGGGCGTGCTCGTGATCTGGATTCGGAATTATGGATGTGTAAATAGGTCATCCTTTCAATTAGAGAAAAAAATTTAATCAATACATTAATAAAATACTTTCATCGGGCATAACAATTTTTGTAGAAGTGCAATAAATTTAGACTGGCTTCTAAGCATTTTAGTTTGATTAAATTTTTTGATATTTTGTATGATAAGAACTGTAAAAAAAAAAAGACGAAATATAAGCAAAAAACTTTCCAAGAAACAAACAAACAAACACCCCAACAAACAAACAAAACAAACTTTTGACTTGCTTAAACGTGTAAACAAATTTAATCAAAGATCAAGATATGTAGGGCCTATACCTATCTATATTTACCCACTTCTGCAAGATACTTTTATATATAGTATTAAATATGAACTGTTTATATGAATGAGTTTTTTACACGAAATCAATATCGAAAGAGATATCTTTATTAACCCACATAAATTCTACGAGTCAACTAGGCCTCAATTGAAGCGAACGCCGTCACGAAGAATTGTTTAAATCATAAAACATCCGTCGGGTCACTCAAAAGAGATCATCTCGACAAGCGTTGATCCAAGGGGCAAGGGCATCGCCAACAAGCCACGTCTACCCTTGAACCACTTAATGTTAACGGTTCACCCTCCTGACCCTACGCTTCCCTTTAAACCGAGATCTGATATCCGCTTCAGCAAAGTGACCACTACTTATTTACTCTCTTGGTGGGAACTCTAATAGGCCTAGCCTATAATTGGCGCGGCTTGATTTTAGAGATTGACCGAACATGCCATAATATGAACTCTTGATCTCCCTTAAGTGTTTTGGGGACAGGGTTTGGGGTTTCATTTTTCTTAACCAGTTCATTGTGGCGAATTGTGTTTAGAAATTGGTCACGGTGTTAATAATAAAGTACCTTGGTGTATTAATTACACACCAATAATATATAGATTAAGACTATGAAGAAATAGAAAACCGCGACTGTGCAATATTTTGTTGAAAGTGATAGACTTCCAAGCGTTTTGTTTATTATTTATAATTTAGTTCAAGTTCACGGGAATATATTTTTTTAGTGTGATGCTATAATAGTCTTGTTCTTTCATCAGTGAGTAAGTCAAATTAACCCTCCAAATGAATGTGTAGACTTCGAAGTGTTGGGTAATTAGTAAATTTAGTTCACGGCAGGACGGATCCAAGTCCGCTGCTAGTGTTCTGTCATTGTTGAGTATTAAAGACATTTTGTCTCTATAACTTGTATAATGAAAGTGTAGACTTAAAAGTGTTGTGGAAAAGTAGCCTACAAGCTCACTGCAAGACATGTATTTCGGTGTGATGCTCAAATTGTATACAGGTTTGTTCTTTTATCAATGAGTAAGGCAAATTAACCAGTATGTCTCTTAATTGGTCGGGCCCAACAAGACCCGAAACTGTGTGTTTTGTTTTGGGTGTTTTTGTTTTTTAATGTTTTGTTTTGTTTTACAAATTTTACACCTTAAAGATCTAAAGTACATCGTTGATGTACGTTCAACAAGCCACCTCTTATTCCCCAACCTTGTCACATCCTTGACAAAACCACCTCAAAGACTATCCATATTTTATAAACATATTTTAACATGAAGTATTAATTATCAAGGTTATCTTTTGGTGGTTCATGGCAAGCTTACGCACATGTTCAATGCGGTCACTGGATAACATTGAGCGAACAACGGTTAATTAAACTTCACTCCCTTTTAAAAGGTGTACACAACATTAGGTGGACTGAAAATTTAAATTTTAACACCTCTGCTCAACATTTAAGTGGTTTAAAGAGGGTCAATGTTGATAACTTCCTGTGAGATACATTTCGCTTAAAATATTTAAGTTTTTGACAAAATGAGTAAAACTTTTTTTTGCAAGACCAAAAACCGATGTTTGAAAATAGTGGAACTTGTTTTAGGGTTTTTATAACTTTTTTTTCTCGTGATTCCGATGACTAATCAAGCTTACACAGGTTTGTTATTCCATTTGTATTTTGTAAAGTGCGGATACTGGTCTCTGACAAAAGGTCTATGAACAAGCGCCATCTTTAAAATATACCGCAATGCATCTTGGGAAACCAAGTACTAACACAGTATTCTACTTTTAAAACATCATTCTAACCATATGCATTTTACAACAAACGGTTAAAAACGCTTTTCATAGCCCAACTCGCCCGATCCAAGGCAACGTGTCCCTTTAAGCTGTTAAGGTGGGTGCCATGATGTCGTGTACACGTAACTATGCCAGGTTTTTTAGTTGTGTATCATATTGCTGCAAAATCAGCGTGCATGTTGGTTGCTGGTGTTGCTTGGATTTAGATTTCACCCAGAATACCTAGTGCACCGATCACATGCACAGTTCAGCCAAAACCAAAACATTGACCCCAATTTTTTGAACAATTTTATGCTACGTTGCTTAATTCGACGACTTTACATCCAGTAGTGAAGTGCGTTCCTTAATTTTTAACATCCTCTCAAATTATTGGAGTAAAAACAAACCCTCATCCCAGAGGATTTGCAAGCCTAGTCCCCCACTCCGCCAGGAGACAGCAGAATTGATACCATAATCCCCGTCCTATAATAGTCGATATCGTTCTCGATTACGAGATGTCAGTTCGACTTTACTTTAACCCCCTACACACAGAGGCTTTAATCATGATCAAACAATATTGTCAGTGCTGATGTATCGTTACTTCTCCTTCGTGATTAATTTTCTTCGGGAGTAAAGCACCGCGCAGAGCATGGATTGGCATAACATGGACGCCATAACGACGGGTACAATAACATAGAATGACAGGGTTGTTCACGCAGTCAATGACACGGTGGCAGGTGACGAACGAGGTAATTCTGGCCAAATTACTGATAATATGGAACTCGTATTCCAACAAGCACTATAACTTATAAGCAGGAGAGCAAACATTATTGCTGTCTCGATTTGCCTTTGAGGCTCACAGCTTAACATGGCGACCTTGTTTCTGCGTAGGTATAAAATGCAATAGAAATGAATTTGAATCAACCTGACTTTTTTAAGTTATCTGGGCCAAATGTCATACAAAATTGCTTAGCACGGAAAACTCTAGCTTAGCAGTGAAAGGTTACCAGCCAAAAGACCTTATCACCTCTGTTGTGACTGGCTCCCCACTACCATTTCGCTTAGCAATTTAATTTCATCAACACCTTCATGAAATGCTGACGTTCACAGACAAGGTGAAGGTAGAATGATGCGGAAGAATATACTGCAAGTTTATAAAATCAAACAAACCCTGCCTGCCTTTCACAAAGCGCAACCTCGGGCGTAGATGAGATTTCACTCGGCATCGCGCAAGTCCAAGTGGTGTTATAAGCAAGAAGTAAACTAAATTTCCATTAAGTTAAGGGGTACTTTGAACTCCTTGAATGTGATATATCTCTCTGTTCCCACACAGTGCAAACTCTAGTGGTCTTTTCGAAACCAATGTTTCTGGCTTTGGCTTAGGCCCTCTTGACCTGTTTGAAGCCCCCGTGCCAAAAGTGCACGTTTTCAAAATATTGACGGAGCTTAAAGCCGTATACGACTTTGCGGCTATGGCTACGGCTATGAATGTTACTAAGGGCGTACGTCAATGACCAGGGGATCACAGCCGTAGCCGTCAATTCTAGAGCTGTCCATATATAGAGCCGGAGCTGAGGTCGAAGTTGCTGTTTCGAAAAGATCCTATACGTCGTTCTGATTGTTTCAATTGGTCATCATGATCGGTATTGAATTACTGGCATGATGGGTACTTCATCAATACTGGACTGGGATGTAGTTGAAACTGGGCACGCTGATTGTGTGTGGTTGTTTTTTTAAGTGGTGCTTCTATGTCGTAATGTGAACCTCGACAACCAAGTAAGCAAATATTTTACTGTCTGTGTGTGCATATACCGGGCCCCTTGTTTGCGCTATGCAACCTCATTCCTTCCTTGGTTAAAGAGGTGTTCTCGTGTCTTAAGACGTGGAAATTGTCAGTTTGAAATAAGAATATTGTATTTCATATCAAGTAAGACTTTTTTTTTTTTTTTTTTTGAATGTATATTAGACAAAACACAAATGTTATTTATTGATTAGACTTAGGTTTAACGTCAGACGCATGTGTTTTCTACGCAAATTATTGACTTTCTACGAAAATGACCGCATTTTCAAAAGAAAAGTAGACAAAAAGAAATCTACCCGGGAAAAAAAGGGAAACTGTAGGGAATTTATGTAAGTTTTGTTTTTAAAGGAATGTTTACTTACTTGTCTTTTGTTCAAGTAGCAGAGTCAGGACACCACGTATTGTTTCTAAACAACATTCCAACCTTGAATTGAGTAAATAAGAAACAGTTTAAAAAAACTGAAGTCATTGTTTTAACATATCAGCTTTGAATTCACCTTATATCAAGTGTTTATCTAGCATGGCCATTTATACACTTTGAAACCTTAGTTTTAATACTCAAAAACGTTTTTGGAGTAGTGACTAATATATGACCCTACTTTTAAGGTCATAACTTTTTCACTAACTACTTTTCTTGGAACTGCACCACCGTGTTTTCCCATTCACTGCTGAAATTCCGGTGCTATTTTGGCTTACGGTTTTTAAAAACTCACATGTTCGATGAATTGTTATCATTTCAAAGAATTCAGAAACACTCGACTGCATTGACCCAAATTTCTCGAAACTGCGATCTACTATACTACAGTAATGTCCACCAGGTTTAGTGACTGAAATGTCCGACAAGCTACAATCATTACAGCAGAATATATTCCACTTATTAAGTCAGAACCACCTACATGTGGCTATGCTGTGTAAATAATAAAAAGCACACACAGTTACAAAGATGTCAAGTTTGTTATGCTAAATAGTTACTTTAGCACATATTTCCGTGGGAGGTTCGCTTATAAATATTTGAGTACAATTTGAAACCCATGAATATGGTATCTTAAGTCGAGTGAATGGGTGTAAGTTGAGACACCACCACAGTCTCGTGTCGCAGATCTGAATTAATTTTGTATAAAATATCGTAGTAACTATTTTTACGGTTGATAACATGTTTTTGTACTCGAGAATGCGTATGGTAACACCAATTTGAAAAACAACTAAAACAATTATACTAAAACATCTTTATCAAAATACAGCATTAACAAAATATAACATATACAAATTACAACTACATTAACAACAACAAATAAATACAAACCATAATTAATAAAACACTGAAATAAGTAAAAACAATAAACTGGCTTCACCTGAATATAGTAAACAGCAGCATAGCCTAATTATAATAATAATAATAATAATAACCAGTTCTTATATAGCGCATTTTACAAAAACGTCTCAATGCGCTTTACATTAGTGTCCTGGTCATTGGGCCAATAACATATTCCTTTAATCTTTCTCAGCTCCCTGAGGGGTATACAGCCCCGAGCTGCTGTGGCGCTCAGAAGGCGTTTTCAAACACAATATCAACCTCTACCCTCGCAGGTACCCATTTATATCCCTGGGTGAAGAGAAACAATTATAGCGAAGTGTCTTGCTCAAGAACACAAGCGCCATGACCGGGACTCGAACCCACACCCAGATGACTAAACCACCAGAATTTGTATCCGATGATCTAAACCACTCGGCCATGACACCCTGAATTATAACAGAACAATGTATGGGCCCAACGTTCAGGTAATGATTTTCATAAGGGCCATGTTGTACATTAAGGTCTTGAGTTAGATTTAAGTCCTGAGCTAGATTTAGGTCATGTGATACATTTATGCCATGACTACATTTAGGTCTTGAGCTAGAACTAGGTTCTGTGCTACAGTAATGTACTGTTTTGCAATTAGGTGCTACGTGTAGGTCCATGCACTCCTACACTAAGGTCTTAGGTTACATTAAGGTCCTAGTGCCGCATAAGCTATAAGAAAAGACACCAAAGTTCATTCTTAAAGGCCTTGGACACGTTTGGTAATTGTCAAAGACCAGTATTCTCACTTGGTGTATCACAACATATGCATAAAATAACAAACCTGTGAAAATTTGGGCTCAATTGGTCATCGAAGTTGCAAGAAAATAATGTAAGAAAAAACACCCTTTTTGCACAAATTTGTGTGCTTTCAGATGCATGAAAAAGGCTTCAGGCCTGAAGTCTTTTTCAGATTCAAATATTTTAGTGAGAAATTACCTCTCTCTCAAAAACTACGTTACTTCAGAGGGAGTCGTTTCTCACAATGTTTTATACTATCAACAGCTCTCCGTTGCTCATTACCAAGTAAGTTTTTATGCTAGTATATATTTTGAGTAATTACCAAACGTGTCCAGTGCCTTTAAAAGGAAAAATACCGTTTAGAATGCCCACTCAAAAAGACAAAATATTAAATCCAATGTCCATAATAAAATTTAAAAAAATAATAATCCCGGCCATAATTGACATTACCCAATCAATCATTCCATTTTCAATTATAGGCTTTATAAAAAAATGTCTGGCCAAACTTGAATGTAATGCATCATTGTCCAACATTGTGATTAAATTGGACTCGTGCGGTGTCAACTTATGGAATGCTAAACTATTTATTATTTATTACATCATCTAAGATTACCTCTCGCCCCGCGGTGTCCTTGAGAGACAACTTTTTTTAATTTGTGGTTTTTATCATTGACTTATCAATCGTTTCTTGGTAAAGGAGACAAATGGAAAAGTAAATTCAAAGCTAAACTGAATCATTGACTTGATTGTAGGGTCGCACATTTGTAACTACTCAAGCACTGCAGCTATAGTATAAACTACTTTTAAAAGGGAGTCCATTAGAAGTAATATGGTTTGGAAAATGTTCACTCAAACATGCTGCAGCCAGATATGCAGTTGGTACCCGCTGCCACCTCGCTAAATGGATGGATTCGATGTTCTTGTAAAAAAAAATTGACAGTTGTTGCTGTTTTCTCAGCAATTAGACACTGTATTTAGCTGAAGCTCTTATCCAACTTTTACTATATCTTTTTTAATTTATATATAATTTTGCCTGCAAATAAAGCATCATGTTGAAACAACCTAAACAATGATCCTACCTTTAAGATTTAAAGTAGTAATTTTTCAACTAAGTAACAATTAACTCCGTATAAAACTGAAACATCGAGCAATCATTCTAGCTAAGGACCTCACCTTCAACTCACCATAAGCCCAGATTATATTCACCCCTTGCACGTCATACGTTCTGGAGGAAAAACTAATTTCAATATACCCCTTTTAGAACGCATGCTGTACCGGCTCTTTACGTTTCTAAAATGAAAATGTCAGATTTGATGGAGCGTTTATTCTTGAGTGCTTAAAGTCAACGCAGAGCAACTGTTATCGTCCATGCGTAAATAGAAAATGAATCCCCACTGACAAAAGAACATTCCTTTGAGTTTAACCGCCCTTTATCTTAAGACAGGTGCTCTGAGATTTCCCCGGGAATCCCTCCACAAAGCCGTTGAAATTGAAATATGTATGATATATGACCACACAGAAATTCAACTCTTGGGAAATGACTGTGGTAATAATATTCTGGAAGTTGGATGAATGGGTACTTGGTCATCGTTCACATGATTTCAAAATGATATTTTTTTGAAACGTGTCGACAAATTCAACGATCCGTAAGCTGATATGCGGGTAATTCTCATTTGAGATTTGATCCATGCTCACTTCGAATTCATGATATTCAATAATGACATCTTGGTGTGGTTTAAAGAGAAAGTTCATATGGATAATTGGACAATTTCATGATTTTGTTTTAATGCCAAAATGGTTGAAGTAATCTTAGGCTAGATGCCATCTGAATCTCGACTGGTTTTAAAACTCATCTGACCCGAAAAATAAACTCACTGATGAGTTTAATTGACTGCTCATTTTAGAGGCAGGTTCATAAATTGGTTGCTGTCAACGTAATGCTATTAATTTAAGCCAACAACAAGAAAACGGAAACAGATGGTGTTTGGCGAGGTGACAGCGGGTACCAGCCGCATCTCTGGCTGCGGCATTCGCGAACGGACACCAACCATCCGAATGACCCATTGCGTGACGTGAAGCTTTGGAAGAAGTATTCACAGCTTCTTGAGAACTATCTATTGGAAAAATGAGTGCATCACAAAACTGAACTCGACCTTTGAGCTCCTATTTAATTTGCTGACCGTCACCAGGACACAGTGTGTAATGTGGATCGGTCCTGGATCAGGTTTTTCAGTTGTTAAAAAATATAGAAACATTACATTTTTCTTTCTAAAAGCTTTTCACAATCATAATCAAGTGTGAATGTACGCTTCTATGGGAATTTTTTTGAAGGTTTACAATTATTGTCAATTTGATTTTGATCTTCGTTATGTTCCCCTCTCCAAATTAAAGCGGAGACTCCAAGGAAACAAGCCCCATAACGAAATTTAATCGCTCAAAAACCCTACTAAATGAATTATTTCGTCCATGAAATTGCTCAGAAAATCCACTTAGCTGGATAAAAGCAACCTTGACATTCCTAGTTCGAGAGTTGAGGAAGATTTTGCGAGTTATTTTTGTCTTAGTGATTACGGTATACGGATACCCACCTTAATTCCAATTACTTTCAAGTCGAGCCTTTAGGAAATACGTACAAGACACCTCACTGCACATTTTGTGGAGGATAACATGTTTTTTCTTCCTTCTTAAGTCTCTCGTGTATTTGAACTTTTAGCCGCGTTAAAGTGCGAGGTTTTCTTTTCCTTAACACGTTAAACCAACTTGTGGGAAACCAAGATGTGTCCCCCCCCCCCTTCCTAAAAAATGCACGTGATATGAACCTCTTGATGTGCAAATAGTTTGGCAAAGCATTACACAATAAACAACAAATAAAACCTGCCACGATACAATAATAGGCTCATCAGGCCGGTGTTATCCGGTGCCATTGGTTGAGATCATAATTATACTTCTATTCCCAGGACAGTCCCTCGCAGGTACCCCAGCTCTCGCTGGTACCCATTTTTACTAAACTAACTACTGTGTTTTCTGTCTCTGGTTCAAGAGTACACACCTTTCCATTGTTGATAAACAAAGTGCGCCGGTTGGCATGGACGGCCAAATGTTAACAAAACATTAAATCGTGTTAAAAAATGTTGTGACCAAATTCAAAACTCGGGCTGCGACGTTGCAATAAAAAGGTTTATTATGCCATCAACAATCATCATCACTGGCGTGTTGAGCGGTCAAGCGCACCGGACTGAAGCTCTGGCGCTTTTGATCAGAGTGTGGGTTTGAGTCCCAGTCGTGACATTACAAGTGTTCTTAAGTAAGACACCTAAATATAAATTATATTACGAACTCATATCAAAACAGACAGTCAAGTTCTTCTATTGGAGCATATTGACACACGAAATCATCCTGGAAATCAGACGATGGCGAAATGATTTTGAAGTTATCGATCGCTTCCATTTGACCGATTTAATGCACACTCGGTGTTTATTAAAATCTGCTGGAAATCCATCCCCTTCTTTACGTTCTGTAAACAGCGGATTAAAGTCAATATGTAACGCATAACACTGGAAATACAAAGACCAACTGGAGGTACAGAATGAAATATAATTCTACAGCTTTCAGTGTCTGTATTAAACTCACGTTTCACAGTTGTAATCGACAACCAAGTAATTGGTAATCAACTGTCGGTATCGATACCAAGGACATCAGAATACTCGGTACTCGGATACTTGTACTCGTATTCGGCGGCCCAAGAGCTCCCCCCCCCCCCCCCCCGAGTACAACTCGGCCACCCTAGTAGTAGTACTCGATAGCACCTAATACTTGACTACAAAGTACTTGATTTCAACACTGAGTATTGGTAAAACCCAGTCAGGAACCTTAGTAGTTTTTGTCATACTTTTATCTGTAGTTTTCTTTTCTGTTTCCGTCATACCTGTGTTACGATTGTACTTTTCAATGAACTTTTCAATGTGTAAACTTGCTGAACTCACAACCGGATGATTCGATCATGAAGCCAAGATTTTTCCAGAAGCATTTTAATGATTCTTTTAAAAAATAATTCCATATTGGCAGGGAAAGCCCCGGGGATATCGCATCCCCGTTACAATGTTTTTCAGATCATGCGTGAATGTTTAATGGTCGCCCAGCATACGGTATTCCTGTCATGCTTTATTAGGCACGGACCGATTCTGCTTGCGGAAATTTCAGCAATTTCTGACAAATTGCTTCGATTGGATGTCATTTTATTTCTCCTTGTTTTTTTTTCTTGTTTTTTTCTCTCTCCCCCTCTCTCCCTCTCTCCCCCTCTCTCTCTCTCTCTCTCTCTCTCTCTCTCTCTCTCTCTATTCATGTGTTTCCACTGGACTGCTCTTGTTACACTTGTATACATGTTTGTGTTTATTTATTTATTTATTTCGTCTTGTTTAACCAGGGTAGCCCCATCAGTTATCAAAGGACTGTTCTCCCTGGGGGCCCTTGGAGTGTGTTGTGTTGTCATTTAGCCTTCAAGAAAGACTCCGCTAGGGTCGAAACGTCAGGCCACTAACTAATTTTTGCAACTTTTATATTGATCAAACTCATATTTCAACAAGCGCAACCGACATATGAAGTATCTGTATTGAATTAACCCTCAAAGATCAAATCAATTAAACAACATTCCACTCTAAAATCTTAAAAAAATAAAACCGTCTGGCACAGCGAAGTATAAATTATTTGGAAAGCAAGAGTCAACACGAACGGCTGGGAAATACAAGACAAATGGAAAGGTGAACAAAAAAAACTAAGAGATAGAACCGCACGCATCTGTTTCACACTGACAGTGGTTGTCGGTTAAACCGGAAGTAAGCACTCACCAGTAGCAATTACCTCGCGAAGATTATTCGATCAATTGTCACTCATACCAATGTCAATACCTTATGACAACCCCGGCTGGCCGCTGACCAGCTTTGCAATCTATCAACGTCAATCGACGTTAGTTGCCGTCAAGCGGACGCGATCCGGGTTTACATAAATGTACACAATAATGTTGCAAACCCCCCCCCCCAACCCCCCCCCCCCCAAACCCCCCCCCCCCCAAAAAAAAACAAACAACAACAACAAACTTAAACTTAAACTTAAACTTAAAGTGAAGCTGGTTATTTTGTCAACTTGATTCTCCCGCAAACCAAAACATTTGTCATTCTGTGGAGATCTTTCCCGCCCTTTTTGCCTCATTCAATCCAGGCCTGGAATTACACGGAGGACACGGAGACCATGGCCTCCGTTGCCTCATGGTCTTGGTATTTGTTCCCCTCAAAAGTTTCCCACATACTTTAAGATCTTCTAATGGAAGCGCCCTTTGCAAAATGAAAACAGTCTAGCTCTATCAATCCCCAGGGTGGCACTCTTTGCCCTTGTCAGTGTCCTGTTGAAGTCCAGCTCTGTCTGGGTATGGATAACCGGCAATTAGCGTCAAATATCCCTAGCCAGTCATTTACAATTCAAATAATGTCAATTTAAATACAGAGCGGAAGGCTTATACTGTAAGTCAAGTTCGTAACATAAACAAATGGGGAGCTTTCGTGGCAATCTTTCAGGCGTGGAAATGACATTACTGCCGGTTCTCGGTTGGCATTTGGAGGTTAAGTTTGCAAATGAAGGGAACATGAGAACAGTGACATCGTAGACTATTAAAGTAATGTCAGCCAACTCGAGGGAAAACCAAAAATAATTCTCCTTTCCTGGCACGGTGTACTTTTGGTAATTACTCCACAAGTTAATGACCATAAAAACTCATGGTAAGAAGCATTGAAGAGCTGTTGATATTATAAAACATTTTTATAAACTACCCCTTTGAAGTAGTGTAGTTTAAGAGAAGGTGGTAATTTTTGGACCCAAAATTTGAATTTGAGAAAGGCTTTCTCAGGCATCTGAAGGCACAGCATTTGTTTTTTCTTTCATCACTGTCGTCATGCAACTTCGATGACTAATTGAGCCCAATTGTGGTAACCCGTGACTGACAACTCATCTTGAAAAGATGAACCATAGTGCTTTGTGAATTCGACCCCAGATAGTAAATACAATCCACTGAGAAAATTTCCGTTTGAAATATTTTCAAAGTTGAGAATTTCGGACTGTCACAATCGTCACTGCCTGCAAAAGAACAGTGTTAAGAACTAGCATACAATCCTAGACAAAACGCCATATTTGTGGTGTTCTTCACTTCAACATGACGTGACCATGTAATTGTTTGTTTGCGTTTTGTTTTGCAATTTTGGATGTATATGAATTTCTCTATAGGCTATCCCTCTTTAATCACGACACGGCATCACATTTCAATTTGCCCCGCGTCAAAGATTATCAAGCCATTGATTTACAAGTGAAAGCTGTCCAGCGCCAAATCAAGCGTGAGTTATTTAGCGATTGTAGTCTGACAAGATTGTTTAAAACAATGTAGAGGCAACGATCTCAAGCACCCGATCATTTGGTGTTTAGAGGTTCCTAAACCCCGATGCTACCCTCTCAACGCTCACTTGTTCCCCCGATCAATCGATGCATCATACGGTATGACGCTCACTCGACCACTCCGCCATGTCAACGCTGTCAGTGTGGTTTTTTATATCCGGAACCTTATTCGTAAGACAAGTCTTGATATTACAAAGTGTCAAGACATAGATGTCAATGAACCGCTGAGAGTTAAAACAGGGATGTCATAACATTAAGTGCTAGTGCAAAAGTTTGTGTAAATTGTACTAATATAAGCAACAGCAACAATTCATGTTAAATTGAGCTGTTTTTTCCTTCTGCAACATTGGTATCCCGTGCACCAACAACACTTAATGTGAAATTATGCAATGTTTTTCTCTTAGTTTGTTTTCCTTCAGTTTCCCCCGTAAGTGTCTTAATTTCAACACTTGATAGTTAATGACCAGAACGTATATAGCTTCAGGGTAAAATCTGACGAGTTGATGTCTTCATGCAAACCGGCAATCTCGCAATGAACAAGATAATGTTGAAAAAAGGAAATGAGAAAAAGGTTCATTAATTTATAATATTTTGAATTACCGAGCGACTCTGACTCAACAACAGAGGATGTAAGATTTGAGCTGTGCGTTGGAGAAAGATGGATCTTTTTCTGAAAGGTCGTAGCGCTGAAAAACATGCCAAGCTGTTTTATTCTCAATATTTTCACTCGGTATGTGTTTTAAAGATAGTGAAAGCTTTTTATGTCAGAAATACTAGTATACTTTGTTTAGGTTTTAAATTTTGATTTTGGGTTGAACAAGGAAAAATTGACAAGAGCGGGATTTGAACCAACGACCTCCGGATTGACGTGCCGGCGCTCTACCAACTGAGCTATCTAGCCCTATGATGGCGGTCTCCCTATTTTGTCAATATCCTTGTTCGGTGGGTGCCAGTCAGAAGCCATTCAACCGTAAACTGCCGTGTAGCCAAGGATCACACCCAAGTATACGATACAACCTGGGAAGCGGCAGCCAGGGGATCACCATAAGGGGATGCGACTTTTTATATCAGATATCAAATAATAAACCACAAGGGAAACTGACTGGGTAAATTTTTAAATTTTGTGACAGTTATTATTTAACTTTCGTGTTTATCATAGCATGTACTTGAAACTTTCAAATGTGACTTTTATTGTATAGGTTTTCTCGGTCAATTTCGGCAAATGAGCAGCCGATTTCATTTTCGTGCGTTCGAATTAAAGCTATTTTGCCTCTCCGGTTGTTACTGCGTTTCAAATTCAGAATTCGGGCATTCAATTTCGTATTGAGGCATTCAAATTCCTTTTGCACTGTGTTCAATTTAGCATTTCGTCATTCTTTTTCGTGACGCACAATCATCATTCAATTTAGCAAAGCTGGTTCGACTGGAGATTTAACTGGTTTAATTTTTTTCAATTTCGTAAAGAGGCAATCAATTTCGCTAAATGAGAATTCAAATAAGTACGACTAAAGAAATACGAATAAACAGATAATCTGTATTAGGCAACTGTTTCGTATCTTCACTTTAATTCAGGCAAACCTCATTTTCTTTATTTATGGTTCCAGGAGACTTTACATGGGGCCCATGATGTTTTTTCTTCTTTGTTTTCTCCTATATTCTTTTTGGGGGATCTTTATTGGTTAACTGGCCTAATTTTGTATTGTGTTTGAATGGGGTGTTTCTTTATGTTTTTCCTGGTTTTTGTTGTTTATGTTGTTTCTTCCTCAACCATCAATCTGTTGGCGTGCCAGACATCTTGGCGTATATGTTTAGGTATGGTTGTACCACAAGCTGCAAACTTATTGAAATATGCGTGTAAAACTGTAGCAAAAAGCTCGTCTTCGAAGTACAAAGTGACTCAAGTGCAAATAAGTGAACCGTATATGCCTTATTAACAAAGCGTTTTTTAGATTACACAAATTACAGAAATGACTGCCCAAAAATGAATTTGAATGACTAAACACACGCCTCAAAAAGCTCCGGCGAATTTGAATGCTGCTTTGATGAATCGTTAAATTGAATGATTATTTTGTTAAATCGAATGACGCAACAGTACATTTGACTAGTCATAAAACGAAATCGAATGACCCTTTTTAGTAGCATTCGATTTCGCGCGAAATAGAATAGCGTGGTGGTTAAATTGGCTGCTCATTTGCCGAAATTGACCGAGAAAACCTATATCTCCCTTGATAATTTTGCCTTTTAATCAGCATTACGATGACCATACCTTTAAAGAGATGTAAATGAATATAGATAGGTTGCAATATGACGTAAATCGGCCATCTTTACGGGCAATTTGGAACACACAGTCATGCGTTACGCGTGAGAACGGCGTGCAGCACGCGCACATTTCACAAAACTCATTGCATGATTGGTTAGTGAATGACGCGGCTGCGTTAATAATTTGAGCGCTGGACGCGCCTGCAAGCCACAATGCGATTTGCCCGTAAAGATGGCGTCTACTGGGAACTATCTATATGGAATCCACACTTGATCTTGAAGTGAATTTCGATATCTGTAATACAGAATTAATTTCGCAATCACACTCTACTATAGTATTACGAAGAAAACATGCGATAAAGACCATTGTCAATAGTTTCAGAGTGCCGTTTTTGTTATTGTCACGAGCTTCTAAAACATTCTGTTAACCCAAAAAGACAGGTGTTTCTGTGCAACCCATTCATTGAAATGATTAATAATCTTTGGGTAGTAAATTTGATCAACTTTATTGATCTTCCTGTACCGAGATTTACCATCAAATCTGATGTATATTCTCAATATGGGGGCTATGTAACATGACCCAGCAATGTTTCCGTCTGACTACAAGTGCTGGTAGCACCAATAAGCTGTCGTCCGCTTGGCCTGGGCGATGTACCGTGAAGTCCCGCGTGGCTTCTGGACCACGTGGGACGTGGCTTCCGTGACTGTTCACAAAGTAACGCAATTTATTCGTGGTTGGAAATGGGAGGGATGCGATTTGAAGAAGAAAAGCGATCTTAGTTTTGCAACTTAGTGGGAAATGTTCGCACTACTAAACCTTTAACTGTGGCCGAGGATTTTTGCGGATTTGGTTGAGTTTAATAACGTTTTGGTTTTGCGAAGCAAAATGATTGAGTTAGAATATTAATTTTTATAAAAGATATTAGATCGTTAAAGGCTGGGTGTACTTTTTGTAATTTTCTCTACAAGTTAATGACCGTAAAAACTTACAAATTACGGTTATTCAAAGCTTATTTCTTCAAAAAATCATATCTGCTGAACCACATGTCGTTAAGTCGTAATGTTTTTGCTGTCTTGTAGCTTACATGCTATGTATTTAGACAGTGTCATGTCAGGCTTTAAACATTAATAAAACAAAAACAGTCTGGTTACTTTTGTAAGCTCTGCATGCTTGTGTATTCAAGGAATAAGACACACAATGGCTAACTCGTGAATAGACCTTTTGCATTGACCTCATCAACCCGCCATTTCAGAGGTAAAACGATTCCGCAACACTGGATGAAACGCACATGTGTGTACGCACAGCGCACAGGATGGGCCAATGAGCAACCTTTGACCTTTAGCCTTTAGCAGAGGGCGCCCTACTAAAAGACGTCACGTGTATAAGGTATATAACGCAACAACTGTCTGCCGAATTCTCGTTCCCCGATATAGGTGTTGTAGCACATGGTCATTACAGGTCAGACCACAGGCTGTAGTTTATTAATATTTACTGGCGCCTGTCGCACAATAAGACGAGTTCATCACGCGGACTAATGGCATGCAGGTACACTGTGGTATTAAAAATCGATGATAATTATAACAGTGGATACATAAGAGAATGGGATAACGGGGGAGGGCAAATTGCAAAACCCATCGCGACCATTTTGTTTTCTTCCACGCAATTTAACACAACCACATTGAGGCCGGAAGCTATAAGTGCATGGCTCCTTAGAGGGTGTACGTGTAAAATACATAAACATGTATAGGTGATAAGACGAAGATTGCCGTAGGTCTGCGTCTTGCAAGAAATGACCGCCCTTTATGCCTTACCGTGCATGATTTAGTCAATGCTTTATTATCCGCATTGCCGTTATTGATTTCACTTGTCTGTTTTAAACATAACACGCCCCCAGCGACTGTTTGTTGATTGGTAAAGGGAATGCCACGTGAGACTGTCTTCCTTAACAAGTCAAAAACCCTGCCGCTCTAAAAATAACTTGCAATTGACAACATTGAATCAATGAATATTATGTCATTGGACTGAGTGCGTCCTCACATAGAAGTCAATGGAAGTTGGCTCATTGGCCAATCATGTGCGTCGCGCGTTCAAACCGTGGTTCAATCGTCAATCGTTTTGCCTTCGATAATTGCGCCGGGATGACGTTAAATCCTTAGGCAAATATTAAAACCGAGTAGGCTAAAACTTGTTTAGATGTTTGAAAAAAACACAACAAAACTGAACTTTTTGTATACATGATAACTATCATGTACGTGCACGATAACTATCGTATACGTACATTATAAGAGTGGGATTTTGTAAAAATTACCTTGGGCTGCATCTAAAAACAGTTTTTTACAGGCCTATTGTTTGTTGTGATGTTTTCATAGTGGGAGATTCGAGTATATAAACGAGCATTATCAAAGATAAATGCGCTTTTGTTGTTACTTGGTGGAACTGAGATGAAATAATTAAGCTTGGATTTAGCTTCGCTTTGTTTGTTGCATTGTGTTTGAGCTATGGGTTGTTGATATTTCTTCCCCAAATTTCCTTCTCTTTGTCTGTTATTTATATTGCATCTTTTCATGTATAATTGTTTTTTGTCACAAATGATTACGATGCTTTCGTAAGAATCCAACCTTTTCATCTCCGGTTTTTCCGTACATGTCTGGCAATAGTCCATTGAGAACTAATCATTTACAACAAAAAAGAAAACAAAAAGAGAGAGAGAGAGAGAGAGAGAGAGAGGGGGGTGGAGAGAGAGGGGGAGAGAGAAGCAGAAAGCATATGAAAGTTGAAGGTTCATCAAACCGGCTTCCCTTTCTTCTTCTTTGTTATACTAACCCCAACTCGAACCATTCACTCTAAAAACTGCCGGGCCAGAGTTGACAAGGTTCCGGGTCCCATGGGGCCGTGACCCAGGAATCCGTGCCAAACGCAAGAAGATGGGTCACTGACGCAGACTCCGAGCTTAAATCCTATTCCTAACCAGTTTCCGGATCAGCCTGATGTAGATATGGGTCAGATCCGGCCCTTGTGACTCGGAACAACTTTAATCCGGGAGTTTTTGGAGTAACCTTATCCCTATAACCCAACCCTAATTTTATCCCTAACACCAAACCTCAACCAAACCCTAAACCTATACTAACACTAACCTTAACCCTAAATTATCATTCAAATAATCTCAACATTTAGTGTTTAAGATTTCCAATCAAATATTCGGCATTGTGTCATATACATTGGGCGGTCGAGTCAATAATTTCTTTAAATTTTTTACTTTATTTCTTGTTTATCCCAAGGAAACCTTTCATTGAAATACTGTTTCGCAAATGTGCGATGCTATTACAAACATTCATTAAAATATAAAAATGGAAAAGTGGTATCACGTACAAAGACATTACAGAGAATATGAATAATCGTCTCATTCATAGTTCTAACACCTTGTCTCTGATAACCACTTTAGGTTTAATGCGGCTGTTTACAAAATACAGTTATTTCAGCTCATTCTCTCACACGTTACTTATCACAACCCTGTTTCAACAGTCATACCCCTCGTTCAACCCCGCCTACAAAACCCCATTCACAATGCACACATCAGGTAGTTTACGCACGCACGATTTGGAGGTTGTCACTGGCTCTTTTGGCTCCATCATTCGGTTCGAAGTTTCGAATTCCGTGACCCAAGTATTCAGGGGTATTTGGATAAAAGAATTCCTTTAAATAGCAAACCGGTTTTTAATTTTCTCCGCATAAGGGCACTTGCTTTATTGGTATCTGGGATTTTGCATGCTTATTATCAATTGACATTAAGTGCTTTTTTGAGTACTTCGTGGATAATTGTGAGATTGAAACTATCACTGATAGCTCTAATGTGTATTAAAGGGAATGTTAATTTTATCTTTGAGAGCGCAATGCCATTTTTATTTTGCAAAGGGCACATCAGTCTACTATAGAAGGCTTTTGAAAAGGCACTAAGGACAAGCAACAAGGGTCATGACCTCCATGGGTGCTGTTTAACAAAAAAATTAAAGCAACACCTTTAAGTTGTGAATCAGTTTATTCGGTGCATTGCCTTAGCTGGAGGCGGTAAACGCATCTTATGTGCTATCTCTTTAAAAGTATAAGGTACATTCAACTTGCTTACCAAACAGTAATAAAAAGAGCATTGCATTCTCTCTATCAAAAAGGCCCAGGGTTATTTTTCTAACCCATAACTGCACCTCGGATTAACCCATTATGGACTGGTAAACAAGTCTATCGTAAAACCCATTGGGAGTGACTCGCCTACTGTATGGAAATGTCTCGCATGAAATTCTAAAAACGGCAATTCAAAATAAAAAGCAAAACTAAAAGTGATGGAAATATTTATGACAATATACTTCCCGTGCATGTTCTTCTTGGATGGCCTAAGAGCATTAACTATTTTTAATTAAAACATTTTAAAAGACCGGAGAAGTGTTCAATTTATGTGTAGTCCGCTCTTTCATGTAGTTTTGCATCCATTGTCTGCCCACATAGGGAGTCTGTGCACGTTTTAAATTATTATAAATTGTTATGACAAAAATGCTATTGAATTGATCCTTTAGTCCAGACTATAACCCCCCCCCCCCCCCCCAAGAAAAAACAAAGGAAAAACAACACCCCAACAAACAAATACATTTCTAATGAGAAAAAAATGAAGACGAAAACAAGAAAGGAGGCCTAGATATAAAATTAAAAATAGCGGGGGAAAATAAATTAACCCCGAAGAAGTTTGAGTGAACTTTAATTATACTTTATAGAGTAAGAAATGTTTTTTGTTATGTTCTTGGTTATATAAAGACTACCATGCTTACATAACATTACAAAACAATTGATATTTGTAAGGTGATATTTCCTCAAAGATCAAAGCACATAATGATATAAATTAACAAGGATAGAGGTGAGTCTATTGAAAATAGACTGCCGGTTCATGTGACCACTTTGCGATGACATCACGTATGCCAGCGTTTGTAACGAGTCGGGTAATGGTTCAACGTTATTTTTCGTGAAATTTCTCCATGAAAATTGGCCAAAATGGCAGGAAATACGATGGATACGGATGAGGCACTGCAAAGGGTACTCGATGAAGATTCACAGGAGGACATGGATGTTTCAGATTACGGAAATAATAGTGATTTTGAGGACGAAACTGACGATGAAAGTGACACACTTGTAAAGCTATGATTCTGAAGCTTTGCAGGCAAGTAGGCATACATGTATGCATTCAGTGTCCGATAGTGACAAGAGTGGAGATAATTAATACTAATTATTACGCATTCTATTGAATGTCATTCAAATTTCATGCAAATAACTCAGGGTGGAGGTACCGTACCTATATAATAGGTCAGGGTCCAAAGGGTTAAGAGCTTAACAAAATAAAGATAAACAGATTCCTACTGGAAGGAGGAATATTGTTCCAAATCATGGGTCCAGCCACACTGACTAAGCTTACGGTGACCGGAGAAAGACTCCATTTAAATCGACAACAGATTTTCCTTCCTTGTAGCTGGACGAAACCCGTCAGATAATGAATCTTGGTTTATTTGAAGTCTATAACATTGAGCGTTTTCACAATTATTAATTCGTCACTTGATTCCGAGTTCAGACCGGGCACAGTATGCCGTCGACCTATTTCTCACAATAACAACCTCGTAGCATCTTACTTCTTTTAACGAGCGTCGCTGTACTATCGCCGCCCATAAACTATGTCATTTACTCTTCAGTTTTTTCGCCATATCGTACTCAATTAGGCAGAAATTCGCAATTAGGGCAATATTTAATAATCGTAATTATATCACTTCACCATCAGTGTTTTTGTTTTTTGTGTACAATGATAGTGCACGTATAGAGTACTGAAACAGCTGTGCTTTTACATGATCTTTATTTGCGATTTGATTTGGTCGTTTTACTTGACAAATTCTTGATCACCTGAACCGGAGAAGATTTATAGGCCCTCATCTACTTTAATTTTTTGTTCATAATTAAATCTCGTCAGAGCCAATCTTAAAGAGCTTCTGAAGCAGAAATAATTGTTTAAAATTGTTTGCATAGGGAAATAAGCAGGAAACCAGTCACAGATGGTATACGTGACATGGTATTTTAGTTGGTAACCTTATTCTGTTTAGCATATCTTTATTGTGCTCAGCTACTTTTTGTGCTTAAGCAGCTTTGTGAGATTGGGGCCAGATAAACACAAATTGCCGAAATTATAACACGCGCCAAAACTAAGGGAATCCTCTTCTTTTGCTGAAAAGTGAAAATATTTCTTATCTTTAGCTTTTAAACACAACGAACAAACCGACTTGTGAAAGTTTCGTCAAATTTGAGGGTCCCGTTTTTGGTGAAAAACTATACGAGGACAGTATTTGCCAGATATTCTGGCCGTGTCCGAATCAGTGGTACGGCTTCGACTTCGGCTGTTGCTAAGGGTGGAGCTATTGACACCCATTAGCTATAACGTATATTCACGTGATGATCGAGCCACAACCACTCTTAATGTAAATCTTGGACGGCCGGGGGGGGGGGGGGGCAAGCATTACACCCCAACTGTGGACTCGGATCCTGACTAATTTTGATCCGGATTTAATGTAAGACTGACCCGTCGGGGTTATGATCCGAAAGTTTTCAAAATGTGTAAGCTTCAGATCCGGACACGGTGAGTTTTTAACATATAAAAGGAGAATACTCGGCATGTCTGCTGCCACCAAGTGTTGTAAAATTATTATGCTGGTATTTTGTGTTTGCATCAAACTGGTTATAGTTTGCTCGTTACTAAAATGGAAATGTTTCTGTTTTCTCTCTTTGTCACCTACAGTACACGGAAGAACGTTGCCTTGGCTTAAAGAAAGCAGTCAAAAACGTCAACAGGTAGGCCCGAAAGACGACATTTCTAATAATCGGGGGGGGGGGGTTGTTGGTTTGTCTTAAAGCTAAATATTTATAAAGTTTGTGAAAAAGCACTGACTCACTTTTTCAAGATACTCGTCAAAATTAACACAATGAAAAACAATACTTCCAATAAACGTTTCAAGGAAAAAATTGAGCCAAATTTATTTCTTTATGTTTTATTTTTCATTAACAAGGGATGAACTTTATAAATATTAAACCTAAAGCTTTTTGAACACTCTGATTGCGTTCCGGTCTTACTATTTGTTTGCGTGTGGTCTGTTTGCACACGGCTACATGTATGATTTCACTTTTCCCCTTACACACGAGGGGTTGGGGAGGCTGGGAAAACAAATGTGTTTTGTCACCCTTTCTTAACCTTTAACTTGTTTACAGTGATTGTGTATATTAGTTTATGTACCGAACCATACATTATACATACTGATGGTCTTTGTATTAGTACGTTACCTGTGGTAAAAGCATGTTGCGTTATTGACCCTATGGAAATGAAGTATACTATTGAACTGAATTGAATCGTAATCTTTCCTGCCCCGTAGTTGTTTGAGTTGTGCCCATGTATAGAATACGCAATTATGTAATTGATGTAAGCAATTTGCATCGTGGGCCCTTAGTAGACAGATCTTCCACCAAACTGGTAATGTGTTTAATAATTATTATCTAAACCAATTTATTGAAAGACGTTTGATTAATAAAGCATTTGGTTTCTTTCCTGTGTCTTTAAATTTTTGCTTTCGCCTTGTATCAGATTGATGTGGTAAGTACCGATATTTCGAATCTCTCATCTATTGTTTATTTATTTGTTTGATGTTGTTG
Organism: Leptasterias polaris; assembly: GCA_037783415.1. Classification (NCBI taxonomy): domain Eukaryota; kingdom Metazoa; phylum Echinodermata; class Asteroidea; order Forcipulatida; family Asteriidae; genus Leptasterias; species Leptasterias polaris. Next base: position 2,991,261 of record JAZGTN010000065.1, read on the forward strand.
TTGTTGTTGTTGTTTTGTTTCTGACTATGATTTTCATCCTAATACCAATCCTTCAAAAAATTGTTACATCTGAATGAGTATCAACGTCGAGAAGATAGTTTATGCCTACTGCTTGTAAACCACCCTGCATATAATTTTTTTCAAAAATTTAAACTGTACTTTCAGCTTTAAAACAAAGATTTGTCACCAAGTTTGATTTGGAATTGGTTTTTTGTTTAAATTTATGTAATAATTTGTTTGCTTTAACAGAGCATACTTATCGAAACGTTGAGTCAACCACAGGTTCTTTTCAGAACCAAAACTACTCAAAAAATAAAAGAGATTTACACGTGGTGCTACCGCAAACCTCACATGATTATACTCCCACAATGCAAAGTTTCAAATCCTAATTTAAAATAACCTGTTTAAATCTTCCTAATACATTTCATAAACTGTCATTCAAACAGTTCCATAGATGTATTGTATTGAATTACATGCCGCAATATTTCCAGTGACATTCTAGGGTTCCAATGGCTAACTCAAAACGGAAATGAAAAAAAGATGGCTATTCTGAGACTGGCCACTGAAACAGGAAGCAAAGGTCATTTTCTACCGGAGCCTGCGCGAGTTAGATTAAAACAAGCGGTTTCGGGAAAACCACTGGGAATTGACTAATTCAAAATCTTTAATTACAATATCGCTGTACATGATCATCGTTCACGTCGGGTGACCTACTTTTGAATCCCACCGCTGCCACCAAATACACTTGAGATCGAATAACCTCATTTGGATTGGTGGTTTTCTTTATTCTAATGCCGCCGTTATGGTCACGTATTTATTCAGTTTAGCTTTTAAAAATCTGTTTACAGTCTTTAAAAAAGTCCCACGGAAAAACTTAATAAAATGTACATTGCAAAAAAATAAAAGCCTGATGTTTCGGCCCTAAAATATACATTCAATCTTTAGGTGTACAAAAACAAAATCAATAAATAAGGCCTAACTTTATTTGTTTTTTATTTAAAAGCAGTGATAAATAATGGGAAATGCAGCTGCCGATCACCATTCAATTTCCTGAAGGTCTTTCTGGACACGTTGAAGGTCTTTCGTTCAAACCCGTGTCCTTAATAGTTCCAATAGAAATAGGTTGTCTTTTAAATGGCTGCCCTGCATTATCAACAACTCGGACAAAAACCTAGGATGACGTGATTATCTTAAATATCATTACCTCTTGCATAATTCGGGTTCAAAATTACAACAACAATAATTTGTATGACCGAAAACTAATCTATAAAGATTCTTTACAAAGAAACATGCTTATAAAAGGTTGACTACAACTTTGAAAGGTCGCCGACTAGTTGACGTCAACTGAAGACCACTGACAAATTGAATCATATTGATTGCTATTCATTTATCGACGTCACAACCCAATGGTGGACATCGATCGGTTGAGCTTGGGGAGGGCAGATTGAAGTCGAAGATGATTAATTTCACTGTCAAAGTGTTTAGATAATATATTCATTGACTGAACAATTGACCAAAGGGGAAAACTTTGCGTGGGGTAGATAAGTATGGCTAAAGGTTTTATTTTGTTAATCTATCTGATTCTGGGAAAATGGCTATTTGTGTAATCGCTCAAATGGCTGTTCGTGATTATGCTTTTAACTTTTGCATAATATTTTTTTACGCTGTTTAAATATTGAAAGTTGGTTTCTGTGAAATAAACAATTTTACCATAAGAAATGCATTTGAGCAATGAAATTGTTTATTTTTTGTCAAATTACACATAAAAGTATGCCAGCTTTAAAGCCGGAAATAGAGATGACTTTCGGCGTGAAGTAAATACGCGCGTGTGACGCACTGGACTTACCAACGGGATATAGTAAGTGCACTACACACCCCTCGCCTATGACGTCACACGCCCTCACTGAGGTCAAAAAGCGCCCTCACTGAGGCCAAAGGAGGCAGATCATTGGACGATAGGTGTTCTTTGGGCGTAAATCGGCGCGTGACCTAAGCGTCCCGGTAGCGTTTCGCGTTATGCAAGGGGGTCTTTTTAATCAGACGCACAAAAACGTATGCGTCACGCTACAATCATCCCCCATCATACGAAAAGTCAGTTTGATAGAGATTCCGGGTTCAACCTGACCCAGAGATGGGTTGGAACCCATGGGACCTAGAACCTGGGTTAATTCTGAGCAAGACATATATACCAGCAAGCCAATCTGATCCTCTGTCACATGCCTTACAATCCAGTGTCCACCTGTAAGAATACACAGTAAATACAAATTTTTCCATTACTAATTAGGTGACTACCTCGGCTCAGTTACTTTAGAGTGAGTTCAAGAAAAAAATTATAATAATATGATCGCTCCGAACAAAAGTCTGACAAAAAAACCTACACTATAATTCAAAAAAACTCGCAGCGTCGATCCTTTGATTTAAACAAATATTATCCGAATCGGTATGAAGATGAAATCTAGATATGACTGATATCAACGAGTCCCGCACTTTGGACAAAGATGAAGTACGACACCGGACTATGTTTGTACAGTTGTGTCCGGGGACTCAGATCCGAAAAGATATGATATGACTGATGATGGCAATTTAAGTTTCCGGTTATTTGTATAAATCTCTTGGGTGGATATCACAGTGATGCCGCACACAAATACTGAGCACTAATATTACTTGGATTTGTTCATGCTTTTTTTTTAATGTCAAGTGTAAGTTTTGTTTTGAGCCACTGGATCGCCCAGCCGCCCAAAACATTACACACAGCTCTGTGTTGCAGTCAATCTGTGGATATTCCTTTGTTCTGTACACTTAAGGAAAATCATATTCATCAACACTGTGTGGACGTGAGTAAGTCCACATAGTGTTTCAAGTCCCTACTTGGACCTATTTTGTACACTTCGTATGTAGCGCTAAAACACTCATGCGGTAAGAGTAAACGCTAACGATTTTGTTCAGAGGAGGACAAAGGAACATCAAAATAAAATTAGCTAGTCTTCGGTACGCGTTGGAATTCTCAAGGGCAATCGTTTATAGATATCAATTTTCAATTCCCCCATTTGACAAGTCACAGTTGACTTGTAAAATATTAACGCTGATGATGATGAAACCAAACAATGTTGCTCCTACCAACACCACGCTCATCTGTTACTAAAAATGCAATTTTTTTCTTTCAACATGATAATACTGTCAAAAACTAATGCCTTAAGCAATTAATCAGTATGAGCATTTGATGCCAGGAAAAAAACCTTCAAAAACCATTGTGTTCTTGTAAACCAATTAATCCCCATACAAATTACCGTTGTTCGGTAACGAGAAGCGCTTATTGCTCCCTGGGGACTGTTCACTTTGGAAAGTCCGTAACTAACAAGACTTGGGTATCTTTTGAAATTTGAACCACGATGTTTGTCTTTTACTGAAAGGGTCTTGAAAATGGAAAGACTTTTCTGCGACCCTGGGCGGTGCAGAAATAAGTGGGTGAAAGGGTGTGCCCAACATTATTCATAATTGACAATTTTGCACCTTACAATTATGGACATGGGGAAAACTGTCGATGTGTAATGACGAATGGTCAATCATGTGTTTCTTTAAAACCTCCCCATGCTCTACAACATCTGTTAAAGGGTAACAGTGGTGCGTCCGGTAAAAGGTAAACATTACATTTTCAGCAGTCATGATAACATTTTTTTTCTTCTTCTTCTTCATTTAGTCTATTTATTGATTTATTTTGTTAAATTTTATATTTTTAAAGAAAATCAAAAAAGAGGACGCATCGCTGGGCCATACATAATGTTTTTTTGTTTTTTTTTTATTATATACACTTACTTTCATCCTCAATTTATAATTGTTCGTGTCCATATCACAAAAGTATACACACTTACAAGACATATCGCTAAATTAGACTTGAATAAAGGCAGAAGAAACTGCATATCATTCCAATCCTCGATCGGCACAACAGAACAAGTGTTACTTCCGCTTTCTTTACAAATCAAGGCTTTCCCTTTGTTCGTGTTAACGGAACATGTTCCAAAGTCTCCTCCCGAAGGACCAACCACTAATTGCAGTCCGATAGATTCGCAACTCCCCAACCGATACAATTATGTTTTCTTAATTTACGTCCCATAGCGTTGGCGAAACCCAGGGCAAAAGTCGTCCCCGTCTTTCCTATTAGATATCAAGCAACGCTGAAATTGGACAGAACTCTTCCGCGGCAGGGAGCTCGTTCCTCACGGGAAAAGTCCCGGGCGTAGTTTGCAAAACAACCGCGGGCGTCAAAAGGATTTCCCTTCGCTTCGGGCTATTGTTCCTAGAATCCCATGCCGTTCCTCATCAACAAATGTGCCTACAATTACAGCTTTTAAAAAGGGGGAAAAGGGGGGGGAACAAAAGAAAACAGAAAACCACAAATGTAAAACTACTTTCGGGAGAAAACCCTCTTACTTTACTTATTTTTCTATTCATTTGGATTAATGCATTTACTGATCATAATGGAAATGTTCTAAATTTTCTACTGCATGCTCTTAAATATGAAGACAAAAAAAGTATACTGGGCTCGATTTCATCAAGCACTATGCTTCATCTTAAGAAGAGTTCTTACTATCGTCACAGTAATTTGTATTGTGACATCATACTTTGCATAAGATTGATAAACCGTTAAGATCAATCGTGGGTCTTTGTTCACAAAGCCCTAAGAGTCGTCTTAAGATGAGTTCTCAATATTGCCATGGTGATTTGTATTGTGGCATCACACTTTGCACAAGATTGATACCCATTTAAGATCAATGTTGGGTCTTTGTAAAACCGGCCCCTGATGCACTAAGATTTATCTGAAGATGAGTTCCCAATACTCACATAGTGATTTGTTTTGTGACATCACACTTTGCTTTTCAATCAATTAAGAGTGATTTGCAGTGAAGATCAATCTTAGCTCTTTGTGAAATCGAGCCCAGCCTGGATATTTTGGATTTTTCAAAAGAGTACCTTGAAAAATTGTAATCTTCCTGACACCGGGGCAAAACATAATACAGTGGATATTTCATCATAATGGACCGGAAAATCATCATACAATTTTGTTCACCCAACTGCGCTGTCCATCTAAGTGACACTTTATGACTGTTGGTTTGAATTATATAAAAGTGATTTCACGGAAAATGGGTTGAGCTGACCCGAAGAAGATGCCCCTCCCCCCCTACCCGAGACCCGGAACCGAATCAATGCTGGTCCGATGACATTCGGAGAGTTTACTGACTTAGGTGTTTCATTAACAGACTCAACACCTGGCTCTGCTTACCGTAAGCAAAGAATCGGCGCTTATACGGAAGCAGGGAATTCCGCGCTTACGTCAAGCGTATTTCATGGGTTAGCAGGGAATTTTTGCTTGTGCGCTTGCGTAGTCCACGTTACTAGGCATTCTTCGCTTACACACTTAGCGCAGAAATTCGGCGCTTGCTCGGTAAGCGCAGAATTCGGCGGTAAGAAGAGCCAGGAAATTGGGCCCATCTATGACATAAAAACACTTGAGTAAAAGCGAACGCTAGGAATACTTAAATAATGCGAGATTCAAAAAAATAATTATTTTATGTAATATACATTTACTGCTTTTTTAAATTCCATTATTCATGTTGTGTTTATGTGTTTTTTTCTCCCCGACTGCAAACATGAAGGGCGGCCAGGTAAGTAAACAATAACAGATCATGTTAAAGGTTATGTGTTTTGCTTTGGTTTAATTGGTTGTAGAATTAACAGATGTTTGATACTGTTAACGGGAGGGTATACCTTTGGTAAAAACAAACAAGATTAATGACTAGATTTAAACGGACATGGTAAAAAGCACTTGAGAGCTATTGAAATTATATAAACAATTGTTAGAAACAACCCCCTTTTAAGTGATGTAGTTTTATAGAAAGAAGTACTTTTCTCACAAACAAATTGAATCCGAGAAAGACTTCAGGCGTGAAGCTTTTCCCAGGCATCTGAAAAGCACAGATTTTTTTGCAAAGAGGGTGGTTTTTTCTTTCATTATTTCCATGCAACTTCGAAGACCAGTTGAGCCTAAATTTTTCACAAGTTTGCTATTTTATGCACAATGTTGGGATACACCAAGTGAGGATACTGGTCTTCGAAAACTACCAAAGTTGTCCCTGCATTTAAGCTGAAATAAAATAAAGTTTCATGAGTGGCATTTATTTGTCGTAGACTGTCTAGTTGTCATAAATAGTGAAATGGGAAAAGAAAAACCTTGCGGATATTAAACAGTTCTGTCACTGTTCAATGTGTAGACTGAATGTCAAACTCACGTCATACTGAATGTCTTGCTGTTAAAATATGAGGCAGTATGTTGTTTTTCTATGGTGGGTTCGGTCACATTCGAATATTTCCCTTCAAACAATATTTATTCTAAACCGGCTAACGTGTGTTGAAGGCAAGCCGCGAGCCTTCTCCGGGATTCTGGTCACACCGGTATCATGCTGAGAGCTGATGAACCGTTCACAAAGCATTTCTTCCGGCAGGGAGACCTTGCTCATAAACCCCCCCTCCCCGAAGACTTTGTTATCGTGGTATACAGTCATGACGTAGTAACTTACGAGCGTCGTAAATTCAGGGCCTTCCCTAATACTGTCCTCTGGGACATTATCGAACCTTTTTCCTTTGATGCCTCGTTTATCAAAAATATTGACCGGTTTGAAACGATTCAAACACGGTCAATGTTGCACCTTTTGGCACAAATAAATACAATATTGACTCCAATACTATACACGGAGCTATATATAGCAACATGAATACTACCTTCCAATCTGCACCCCTCCCCAGCACAACCCATAAAAAGGGGACGATCAAATTAAATCAATAGAGGGCGCAATCCCCATTTTATAGAGATAGTTGTGAAACTGGATGAAGAGTTATTACCACTAACCCTTATAAATCGTTGGGGTTTTTTCACTGAATGTGCACACAATAATTTTATTTGGGGTTCATGAATGCATGTTTTTAAGCAAAGCTCTGTAGTTAAATCATTGATAGTGTCGCTGTTGAGTCTGTTGTTGAAGTGCACTCTTTCAAAAAAATTACAAGTCTTTGTGTTTTCATTTCACCCTGATCCTGGTTTTATTTAATATGCATGTGTCGTTGAAAGTTGTTGATCCTACTTTTCCCCAAACCGATTTCCAGTTTTGTGCCGTGAAACTGAAAGGATTGTGCTAGTCTTGCTTTAGCTAGATATATGGATCTATGTCCTGAATAGTTGAGTATGATTTGAATTGGAATTATCGCATTTTATTTTACATTCTTTGAATTTAATTTGAATTTATTCTATCATTCACTTTTCTTACAACTTTCCCTGGATCTTTGACATTGAAGAGGGTATGTATCATTATTATTAATACATTTGTTTGTCACCTTGACGATTCAAGCAATAAGCAGCCGACCTTACTTTTCAAATCTGGTCTTTTGATCACAAGTCCAGTTCAAATTATGATTTTCTCAGGTGTACATTAAATGTTTTATTTATTTATTTGACAACATATTTTGATTCGTGTTATTAATGGTGTTTAATGAGTTACCCCCCCCCCCCACATTAAAAAAAAACACAAAACAAAAACGCTGTAATAACAATAAAGTTTTACAAAAATATACAATATCACAAAAGAACATAAATTTGTGCAATCAAAGGAAAGATAAAATTTATTGTCTTATTAATTATTTTTTATTTTTTGAGACCGTGTTTCAGTTGTTATGATGATTATGATGCAGAGGGCGGTATGACACATGTTCACCATCTTATTTGCCTTCTTTTCCTTTCCAATTACAAATGTTGCTAACATTTATATGGAACATGAACGTGCTATGTCTGCACTGAACAGCAATGTCAGGTGAGTTAGACATTCAAGCTTACTTAGATTCAACCATTCAAGTTGAGTTTATCTTTACCTACAATGAGTCATTCTCACGTAAATACTGGACATTATTTGGTGTCCAAATGCAAACAAAACTTCTCTCATTTCTTCAAGATTATTTATTTATTTATTTATTTATTTAATAATTTATTTGTTCTGGTTGTGAAGCCAAGGACTCTTAGAAAAGCGAACTCAATCACTATACTAGCCAAGAACCCTGTGTGCAAATAAAACAAACATAATTTTATTATCTGTTTGTGGCCCATTGTCTAATATTATGTTAAAACTGTAACCCACACCAGGTATTTTCAGGGCACCCTACTATTACTAATGCATCAAATTGCAACACAGTTGAAATTAAAACCCCTCTAAATGCAGCAAAACGTACGTAGTGCATTGTGAAGCGAAGTGGCTAATTCCTGCCTTGACCCTGGGCAGTTACCCTGCTATTTAAAGTTTGTTTGTGAATCAGATTGCACATGGATTACATGTCAATGCAAGACCCTTCTAAATGCAGCATGGTGTAACAGAGTAGTGCCCTCTGTGGGTGTAATTAGTTGACTGCTGCTACAAAATATCACATTTTTCTTGTATTTGGCACTTTCATTACTGCTTAAATAGTTAGTAAACACGGATGGACCATCAGCCACTTATGCAATGCATCATTTATTTATTTATTAATTGATTCAAATGTTTGTTTCTCTTTTGCACCATCCACAGCTGGATCCAAGGGTGAGTAGACATCCAATATTTGTCACATGAGGGCGCTATACTATTCCCATACAAAACAAAACGGGAACTTAAAAGAAAAGGGGGGAAATCTGTATCAGACAGCACTGGTGCACAAACCTTGTACAGTTTCGGTCATTTTATCATTGTGCTTTTTCTAATGCAAAATTAAAACTCAACAGCTTAATCGGTAAATGAGAGCAGTCGTATACGAATGTCTTATCAGCGCCGTAACTATGGTAACAATTTAGGGAGGCACAAGAGGTGCACCAGGAGGGCACTTCTGGTTAAGTTTCAGTTTGCCACATTCAACAACAACAACAACCCGCGAAACAAAATTCCCCAAAGGAACTGAAAGATTGCTTTGATTTATTGGCACAACACGAGCGGCCAGTATGAATTTCGGTCATGTGGGATACTAGGTGTTGTGGGATCGCAAGATTAAAGTTTTTAAAAAGGAAAAGAGATTTAAGGGCAAAAATTATAATATTTTAATAATATTTATGTTATTATGTCAAAATATGACATCTTAAAGTCGTTTTCACAGTACATTATTCTGATAGTGTACAATAGAGATGATACTCCAGTTTACAAAGTATTTCATTTAACTATGAAGGTTTTACATGTTTCATTATGCACAGAGCCAATCATTTATCGCGTTCCGCGCTCCAGATGTCTTTTCTTAATTGTATCGAAGAAATTCCTTGAAATTCTTTACTAACCGCCTTTAGGTTTGTCTTTATTCAACCAGCTCATGAACACCATGAGCCAGTTTAGACTTGGACAATAGGCCACATAGCACAGCTGCAAAGCCATCTCATTTAGAAGTTTGGTATTTTGGCTTCCTTCCAGCTTGGTCCTTTTTGTGTGTCATGCACAACACAAGTTACGTGTGGTACGTCATAGCAAACTGCACATGTACACACAACGGTGTACAAAGGCATGCAAACCTTGAAACACTTTATAGAGCAAATAAAAAAGCCACTGTAAATTGCACGATAATATCACTTCTAAACAAACAGCAAAGCTAGAGTATAAACTCACCCAATCTATACAAGTCATTGAATCATATGGTGCTCCCGTCCTCAAATTCATGAAGCGTAAAAGTAACATTTTAGCCAAACTTTCTTGGCCAGTTGTGCAAGATGTCCACAGGTCCACAAGGAAGTAATGGCAGTCCGGGGTTGTATCACACCTCTACAAATTAATACACAATAAGATAATAGGTTTCGTTTTAAGCGAATTGGTTGTACAATTCTGCAATACTACACAAAAACAAGTACTATCTCCTTTTTATAAAAATTTTTTTAGTAATCATAGTCGTTCAAACCGTCTCAGCAAATCGTCAGCGTAAGAAAGCCACAGTGAGGGGACTATTTTTTAGTGCGCGGATTTTTCATTATAGAGAAGCAGCGGTAGTGAGTTCTTTCTTGATGGAGCTTCTGTTGTGGCGTCGCTAGAGGGCGCCTTTGAGAAAAATTGAGTGATGGACTGTGCTCGATTTCACAACGAACTAAGATTGGTCTTAAGATGTGTATCAATCTTAATTGCTAAGCAAAGTGTGATGTCACAACACAAATCACTATAGTGATATTGACAAATCATCTTAAGTTGAATCTTAGTGCTTTTTGAAATAGATCCAAGATAATGCTTTGTAATATTGTAAATTGATACAATCTATCACGATGATTTTAACGATTTTTTCAATCTCTGTTTTTATTATGCTGCCCCCAACGTTGTCTTTCTGCGTGATAGAACTGCCACGGAAGAGTAAGTAATCAGTGATATATTGATTAAAATATAGTTACTTACACTCCTCACCACCACCATCAACAAAATAAATAAATAAGTACATTAACAATGAAAAATAGTCATCCGTTGATCAGACTAAAGCCCCTTTCAGATTGGTCATCCTCACCCCCCCCCCCCCCCCCCCCCCCCCCCCCCCCCCCCCCCCCCCCCCCCCCGTCTGACCATTCCTCATCAGTCATACATACATACAAAGCGATTCCCGCACTGGTCCATCCTTGATCACGCAGAATATGTAAAACTTATCAGAAAGTTATTCTGAGAATATTGAAACATTTATTGCCCTTTTTTTTTAAACCCGGTTTTCCTTACCAATAAAAAAGACTCTTGTTGTATTTAATGGTGGTTTTATAATGTGTTTACTCACAATTGTCACTTACTTATCGTTATTTCTTTTTTAATTTTAATCCAAACAGAAGATGAATCTTGAACAATTAAAAGTAAGTACAATTCTTAAATAATCGATCATCATTATCAAGTGATAATATGTATTTAGGGGACGTTTGTCTCAGCATGGGAAATGTTTGAGGGGACATTTGAAATTGTATTTTTATTTTTTTTAAATAATCTTCACATCAAAAGGCCACAAACGTTGTTATGGGTTATAGTAAGACGGGTCAATACAATTATTAATATTGATAATATTTATTAGATTCTGTTAATGCCAAACTATCTTTATAAACAAATCTGGAAAGATTATTAACTTTGACAAAAGTTTGAAATCAACATTACAAAGGAGGTGTACTCATTTTCCCACGGTCTACACGCTGCTGTAACCGATGGCAGCCGTGTGCGGCAGGATAACCAGGGCCCAAATTCATGGCTCTGCTTTACCGTAAGCAAAGATTCGGCGCTTACGGAAGCAGGGAATTCCGCGCTTACGTCAAGCGTATTTCACGGGTTAGCAGGTAATTGTTGCTTCTGAGCTTGCTTAGCCCACGTTTAGGCATTCTACGCTAACACAGCTATCGCAGAAATTCGGCGCTAGCTCGGTAAGCGGAGAAAGGTGATCGCAAGCGCAGAATTCGGCGGTAAGCAAAGCCATGAAACTGGGCCCATGATAATTATTTGCTCATTGATTGATTTTTAGGCTGAACACGCAAGCAGATCCAGACAAAGAGAACGAGACGACAAGAGAAGATGGGTAGATCTACTTAACGAGAAAAAACGTGACATAGAACACAAGCTTGGACATGACCGCATGGATTGACGAGAAAATGCCCAGGTAAATCTTAGTCCTCTTCTGATTGTTTTAGGAAAAAAAAATTGTTTGGTCAACCCTAAGTTATTTACCCTTAAATTTACCCTTAAAGTTTCACTTGTGGTTTTTCCACTTGATAAAAACATTTGAAATAAAAATTTGCATTCCCTATGACCCCTCTACTGCCGCTTCTCGGGTTGTATCATAAACTTGGCTGTGATCCCTGGCTACACGGCAGTTACAGGTTGAATGGCTTCCAACTGGAGCTCGCACCACGAACAAGAAGTTTTAAAAAATATGCCCGAATAGAGCTAGATAGCTCAGTTGGTAGAGTGCCGACACGTTAATCCGGAGGTCGCAGGTTCTAGTCCTGCTCTGGTCAAAGTTTCTTTGTTCAACCCGACCCCCCCCCCCCCCCCCCCATGGACTCAGAGTATTGCAATGCCACTGCCTTTACTTCTGAAACTAGTTCTTGAAAGGAGCAGACCTAATAATTATATAATTACTACCTCATCAAAACAAGTCAAATTTTTAGATTTTCAATGACTGTCAAGTTAAAAGGGGTAAGCGCCCCCCCCCCCCCCACAAATTGTGCTTTATTGTTACCAATAATTTTTTTACACCCTGTTTTTCTTTTTCTTTCGATAGGTACTTATGTCGAAATACAATACGGATTTATTACATGATTTTGTTTGGAAAGACTGGACGACGTTTGCAGCTGCAGTTAAACCTCTCTACTCTCACCATAAACCGTGTAATTTAAAACAAAAGTAAAATACCCTTAAGATAAACAACGAGGGCGCCATTTCAAAAAGTAAATTATAAGGCAGTGCGACCGAGTGTAAACGTTTCGGTTGTGACTGTGAGTTTGTGACAAGGTGCGTATTCTGTAAGAGTTCATGGCAAATGTTCTCTGGGAAAATTGGTCAATTTTGAAATGATTTCACTGTGTCTGAAACACTAATCATGTATGCAGCTTTGTAGAATATATGTTAGGCAAAAAGAGGGTGGGGCGTTACAAGTGATTAGCAATACATATGGCATGACATTTGCTCAGCAAATCTCGTATTTGCTCAGTATTTTCTTCTTTTCCAATAGTGTTTGCTTTTCAATAAAAGCATTATGAAAATGCCATTTATACAGAAGCCACCGACACAATACAGCCACAGCCGAATCCCCCCAAACCATGAACTCTGATCGACGGTCATTTCTTATGAAAGATTATCTTTAGATTGGTTACCAAACAACCATAATGGTTCAATTTCACAAAGCAGTATATGCCTACGGTTCATCAAAATGATAGTTGTGTGATAAATCGAACTGTTGGATCCGAGTCCCATCGGTGCCTGACCAATTTTGGGGTCACTGTTACCCGGAATCTGTCTCAGAATTACCCTGAAATGGTCCAAACTGACGCAGAATCCGAGTTCAAATCACAAGTTTCAGACCTTCCGGGTCAGCGCGACCCAGACCCCACGAGACCCTGGGCACCAGGTAAATTTCGACCCGGGAGCTTTAAGCCGTGGGGCGCCCGAGTGGCGTGCTAAAGGTCTAAACACAGTCCATGCTGTGCAACTTTACCGACTTAATACGCCATGAAAATTGTCCAAATACAGAAATGTCCATGTCATTATTTTTTGAAAGTACGGTTTCAAATAGTAGTATAATACGTTTTAGTGAATGTGTTTTCTTTAATATAACTTAGAAAAAAGGACGACAAACAAACAAAAAGAAAGGGAAGACGCAACAAATGACCTGTTTTTTGGCTTTCAAATTAATAATAAGACACACAAGTAATATGAGGGTATAATAGAGAGTTATTATAATTTTTTTAAGAAGCTTTTCATCTGCAAGACACAAACATGCACTTTTCAGTAAGCTAGTTTATTTTATGTAGGTATGAGGTTTAAAGACAAGCATTCCAAGTTTGAAAAGATACAAAGAGGATTAGAAAATAGAGGGAAACTGCATCCAGTGAAGAAAAATCAACATTGATTTAAAATTAACTCTTTGTTTACTGTGTGTGGACAATTTCGAAGTTGTCTTACTTTATAATTAACCACTTTGCTTTCGAAAGGATTAACGTTTTAGTTCCAGGAATCTAATCAAGTATATTGTGTAAATTTGCAAATGAGTGGTTCATGTCGGTTGAATAAATTTAAATAGTATTTTTTAACAAAAATTGAACCAACATCGACCCACTTAAAACAGGATAAAATTTATTAATATTCGGGTCTTATTTAAAACCAAACATACTTAAACTGAGTGTCTTTTGATCTTATTTGAGTGGTTATAAACTTCGTTTGCATAAAAGTTGACAATTTGTATTCTTGTGTCTTCTAACAAAACAATTATTCGTTTTATACACTATCTTCTTTAATTAAACCTTTTGTTGTGGTTAAGACAGTCACAGAAACATGAAACGTCTGGCTTACAAAAAAAACACGAATACATTCATACACTTCAGAATTGATTCAAATAACTGCTCATTTAATCTAAGCTGCAATTAGTTATTAAGCAACTGGTTTAAAACATCAGTGCTACGTTCTTAAAACTTCCGGTTCCCATTTGTGGGTCGATCCGGCACAGATTATATGTCAAAATTACCCGGAACCGGGTTAGGCCCCAAGGACTCAGATCCGGCTCAAGTCTTATCCGGAAGGTTTTAGAGTGTATAAAATGATTTTTTTAATTATTTCGCACAACAATCAAGAAACTTTAACGTTAATTAGTTGTAAATAACTACAATTATTAATATAAATAGATGGTTCGTTTTGTGTGTTTTTCTGTCATTTATTAAGCAGCTGTATTTCTTTTTGGCTCGGGAGCGAAACTTAAGATCCGAAAGCAAAGAGGGTATATTTTAGTAAAACTTTAGAACTCATTCGAGGTGCTGAATGATTTAAAAGAATGTAATTAGTACGTTTAAAAACACACGCGTAGAAATTAAAAATATGCACTTTAGAAGACCTTATGACAAAACTGTGACGACTTTGATGACATCGTGACGTTTATTGTAGTATAATTTAAGTCAAAAATCAGTGATTTTGAGCACATTTCATTCTAAATAAAACTGCAAAAGTTAGTCACGTAAAATAATCTCCCAACTGTCAGGGCGGGGCACCAAAACAAATTATCCTAATCCTGAACAAATTTCTGAACCGTAAATCTCCCTCGGGTTGCATTTTTAATGAATAGTTGACTTTTTGAACTTGTTTGCACTCACACAGTGCGGTAAGATATTATTTAAAAAAATAACTGAACTGGCATCGTTTGTACCGTTTGGGATTTTATGTTAACTTTAACAAAATAAAGATTGATTGATATTATGAACCCCAAAACTCCTACAAAATCCATTTAACCTTTTAGCCACTGGACCGCCCAGCCGCCAAAATCGATAAACCGTAACATGCGGTAGAAGGAAAAACTCACAAGCTTGTGTATTGCGATAAAACAAACAAAATAACATAAAAACACCCCAAAACATAAAAATATAAATATATGGCCAGTTGGCCAAGTCAATGGCAATAGTTTAGATAATAGTGTTTAATTCACTCCCCTTCACAGATGACTTGTAAAGATGGTAACGCTAATGATGATGACATTTTGTAGCTTTCACCAACAACATGCTCATTTGTAACCAAACAAAAATTAATTTTCTTTCATCATGATGATACTATCAAAAACTAATGACTCAGCAATTAATCACTATGAGCATTTGATGCCAGATAAAAGGCTTCAAAACTATTGTGTTCATTTTAACCTTATGAAAAATAATCGTCAGGAAAATTTCCGGTAGCCGTTAACGAGAGGCAGTTATTGTTCCCTAGGGATTTATCACCTTCGAATTGGAAATAATAATGTTATTCAATGACAATATTTACAAAATATACGAAAACTGTACATAGGGCCTACATAATTTGCCTTTTAAATGGTGTCTTTTGAAAATTTGAACCACGGTTCTAGTAATTTACTGTAAGAGTCTTGGAAAACTGAACATCGTTTCAGCAAACTCGGGCGGTGCAGTGACTAGACGGGTAAAACGGTGTGCACAACATTGGTAAGATTTGAAATTAAAATATTCACAGATTTCACATCACTTATGGTTTAACGATGGTCATATTGGGAAAAATTCACGTAACTATTTTTGCTTAAAATGTAAGTAAAGACAAGGTAAACAGTATAGTCTGGATACAGCTATTCCGAAACCATTATGTTTAAAAACGGAGAAGACATAATTTAATAGTTGTTTACTATTTTATCGTGACTCTGATGATCGACTGCGCATAAACTTTGACAGGTTTGTTATTTTATGTATAGACCTTTCTATTGCAACGTCACAGCCCGAGTTTTTGCCAACCCAGGCTGGAAAAGTATGGAAAGCCATAACTGCAAATCAAAAACAGAATGCCACAGTTTGTAGCAGTGTTACACAAATATTCAAAAATAGTGTTGAATTTGTTGGAAACAAATCAACCAATCATGAAAGGTATTTCCGTTCATGAATCTTTACAGAAAATGTTGAATTTGGTCACAACATTTTTTAACACGATTGAATGTTTTGCTAACATTCGGCCGTCCATGCCAACCGGCGCACTTTGTTTATCAACAATGGAAAGGTCTATAAGTAGGGTCACACTGGTATAAGACTAATTTTTACCAATGTTGTTCGCGTGCTTTGAATAGACTTAAAGGTAAATAACAATTAATGTAAACAAAGTTGTTCCTAGAAGATTAGTATGTAAGTTCAATTAAGATAGAGGTGTGGTATTTTAGTATTTTAGTTTTCTAACCAAAATGAAAACGTTCATGTCGATGAACTATACCTTATCCCATAGGTTTTGTTAGTATATTACATAACAATATCATGTAAAAGGTGTTTATTTTGCACTAGGGAATGTCCTATAACGAGCTAAACTGACGCATTTTTTGCTTGTTACCAAACTGTACATAATTATGAACACAAACAAAACATTAAAAAGCTAAATAAATATTCTATCAACTTGTTTTGGTAATCTTCCAATTTCTTTGTGTGCTTCTTTATACGAGGTTTACTAATTTTTTTCTTGAAAAAGTTTCAATAATATTATTAATTTCATTATCATTATTTATTTGGCATCATCCACACAAAGTACAATGCGAAAGACACTAACTTTGGCCAGGAACCAAAAAGTGTTCTGAGCAGAAAAGTCATAATATCAGGCTAACTTTTTACAAACTATTGGTGGCGCTGTTTGCTTATATGTAACTATAAAGTTAATTTAAATATTGCCCCCAAAAAATAAAAGACTTGTAACACTTTAAGTCGTACACAAAAACAATTTTAGTAATAAATATTTTTAAACCTTTCAAATATGTTTTCAAACATTTTTTAAGAAAGAAATACTTCAAAATAATTTGAAGTTGTAGTAATGAGCCTGCAGTAGCTTGACACTTATCAGACTCACTGATCTCTATTATACTGACTGGATAGCTGGTTGGCCTATGCGTGTGCACAGGACCGTGAAATCACCGCACACAAGCGGCGGCCATTTTGAAACACCCAAAAAGCTGGTGAATGCACACAGCGGGTATACAAAATACGATGTATATTTTAATTTAAATAAGGGATTTCATCACATAAACATGTTTTTCCTCCAATGTGTTTTATGCCCACAATGTAAGTATATTCATTGCACACATATGGGGGATTTATACATAGGCTAGATTTTCACGATGTGATGGGGGAACATGTAATTTGTTACTTCAAAAGTTGAATGCCGAGTGTTTTTATTAAGTAATCCCTGTCATTCGCTCAAACCCTCACACCCACATAAGCCCAGGTAAAGACAAGTACATTCGTTGATCCGGTGAATTACACCCCAATTTACTTAAAGGCAAAGTATACTTTGGTTTGTGAACTTCTTGCCAAGTAACCTTTAATGGTCATTTATTTTTTGAGTAATTTCAAAAAATGATCCCGATGAAGCATTGTATAAAATCATGTAAATTAAAGAATAACACGACAATACATTGAAGAACAAACAAGCATGTTATGAGTTGTTTAAGTGGTATTTATTCCTGTATATTGTTCATTAGAATTTTACAACAAACTGGTTTTATCAATTCTATAAAAAAAAAATGAAAATAAAAAAAATTACAAATAAATACAATAAAAATTAAGAATTTCACGCAAGTTTTTGAAAGGAAATTTGTTACACTGTGACACTCTTTCCTAATCCAAGCTAATTGCAAAGTTTTGAACATTTACATTTCACATTTTGCAAAAATCTGCACACTATAAATTAATAAACTAATATTTCACATAAAATCAAGAAAAATGTAATAAATAAAAGAAAAACAAAATCAAATTTGTTTATATAAATAAATATATGTAAATAACAAAATAAATAATAAACCAATAAACCCATAAATGAATGAATACAAAAAGATTCAATAAATAAATAAATAGATAAGTCAACCAATAAAAAAAATACATAACATGCACCCCCCCCCCCCCAACCCCCCCCCCCCCCCCCCCCCCCCCCACCCCCAAGAAAAACAAATCAAATCCCCCAAAACAATTTCGGCTAAAAAACAAGATTGTATGCACAGATGTGCATGCCCCACGCTGTTTGTGTGGCTGTTTTGGGTGTTTCAAAATGGCGTCCACTGAGCTGCGGTGGCTTCAATGAACGCACTCAACCCGCTATCCAGTCAGTATAATAGAGATCAGTGATCAGACTGGTACTATTCTGTTACAATGTTGCAATGTTTGAAACATCAATATTGATAAAGTCTTTGTACACGCTGATGTAAACAACAGGACACGTGCAGAGAATTGATGGCTGCCTCGCTGAACATTTTGATTGTCAGGGTAAATATAATTGTTTATAGCAGCTACTTTTTAACACGAACTTCCAAAGATGTAGCATTACATTCATATAATTAACAGGTTTTGTGGCTTATTTATTGAGACAGACTGTCATGATTATTTGCAATAAGTTTGGATTTATAATAACCAGTGACAGACACATAATATCAGCAACCTGGTCAGAGGTGACAAATGAAATAATCATATAAGACACATCACAATGAGGCATGCAGTTTATTATAAGAACTTATAGAGGAGTTTTAGTACTTAAATTACAATCAATGGATAAGGATACAATTTGTATCATTACTTGGGCATTGCCATTTGCATCCGTGGTGATAAAGTACATCTAGCAGAGCAGATTCTTCCAAGTTCTTGCCTGGTTTAGTGTAATAATTTGGATTTTTCTTGTCTGAATCAAAGCAACGGACACGAACAGAAGAATGTCTTTTCAGATGGAAGTATAACTACCTTCATGATTCAAGCAACTTGTCCGATGCAGGGCCCGAGAGAATAGGCCATACTTACAATTATTAGCTGCAGTAAAGAAAATGATGGTCACTTTAATACACAGCTAACTTCAAGCACAACATCTAATCGTTCGATGCCACAGAAACTGTGTCTTTAATTGCACATCCAAATTGCAAAGAAAAAAACATCTTATTATACGGTATAGTTACGATAATCTGAAACCTCCATCCTCCCGACCGTCCGGAGGATGGAGGGTTTTGATTATCGCAACTACGGCAAGCAAAACTAACAGAGCTACAGGGACCCAGTCAGCCAAAGAGGAAACAGAGATGATAATGATAATAAATGTTGGTGCTATCCCATCCAGTGACACTGTATCTGTTGACTTGTAATTTGAAAATTGTATTTTTGACAAATTCAAATCAAAATATGGTAACCGTGCTGGACTATTTCCCCTTGTGTTATTTCACAAAAGGGAAGCGGTAGGGAAATAGATCAACCGAAATGTCGTGAACCTTTTTAACCCTGTGGTTCAGTAGTGAAGGGGGGAGGATTTCGAGATACATGATATTTTTCCAGATCCTTTGTAGCAAATGTACGTTTCCTCATCAGTTGCATGTTAGATGGGATACTAGCACCAACATTTATTTCATTATCAGATAGGTTCAACATTCTAGGATTTGCCGTGTATCAAAGGACTTTTATTTTCTTGGGGCAGGACCCCCTCTACCCCACTTCCTGGGTCTCCCAAAATGCAGCTATATTTCCACAAAAATCAATATAGAAGAGGATACACGTACATATTTGTATTTCAGGGTTTCTTTAAAATTTGTAAACTTACCTTAACGCTCCATGACAAAATTTTTAACAATCACACAATTAAATAAACGGGCAGCTCTCAAAATGTCCGTTTGATATTTGCGTTATACATTTTTGTTGAGAACACAATCACTTTTAAATCGCCCATTTTAGCAAGCGTATGCTTTTAATGCAATTTTTGAGGGTTACAAGCTTGTATTGGTTGTGTGATTTTTTCCTGGTTGATAAAACATTCCATGGCAGTCAAGAGCTGAGTTTTTGGAATTTAAACAAAATATCTTAAAGAGAAATAAGATATACATAATAATAATAATAGTCATTTGTAACGCGCCAAATCAATCTAAAAGATGTTCAAGGCGCAAAGAAGCAGAGACAATGAAAAGTAGGCCTACATAAATAACCAATGAATAGAAAGCAAAATAACAGTTCGAGAAAACAAACAATAATTAACAATGGAAAGCAACAAACTCTGAATTTAAGAAATACATCTTGAAAAGGTGAGTTTTGAGAGTTACTTTGAAATGATGTACATCAGAAATATTGCAAATATCTTGAGGAAGTTTGTTCCAGAGAGAAGATCCAGATAAAGATTCAGAACGTAAAAATAAAGAACATAAAGATTCGGCGTGACTAAACCAGCCCATTCCTTCTACCCCCACCCCGGTCGCCTTCTTCATTGTTTATGCCCTAGTTCAATCAATCAATCAATCAACATTTATTTCCATACAATTTCCATACAAAAATGATTACTTGATTACTTAATAGAGACAGAGATTGAAACTGTATGGAGGCATGACCCAATAAAAGCAAAAGCTTGTAGGCTGGGATGCCTTGTACAAAACGAAACAAATAAGGACAGTAATTAAATTATATTAAAATTTGATAATAAAACAAAACAGATTAACAACAGATCCAACAAGGATCAAAACGAGGCGGGTGAACAAGCGCAAAAATGAAAAAACAAAATTTTGTTATTCTCTCTGGTGGTAGTAACTCTACTTTTTGGCCGCTCGCTTTACGTACAAAATTGCCCTGCTTTTTCTTGTGTTATTGCGTATAGTTCGAGTTGATTAGTTGGGTGGTGGTAGTAACTCTACTTTTTGGCCGCTCGCTTTACGTACAAAATTGTCACTGGATCGAGACTAACACGAGACGCGAGCCTTTGGGCTTTTCATTGGTATAAAACTTATCAAAATCCAGTACAATTCTGAGGGAGATTGGACCGTCTTTATTTTGTTATTCTCTCTGACAGCTCTGTGTACAAACATCCCATTAAACAAGCTTTTGAGGAGCATTCTGTGTACCCCCACTTACTGTTCATTTCTGGTCTGAAGATGGCGCAAAGTGGCATTAATGATTTAATATTCGGATGCAGGAATATCTACGGATGATTCAGGTACAAGGTCTCTCTAACACGTTTAGTTCAGGAGTTATTTTTAAACATAGCGCATATTCTTTACAAACCATTATTTGGCAGGAAAGATCTTGCTTGCGTTATTGCGTATAGATCATGTGACCTGTGACATCACATGTCTGCAAGAGAGCCATAGAGCCTGGACATACTGCAGGCACGATTTGTACGCAGCTCAATGGAAGAAAACAATCAATCTTATGTTTTATGGAGATTGCACTGTCTGGTTTTTCTCAACTTGTTATATAAAGAAAGGGGAGACATCTCAAAAGGTGTACTGCTGTTACTTTTGTAACTTTTGAATTTATGTGAAAATTATGACACAAAATGTAAATTTTCCCATATTGCCAGTGTAGTATCTTGCCAGTCAGGAAAGCTAACGTGGTCTATACAGCAATCCTTCACCGATCTTGAACTCTTGGTGGCAGCAGATACCGCCATTATTGCGGTGGTACCTGGGTGGTACTGCGCTGCCTAGCGACGGGTTTAAGCGATTTGCAAAGTAAAAGTCTAATAACCCGCGACTGATCAAATGATCGCCGTGTAGCCCAAACCTTATACCAGTCGCTAGGCAGCGCAGTACCACCCAGGTACACCGCAGTAATGGAGGCATGTCTGCTGCCACCAAGAGTTCAAGATCGGTGAAGGATTGCTGTATAGCCCAAGTTTATTAGTTTGGTGGTGGTAGTAGCCCACGTTTTGGCCGCTCGCTTTGCGTACAAAATCGTCACAGAAACAAAACTAACACGAGACGAGAGCCCTTGAGATAGGCTTTCCATTGGTATAAAACTTGTCAAAATCAAGTACTATTCAAGTCAAAAATGTTAGACAATCTCGGCCATATCTTGTTGGACCCCCGCACCCCGGCCCCCGTGCCCCTGTTCAATGTTGGCTCTCATTGCGCGGTCTGCGCTCCTAACAACATTGTCACGGGGGAACGGGGATGTTTATTGTCACGTGGCCCAAGCATTTTGGCCGGGATTGTAGTTCAAGAGTTATTCTCGAACTTAACGCATAATTTATTTCTAACCTTTTTTCGGCTGGACAATTCTTGCTGGTGTTGATACGCAGCCCCAGTTGGCTAACCGGCTTGTGTTAGTAGCCTTTCTCTTTGGCCGCCCGCCTCGCCTACAAATTCGTCACAGAAACGTAATTAACACGAGGAGAGAGCCTATGACACGGGCTTTCCGATGGTATAAAACTTGGTGCAAATCCAGTATTATGCTGAGGCTGATTTGACCATCTTTGTTTTCTATTTCTCTCAGTGAGAGCTCTGTGTACAAAAGTCCCATTGGAGATGCTTTTGAGGAGCATTCGGAGTATCTCCACTTGGTGGTAATTTCCTATCAGAAGATAACGCGTGGCGTGTCGTGGCCGAGCGGTCTAGGTCACCGGACCTAAGCTCTGGTGTTTTCAGCAGCAGAGTGTGGGTTCGATACCCGGTCATGACACTTGTGCCCCTGAGCAAGGCACTTAACCATAATTGCTTCGAAAAAGTTGGGAAGGTAGTGCATTCTGCTCTACCAGACAGGCTCCTAGTGGATGATACCCATGCCTACATCCTTAAGGACTGTGAAGGGGGTAACCCTGTTTCAGCCCCAGGATTAGGAGGCAACGTGCCCCTGGTGTCAATTGATTTGGGTCGATAGCCCAAATCAGTTATGTGTAGCCCTCACCTTGAGTGGCCGTCCGTCCGTGGCGTTGTGAGTTGGGCGATATCTCATAAAAAAATTATTTAAAAAAACATTAAAAAAACGCAAAGTGGTCCTAAAAGTTTGATTTTCGGATGCAAGAATACCTAAGGCACAGTCAGGTACAAATTTCGTCTCTCTAGCATGCCCAGTTCATGAGTTATTGTCAAACATATTTTCAGGAAAGGTTTTGCTATCATAGACAATGTTCCCATGGTTTACAGCTAAACCGCCCTCTATTGAAATATTGTGATTATCGATATGCGCACATATTATTTACGCAAAACTTGACGAGTTGGAACACATTTTTTTCTGTCTACTGACACCTTCCACCCTGCCCCCCCCCCCCCCCTCACCCACCATCAACACCAACACCCTACCCCAAGACTTCCGTTCTGTCATATATATTTATTTTGTGTTTATTTATCTATTTCTTTTCTTCGTTGTAAGGCTTTAAGTATAGTCAGTTTTACTGTGAAAGTAAGAAAAACACATCTTTAGTCATGCGTAGTAAATTGTAGAGGATATTGATTGATAGGCCTATGTAGATTGTCTTGTTGCTGTTGTTTTGGAGGCTTTATTTTGGGATTTTCCTTATTTTCCTGTTATTCTTTTCACCTTTTTATTGCACAATGTTTAAATTAAGTTTGGGTTCAAATATTTTGTCTTCCCCTTCCTTGTATTCAACAAAATCCTCATTAAAATTCCCCGTTTAGAAAGTTCGGTGAACTCCTGATTGCATTACTGTTAACTAACCCTTTATGCGATGTGCAATTCCGATAATCAAATTCCATTCCAGTGGCAACTAATTTTTGTTTTGCCTGCAAACTTTAAACGAAATTAAAACGTTCAAAAAGTACAAGCAGCTGCACGTCAAATGCACATTAACAAACGCCACAATGTACTAGGGCGTTAATTTTGTTTACAAGGCATTTGTGGTCGCCTTCGGAGCATTTCTGGCATGGTTTACAAAGTAAATGCTTTTACCTGCGTTACAGAGTATAGCAGGTAAACATTGTTTATGCGTTTGACATGTGGGAACACATTGTTCTTATGTAACGGAGGGGAATCAGAATGCATTCCACAGAGTTCCGCCAGGTAGGTGGCGGTATATTTGAATATGAAAAGGGGCAATGGTGCCAAAAGGGCGTGTACTGAACAAGGAGTTCATTCTAGCCTTGCACTGCATGCGACTAGCACGTCTTTTAACAAATGTTATTAAATTTATGTAAACCACATAAGTGATACTTTCCCTTTACTTTAACTGTTATTTTACTTATTTATTTTCGTTTTATAAATTAGTTATTTATTATTTATTTATTATTGGTTTTGTATAATTATCTGCTTTTATTATTGCGTGTACTATATTATATGTTTAAATCTATATTTATTTCATTGTGTACCCCAGATGCGGGGCAACAGATCTACGGATCATAGTATGTATTTGCTTTTG
Organism: Leptasterias polaris; assembly: GCA_037783415.1. Classification (NCBI taxonomy): domain Eukaryota; kingdom Metazoa; phylum Echinodermata; class Asteroidea; order Forcipulatida; family Asteriidae; genus Leptasterias; species Leptasterias polaris. The sequence goes on from JAZGTN010000065.1 coordinate 3,015,578, forward strand.
TTGTCCCTTGCCCATCTCGGGGTATATTGTCTTGTATTTTGTTTTGTACTGTTATGGCAAATAAAATAATAATAATAATAATAATAATAATAATAATAATAATAATAGACATGGTACGACCATGTCCCGGAGAAAGGTCAAGATCCTCTGGGACTTTAACATTCAGACTGATCATGTTATAGAACATAGGCGTCCGGATGTTGTAGTCAACGACGAAGATGTGTCATCTCATTGACATAGCAGTGCCATGTGACATAAGGGTAGCTTCGAAGGAGTTAGACAAGATCCAAAAGTACCAAGACCTGGCCAGGGAACTTCGTAAGATTTGGCAGGTAAAAGTAGTCCTTATGGTGGTTGGAGCACTTGGCAGTTGGCACCATTCCGAAAGCACTGGGGAAACATCTAGATGAAATAGGTACAACTGTGAGGGTAGATCTGTTACAGAAGGCAGCACTTTTGGGAACAGCGAGAATCCTGAGAAAGACCCTTGAGATCTAAGGCTACGGGACGTAGCCCGACTCAAGGAGTTACCGGCACAAAAGAAAATGTGATCTTTCTTTTGTAGGCTGTGATGAAATGAAATAATAATAGATAAGGCAGATGTTTTGTTTTCAGGTGGCTTATTAACCCTTTCAGTACCGCCGTGCCATAGCGGCTCAAAACAACATACCACTTGGTGACCAATGAGCCCGTATGGCACGGAATTATTAGCACTCTCGGTGACCAATCAGCCTCTCTGGCACATCGACCAAAAGTAAGTTATCAAAATGTTAATAGCGCCCTCAATCGCCTTTTGTCCATCCCCATGGTAACAAGCTGGTCACGTGTGCCCTGAAGCGTCGCAACTTTAAAAATTTCAGCGGTATCGTTAAGCGTCCCCCCCCGGACCGGCCCCACGCATTCTTCAGTAAGAGATCATTATAACAACATGGCCGAAGAAAATGAGAAAATTTTGGAAGAAATTTTCGCAGACAGTGGTTCCGAAATGTCATCTGACGAGGAATCGCCACTTGAGGACTCGGAAACGTCAGAAGACAGTGACGATACAGAGCCGAGGGCCTCGACATCAACAGCAACATTAACCTGTTCTAAGAAGGGTAAGAAAACCAAAACAAAGCCGAATTTCAGGTGTGGATGGCGTGAAGCCAACTGTTACACACGGCGACCGCCTGTTAAATTTACAGCAAACACAGGGGCTACAGAAGACTTCAGTTCGTTCTCCCCCATACAAATCTTCAAACTGTACTTTTGTGAAGCAGTGTGGCAGATGATGGTACAAGAGACTAATCGTTATGCTAAACAAATAATTATTGGGAGCGGGGGCCGAAAATAAGTGTGCATGGAGACCAACTGATGTACCTGAAATGATGGCATTCGTGGCCCTACTTCTTTGCATGGGCATCAACAAAAGGCCTCGTTACTCCATGCATTGGTCCAGGTCTGAAATTCTACGAAGTCCCCTGTACTCAGCAACCATGGCTCGTAACCGATTTACTGCAATTCTAAAAAAAAATCACCTCGCCAATAACCGAGATGTCGAGGGCGACTCTCCCCGTGACAAACTTGCTAAATTACGGCCACTTTTAAACATTGTACTACCATCATTCCTCCGGGTGTACCAGCCGGGACGAAGCCTTTCACCGGACGAGACGATGGTCAAATTCAAAGGACGGGTGAGCTTCAAGCAATACATGCCAAGAAAAGCCGCAAAATGGGGATTGAAATCTTTCTCATTGAACGAATCCGACACAGGGTACACATGTGCCTGGGAGTTGTTCACAGGATCGCAGCCCAGGTGCCCACAAGGACAGTCCTCTGTAAGTGATCCCGAGACGAACCATCCATCCGAAATAGGGGCAGCAGGCAACGTAGTATTGAACCTTTTGCAGGGACTCGAAAATAAAGGACATTGCATCTACATGGACAATTGGTATACTAGCCCGGCTCTGTTCTCCAAGTTGTCTGAGCTAGGATTCGGAGCTTGTGGAACTGTGCGCTATACCACCCTAGGGATACCCGACGTAGCAAACTCCAAAAAATTTCCTATGAAAAGCGGTGCAGATCCAAAAAAAAATCAGAAAGCAGGCCAACTATGCGTTATGTGGCAGGACACAAAACGTGTCACTCTCCTCTCAAACTATGGCGATTGCAGTGTCACTAGTAAAAAGATTCGGAGCCGGAAAACTTCAACAGGATTTCGTCATATCAAAAAACCGTGCATAGTCGAGGATTACAATATATACATGGGGGGCACGGATCTGGCTGCACAGTTATGCACGTACTATACTCATACCCACAAAACATTCAAATGGTGGAAACGTGTTTTTATTACAATCCTAGACATATGTTTGCTCAATGCTAATGTCGTCTACAACAGCATCCATACAAACAAGAGCTTGTCTACTTTGGATTTTCGGGTCAAGGTGATAGAGGCACTTATTTCAAACTTTGAGAACAACCCAGTTCACCAGGCCCGTAAAGTGTCGAGTGCTTCAAACGCCCTTTCAACTCAGCACTTTCCAGGTCCGACTGTTGACGGGAAGAAACGTGACTGTGTTGTATGCAGTTCCACCTCTAATCGGAAACAAACTCGCACGATTTGTAAGCAGTGTATCAAGCCAATGTGTGTTATACCATGCTTTGAAAAATTCCACACCAAGCGATAAATTAGGTCAACAATTCAACTATTAAGTTAATTATGTTATAAATTGGTAAAGCGGTTATACCATTATTGGAGATTTTCCACACCAAACTAATAATTTTCTAAACTTTCTGAATACTTCCCCCCCCCCCCCCGCTACAATGTTGAATCCCACAATCGCATGCCTGCCAACAATCAACATTGAGGCGGGGGGGGGGGGGGGGGGGAGATGGTACTTAGAAAAAACAAGTATAGCACTTTGGCAAAATGTAATGTTAGTTCCTTCTTTACATATTGGTTCATGATAGGTGTTATTTTTATTTTAGGAGTAATTTTTGTCCAGTTCCTCTCTTCTGTTTATTGAATGTGCAATCCTATGAGCGGGTTTGGGGGGTGCTTCAAAAGGAATTTATTAAAACATGTTTATTTGAGGTTTCAGAAACTAATTTTAAAATACTCAAAATGGCCGACTTAAGCAACTGTACCACATTGTTTTTATTTGGTCTCATTGGGTTCCAGCATCCTGAAAACCTGGCAATATTTTATGTTACGGGCCAAAACAAAAATGTTTGGCGGCCATCCGACTGATGCAATTATTTTATTGTGCGTCTTGTTGGGTTCCTGGATCCTTAATACATTCAAGTTTCGAACATTGGGGCGGGGCGGGGGGGGGAGGATGGTACTTAGAAAATACAAGTATAGCACTTTTGAAATATTTTATGTTTTTTTCTTCTTTACATATTGGTGAATGATAGGTAAAACATATATTTTATGAGTTATTTTGCCACCATGGCAATTATAATGTTTGTATGTGAGGCTCATAGACGGAAATACGTACCAAAACCTAACTTATTGGCGGACATTTATAAATGGGCAATATTTAATTTTCTTTTATGTCAGTTCCTTCTTTGTCATTAAATGTAGAAAAAAATTAAACTTTTGATTTTACCAGTCATTTGTTTATAAGTCATATTGTGCGTAATCCAAACTCTATTGTTTATATTTAATGTCTTTTCCTATGAGCGGTTTTTTGGGGGGGGGGGTTGCTTCCTAAATAAATTATTATAACCTTTTGTTTTTTGGAGGATTCATAATTTGCCAACAATCTAAATGGCAGCCTTAACCTATTGATCAACATGGGTATAGTCACCAACTCCCAGTATCGGTGAGGCTCAACCAATATTTTTTTATATTTTGGGGTTGGTTTGGGGGGGGGGGGGAGGATGCTGTATGAAAAGTAATATCTTAACACCTTATGTTTATTTAACGTCTCAAAAATATGTCTCATGCAGATTGGTATGAACAGCTACTTGACAAATGTTTAGCTTAAACATTTAAACTACTCAATTGTGTATTTAGTGGTAATAATTCCATACCTCAAATATATGTTTAGGGCAATGATTTAGTCCAAGGCAATATGACAAAGGAAACAGTAATTTAATTGGTTGCTCAACTGGCATTATATGACTAGGACCTGAGACTAACCCAAATCTGCCTTGTGAGGGCGCTGTAACCTCAAATTTTCCTAAAATAGTGTTGGTCACCAGTTAGCCATGTCAAGGAAATGTGTCTGGTCACCATGGCATAAGTAGCCAATATGTGTTGGTACTGAAAGGGTTATAAATGACCAAAAAAAAAGTTTTTTTTCTATTCTCCATGTAAACCTTACTTCCGCACTCATTGGGTGTATTTTGGGCGTATTTGGGGTGTATTTGGATGATAAAAATCAGGTTTTAATACACTACAAACCAATACAATTTATGCCTTTTATTTGAACAACTATAGCGTTAAATGAATGACATACAGACTAATAATATGGGCTATTCATACAATATTTATTCATGCCATACTTCTTTGGGTGGTAAATTATCAACAATTTCCATTGTCAGCTCTAGATACATTGGTTGTTATGACACGTTCAGTGTAAAAATAAAACATTTCTATAATTTTGTTTTATGAAGACATCCAGGGTAAAAATGAGCACTTTCCCCAAGACTTTTAAACATTTTCTTTGTAAATGTTATGCGAACAAGGTAATTTAGTAATTTGTCCGACAAATAAGTAGAGAGAATAAATCTAAAACACTAGGCCAACAGGGGTTACATTGGCTAAAATATTGTTGGTTTTATAATGTAAATGTAAAATATATCTATCTTCATATTGGCAACTTAATTCCTGAAAACAATATTACTTCCCAAATGTTAACGACCCCGCACCTATCATATTAAATAATGACCACATCCCTCTTAAAACAATGGTTTGTACACCCCCCTAAATGTGATGCGATCAAGGTAATTGAGTAAATTGTCGGACAAATAAGTCTAGAGAATAAATGTACAACACTAGGCCAACAGGGGTTAAATTGGCTAAAATATTGTTGGTTTTATAATGTAAATGTTAAATATATCTATCTTCATATTGGCAACTTAAATCCTGAAAACAATATTACTTCCCAAATGTTAACGACCCCGCACCTATCATATTAAATAATGACCACATCCCTCTTAAAACAATGGTTTGTACACCCCCCTAAATGTGATGCGATCAAGGTAATTGAGTAAATTGTCGGACAAATAAGTCTAGAGAATAAATGTACAACACTAGGCCAACAGGGGTTAAATTGGCTAAAATATTGTTGGTTTTATAATGTAAATGTTAAATATATCTATCTTCATATTGGCAACTTAAATCCTGAAAACAATATTACTTCCCAAATGTTAACGACCCCGCACCTATCATATAAAATAATGACCACATCCCTCTTAAAACAATGGTTTGTACACCCCCCTAAACAATTTTTTTATAATAACCATATAACACCGGGATTAGACTCCCTGATCTTAACGATTCAAGTGAATATGGTTACATTTTATGTGCAATCCACCAATACATTTTTGTATAAAAATGGCGGTTACACAGGACTTCAGGTTTTATGTCCCATCCGAAGGACAACACAATTGGGGTAAAGTGTCTTGCTTAGGGACAAAAGTTGTTGAAATGCGGAACCCAGTTCCGCACCCGCAACCACCCCCCACCTATAATTTTTATGCCCACACCCCCCCTTAAAAAACCTTTATGGATAACGGGATAACACTCCCTGATGTTAACGATTCAAGTGCCCACACCCCCCTTTATAATTGGTGTGAAATATCGATCATTACCGCTACATGTCATTGAAATGACCACATCCCAGTTCAAACAATGGTTTGTACACCCCCCATAACAACATTTTTTGGATAACCATATAACACCGGGATTATACTCCCTGATCTTATCGATTCAAATGAATATGGTTATATTTTATGTGCAATCCACCAATAAAAATGTTTTTAACCAATGGCGGTTACACAGGACTTCAGGTTTTATGTCCCATCCGAAGGACAACACAATTGGGGTAAAGTGTCTTGCTTAGGGACAAAAGTAGTTGAAATGCGGAACCCAGTTCCGCACCCGCAACCACCCCCCACCTATAATTGTTATGCCCACACCCCCCTTAAAATACTATTATGGATAACGGGATAACACTCCCTGATCTTAACGATTCAAGTGCCCACACCCCCCTTTATAATTGGTGTGAAATCTGCATCATTACCGCTACATGTCGATTTGTCAAAGTGTCTAAAATATTGGTGTACAGAACTTGTTACTTAATTGCCTAACCTATTTTTATGACAATCCCCATCCACCACGTTCTATGTACTAGTCTTAGTAAATTAGGAATATGGGGTCCCCATGCATTCAGTGTATTCAATAACAACTGCCTTTAATTTGACCTTTTTACTGTATAATAAATACATACTTCCAATGTCAGTAGTATAAATATTAATACGTCACTGATTTTTTACCTTCTTTTTGCTTGGCAAATATGCTGGCCAGTATGACTTAATATTCTATTAAATTAAAGGTGGAATGATTGATTTATGAATTATTTGATTTAAGTTGGCCCTCATGACAACAATGATTATTGGATATTACATACTCTGGGTGCATGGGGAGCCCATTTTGCCAGTGAACAAGATGTTAACCTCCATAATTGGTGTAAATATATTGGCATTAAAGGTTGTGTACAACATTAGTCAACTGTCAAACAGTACTTTCCACACTTTATGTTACCCAACATATACATGAAATATCAAAGCTGTAAAATTTGTGGCTAAATCGCTCATCAGAGTCATGAGAAAACATATAAAACCACCGTTATGTGTTGGGCCTTTTTGTAAAACATGGTATTTCATCCTGCAGGATTAAAGCATTATTTTGTCTTATTTCCTAAAAACTATGGCATTGCAAGCAATACTATTTTCACTTAAGTTTTCCACCATGCCCATTTGTATACCATCCAAGTTATGTGCAAATATGTTCTAATTTGTATTTTAAACCTGACTAATGTTGTACACACCCCTTAAAGGTTCAAAAGACTACAGTATACAATTTTAACTAATTGGCTTATCAGTACTATCAGGTTATTATAACAATTTGTATGCATTTGTAACGTACTTGTGGAACACAAATTAACCTGAATGTTTTGACATACTTCTTGATGATTTTGTTTTTATGCGTTATTAAGTTTTATGTGTATAGACAGTTAAGATTGTACACAATTTGATTGACCACGGATATGATATGTTAGTTAATGACCTGCTAGCACTGAGCCCACACACTGTATTTTCCTAATGAAATAACTGGTAGTACATTGTTTTTGACCCCCCCCCCCCCCCCCCCCCAAGATCATCCGCGAGAGGTTTCACTTTGTTTGGGAGACCCATCTGAGTGATTATTTAGATGTTACCAGTATAAAAGGTGGGTTGCATAAAGATTGCGGATCTTGGATAAGTGGGTTAAGGCGGCCATTTTGTTGTTCCAAATTACCGCCAATCAATAGGGTTTTTGCCCGTATCTCCCTCTGACCCTCCAAAACATTGGCGGTTGGTGTCTATACACATGTTTTCATGATCAATCAACCCGATAAGAGCATTACTACAAACATTGGATCATTTGGCCGAGGCAGCCATCTTGCATTTAAACATGTTACGGTATACAGCATGTATTGGGCCAGTGCCGGCTTGGTAGGGGCAATCCATAATGATGTGACAGTACACATCCTGTAGTTGGCCAGTGCCGGCTTGGTAAGGGCAGACAATAATTATGTGACGCTACACATCCTGTGCAGAGCCAATGCCGGCTTGGTACGGGCAATCCATAAAAGTTTTAGGGTTAATATGAGGCTGTACAGTAACAGTGCCGGCACTGGGCAAGTTAACGGTGTGTACTGTCTGTCACATAATTATGGTTTGCCCCTACCAAGCCGGCACTGGCCAACTTCAGGGTGGTGTACTGTCCGTCACATCCTAATGGTTTGCCCCTACCAAGCCGGCACTGCCCCAATACAGGCTGTATACCGTAACATGTTGAAATTAAAGATGTCTGCCTCAGCCAAATGAGGCACTGTTTGTAGTAATTTTTCTTATCGGGTTCCTTGATCCAGAAAACATGGGTATAGACACCAACACCCGTTATTTTGTCTTCTCATAGACCGAGATACGGAAAAAACAATATGTTATTGGCGGCCATTTTAAATATATAAATGGGTGCCATTTTAAATATATAAATGGGTGCCTTAACCAACTGTTCCAATAATTATCTTTTGAATATTGTTGGCTTCCTTGTCCCTGATAACATTAGTTTATACACCAAAACCAAGTCTGTACGAGTCTCACAGAACAATATAAAAGGCACAACAAATATCATCAAGCGGCCTTTTAGAAATTATTTTCGCCATCTTTATGCATCCCTATGTCTTTTATTTTAACATACCAGTAATCATTCAGATGGGTCTCCCAATCTAAATGATACGACTCGCCTAGGATCTTGGGGATGCATGGGGGGGGGGGGGGATTTTAGCCCACGGACTATTATAATTACCCAATGGAGCCATATTTAATAATGACATTATTTCTTAAGCGGGCAAAACACCTGGGGCAGAGGTATTATTGCCCGTTACAATTTTGGAGAACAAAATTGGCAAAACAATGGCCACACGGCATTACATCTACTTGTTCACTCTCAGGTATTTGGTGCGAAAAAGAATATGTTTTCCATCGAACAGTCATCATCTCAGTTTCACGCTCATCAAGACATCCGCCACTAATGTAAATGATCGGTTGTTTCCCGGTACAAAATATAGGCGTGTTCTTATCAAACACAATGTCACATGCGTAGTGGGTCTTAGGTGCTGGTAAATGAACTGTTTGACCTTCGAGCAACAACAACATATCATGCCAAGGTAGCACTTTTGAACTCCAACGGAAATCATTCAAAAATATTACTTCGGCCAATTCTGCCCCGACCCAAGCAAAACTTCCCGTCGCCGGATTTGTGAATGTTTCATATATCTTACACAGGGGTTTCAACATGAATGTTTTCCCACAGTTTGCAGGGCCCGTAATCATAAGGTTTCTATATTTTCCCCTTCCATGTAACAATAACGTGAACACATGCTCAGCATAAGCACATATGTCAATACCATTATTTAGAAGGATTTCTACGGCACAATTCAACCACTTGCCTTCACATAAACATTCTTCCCGGGCCGCCTCCTGGAGAATCTCCACTCGGTTCATGGCCGATCTTCGCAGTTTTTCTCCAGATTCTTGGATTTCCCAGCCGACCTACATGCATGGAATTAAAACAGACACATTCATTACGCCATTATTTAAATATTCTCAGATGTGGCCTAGCATGCATAGCAGCATGTGTGCTGTGTGTTTACGTTTAAGGGTGGGACCGGTGATCGTTCCTACATGTATCACGACATAAGTTGCACTTTTGACCAATACATTTAGAGTGGTGGCGCCATATGTTCGCCTGGTTTTCATACTTAATAAATGCAACTGTTTAACATTACACTGCTGGTATATGACATTTTTACCTTTTTGCTAGGCCTCTTTGTACTTCTTGCCTTTTCTTGTGTTCATTTGAGGGAGAGTTGGGGGAAATACAGGCGTGTATACATCAGACCTCTAACTTGCCATGATTGACGATATATAGAGAAATATTGTATACATATTAAATGTTATAGATATTCACCTGTATTGCATCTTCCACGACTCGTTTGCCTCTGTTAACAATGAAGCGGAGAAGATCAGTTTTACCTTCCTGTCTCTGCTCCTGTGCGTAGGCTAGCAACTGCAGACGATTTTTCAGGCCCTTTAGTACCACCAGTTGCGAAACATCATATGGAGTCAGCTTGGGAGTGCGTTCTCGACGTCTTACATTAATTGATGGCTCTCCTCCGTCAGCAACAGGCTCTGAAGTGACCAATGTTTGAGTGGCCAGGTGGGCAACAGCTTTAGATGCATCATTAGTGAGGGGGGCAAAGGAAGTGTTTAGATCTGGATTGCCCTCTGAATGTATGTATGCCTTGTCAGTCTTAGTTACATATTTCCATGCACTGTAGTAGTTATGGTGGGTTCCAGAAAAGTTTACGGACAGTCCATCATGATGACCTAAAAAGTTACGAACTCGTAGCCACCGCTGAGTTTTGTCTAGTTTCACAGACATGTGATAATGTGGGCCACCGTCGGCATGAAATTCTAGACAACACGCCCACTGAATTACCCGCGCTGTACCACCACTTCTTTCAAATGCATGAAGGACTTTACCTGCAAAATCTTCCCGACAGAGTTCTGTAGAAGCACGGCTGTGTGTTATCAGGTACACCTGGCGAACTTGGCGGGCAGTTAAAACCCCAGACATTGTTGTGACCGGGAGTGAGCGAAATTTGTCCTTCGTGATATGATGCCTTGCCGACTAAACAAAAGGATAACATAAAGATCTGTCGGATGTAGAGACCAGCCGTCCTCCTGAATGTGATGCATGCAGGCAGCAACTGAACGCTTTCGTCGTTTCCTTCTCTGCTTATAAATATTTTTTTTTCGAGTCTGGTCCCATGAAAAGTGCTGAACGATTTGCCCCGCATTTGACCCCTAATCTCCTATTCTTGCCATTAGAAAATCACACCAATGGTTTACCATTTTGTCAATCGTCGGTATATAAAGGTTTGATCTTAATTAATCCTTTTACTCTCAAAAAATGGTAAACCGATAGCCTTTACAGGGCGTTTTTCGCGGGCGTAACCCAGGGATACACGAACGCTGTCACTGTATGTTATTGTTGTAAGGTGATCATCTCAGCCTTCGTATTCTCATGCAAATATAACCCTTTCAGTACCGCCGTGCCATAGCGGCTCAAAACAACATACCACTTGGTGACCAATGAGCCCGTATGGCACGGAATTATTAGCACTCTCGGTGACCAATCAGCCTCTCTGGCACATCGACCAAAAGTAAGTTATCAAAATGTTAATAGCGCCCTCAATCGCCTTTTGTCCATCCCCATGGTAACAAGCTGGTCACGTGTGCCCTGAAGCGTCGCAACTTTAAAAATTTCAGCGGTATCGTTAAGCGTCCCCCCCCCCCCCCGGACCGGCCCCACGCATTCTTCAGTAAGAGATCATTATTACAACATGGCCGAAGAAAATGAGAAAATTTTGGAAGAAATTTTCGCAGACAGTGGTTCCGAAATGTCATCTGACGAGGAATCGCCACTTGAGGACTCGGAAACGTCAGAAGACAGTGACGATACAGAGCCGAGGGCCTCGACATCAACAGCAACATTAACCTGTTCTAAGAAGGGTAAGAAAACCAAAACAAAGCCGAATTTCAGGTGTGGATGGCGTGAAGCCAACTGTTACACACGGCGACCGCCTGTTAAATTTACAGCAAACACAGGGGCTACAGAAGACTTCAGTTCGTTCTCCCCCATACAAATCTTCAAACTGTACTTTTGTGAAGCAGTGTGGCAGATGATGGTACAAGAGACTAATCGTTATGCTAAACAAATATTGGGAGCGGGGGCCGAAAATAAGTGTGCATGGAGACTAACTGATGTACCTGAAATGATGGCATTCGTGGCCCTACTTCTTTGCATGGGCATCAACAAAAGGCCTCGTTACTCCATGCATTGGTCCAAAGGGCGTCGATGGGTGGGGGACGGGGGGGACATGGCCCCCCCCCCACTTTTTAGACTGGGGGGGACAGCATATCAGATGTCCCCCCCACTTTTTGATTGACTGTTCATTCGAAATATGCAACAACATATACAAATATACACCATTTTCTAGATTTAATATTTCATTACATTTTTTGTTCAAATAAAAGTATAGCGAACAAACGGTGAAATGTTTTCTTCATTTTCATCTTTTGTTCTGATGGACCACGCGCAGAATGGTATTTTGGGTCTAAATTTCCTTTTCTACAGACAATAGACGACACGTTTCGTCCAAGACATGAACGCCAAAATCCCGCTTACATAACTTGTTAGCATTCAAGTTATGCGTCGTTTGTGTATGCTATAATGTACGGTACACATCCCTCCACAAAGGATGTCTGCAGTGTGTGCGCGCACGTGCAAATGTGTTACATTTTTTTACAACCGCACAACGCAAAAAATGTAGTCAAATCCATTAAAATAAATAGGAGCAGTTTGGGTCATGACAAGATTTGTTGAAGAAGCAGTATTTTGTTTTTTCGAAGAACTTCAAGCCGTTCAAGCTGACACACGATAAACGCCGGACTCCCAAAGCATGTTTGTATTTGGTAGAATCTCGGTTTTACATAAGGGAAACCCAGGCCCAAACACCATTTCGGATGATGTTATTGTTAAATATCACCCCCTGTAACTCGCCTCCTGGTCAAACAAAAAATAGGGAACAAAAAGTAATGGTGTGGGGTGCAAATAATGTAAGATGTATTTTGTCAAGACTTGCTCGCCCGTCCCCCCTACTTTTCAGTAGCGATCGACGCCCTTGATTGGTCCAGGTCTGAAATTCTACGAAGTCCCCTGTACTCAGCAACCATGGCTCGTAACCGATTTACTGCAATTCTAAAAAAAAATCACCTCGCCAATAACCGAGATGTCGAGGGCGACTCTCCCCGTGACAAACTTGCTAAATTACGGCCACTTTTAAACATTGTACTACCATCATTCCTCCGGGTGTACCAGCCGGGACGAAGCCTTTCACCGGACGAGACGATGGTCAAATTCAAAGGACGGGTGAGCTTCAAGCAATACATGCCAAGAAAAGCCGCAAAATGGGGATTGAAATCTTTCTCATTGAACGAATCCGACACAGGGTACACATGTGCCTGGGAGTTGTTCACAGGATCGCAGCCCAGGTGCCCACAAGGACAGTCCTCTGTAAGTGATCCCGAGACGAACCATCCATCCGAAATAGGGGCAGCAGGCAACGTAGTATTGAACCTTTTGCAGGGACTCGAAAATAAAGGACATTGCATCTACATGGACAATTGGTATACTAGCCCGGCTCTGTTCTCCAAGTTGTCTGAGCTAGGATTCGGAGCTTGTGGAACTGTGCGCTATACCACCCTAGGGATACCCGACGTAGCAAACTCCAAAAAATTTCCTATGAAAAGCGGTGCAGATCCAAAAAAAAATCAGAAAGCAGGCCAACTATGCGTTATGTGGCAGGACACAAAACGTGTCACTCTCCTCTCAAACTATGGCGATTGCAGTGTCACTAGTAAAAAGATTCGGAGCCGGAAAACTTCAACAGATGGTACTTAGAAAAAACAAGTATAGCACTTTGGCAAAATGTAATGTTAGTTCCTTCTTTACATATTGGTTCATGATAGGTGTTATTTTTATTTTAGGAGTAATTTTTGTCCAGTTCCTCTCTTCTGTTTATTGAATGTGCAATCCTATGAGCGGGTTTGGGGGGTGCTTCAAAAGGAATTTATTAAAACATGTTTATTTGAGGTTTCAGAAACTAATTTTAAAATACTCAAAATGGCCGACTTAAGCAACTGTACCACATTGTTTTTATTTGGTCTCATTGGGTTCCAGCATCCTGAAAACCTGGCAATATTTTATGTTACGGGCCAAAACAAAAATGTTTGGCGGCCATTTTTATTATTAAAATGGCTGCCTTAACCGACTGATGCAATTATTTTATTGTGCGTCTTGTTGGGTTCCTGGATCCTTAATACATTCAAGTTTCGAACATTGGGGCGGGGCGGGGGGGGAGGATGGTACTTAGAAAATACAAGTATAGCACTTTTGAAATATTTTATGTTTTTTTCTTCTTTACATATTGGTGAATGATAGGTAAAACATATATTTTATGAGTTATTTTGCCACCATGGCAATTATAATGTTTGTATGTGAGGCTCATAGACGGAAATACGTACCAAAACCTAACTTATTGGCGGACATTTATAAATGGGCAATATTTAATTTTCTTTTATGTCAGTTCCTTCTTTGTCATTAAATGTAGAAAAAAATTAAACTTTTGATTTTACCAGTCATTTGTTTATAAGTCATATTGTGCGTAATCCAAACTCTATTGTTTATATTTAATGTCTTTTCCTATGAGCGGTTTTTTTGGGGGGGGGGGGGTTGCTTCCTAAATAAATTATTATAACCTTTTGTTTTTTGGAGGATTCATAATTTGCCAACAATCTAAATGGCAGCCTTAACCTATTGATCAACATGGGTATAGTCACCAACTCCCAGTATCGGTGAGGCTCAACCAATATTTTTTTATATTTTTGGGTTGGTTTGGGGGGGGGGGGGGGGAGGATGCTGTATGAAAAGTAATATCTTAACACCTTATGTTTATTTAACGTCTCAAAAATATGTCTCATGCAGATTGGTATGAACAGCTACTTGACAAATGTTTAGCTTAAACATTTAAACTACTCAA